>CM076684.1:137696969-138296969 GCA_038501925.1 Xenopus petersii | reverse complement strand
AACGTTGCCATACACGTAGAAAGTAAAGGTTCTACTGATAACTGACACACGTAAGGTGGACTGACCAATATACTGGTACAGAGGGAGTAAACATAAGCCATAACTCCTCATTGCTTCCTGCTGTCCAATCAGAATAAGGTATTTTCCTCCAAGGTAAAAATAGAACTAACTCACAAACTAGTTAGTCCTAACTAATATAGAGCAATAGAGACCCATATGACCAGAAAATGTAAATGATGTCTGCTTTTCAGAGATGTCCCACCATTTTGCTTTACTTCCCCAATTGGGAAACGCTTACTCCACAGGGTGTTCTATGGATCAGGGGCCACGTGTGAATGTTACTATTTATTGGGTGCCCTATGGATCAGGGGCCACATGTGAGTGTTACTATTTATTGGGTGCCCTATGGATCAGGGGCCACGTGTGAGTGTTACTATTTATTGGGTGCCCTATGGATCAGGGGCTACGTGTGAGTGTTACTATTTATTGGGTGCCCTATGGATCAGGGGCCACGTGTGAGTGTTACTATTTATTGGGTGCCCTATGGATCAGGGGCTACGTGTGAGTGTTACTATTTATTGGGTGCCCTACGGATTAGGGGCCACGTGTGAGTGTTACTATTTATTGGGTGCCCTATGGATCAGGGGCCACGTGTGAATGTTACTATTTATTGGGTGCCCTATGGATCAGGGGCCACGTGTGAATGTTACTATTTATTGGGTGCCCTATGGATCAGGGGCCTTGGTGGCCTCTCCACAAATCCGGGCCTGCTACTATTTATTGGGTGTCCTATGGATTTGGGGCCACGTGTGAGTGCTCCTATTTATTGGGTGTCCTATGGATTAGGGGCCACGTGTGAGTGCTCCTATTTATTGGGTGTCCTATGGATTAGGGGCCACGTGTGAGTGCTCCTATTTATTGGGTGTCCTATGGATTAGGGGCCACGTGTGAGTGCTACTATTTATTGGGTGTCCTATGGATTAGGGGCCACGTGTGAGTGCTACTATTTATTGGGTGTCCTATGGATTAGGGGCCACGTGTGAGTGCTCCTATTTATTGGGTGTCCTATGGATCAGGGGCCACGTGTGAGTGCTACTTTTTATTGGGTGCCCTATGGATTAGGGGCCACGTGTGAGTGTTACTATTTATTGGGTGTCCTATGGATCAGGGGCCATGTGTGAGTGTTACTATTTATTGGGTGCCCTATGGATTAGGGGCCACGTGTGAGTGTTACTATTTATTGGGTGCCCTATGGATTAGGGCCACGTGTGAGTGCTACTACTTATTGGGGGTCCTAATGATCAGAGGCCACGTGTGAGTGTTACTATTTATTGGGTGTCCTATGGATTAGGGGCCACGTGTGAGTGTTACTATTTATTGGGTGTCCTATGGATTAGGGGCCACGTGTGAGTGTTACTATTTATTGGGTGTCCTATGGATCAGGGGCCATGTGTGAGTGTTACTATTTATTGGGTGCCCTATGGATTAGGGGCCACGTGTGAGTGTTACTATTTATTGGGTGCCCTATGGATTAGGGCCACGTGTGAGTGCTACTACTTATTGGGGGTCCTAATGATCAGAGGCCACGTGTGAGTGTTACTATTTATTGGGTGTCCTATGGATTAGGGGCCACGTGTGAGTGTTACTATTTATTGGGTGTCCTATGGATTAGGGGCCACGTGTGAGTGTTACTATTTATTGGGTGTCCTATGGATAAGGGGCCACGTGTGAGTGTTACTATTTATTGGGTGTCCTATGGATTAGGGGCCACGTGTGAGTGTTACTATTTATTGGGTGTCCTATGGATTAGGGGCCACGTGTGAGTGCTAATATTTATTGGGTGCCCTATAGGACAGGGGCCATGTCTGAGCGCTTCCTCTCAGCTCTCTATATTTTCACAACAATTGAATTTATTTCACTCCGATGCAGAAAAAAACCCAAAATGAAGAGATAATTTGTGAGCCAACAGCCCTTGCCTTTTTCCCACTTTATAAATATTGCTGTGAGATCCAAGCTGTTTCTTTTCCCTGCTAATAAATGAGTTCTTGGCAATTAGCATTTGGATGAGAGCAAGGTAACCGTGGGTAATGTAATTACCCCAAATCCAAAACAGAACAGCAGTCGATCATATGGAAATGTGTCTGAGCTGCAAGAAAAATATTCACTGGGTGAAAAATGTTTGGGCTGGTGAGTGGGATTGTACCTCTAGGCACTTCTGAGAGGGCCACCCACGTGCTTGTATGGACCTTGTGCAACGATAAAGGACAAAGCCAGGCTTGTGCTGATTCATATGTGAGACAATTTGATATTCTGAGACAATTTGCAATTGGTTTTCATTTTTTATTTGTTTTTTTTTTTTACTTATTTAGCTTTTTATTCAGCAGCTCTCCAGTTTGCAATTTAAGACATCTGGTTGCTAGATTCAATTCCCCTAGCAACCATGCACTGATTTGAATAGAAGACTGGAATATGACTAGGAGAGGGACTGAATAGAAAGACGAGCAATAACAAGTATAGAGCATTTGTTTTTAGATGGGGTCAGTGACCTCTCCTTGTAAGCTGGAAAGAGTCAGAAGGCAAATAGTTCAAAAACTATAGAAAATGAAGACCAGTTGAAAAGTTGCTTAGAATTAGTCATTCTATAACATACTTAAAGTTAACTTAAAGGTGAACCACCCATTTAAAACTATGGACTAGAAAGGACTGGTCTAAGCTCTTTGGATCAGTAACTCAATGACAATGGGAATTTAGTTTTACGTTTAATTGCAGTTGGTCGGACAGATTGCAGACAGGCCCCTGTGTAATACACTAAACTGCTCATCTTGTGCCAACGGCTCCACGGGCAGTTCTACATCTGTGTAATCTTGTTCCACTTACATCTTTTATTATTATTATTATATTAATATGCTTTATCTATATCGCTATGGCATGTTCTGCAGCACTTTCTTCCGTCACAATGCAAGTGGAGCTTAAAATCTAAAGGTGGCCATACACTATAAGATCTGCTTATTTGGAGAGGATCTGGGTGATATCGGGCTATTCATTCAGCTCTAGGGCCAAACGATCAGATTAGAATGACGGGAATAGGCAGCGGCAGGACGAGGACTGAATCAACGATGAGGACTCCCGGATTGGACACGCCCATCAAAGGGCCACATACATAAGGTAGATAAGAAGATGAATGAGTCTAAAGGTGGCCATAGACATAACAATTACGATCTTTCTTGGAAAAGATGTTTCCAAGAAAGATTGTTCAATTCAATACACACGTGTAGAGCTGAATCAGATATCACGTAGAAACAATAGAATTCTATTTGTATCTGACGATTTGGCACTTAACAATGGCCGATGTTTGGTGACTTCAAAGGCACCCGATCACAATTTTGTGTCCAGTCCAATGGACAAGCCGGCCGATATTGATCAGCTCTTTTCCCACCATACACGCACCGAATATCGTACGAAAATTTGTTGCGAACAAAATTATCTGTGCATCTATGGCCACCTTACAGAACCCAAAATGGCAGATTAAATCTATCCGTGTATGGCCACCTTAAATCCCCTATCAAAGTCATTATGGTCAATATTATCAGGAGCCAGTTAACCTCCCTGTGTGTTTTGCAAACTCCTTCCAGATTGGTCCCTGGCTGGAACTAAACCAAGGTCCCAACTCTGCAAGTCAGGGTCAAACTGGGCCAGTGGGACACTGGGGAAAAAACCCAAAAAACTCAAAATCATACCATTGATGCCTTACAGCGGGATCGGACTGGTGGGTGCAGGGCTCACTGGGGCTGCCCCTCCAAGGGCCCCCAAAGGCCCATACCTGAACCCCACCAGCACTCCCCCAGGCTGGGGGTCACCACTGTAGGCGTCTGTGAGGGTCCCCTGGAGCAGCAGCCCTGGTTGGCCCTGCACCCACCAGTCCCACCCCGCTGCAATTCATCAATGCTATGCACTGTGCCATTATTTTATAGGGCCTAGACCCACACTGCACAATTATTATAGTGACTTTTTATTTGTGCATGACTCCAAACTGGTTGCTATAGGTCACAAATTGACTCGTTTTCCTTAATTCCACCTTGGTGCTGGAACAGCCCACTCACTCACACCTAGGGGCAGATTTACTTAGGGTCGAATATCGAGGGTTAATTAACCCTCGATATTCGACTAGGAATTGAAATCCTTCAACTTCGAATATCGAAGTCGAAGGATTTAGCGCAGAAAATTCGATCGAACGATCGAAGGATTATTCCTTCGATCGAACGATTAAATCCTTCGAATCGAACGATTCGTAGGATTTTAATCCAACGATCGAAGGTATATCCTTCGATCAAAAAAACTTAGGCAAGCCTATGGGGACCTTCCCCATAGGCTAACATTGACTTCGGTAGCTTTTATCTGCCGAATTAGGGGGTCGAAGTTTTTTTTAAAGAGACAGTACTTCGATTATCGAATGGTCGAATAGTCGAACGATTTTTAGTTCGAATCCTTCGATTCGAAGTCGTAGTCGTAGTCGAAGGTCGAAGTAGCCCATTCGATGGTCGAAGTAGCCCAAAAAACACTTCGAAATTCGAAGTTTTTTCGAATCCTTCACTCGAATTTAGTGAATCGACCCCCTAGTGTTACCACTTGGCCAGTATTTTACCGGCATGGCCGGTAAAAATGTTGGTTGATCCCAATGTTATTAATAGGAAAAAAAGATAAATATATAGAAAGGCCGGTATTTTTTACCAGAAAAGGTGGCAATCCTACTCACACCATACAGCAGACCCTACAGTGCCGTGGCCTCCCCGTGGTTATGGGGTCTGCTGTATAGTAGTTATGCCACTGCAGCTAATATTGTGCTCTCCTCACTCATCATTAAACTGTGTAGCAGAATTGATATTGTCCAGGTGTCCCCGGGGCCCTTGGAGAAAGTAATGTACCTGCCATTAGCCTGTGATATAAAATGAGCCCATAAGCCCAAGCTACCTGCTTAGTGGCCCGTGTAACCCAGAGAAGGTGTTGTGTTCAGACATTGTTGTGCTACACAGAGACTCACCATTCCTTCTGTTTCATCCCCCTCCTCTGAAATCCTCTACTGTGCTGACATTTCTTTTAATTTCTGTGCAGCGAATTAGCGTCGCTAAATACTCAATCAACCTTTTGTGCCTGGGAAATGAGGTCGCCTCTTAAATCCTCATATTAAATAATGTGGAGCGGGGACTGCGGCTCGAGCTTTGGGAGTGCAGAGCGACGGATCCCTGCAGAGCATTGTGTGTAAAGTGAGAGGAGCAGGGGGCAAAGCCAGCACTACAATTATTTTTAGAAATCGAGATGTGACGGCTCTATGAAGCCACTCAATTACTTTAATACTTGTTAGGGAACCTTGAATTTGCTAATATGCTCATTCCCAGTGTCGGACTGGGACACCAGGGACCCACCAAAAGTTTTTAGACCAGGGCCACTCTCAGTATTATTTTCTTCCTCTCCTCACTCAACCTCTATTCACCTAGTCTCTTTTCTTTACATACAATAATCTATTATTCCACCTATTCAGCCACTTTGTTCTCATAGAAATAGGGAATGGCCATGAAATAAGCTAAAAGTTTAGCAGCCTGAGGGCCCACTGACATCTGGGCCCACCTGGAGTTTTCCTGGTATCCCTGTGGCCCAGTCCGACACTGCTCATTCCATGACACTAAAGTCATGAACATACAGGAGATTCCATTATTGACGCCCCTATTAATATGTTCCTTTTTACATGCTCTATGAGAAGATGACCTGCCTAAGAGGAGCAGATACCACAACCATCTACTGGCCTCTTCTTCCCTCACCAATTATATTTGATAAGTAGTGGTTCTGGTGTAAGTACCAGAATTATTCATACAGGTGAGGGTGCTTTTGCCTTCTCCATGGCTAGTAGGCCTTGGCTATTGAAGTTGCCTTGACCATAACTTGCCTTCCTCGTTCCCAAGATTTGGTCATTCATTTAACTGCTTGTCATGAAGTCCCCTTAATATTTTTGGGCCTCCCACCATGTGTGCAAACTATGAGGAACTATGATACTGAGGCAGTGGTACCCTGCTCCTATACATATTTTGATGTCACAATGCGTTTGGCTCATATATTATTGCTGGACTGCCATTGCCCATGTAAAAGAAAGGTGTTCCATCCGGAACACACTTGAAATCCGCACACTAGTAGGCACCATCTTTGAATGAGTATGCTCAAGCCAACAAACAGGTCCCAATGCTAAGTTATTGTCAGTTGAGTCAATTTCTGCAGTGAGTTTTTGAGTAGCCCCCAGATACTAGATGGTAGGAGGCCTGCAAGGCATTCTGGATAAAAGGGTAGGGGAAATCATGGCACATAACACAGACATCTTGGTGTTCCTTTCCACATTGTGTCTTTTTAGTGAATGTGCTGCACCTTATCCAAAATGTGAGTGGGATCCAAGGACTCTTAACTCTAAGTTCTCATGATGCCTTGCCCTCGGGTATATCTGGGGTACATTAAGCTACTCAGTATTGCCTTCAAAGCCACCAGATATAAAGAAGGATCAAAATGACTGTTTGGGGCCCATTTGCTAAGGGACGAAGTGAATTCAAAGTGAATTTTCGAATTCAAAAACTTCAAATTTCGAAGTAATTTTTGGGTACTTTGACCATCGAATAGGCCAAAATTCGATTCGAATTGAAAAAACTTTGATTATTCGAAAACCTAAGTACTGTCTCTTTAAAAAAACTTTGACTTCAACACTTCGCCACCTTAAACCTGCCGAATTGCTACTGTATGTTAGTCTATGGGGACTTCCTAGAACCTATAGCCAGTATTTGACTAAGTTTTCAGAAGTCAAAGTATTGTTTTGTAAAATCGTTCGAATTTTACTTTGATCGAAAACGGCTGAAAAAATATTTCGACTATTGAAGCATCAAATTCGATGGTTGAATTTCGCAGTTTTTTAACTCCGAAATTTGATCCTTAGTAAACGTGCCCCTTTGTGATTTAATAAATCGACTTGTCCCTCAGGTTTGCAGAAGATTTGATGGCCCAGGAGTTAAAGTCAACTCATTGGGAAGGCAAAGCTTCATGGATTGAATTTAGGTTTTCAGTACTATGCATCATAACCAGCCTATGTCGTTCTTTTTTTATTAGATTATCTTTGTCTTAAATAAACTACTTGTAGTTCAAATGCAAAACTGATATACAGTATGTCCCGTACTGTCCCATTGCCACCATTATTGCCATTTAAGGTCTTCATTTTTTCCGACTACTTTATCTACAAATATCTCCTGAAAGCCTTCTTGTACTTCTGAAAGTAAGGTCACTGGTTAAAGTATTCCACTTGTAGGCAGTAAATGCAAATCTAACCTATATTAATGATATGGAAACCTAGAATGTAAATCTAGCAGCCCATGGCAAGTGCCCTCCCCCATACATGTGTTTGTGCTACAGATCTCACTTTGCTTTATGGCTATACCCACCTCTTACCTCAAGGCAGCCCTGAATTCCCAGCTGAGGCCTCTCCTCTTGGGAACATTGAGATCTCTTTGCATTTAATTACAGCATCTGTCAGAAAAGAGCACCCATCTAGTGCAATCATAGTTGTTTCAAGATGTCTCAAGTGTTGGCCACCTGTAGCCATGCGCTGCCCAGTTTTCTGGTGGATGACCTGATTGGGTGAAGTGCCAAAGGCCTCATCTGGCTGTGAGTTTGGCCTCCTTGACCCTTCAACCCTTTACCATGTGCTCGTTTGGGTGTTATGAGAAAGAACCTATAACCTTTTGTCTCTGCCGGGATAGGGTGATGAACAACCTGTTCATCAAAATACTTTTAGGAAAGGGAAAAACAAAAATAACCTGTAAAAACAAATCAGTCACTCAAAATTCCAGCGTTTCGGGGGAAACAACAATTATATGGAATGGTGGATTGCTGGGGTAAGGTTTGCAGTATGTATACTAGTTACTAGTTAAGCATTACCCATGGGATTGTGCAACCAGGGGCTTCTTTAGTGATGGACAGACCCTTGGAGTCCCATTACTTGTTAAAAGTAAGGCCTTCAGCCCTTTGGTGGATGCTCAGAATTGTACATCAGCAACAAAACAGACACAGGTTGGTCAGTTCCATATAAGGAGACCCATTTATCAAAGGTCAAATTTCGAATACATGTGAATTCTATAGTCACAATTTGACTGGGAGTTTATTTAAAAAAGAATTAGAATGGCTCAAATTCTAATTATATTCAATTTGCATTTGATTTGTACGAGTCGAAATTTTTCTCCTGAAAAAAAAAACTAGAATGTCAGGAAGGCTAATAACATATTCAAATGGCCCAACGGACCTCTGCCATTGACTTGTGCATGAACTCGGCAGGTTTTAGGTGGCGAATCTTCGAAGTAGGACTGTTTCCATGGTCGAGGTTTGAATCCCACATTCAAATTTACATTCGAATAGGGGGATTAAAATTGTAATGTTTGAATTTTGAAGGTTTCAAATTTCAAATCTACTAATAGACCCTTGATAAATCTGCCCCAAAGTGTTGCCCTACCATGCCCATCTTGCTACCTCTCATAGTTCTTACTTAGAGCTTCTTCTGAACATCTGGGTATACAGGAGCCAGTACCAAATAGGCTTGCCACCTGGCCAGTATTTTACCGGCCTGGCCGGTAAAAATTATGATTGACTCCTATGTTATTAATAAGGAAAAAAATCAAAATATATAGGAAGGCTGGTATTTTTTTCCAAAAAAGGTGGCAACCCTAGTACCAAAGGATGTCCCAGTAGGTATCTGTCCTAGTGGGCCTCAATAAAGGGCAAATTCCAAGAGTACTTTCATAATTCCTTCATAGGTCTATATGGCATTGATTACATTTAGCAGCGTCTGCATCTAAAGTGGGCCCTCTATGGTTCTCTGGTGGGTCCCAGTAATAGCAGTGGACCTTCTATTGGATCGTAAAGGCAACGATTGACAACACTGATACAATATCATCGAGGACAACCCTAGCCTGATCTTTTGCAGACCAACGAAAGAGTACAAGTACCCCGAACACATTGTTTGAATTGAGTAATATGATTTTTTGTTCAAATAAAGCTCGGGAAATAGTAAGCGAAAAATAATCCTGTGGTAACTCGATTACGGCCTGATGTTTGTTTTGCTTGCACGGCCTACAGTAAGTAATTCTGTCTAATATTACCGGCTTCCAAGCACATTTAATAATAGACAGTGCCGCTCATTGATGTCCATTAAACATGGAGGTGGTGTGTATTTTCCCGGCACATTAATGGAGTCCCTCATTCCAGAGTTGGCGCACAGACGGGGCAATCGTCCCTCCACTGTGTCTGCTTGTTTCTTCAGGGTAATTCAATTACCTGGGTTAACAGCTCGCTGCTGGTGGGACGGCCAAATTCTTTTCCAAATTCTTCTTTTAAAATAAGTCTATAAGAAGGATTTTGAACTCTGTTGGGATGTTAATGTCTATAGCAACAACAAGCTATTGAGTTCATCTTTCTGCTCATGTAGGCTATTTGGTTTTTGTTTCATTGTACAGGTATGGGATCCATTATCCAGAAAGCTCCTAATTACAGGAAGGCTATCTGCCATACACTCTATTTTTTCTCTGTGATAATAAAACAGTAGCTTGTGCTTGATCCCAACCAAGATATACAGGTATGCAATCCATTATCTGGAAACCCACTTATCCAGAAAGCTCAACATTATGGAAAGGCAGTCCCATAGTCTACATTTTATCCAAATAATCCAATTTTTTAAAAATTATTTCCTATTTCTCTGTAATATTCAAACAGTAGCTTGTACATGATCCCACCTAAGTTATAATTAATCCTTATTGGAAGCAAAATCAGCCTATTGGGTTTATTTCATGTTTTTATTAGTAGACTTGAGGTGTGAAGATTCAAATTATTATCAGGAAAAACCTCAGAATTCTGGATAACAGGTCCCATGCCTGTACGTATACAGTGTTACAGAGACCTTTATTTCTTCTGATTACAAAATGCATTATAGGAATACTGGAATGACTGTTTTCTATTTGTTATCACCAATATAGACTTTCCTTTACATCACAACAATTTCCCCTCGACATTTCCACCTGTCTCCAGCCTGCCATGTTTGTAGGCCAGAGAAGAGGCAGGTTGTGGGAGTTCTGGTGCTATTACTGCTTGAGAACAATGTCCTACTGTAGCTTCATATGGTGACCTTGCTGCAGGGAGAGTCAAGTCTGCAGATGGGCGCAGAGCGGTGTTACCTCTACTGAATGGAGAAACCAGTTCTCAAGTCCAAACTGGAGACCCCCTCAGTAACATAACAGACATTCCTACACATGGTGTTTATTTCTCTGGCTAATTAACTCCTTTCCCCTCTCTAAAGTACTAGAGTGTGGCTTCTACATTGACTGATTTGCTAGTCTGCTGAGGAAACTGTTGCCTTATAAAGATATTTACTGCGTGTCAAACATTTATTTTCATTGATTCCCAAAATCATTCTTGTTATCACTGTTTAAGTAATAATTTAATAATCTCTCTGAACGGAAGATGAAGAATTCCGAATCTGAGCCGTATCTTCTCCCTTCATATTCATGATTTCAATATTTAGAAATCAAAACCAAAAGTGCTTTTAGCCCCACTCTGCGAACAAATTGAGCTCATTTGCAGTGGAATCTGTAGGTCGGGGGTCCCCAACTTTTTTTTCCTGTGAGCCACATTCAAATGTAAAAAAAAAAGTCTGAGAACAACACAAGCATGGAAAAAGTTCCTGGGGATGGCAACTATGGCTTCTGATTGGCCATTGGTAGCCTACAAGAGGCTTTGTTTGGCAGTAAACATGGTTTTGATGCAACTAAAGCTTGTTTTCAAGCCAGGAATTCAAAAATAAGCACCAGATATCGTGGCCATATATCGATCGGGAAGACCCGTCGGAAGCCCCCATACACGGGCAGATAAGCTGTCAAATCGGTCCAAACGACCAATATCGGCAGCTTTATCTGCCCGTGTATGGCCACCTTAACTGTAACCCTGCCTATAGGATTTGAAATGACTAACTATGGCCATCACAGAAGATCTGCCTCATTGGGTGAGGTCTCACCTGATTTGTCTACGCATATGCTTGGTCAACAATTGGAACAAGGTTGGAGCTTATGAAGACTTGTTTGATGAGGAATGCTTCAATGGGCAGGCATCAACTTGCCCCCATGCATGTCCCCACCAGGCAGGCCATCAGCTTGTCCCATACATTTTCCCACCAGCTTCATTCTAGTTCTGAATGGGCCAAACAGGCCAATAATATTATGGGTTCTTGGGTTCTATGCAGTTGACCAACATGTATGGTAATCTTGGTTCAATCTAGAGCTCCCTTACGGAAGATGAAGATTGTTTTTATTGGTCATCTTATTTATGTGTAATAAGCAATCAACATAATTAGTAGGGCGCAGCTCAAGGTAAGTTTGTAATAATACAAGTACTCTCCTAAAGAAAGGCAGGTATCACGCTAAAAATGAGACTAGCCAATATGCTGGCATCAATGAGTCAATATCATTGATCTGGATGTTTCTAGGTACTCTAAGGTACACTGTGGTGGACCTGCCTGTATATAAGAGCAAATAATATCTAGTAAAGCAGATCTGAGAGGTGTCCAATATGCATTTCTCCATTTGGCTTCTACAAGGACCGTCCCAGAGGAAACCAAGTGGCATAATGAGCATTGGGATAAGTTATGGATCCCCTTTAAATACTTTTGACCTGACTACAGTATTATGGCTTTGAGCATTTACAGGAAATTGCAGTTGAGCAACAACTGGATAGTCCAGCCGTCATTGGCATAGGAGGCCCTGAGGCCACCCATTTATTAGTCAATTACTGCTAATATGTCTGTAGCTAAGGGCCACATGTACAATGGGGAAATGGATATCCATCAAAGAACATTTGTCATCCCCAACACGTGCAAGATGCAGTTGTCCTATGTATGGGGGGTAGGGAACGAGGCTCTCACATTAGAACTGATCAGCTTTCCGAGCCGCTCATTATAGTTGCCCTTGGGACATGGCCCTCCTCTCAGGAGTTGAGTGAATTTATGTTGTGAAGTCGCAGGTGCCTTCTCCTCCAGCCAGTCTTGTTTGCCTCCTGACTAATGGCTTCTATCTGATCTTTCCTCACCACTGGACACAGTTTAAGACCATTGATTAGTTGTTTGGGTTGAAACGAGTGTTCAAAGGCTTATTTAGATGTTTAAAGATTTCCCATATTCACACGAGATCGGGCTCGTTGACATGAAGCCCCGTCATTCTCCACAGCCCCAAATGCCCATCAAAATTATTAAGGTCATTAAGGTTCTGCTACGTATATCCTTTGATATGTAATACTTTCCCAATACTAATTATCTGTCTGTAATACTTTCTTACGGTTCTGGATCGGTTAGTGGGAAGAAGAAGCAATACATTGGCACTGGCACGCAAGTCTGTGGCTAGTGAATGCATCCACCATCTAAAGCGTTGATCTTTTTCCATAAAAAGCTGAAAATTTTGTTTTACGGGTATTTCCCAAATCCTGGATTCAATTTAGGATTTAGCTGAATCCCAGCAGTTTTTGAATGATTAAAATTTTTTGACGAATTTTAATGGAGCAAATTTATTGAAATTCAAATTCCAGTTATTTGCTACAGCTTTCTCAAATCGCAACAAAAAACACATTTTTGAGATTTATCAATTGGAAAACATTCAGACATTAAAACCTGGCCCAAAAAAACACAATCTTACATTTTTTCCAAAAAATCGCAATTTTTGAGATTTATCAATTGAACAAAAATCAAATCATGACATTCAGCACCTAAAACCTGGCCAGCGTCTATAGGTATTAATTTAACATTCAAAAGATTTTTTAAAGTTACTTTTTGAGTTCATTTTTACAGACTAATTGAAAATGAACGGTATTGACTTTTTACAATTTGAGTTGGGTGTTTTTGTAAATATGCTAGCAATTGAGAAAAAAAATGACTGTAATCTAGAAATTTTTATCTTAATCGAGTTCAAAATGGTCAAAATTTTAAAATTAATAAATCAGCCTCTTTATGGAGAGCCGAGCCAAGACAAATTTAAGGACAAGGAGACGAGGATCAGGCAATATTTTTATTTCTCAAATTGAGGTTTTGGCTTTTGTTCAGAATTTGATTAAATCTTTTGGGAAGTTTTTCCGGGGGAAGGTTTGGTAACAAATCACTGGTGATGTCGCCCATAGCAACAATCAGCTATTTGATTTGAACAGTGACCTACATTTTAGAAAACAAAAGCAAAGAGCTGATTGGTTGCTATGGGTAATATCACTGGTGATATTTATCTCCAAAGTTATTTACTAAAATCCAAATGTTTATTCATATCATATTTCATTAAAAAAAATTCACGACCAAACTCCCAACCCTGATTTTAGCTTATTTCTGTATAAAAAAAAAAACTTGAGTGAAGACCTGAATCGCTCAAATTTTTAGGGTTTTTCCCTTTGAGTTTTTGCTTGATAAAAAGTCGGATTTTTTTGCTAAACCCAGTGCAGAACATGAAAACTTTAAATTGTGATAGGCGCCTCTCCCATTGACTTATACAGGACTGAGATGGCGGATTTTAGGATTCAGACTTTTTGCCGCATCGGGGTACTCAATTAAGATAAAAATTTCTGTGACCACACACCCTAATTACCATGTGCATTTTACAAAATTTGGCAGGTTATTAAAGTTTGAACACATTTCTGTGGTTTTTGTGTTCTTACTGTTTTGCTAATGAAGTTGAATTGCCCTTTAAGCTGCAACTCACAGTTTCCCCAAGAGACCTGCTTATCTTAAATTGTTACAATTGTTTCTTTGCTTATCTTAAATTGTTACTTGTTGTGCACCTGCCACGTATTCTGGATTGTCTGCCAAAAGCTAATTAAGTTAGAAACTTTGTATCTTTTTCTGGCTGTTCAGTGCAGGAGATCAAAGAGAAAGTCGGGACACAGCAACAGTCCAGAACTGCAGGTTCAGCTGTCAATATCGGGACTGTCCTGTGAAAAATGAGACAGTTGGGAGGTATGGTTCAGTACAGGTCTGACTGGGGGGGTCAGGGCCCACCGGGGTCTGCCACATCAGGGCACCCCCTCCAAGGGCCCCAGTCACAGTCCTCCCTCCCCTGCAAACCACCCTCTCCCGTCCCCCTCGGAGCATACCTACTTCATGGAGCGAGTGAGCAGATGGGGAAAGTGGGCCGAGTGGGCGGGGCAAGTAAGTGGATCGATCGGGAAAAACGGGCAGAGTGGGCGGGGCAAGTGGTTGAAGCGAGCCGGAGGGGTTCTGCCACCGGGTTTTTTCCCGGCATCCCGATGGGCCAGTCCGATGCTGGTTCAGTAGGATTATTATCTGTTCTGGAGACCCGGTCTTTGTATCCCACCCCCCCTGCCTGGCATTTGAGGGGCATTAAACTGATTGAAAGGGCACAGAACATTTCTGCAGATCAGGAGTGAAGCAGAGACATTCCACCAATTTGCTGCTGATCAGATACAGGCGGTTTCAGTGCTTATAAATACTATGGGCAATTAACTGCTGGATGAAGCTGAACTGCCTAATGAGAATGGACATGAGGGATGTCTGGAGGTTCTCACAGCTCATGGCAGGAGGCAAATAACTCTTCTACTGCTTTGGTTTCATGTTTTCTGCAAATCTTAGGCTAATGTCTCACACACAGTCTCCCTGGCGGCAGAGAATCCGCTCATTCAGCCCCTACTGCCCCATATTCACTACTGTCTCACATTGGCCATTATGGGACCTGTCCTGTGCTTAGTACAGGGAATACCTATGCTGCCATAGTTTTATGGGATCTCTCTGTACAGACTATGAGCAAACTTAGGGGCTGTTCCTGCTGAATTGTGCTTAGTACAGGGGAATACCTATGCTGCCATAGTTTTATGGGATCTCTCTGTACAGACTATGAGCAAACTTAGGGGCTGTTCCTGCTGAATTGTGCTTAGTACAGGGAATACCTATGCTGCCATAGTTTTATGGGATCTCTCTGTACAGACTATGAGCAAACTTAGGGGACTGTTCCTGCTGAATTGTGCTTAGTACAGGGAATACCTATGCTGCCATAGTTTTATGGGATCTCTCTGTACAGACTATGAGCAAACTTAGGGGCTGTTCCTGCTGAATTGTGCTTAGTACAGGGGAATACCTATGCTGCCATAGTTTTATGGGATCTCTCTGTACAGACTATGAGCAAACTTAGGGGCTGTTCCTGCTGAATTGTGCTTAGTACAGGGAATACCTATGCTGCCATAGTTTTATGGGATCTCTCTGTACAGACTATGAGCAAACTTAGGGGCTGTTCCTGCTGAATTGTGCTTAGTACAGGGGAATACCTATGCTGCCATAGTTTTATGGGATCTCTCTGTACAGACTATGAGCAAACTTAGGGGCTGTTCCTGCTGAATTGTGCTTAGTACAGGGAATACCTATGCTGCCATAGTTTTATGGGATCTCTCAGTACAGACTATGAGCAAACTTAGGGACTGTTCCTGCTGAATCGTGTAGTACAGGGAATACTTATGTCTCTTTGTCTGGGGCCAAAGCAGAAAGGCAGATGCCCACAAGGGTCAGTGGCAGGGGCTACGGGGATCTGCTCTCACAGGCAGTTAACTGGCCCTGGTTATTTACATCATTTCCAGGATGTGTGACCTGATTTGTTTAAATAAGCGTAAAATCATCAATATAATGGTCTGTTCAATTTACAAATTCTCTGCAGGATTATTTTGTCTTCTCTAGATTTTTATTTTTTGTTTTCTGAACTTTTACAGTTTCCTGATCAATTTCAGAAAGGAAGATCGAAGATCCCCAACTTGAAAATCAAAGGTTGTCCCTGCAGGGGCCGGAGTGGGCGGTTCCTAGCAATGCAATAAATTAACTAACTGAGATGCTGGTAGTTCAACAACAGTAGTAGTGCTGCACTTCTGATGTATATACGGACCCATATACTTATGATATTATCCAGCCTTGTAGCTTTATATACAGACAAAATACTCCATTGACATGAGCAGATCCTACGTATGAATGGCAGGTGTCACTCTGCAGCAGGGGTCAAACCTTGTACATAATTGCCCTCAATGACTTTAATCTCCGTGAAAGAAGAAAATGACCTGGAGAAAGTCCTGGGAGAATATTCTCTCCCAAATTGCCAGACTTGTCAGATCTCAAAGCAAAAGTTTCAGCTGTGAAATCGGAAACAAAAGGAACGGGCAGACGTGTGACAAGGAGCAGCTTTAATGAGACGGGTCAGGGAGCTGGGGACTCGGATACAAGTTATACACAGTCTGGAACGAGCCGAGCTAATAAACTCTTCATAAACTTCCCACCCTGAACCTGCAGCAGCCCCAGTTCTACCCACTCCTTCCCATAGAACTGACTCACACACCATTGCTTTGCCTGAGCAACTCATCTCCTGTAATATACTGGTTGCATTGGCTTCATCTGTAGTTTCAATGGACTAGATAGCTGCCGAATTTATATGCCTGCTCTGCTCTCATTTCCCTACAGAAATAGGGATTGGTAACACTAGATAGGTACCTAATATATAGAGACAAGAGGAAAGTGTTGGAAGGGTTACTGTCTGCTCTCTCTCATTTCCCTACAGAAATAGGGATTGGTGGCACTAGATAGGTACCTAATATATAGAGACAAGAGGAAAGTGTTGGAAGGGTTACTGTCTGCTCTCTCTCATTTCCCTACAGAAATAGGGATTGGTAACACTAGATAGGTACCTAATATACAGAGACAAGAGGAAAGTGTTGGAAGGGTTACTGTCTGCTCTCTCTCATTTCCCTACAGAAATAGGGATTGGTAACACTAGATAGGTACCTAATATATAGAGACAAGAGGAAAGTGTTGGAAGGGTTACTGTCTGCTCTCTCTCATTTCCCTACAGAAATAGGGATTGGTAGCACTAGATAGGTACCTAATATATAGAGACAAGAGGAAAGTGTTGGAAGGGTTACTGTCTGCTCTCTCTCATTTCCCTACAGAAATAGGGATTGGTAACACTAGATAGGTACCTAATATATAGAGACAAGAAGAAAGTGTTGGAAGGGTTACTGTCTGCTCTCTCTCATTTCCCTACAGAAATAGGGATTGGTAACACTAGATAGGTACCTAATATATAGAGACAAGAGGAAAGTGTTGGAAGGGTTACTGTCTGCTCTCTCTCATTAACCTACAGAAATAGGGATTGGTAACACTAGATAGGTACCTAATATATAGAGACAAGAGGAAAGTGTTGGAAGGGTTACTGTCTGCTCTCTCTCATTTCCCTACAGAAATAGGGATAGGTAGCACTGGATAGGTACCAAAAATAGCAGAGACTAAAGGAAACCTACTCTGAAAACTTAGGTAAAAATGTGTTGAATCTGTATTTACACCAAATGTTTTAGTAAAACAAGACTC
Organism: Xenopus petersii; assembly: GCA_038501925.1. Classification (NCBI taxonomy): domain Eukaryota; kingdom Metazoa; phylum Chordata; class Amphibia; order Anura; family Pipidae; genus Xenopus; species Xenopus petersii. The sequence continues at coordinate 138,279,532 of CM076684.1, read as the reverse complement.
AAGACATTCACTCATCTCTATTCAGTATGTAACATGCAGGTCTCCAGCCTTCCCCGGGCCCTGAAAACTGGTTGTAACTGTCGCTCGTTTCTAAACCTCATTTAATAATATGTGCTGTTATTTCAGCTGTCTGTATTTCAGTAAGTTGCGGTATCTCCTAACTACATCTCAACGATAAAGTCCATGGCTAAGTGGGTCCATGGTCAATTCATGGAATCAGTGTCGGACTGGGACACCAGGGGCCCACCCAAAAACCTTAGACCAGGGGCCACTCTCAGTACTATTATTATTCTTCTCCTCATTCAACCTCTATTCTCCTAGTCTCTATTCTTTACATACTATAATCTATTATTCCATCTATTTAGCCTCTTTGTTCTCAAAGAAATGTGAAATAAGCCAAATCTTTGGCAGCACAAGGGCCCCCTGACACCTGGGCCCACTGGGAGTTTTCCTGGTATCCCGGTGGGCCAGTCCGACACTGCATGGAATCTTAGAAACTTCGAAAATGCATTGCTCCAACTTTGCTTACAGTTTTACCTTATGCGGGTAAGAACACCTGAGCCCTGTGATCTTTCAAATTCCTGGAAAACACAAGGACAATGATATTATCAAGGTAAACTACAACACTTTTACCCAACAAGTCTCTGAAGATGTCATTGATAAACTCCTGGAAGCTGGCGGGTGCATTACAGAGCCCAAAGATCATTACTAAATACTCATAATGCCCATCTATGGTGTTAAATGCTTTCTTCCATTAGTCCCTCACAAATATGAATCAAGTTATAGGCCCCACGAAGGTCAAGTTTAGTGAAGATACTTGCTCCCTTCAACTGGTCAAAGAGTTCAGAGATGAGGGGGTGAAATTTAACTTTTTTTAATGTAACTATATTGATATCCCTGTTATCAATGCAAGGGAGAACATTCCATCCTACTTTCAACAAAGAAGAAACCGGCTCCAGCAGGAAAGGAGGAAAGACAGATGACCCCCTACTAAAGGTCTTCTTCAATATACTCATTCTTGGCTTTAGTTTAGTTAGCGGCAGGTGGCTGAGAAGAGGTCTGAAGAAGAGGTCTCTGAAACCAGGTTGCCAAAATAAGCTGAAATCTCTTGTCTCTTTAGTCGCCTGATGGTCTCTTAGGCCGGGGTAAACCGGATCGCGAGTGCAATCAGATTGTCCAACTGATCAGGGAGATATCTGGATACAACATCATCCTTAAAGTGGACCCGTCACCCAAAATTTTTTTTCCAAATCCTATTTTATCATGTTAGTCAAGCAAAATGAACTTTAATTACACTCTATAAATGATTTGAATCTTTTTTCCATCAGTCTGGGACTCATAATTATAGCAAGTAGACAGGAACCATTTTGTGGACACTGTTATTAAGACAAGCCTTGTATCATCTCAGAATCTTGTTTGTGCACCAGAATGGGGGACCTGATGTCCATCCCCATGTCCTGGCTACACAATTAAATGGTGAAGAGAACGGGGGAATGTGGGGAGAGCAGTGACATGTAGGAAGTGCTGAATGGAAAGTGAAAGTAATTGCTTGCCCCGCCTCCATGCCTAGGCATAGAGGAGGGGCAGGCAATATTTGATTGACAGCTGATATTTTTAAATGAGTTTACAACAGCTATGAATGCTTTAATAAAAAAAGAAATTGGATTTCATATTTAATTTGAAAAGGACTTTTATTATACAGATTTTTATGTCTGGGTGACGGGTCCACTTTAAGCTTATTGGATAGACCTTGATAAAAGACAGCCATGTATGCCTCATTATTATTATTTATAATACCAGGTTCCCTAAATACATAGCATATTCACTAGCACTGCGACTTCCTTGGCGATCTGGAGGAGGCAGCTGACACACGGCCTGAGCATTAAACACAGTCCGAAAGTTCTGTAGAAAAGCTTTGGCATTGTAGATTAGGGGAGAATTCTTCTCAGAAAAGGGAGATGCCCCTTCCAGTGCCTTGCCCTGTAGCCTGGAGATAATGTACCCCACCTAAGCGCATTCTCAAGCACAGTGTGAGGGTTGTTCAATTCAAAATGAATGAGGCACTGGTTCACAAAACCCTGGCAAGGCTGAGGATCTCCACTGTAACAAAGAGGTGGCAGAATACAAGAATCATTTGCCGAAGCTGAAGCTGCAGAAGGAGAAGCTGCCATGGCAGAAGGATTACCAGTGACTGGAGAAGCAGAAGGCATCCAGTAGAGAAGAGCATCAAGAACTCAACCTGTGCCAGTCTGCAGCCTCCATGCGAGTTGCCATGCCCCAAATTTGTCTTCTCCAAATCTGACAAAGCTTCCTCAGTAGGGTCCATGGCCCGAAAATACTGTCAGGGCCCAACAACTGTTATAAGGTTGGAGTTAGGACCAAGGAGGAAGCTGTATGCAGAAAGTCCAGTTTGTGGTATCAACAGAGTTAAGGAAGGTTCATAGTCGTATTCAGACAAAAAGGTCAGGGCAGGCAGCCAGAATCATAGTCATAGTATCATAGTATCATAGTATATATAGTGGTGCCTCAGCTTTCTGCCTCCACCTGGCACCAAATGGACCAGTATAAGTGGTATGAGGGTGGTCATGTTCCTACGAGGCTGGGGTCTGCCATCTCAGGCTGTAGGACGGCCTGTAATGTCCCTGCTTGTCCTGCTTTAGGCCTGAACCACATTACAGACTAAATGCCGCATGTGCTACTTTCATACTGTATGTTACTGGGGCGGCTGAGATGGACAGGGGTCGACCCTTGGAGTCCTTGTCTTATCTTATGTTCAGCCCCATCTTATATAATTAGCAGTGAATATAGATGAATATTATTGGTTTTTACATGGCCGTGTCATCCAATGCCTGCCGAGAGGGGGGGTTCTGACTTACACTAAGTCCCACCTTCTCTGGAAAACAATACCAGCCTTCCTATACTTTTATGTTTTTTCCCAAATAACAACATTGGCATTGGGCATCATTTGTACCAGCCAGGTGGCAGCAATGGTTTGCTATTATTATCATTATTATTATTATCAAGTATTTTAAGAGGGCCAACATATTGCACAGTACTGTAAAATGAATGCCTTTACAAAGAAATCACAAGAATTACATACCTATAACATACAGAGTTACATACATAACAAAAGGTGAGGAAGACCCTGTGCAAAAGAGCTTACAATCTAAAGGGGAAAGGGAATGAGACACAAGGGGTGGGAGTGGGCAGGATCAGAAATAAGCAGGTGAGATGTAGCATATGGTATTGCATTTTGTAGTTAAGCAGAGTGACGGGAGGCTCAGGGGCGCTTGGCCAATGAGGCAGCCTGAGGGGCTCCCCGCAGGCGGCAACGCCAGATACATTTCCAGGGGCGGCAAAAAGCCGCTCCTGTACTTTTGAAACCGGAAATTCGGCATAACTAGTGCGGGAGAGCGCAGTTGCACTCTCCGCACTAGTGTTCCTGCCTCGGATGCCTCCCCTGCAGATGGGTAAGCCAGCGAGGAGGGGCGGCATTTTGAGGAGCCGCCTCCGGCTTCACCAGAACCACCGCTGGGGAGGCTTCTTTAAATAAGTGGGTTTTAAGAGATCTTATGAAAGCAGAAATGTTGGGAGAAAGTCGGACAGAAAAGCAAGAAAACACTGGCACAGCATGGGTTGCTTCTAGCAGGGAAACCCCTTGCTCATTTATTGCGGATGCAACGTTTCGGGGCGTAACCCCTTTGTCAAGCATCAGTCGGACAGACCATGGGAGAGAGTTCCAGAGGAGGGGTGCAGCCCTTGCAAAGTCTTGAATGTGAGCATGTGAGGAGGTAATGAGAGAAGAGCTGACGAGCAGGTCAGAAGAGGAGAGTAGCAAAGGCAGCGCCGGATTTCAATAAGGGGCGCCCCTAGGCCGCACGCATCCCCATAATGCGGCTGGGCGGCATGCCGCCCCTATTTTTTTGCCGCCCTAGGCCCGGGCCTATGCGGCCTTGCCACAAATCCGGGCCTGAGTAAAGGGTTGGGTGAGTATCTAGAGATGAGTTCAGAGATGTAGGGTGTTGCAGAGTTATGAAGTGCTTGAAAAGTCAGGTTTATTAGTTTGAACTTTATTCTGAAAGGTATTGGAAGCCAGTGCAGGGATTGGCAGAGGAGGAGCGGTTGCTGAGGTGTATTAGCCTGGTGGCAGTGTTCATTACAGACTGGAGAGGTGACAGTCTCTGGCAGGGGAAGGGTTACAGTAGTCTAGACGTGATATGATGAGAGAGTGAATAAGAATTTTGGCAGCATCTTGGGTGATAAATGATGGTATTTTGGATATGTTCTTCAGTGAAATATACATGATTTAATAAGTGACTGGATATGAGGAGTGAAGGACAGGGTAGAATCAAGGAGAACCCCAAGTCATCGGGCCTGGGGAAATGGGGTGATATTGGACCAGTTCTTTTTTTGGGGGCCTTGCTGTGATTTGGCAATAATGGGCAGTGTCGGACTGGCCCACTGGGATATCAGGAAAACTCCCGGGGGGCCCAGGTGTCAGTGGACCCTTTTGCTTCTAACTATGTGGCCAATGTCATGGTCATTCCTTATTTCTTTATGGGAAAAAAATGTTTAATAATAATAATAAATATAAAAGACTAGGAGAATAAAGAGGTTGAGTGAGGAGAGGAGGAATAAAAAATTGGAAAGTGGCCCACGGTCTAAGGTTTTCTGGTGGGCCCCTGGCATCCCAGTCCGACACTGGTAATGGAGGCAAGTAGCCCTCCGAGTTGCCCAGTTTCTCTCTCAAATTCCACCTCCAGGTTTTGGTGAGGGGCCCATTGAGTGTTTTCCCACATCTGGTCAGCCGGGGAGGGAGGGGGGGGGCAGTGCTGATTCACCTGCTGTATCCTCAGGCTCTAGTGAAAAAAACCAGGAAATGAATAATTAGGGAATACTTAACCCCTTGGCTTCTCTGCTATGCTGGCTGGATCTATAGAGCTTTGAAAGGAAGCTGATTAACCCAGTGCTACCCTCTTCATCCTCACATTCACACGCAGGGGAGGGGGCAAAGAAAACACACGCGACGCAAAGGTTTCAATATAAAATATTGGCTCTTTGTACCCATGGGGGTGGGTCATTGGGGGTTTCAAATCTCTAAATAGAAAACACAGCACAACTGTGCAGCTCTGATATAAGGCCTTATTACAGGCACTATGATTTAGATTGTAAGCTCTGTGGGGCAGGGGTTCACAGAGGCTTATGCATAATTTCAGAATAGCCCTAACGTCCACTTTATCAGTGTTGATGGTTGTATATTTGCCAGCATTCCTAAAGTAATTTCCCAGAATGCTGTGCGAGATGCTTATACTTATGTGCCTCCTCCTTAGCCTCTTCATTGATCTTTCCAGCAGCGCTCTCCCCTTTGTGACATCAGTGTTGTGGCCCCTCCTCCTCTGCCATATTACTGGTGGGTGGGTGTTAAATATACAAAAGAGATCCATAGCTTCTTGACATTCCCACTTGTGTTCAATATAAACACAATGGATGATTCTTTTGCTTTTACCCTTATTTATTTCTTCTCCCTGAAATAAATAGAATGAGCTCTGTATAAACAAGCCCACCCTTCACCCCAGTTGTTGCATTTATAAGATAAGGAGTATTATATTATACAAGGGGTTTAATTACAACAAGCTTGTCTTTCCACCTCCCACTATTGCTTTAAAGGAGCAGAAAGCAGGGGAAAAAATGACTTTGGATGTTATTATTCTGCACAGTTTAGTGGAACAAAGACTCAAACACATCGCTGTTTCTCTGTTAAACCAATGGGCAGAATAATGTCCAATGCATAGATTATTCACCCAGTACCACCCCTGAGCTGGTAAAACTCCACGGCATTCTGGGTAAACAAGATGGTGACAGCAGCATTTATACAGACACATTTGCTTATTAATCCATTATTCCATTCAGAAGGTGGAGGGAATTTTTGTCATATTGAGCCACTGGCTGATGAAATCTCCTATCTCAGTTTATATATATATATATATTTCCTAGAAGTCAGGGTGGATATTCCATTAGAATCTCATCACAAGCTTTGCACAGTCATGTACAGGTCAGGCCCCAGCAGAGCTGACACTCTCACAACCCTCTCAGATGCCGAATCCCTTGTTTGCTTTGCTCAGCGCTCGCTAGAAAGCTCTAGAGACTCCTGCCTGATAGACTCTCTCCAATAACACCTGGAACAGCAGCAGGTCCTCACCTTACATGAGCGCAGGCCGGGGTGTGGGGGTCTCTGGGGAGACAGGAGGGATGAGGCGCCCCCCGCAGTTTACTCAATAACACAGTCGTGCCAGGGATTTAATAATCAGAATAATAAGGTGCCGCGCTCTCGGGCAAACAACTCCGCATGCTCATCAATACAAATGGAGGTGACGGCAGTGCACAAGTATTGCTAATAGAGTTTGCTCACTACTGGGTATTTCTGTCATAGGAATGTTATTATAACATCATTCACATCATTCCCTGCTCCAGTGGAGCTTACAATCTAAGGGTCCTTTCTAGGGTTGCTAATTGTTCGATTTACACCAAAAGCAGGCTGGTTTTTCCTAGGGCCCTTCAGGTCACAATTGTCTGTTCAGGTTTCAGCCTTGTGAAACCCAATAAATAATATGGCCAATAACCACCTCAGATGTCACGACAACACCCCCAAAAGACACATACACCCCCAATGACTTGACTCCACCTCCATGTGTCATCATCCTGCCCTAGCCCTATCAGATTTCCATCATCTCCTGCCCCAGTGATCTTACAATCTATGGTCCCTATCACATTCCCATCAGTTCCTGCCCCAGTGAGTTTATAATCTAAGGTTCCTATCACATTCCCATCAATCCCTGCCCCAGTGAGTTTAAAATCTAAGGTCCCGATCACATTTCCATCAGTCCTTGCCCCCAGTGAGCTTACAATCGAATGCCCCAATCACATTCCCATCAATCCCTGCCCCAGTGAGTTTACAATCTAAGGTCCTTATAACATTCCCATCAGTCCCTGCCCCAGTGAGTTTACAATCTAAAGTCCCTATCCCTTTCCCATCAGTCCCTGCCCCAGTGAGCTTACAATCTAAAGTCCCTATCCCTTTCCCATCAGTCCCTGCCTCAGTAGATCTTATAATCTATGTTCCCTATCACATTCCCAACAGTTCCTGCCCCAGTGAGCTTACAATCTAAGGTCCCTATCACATTCCCATCAGTCTCTTCCCCAGTGATTTTTTAATCTAAGGTCCCAATCACATTCCTATCAGTTCCCAGTGAGATTACAATCTAAAGTCCCTATCCCTTTCCCATCAGTCCCTGCCCCAGTGAGCTTACAATCTAAAGTCCCTATCCCTTTCCCATCAGTCCCTGCCTCAGTAGATCTTATAATCTATGTTCCCTATCACATTCCCATCAGTCCCTGTCCCAGTGAGCTTGCAATCTGAGGTCCCTATCACATTTCCATCAGTCCCTCCCCAGTGAGCTTACAATCTAAGGTCCCTATCCCATTCCCATCAGTCCCTCCTGCAGTAGAGCTTACAGTCTATGGATCACATTTCCATCATATTCTGCCCCAAGGGAGCTTATATAATATAATATTCATACATACTAGAGCACATTTTATCAGGAGCCAATTAACCTGCCTGTATGCTATTGGCACACATTCCCGTGTATACGTTGCCCATAAACTCACAGCCAATTGTGTAGAAAAAAAGTGTTTTTTTAAATTTTCATAAAACCTCTTTGCCATAAAATCCCCAGAAATAATGACTCTGATTTATCTGCATGCGAATCGCACTATACGGTGCGATAAACGCAGGCGGTTTCCCTTACGGTAAGAGATTTAGGGGGGAGAATCCTACATAGCGACAGTTGTTAGATAACAGTAAGTGAATGAGAAGATGTTTTATGGAGGCGAATACGATGACACGATTTGCCGGCTTCTCTGCCGAGTGGTTTTATTTAAACTTGTCAGATAATATTTGATGGGAAATCTAGGGACGGCTGCAACGCATAAATTATCCCGCGTGCAAAGAATCGCACAAATCAGGGAGGATATTACGCGCTGAGATCAAAGATTCCGATCAGGATTTATCTCTATAAGAGCCGTTATCCCATTTCACTTCTCTTTTTGGGGGACTAATTTGCACCAGCTTTTCCCTGCGCCGCTTTGGGCTTCCCAGGAATCCTTAACACTTTACTGTGGCCGGGAAAATAGACTTGGCCACGTTGGGAGCTGTATCTAATAAAAGATATATATCACTGCGTTTCTGTCACAGTAGGTAATAAGCATCACTTACATGAACCTTGCGGAGATTTTAGTTTTATTATGGAAAATAAGTTGTTCCTGCACCGTTTTATGACTCAATCCAAACCCCCTAATGTTTGTGTCATTAAAGAGACATCACCTTCAAAATATGGGCCATACTCTATATTTATTATAACAGAGCATTCTGTCCCAGTGGCTGCACAGATCCTATCTGATCCCCATTGTAAGCAGCAGTCCTGTCCTGCTTTATGGCAGCTGAGATTCTAGCTATCTGTATAACAGAACATTCTGTCCCAGTGGCTGCACAGTTCCTATCTGATCCCCATTGTAAGCAGCAGTCCTGTCCTGCTTTATGGCAGCTGAGATTCTAGCTATATAACAGAACATTCTGTCCCAGTGGCTGCACAGATCCTATCTGATCCCCATTGTAAGCAGCAGTCCTGCCCTGCTTTATGGCAGCTGAGATTCTAGCTATCTGTATAACAGAACATTCTGTCCCAGTGGCTGCACAGATCCTATCTGATCCCCATTGTAAGCAGCAGTCCTGTCCTGCTTTATGGCAGCTGAGTATGACACACACAGGGAACATAGGACAGTAAATAATGCAGGGGCCAGTTCATCTCAGTACTGATACATTTTAAAGCTTACACAACAAGTAGACTTTCATATGGGGGCCACACGGGGGGGGGGGCAGTTGTACAGCACTTCCATAGGGGATTCACTTCACTTTGGAACTTTTACCTTATCTAACAATTTTGGCTGACGTGCCGCTGCTTTATGGCCGCTCACTTGGTTTAATATAGTGTATTATATGGGAAATTTATTGCCTTTATAAACCAACAAATCATCTTCCTCATCTCGTATTTTTCTGGATGTGCGTGGGAGACTCGCAGGTTATGAAATGACGACTGGATGGAAAAATGTAATTCCCCACAATTCTGAAAGTATAAAGTGACACATATCCTCGATTCACCTGCACCACTGAACCCACGCTCATCATATTGTCATATTCACATTTATTTATAGAAGCTTCCCTGCCATTGCCCAACCTTCTGCTCATTTACTGAATGGGGACAGTTTTGTTTTTCTCTGTAACTGTCCCATATTGTGCTGCCCAGGTATAACTTCATAATGTGTATCCTCAGTTATACTGTGCTCTTACACACGGGTGTTCAGTCTTGCGTTCAAAGCTTCACCCCTAGCTCATGACAGATATTTAGAAATATTGAGATGTGTACAAAGCACTCCCCCAAATATACAGATATATAGAAACATTGGGGTGTCACCCTGCTATAGTTCCAGGGGTACCCAGGGTACAAATAATAACTCACATAAAATCTCCCCCTAACTGACCTTCAGACTGGGCCCCCTTAGCTCATAACAAGGTTACAGATATATAGAAACATTGGGGTAACAGTCACCCTGCTATAGTTCCAGGGGTACCCAGGGCACAAATAATCACTTACCCCAAATCTCCCCCTAACTGACCTTCAGACTGGGCCCCTTAGCTCATAACAAGGTTACAGATATATAGAAACATTGGGGTAACAGTCACCCTGCTATAGTTCCAGGGGTACCCAGGGCACAAATAATCACTTACCCCAAATCTCCCCCTAACTGACCTTCAGACTGGGCCCCCTTAGCTCATAACAAGGTTACAGATATATAGAAACATTGGGGTGTCACCCTGTTATAGTTCAAGGGGTACCCAGGGTACAAATAAACACTCACCCCAAATCTCCCCCTAACTGACCTACAGACTGGGCCCCCTTAGCTCATAACAAGGTTACGAATCCAATCAGCTCACACACAGCGGAGTTGAAGCTGAGATTAGGCCAAATATGCAAAAGGAGGCATCTCCAGGTTGATTTCAACTTCAGCCAGAGCCTTCAGCCTGTGCGTCCATAGCCTTAAAGATAACAAGCCTTTGTGCTTTTAGGTTTACTTCCCGTCAATGTAAAAACTATTGGTCTAAGTAACTCAATATTGCAGTCCCCACCCATATGTATAAATACAAATATACAGAGAAGGAATGTTCTGGGCACACAATAAGCTATACCCTCATACTGTACTGTCTAAGGGAATCAATATGGCATCTCCTCCTCCCATATGTATAAATACAAATATACAGAGAAGGAATGTTCTGGGCACACAATAAGCTATACCCTCATACTGTACTGTCTAAGGGAATCAATATGGCACCTCCTCCTCCCATATGTATAAATACAAATATACAGAGAAGGAATGTTCTGGGCACACAATAAGCTATACCCTCATACTGTTCTGTCTAAGGGAATCAATATGGCACCTCCTTCCTCCCATATGTATAAATACAAATATACAGAGAAGGAATGTTCTGGGCACACAATAAGCTATACCCTCATACTGTACTGTCTAAGGGAATCAATATGGCACCTCCTTCCTCCCATATGTATAAATACAAATATACAGAGAAGGAATGTTCTGGGCACACAATAAGCTATACCCTCATACTGTACTGTCTAAGGGAATCAATATGGCACCTCCTCCTCCCATATGTATAAATACAAATATACAGAGAAGGAATGTTCTGGGCACACAATAAGCTATACCCTCATACTGTACTGTCTAAGGGAATCAATATGGCATCTCCTCCTCCCATATGTATAAATACAAATATACAGAGAAGGAATGTTCTGGGCACACAATAAGCTATACCCTCATACTGTACTGTCTAAGGGAATCAATATGGCACCTCCTCCTCCCATATGTATAAATACAAATATACAGAGAAGGAATGTTCTGGGCACACAGTAAGCTCTACATACTGTACTAACTAGTGCTCACTGGACGGACCATTCAGGGGGTAGCAGGACATTTAGGAACAACATATTCCCCCTTCTGATAACAAACAGAGGAGAGAGTGTAAGGCAATTAGTACAACGGAGGGAAGAGAACGGCTTTGAAGTCCAGAATTGCCTCCCTCCGGCCAAATGGGTTTCAGGTGTCTCGGTCTAAGCAAATGGCTTTCCCCAATTTCCTCCCATTAATTGGATTGGCTAAATGATTCCAGCGTATAACCGGACTCACTGCCTCAGGTGTGTTCACATCCGGTCGCTGGGTCCTGTGGGATTCTGGGGCATTTCAGCGACCCCTCACCTGCAACACCAATGCACATACCTATGTCAAGTACCTGCATTTTATATTTGACTCATTTAATTGGAGCACTGGAGATCCAAGTGTTGTGTTTCACCTTTAGTTTCCCAAAAGCTGGGGCTGCACCCGCATTACAACTGATTCATTATCAGCTTCTGTGACATTTGTGACCTTGCTCTCTGCTAATAGTTTGGTGATTTCCCACGACCCCTAAGCTTTGCTGTTTCTGAGCATGTGCAGTGCCACTGACACTCAAATTATTGTCTAACAGGATCCAACATGCGGACAGTTACTTACTATCTAATAGTATAGAGAGCGATTACTTCCTACTCCTTTAGTTCTCCCCCAATCTGCATTAAAGGGATTCTGTCATGCTAGTTTTTATTTCTACTGTATAAATAATTCCCTCTAAATATAAAATGTCATTCCTGAACCAGCAAGTGTATTTAGTTGTAATATTGGTGTGTAGGTGCATCTCAGCTCATTTTGCCTGGTCATGTGCTTTCAGAAAGAGCCAGCACTTTAGGATGGAACTGCTTTCTGGCAGGCTGTTGTTTCTCCTACTCAATGTAACTGAATGTGTCTCAGTGGGACCTGGATTTTACTATTGAGTGCTGTTCTTAGATCTACCAGGCAGCTGTTATCTTGTGTTAGGGAGCTGTTATCTGGTTACCTTCCCATTGTTCTGCTGTAAGGGTCGGGGCACACGGGCAGATTCAGAGAGATTAGTCGCCAGGTGACAAGTCTCCTCTTCTTCGCGGCAACTAATCTGCCCGATCTGCCTTCCCCTGCCTACCGCCGGCTAAAATGAAAATCGTCTTGGGGCAGGCACTCGGAGTGCTTCGTTTACCGAAGTCGTCCAGGAAACTTTGGACGACTTCGGTAAACAAAGTGCTCCGATTGCCTGCCCCCCAGACAATTTTAGGCAGGGGAAGGCAGTCACCGCGAAGAAGAGGAGGTTTGTTACCTGGCGACTAATCTCCTTAAATCTGCCCGTGTGCCCGGACCCTTAGGCTGCTGGGGGGAAAAGGGAGGGGGTGATATGACTCCAACTTGCAGTACAGCAGTAAAGAGTGACTGAAGTTTATCAGAGCACAAGTCACATGACATGGGGCAGCTGGGAAACTGACAATATGTCAGATTTCAAAATTAAATATAAAAAAATCTGTTTGCTCTTTTGAGAAACGGATTTCAGTGCAGAATTCAGCCGGAGCAGCAATATTAACTTGTAAAAAACATTTTTCCCATGACAGAATCACTTTAATGACATATGGTCGGCACACAACACCCTGATGAGTAAAGACATTTCATTGCCCCCAGTGAGACTCACAGAAAATCCCAGTTCTGTTTTTAACTGTTTTTAAAATATTTCTCCACAATTATGTGCCCGGGGCCGTTTTGCTGCACAGAAGAAACACTTGTGTCTCTTTTCATCTTTCCTTCCCTGAGTGACAGCGGTGAAACCCCCCAGCTCACCGTCTGTCTCGGCCGTGTACCCGTTTTTCTGGTTCAGTCTGGGTCACTATGTTGCGCCCCGGCGAGATATTCAGACTGGGATGTTCCGTCTCCTATGGCTTCCTCTCATTATTTGCCTCTCTGTCATTATTTCTCAGCAACTTGTCAATGAAGATCTTACGATGCAGTTGGTCATTTATTTTAGCACCTGTCTAAGTAACGCCTGGGGGTGCGAAAACGAGAAACTGCCCGCTGCTGGCACGCACGGGATATTGCCTCTGTTTTTCTTTTAAATGAACATTTTCTAGATGTTTAGCTCTTTCTTTCATTTAAAAAAAAAACAACTTTAACAGGTGGGAATCAAAACATGGTGGGACTCGGGGAATAATAGAACGGAAATGAGGAATGTCCGGCCTTTCTCCCTCCGGCTGTTCCAGTGCAATTACAGCTGCTGAAATAATGTTGAATAATAACACTGCGCATTGTCTCCTGTGATGTCACAATGTGAAATTAATAGATTTGAACCCTATGGGGCACTAAAGGATGAAAAGTCGCCAGCGGCCGCCAGGCAAAAATTTGCTCAGGCTACGCTAATTCACTAAAATGCGGGGGTTTCATCGTGGGAGCCGAACGCTGGCGACTTTTCGCTATTGTTACTTCGATAATGCGAGCAATTCAAAGCAAAGAGGCGATAGCGTTCATTTCTGCCTAACGCAAATTCGCTAGAGGTCTTTCGCTCACATTCATTTGATATGGCGGGAAGTTGAAAGTTGAATGGACGTCATTATATTTTATGTTGCAGTAAATACATTACATTTCCACTGTTTATTACACAAGTCCAGGGAACCTTAATAAAGACAATAATAGAGTTAATATAACGCCCTACACATGAGCCCACTGTATAGTTTATGTTCCATATGTTAGAAAATGTAACGGGGAAACCGGTTACCCCAAAAAGGAAAAACGCCAGCGTTTTTTTGGACTTAGAAGCTTTTTCCACTAAAGAATATGATGTAAGTGACAGAAGATTGAGAAGATCTATTCACTCCATTGCAATTCCCTGGTCTGAGCTGGCGAAGGCAAGTCTGGCGAAAAAGGTAACGTTCAGTAAAATCCGCATCTTCATGAATTTGCGAAGTAACATCCTTTCGCCAGAGCGAATTGACGTCTGGCAATATAGTGCGAATAAACGCTAGCAACGGTCATGTGCGCTAGCAAATTGGCACCTGCGCTTGATAGTGAATTGGCGATGTCCCTGCTGATGGCAATGCTGGCGAAAAGTCGCTAGCGTCAGCTATGTTGCCCTTTAGTGAATCTGCCCCTATGTATCAAGACGGGGCCTCATTTTCTTCTACAGGTATGGGACCCATTCTCCAGAATGCTTGGGACCTGGGGTTTTACAGATAAGTGATCTTTCTGTAATTTAGATCTCTGTGCCTTACGTCTACTAGAAAATCTTGTAAACATTAAGGGGCAGATTTAACAAGGGTTGAATTGAAAATTCGAAATTCACATTTTTAACTTTTTTTATGGTCACAACTGTCAAATTCAACTAGGGAGTCAAATTCGATTCAAGTGTTTGTAAAAAATCAAATCCGATTTTCAAGATTTATCCTACTCTGGCCCTTTAAGAACTTGAATTGGACTATTTGCCACCTAAAACCTGCCAAATTGCTGTTTAAGTCAATGGGAGACGTCCTGAGAGTAGTTTGCAGCCTGACGTTCACGTTTTTGGAGAAAAAACTCTAATCGATTTGTTTCAAATTCGATTTGAGTTTTCTGGTCGATTCCATTCATCCAAGTTTCAAAAACTCTGTTTTTTTAAATAAATTTCGATTGGTCGACTTCTGAATTTTTGGGAGTTTAGGGGACTTTTTAAATCAAAAATCACGAAAAAAAATTTTTTTAATAAAATCAGACTTTTAAAAAAAATCAGGAATTTCTCGAATTTATTAAACCCCGAGGATGGAAAAGTCAGAATTAGAAAATCCAGCATCTCAGACCTGTCGAGGTAGCATCTAAAGTCCCAATGATTTTTTGATGTGTGCTAAGTTTCGTGCAATACCCCGGAGTTTTTTGAGTTTTCTAGCAAAAAGCGAAGAGTTTTCGGGTGAAAAATCCAAAAAAATTTTGACAATTGGATAAAAAATCTGAACAAATCATGAAAATCAGATTTTTTCCAGCAAAGCAAGTTTTCAGGAAAATGTAATAATAAATAAACGTAAAAAAAACCCTAGCGTAGTTGATCGGAGTTTGTAGCAGAAAATACTGAGATAAATTCGGACTTTGATAAATAACCTCAAAAATGTGCCTCCTAATAAACCCAATAGGCTGATTTTACCTCCAATAAGGATTAATTATATCTTAGTTGGGATCAAGTAGAAGCTACTGAGAAAAAGGAAATCCTTTTTAACAATTTGGATTATTTGGGTAAAATGGAGTCTATGGGGCAAATTCACTAAGCGCCGAAGTGCCTAACGCTAGCGTCAATTCGCTAGTGTTGGGCATTTTCGTTACTTCGCAAATTCACTAATGAACGCTGGCGTAGTTTCGCTAGTGTTACTTCGCACCCTTACGCCTGGCGAATTTTCGCTACGGGCGTAACTACGCAAATTCACTAACTTGCGCAGTGTACTGAACGCTACCTTTTGCGCTAGACTTCCTTCGCCACCTCAGACCAGGCGAAGCGCAATAGAGTAGATAGGGATTGCTTCAAAAAAAGTTAAAAATTTTTCTAAGTCCCAAAAAACGCTGGCGTGTTTTCTACATGATGGGTGATAGGCTGAAAAAGATCGAAAAAAATTTTGGGGCTCCGCTCTTTCCCCCCTACATCTCCTGACTCATGGCAACTTACCTAGACAGTGGGCACATGTGTAGGGCAAAATAAAATTTTTATTTGCTGATTTGAAGGTTTCCCAGGCATTTGTAGTGCTGATACGTGTTCCTCCATTGAAATTTGAATTTGGTGCCGTATGCAAATTAACCTTCGCTAGTGTAACTTCGCTTCAATTAGCGAACCAACGCTAGCGCAACTTCGCAACCTTACGCTACCCCTGAGTGCAATTTCGGATTTTAATGAATTTGCGGAGCGCTGGCGAAACTACGCCTGGCGAAGTGCGGCGAAGTTACGCCTGGCGCAACTACGAATCTTAGTGAATTTGCCCCTATGGGAGAGGGCCTTTCCGTAATTTGGAATTTGCACTATGCATAACGGGTTTCCGGATAATGGATCCCATGCGTGTACTCGAAATTTTGTTTGTGCAAACGATTTTTAGATGTCAATGTATCTTGGAGAACCCAAGGACACAAGGGCAACTAATAGTCAGTAGAAGGGAAAATGGTGAATAACAAAATGTGAGAATAAAAGGCTGCACTGAACTAAACTCCAAAACCGAGTTGGACTGGGCCAGAGGGACACTGGGAACAAAAACCCAATGCTGTTCCGAGATTTGTAGAAAAAAGTGACTTCTGTTCAAAAACCTTTTTTATTTGCAATTTTAATTTATATGTTAGAAAATTAAGTTTAAAATTAAAGCTTTCCAGGGCTCATTTACTAATGTAAGTGCAAAAGTGCAGTATCCCATAGCAACCAGTATAACTCATAGGAGACTGGTAGTGTTTGCCCCGGGACACTGCTTTGTAAGATATTTATTATCCATAAGAGACTACTGGAAAAACAAACACAAACCCCAGTTATTTGTATCCTGTATATTTACTATCCATATACTTTTAACATTATTGTAGCCCGGCAGCGTCTTTTATCTGCCGTATTCAGGGGATTTTGTATCAGACATATTCATAGCCTGGATACGTAATGCTAATAATATACAGAAAAAGTATTACTAAATAGAAATAGAGCAAATTATAAATATGCAGGGAAGTTCTGTGTGCTGTGTATTTTACTTACAGCTATGGCATCCATTGTCCAGAAACCCGTTATCCAGAATGCTCCGATTTATATGAAGGCTGACTCCATTCTAATCAAATCATTAAAAATGTTTACATTTCCTTTTTTCGCTGTAATAATAAAAAAGTAGCTTGTACCGGTGTGGGACCTGTTATCCAGAATGCTCGGGACCTGGGGTTTTCCGGCTAATGGGTCTTTCCATAATTTGGATCTTTTATAGTAAATTTTAAATAAACCCAATAGGCTGGTTTTGCTTCCAATAAGGATTAATTATATCTTAGTTGGGATCAAGTACAAGTTACTGTTTTATTATTACACAGAAAAAGGAAATCATTTAAAAAAATCTTTATTATTTGATTATAATGGAGTCTATGGGAGCTCTCTGGATAATGGGTTTCCGTATAATGGATCTTTCTGTAATTTGGATCTACATACCTTGTCTACTAGTAAATCATAGAAACATGAAATAAAGCCAATAGGCTGGTTTTGCTTCCAATAAGGATTAATTATATCTTAGTTGGGATCAAGTACAAGCTGCTGTTTTATTATTACACAGAAAAAGGAAATCAGTTTTTAAAAATTACTTGGATAAAATGGAGTCTATGAGAGACGGCCTTTTCTGTAATTCGGAGCTTTCTGGATAATGGGGTTCCGGATAACGGATCCCACCCCTGTACAAATAGATTTACACTGCAGATGCTGTGTAGCTTGGCGGATGTCTGTATATTTTTATTTGTATTGCGTTTCTTGAGGGCAAAGCCAAACAATAAATGAGTCGTAATAAACGGCAATAATAAGTAACAATAAGGTCATTATTAGAAATACAATTCACGTAAATATAAAATAAATATAAAATATAATGACAATACACATTAAGTGCTCAGTGTCAAGGATGGAGCACCCTGGCCCGTAGAGCTTACAGTCTAAATGGGAGGGTAACTTACAGACACAATTCAGAGGGGTATTAAAGTGCTGTAGGTTACAGTGTGTGACTGTCATATTTAAGTGTCAGTTCCCAGTTCAGGTGATTATGTGATTTATGGAAGTTGATGGGGTGGATACAGATTTTGGTGGTTTTGAGCTGAAATGTAAATAATACAGTAGTGGACACGCTGCACAAGCCTTACAGATAATATATATATACTGGATAATATATATATACTGGATAATATATATATACTGGATAATATATATATACTGGATAATATATATATACTGGATAATATATATATACTGGATAATATATATATATATATACTGGATAATATATATATATATACTGGATAATATATATACTGGATAATATATATATATATATACTGGATATTAGATATATATACTGGATAATATATATATATATATACTGGATAATATATATATATATATACTGGATAATATATATATATATATATATACTGGATAATATATATATATATACTGGATAATATATATACTGGATAATATATATATATATACTGGATATTATATAGATACTGGATAATATATATATACTGGATAATATATATATATATATACTGGATAATATATATATATATATACTGGATAATATATATATATACTGGATAATATATATATATGTATATACTGGATAATATATATATACTGGATAATATATATATATATATATACTGGATAATATATATATACTGGATAATATATATATATATATACTGGATAATATATATATACTGGATAATATATATATACTGGATAATATATGTATACTGGATAATATATATATATATATACTGGATAATATATATATATACTGGATAATATATGTATACTGGATAATATATATATATATACTGGATAATATATATATACTGGATAATATATGTATACTGGATAATATATATATATATACTGGATAATATATATATACTGGATAATATATATATATATATATATTACAAGCTGAATAAACGGAAAGCGTCAGAGACATAAAGGGTCTGTAAGTGGCAGTTTGTAGTTCATAACTAGAGTGCAATAAAGAAGGGGGTCGGAGAGAATCTGTGGGTAAAGCTCCCCATAGACGCGCCGATTCTTCTTGCCGAACGACCGATTTTAGGGAAGTCCGACCAATCCTTCGAAATTATCGTGCGGTTAGTGGGATTTGAACGATCGTACGTCTTACGATTTTTCGTCCGACACCTGTCAGGAAATTGATCGGCCAGGTCAAAAAATCTTTGTGGGTCCCAGTGCAACGTATGTATGTCTGCAGGGCCAAGCAGCTCCCCTTTGTTTTCCTGCCAAATTGGTCTTTTCAGTTAAATTCGCACGATCATTTCAAGATAATCGTGTTCTCCCGATGAGGATCAGATCTTTTAAAAATCTCAACATCTATGGGCAGTTAAGTGAGTTCTCTATACATCACGCCGGCCATGGCAGTAAGTAGGAATTCCCTGCCTTTGTGCTAACGCCGCTCACATCTGCTTGTGATTTTTCTCGTTTTACGGCGAGAAATATATTAAGAGAAATATGGAGCGGCTGCCGTTTGCTCCCATAGGAAAAAGAGAGAGATTTTGCCGCAGATTAAAGGCACATGATCCCACTGTAGGAATAAAAAAAAATAATAACAACTTTGTATTTGTGTTTTCTCTGTGTCTTTGGAAGGATTTAGGCGATTGCAGCCATTATTGTAGCGGGAGGATTTGAAATGATTTGGCCCAATACAATTAATTGTATTTAATTAATGGCGCTGCTGCTGCTTGCATCCAGTCAAAGCACAAAAGAAACACTCCGAATGTTTATCCAACGTCTCCCGGGGGGCCCCTTACTAAACAGAAAACTATAAAGCTCAGCTATTTAAATATGAAATAAATAAGCAGAGAGAAGGGTTTGTTTCTGGGGATCAGCAGATGTGGGTGATGCTGAAGTGGAGGACAGGCTCCATCTTGTGGTGGTTTCAGGTAACACAAGCTCTGGGCCAGAATGAATGGGAGAGGTGGAATGTAGAGTTAGAGGAAGATGAGGCTAATGAAGAATTTGTCTCTTTGGAGCTGGACCCTAATAAAACTCTGCTGAGCCGATATACAGACATGATGTATCTGAGCAGTGACAATAGACGGATCTATGAAGAGGTGCTGCAGCTGCTGGGGGGAAAGGTAAAGCACTTAAATGAAGGTACAACTCAATCCTGCTTTGTCAACTCTCTTTTATCAACTCTCCTCTCACCCAATCAACTCTCTCACTCAATCAACTCTCTCACCCAATCAACTTTCTCACCCAATCAACTCTCTCACTCAATCAACTCTCCTCTCACCCAATCAACTCTCCTCTCACCCAATCAACTCTCTCACCCAATCAACTCTCCTCTCACCCAATCAACTCTCTCACCCAATCAACTCTCCTCTCACCCAATCAACTCTCTCACCCAATCAACTCTCCTCTCACCCAATCAACTCTCTCACCCAATCAACTCTCTCACCCAATCAACTCTCCTCTCACCCAATCAACTCTCTCACTCAATCAACTCTCCTCTCACCCAATCAACTCTCCTCTCACCCAATCAACTCTCTCACCCAATCAACTCTCTCACCCAATCAACTCTCTCACTCAATCAACTCTCCTCTCACCAAATCAACTCTCTCACCCAATCAACTCTCTCACCTAATCAACTCTCCTCTCACCTAATCAACTCTCTCACCTAATCAACTCTCCTCTCACCTAATCAACTCTCTCACTCAATCAACTCTCTCTCCCAATCAACTCTCCTCTCACCCAATCAACTCTCTCACCCAATCAACTCTCTCTCCCAATCAACTCTCTCACCCAATCAACTCTCTCACTCAATCAACTCTCCTCTCACCCAATCAACTCTCCTCTCACTCAATCAACTCTCTCACCCAATCAACTCTCCTCTCACCCAATCAACTCTCTCACCCAATCAACTCTCTCTCCCAATCAACTCTCCTCTCACCCAATCAACTCTCTCACCCAATCAACTCTCTCTCCCAATCAACTCTCCTCTCACCCAATCAACTTTCTCACCCAATCAACTCTCTCACCTAATCAACTCTCTCACCTAATCAACTCTCCTCTCACCTAATCAACTCTCTCACCTAATCAACTCTCCTCTCACCTAATCAACTCTCTCACCTAATCAACTCTCTCTCCCAATCAACTCTCCTCTCACCCAATCAACTCTCTCACCCAATCAACTCTCTCACCTAATCAACTCTCCGCTCACCCAATCAACTCTCTCACCCAATCAACTCTCCTCTCACCCAATCAACTCTCTCACCCAATCAACTCTCTCACCCAATCAACTCTCTCACCTAATCAACTCTCCTCTCACCCAATCAACTCTATCACTCAATAAACTCTCCTCTCACCCAATCAACTCTCTCACCCCATCAACTCTCTGCCTCTGACAGCCCAAGACATACACCTTGCTAGTCCATACTAAGGGGGTTATTTCCTAAAATCAGAATGCGAAAATCACGAAAAAATTTATGATTTTTTTTACATAAAATTGGACTTTTAAAAAATCATGAAATTTTTCGGAATTTTTCAAACCAAGAGGATGGAAACGTCAGAATTAGAAAGTCATCTCAGACTGGTCGCGGTTGCATATAACTCAATGGCAAGAAGTCCCAATGATCTTTTGATGTGCGCTGGGTTTTCGGAGTTTTCAGGTGAAAAATAGAAAGAAAAAAAATATTGTGAAAATCAGATGAAAAATCCGGATTTTTCAAGTTTTTTCCGATTTTTTGCCACTAACAAAATTTTCGGGAAAGTATATTAATAAATAAAAATAATAAAAAATGCCTGTGCGGATTTGGTCGGAGTTTTTTTCAGAAAATATTGAGATAAATTAAGACTTTGATAAATAACCCATTAAATGTCAGTTTTATGCCTCTAAGTAATATACTTCTCCTCTGCACTAAAACAATGTATATTGCATCTGCTTCTATTTATATATATATATTTATATATACACACACATATATGTCTCCTCCCTACTCTGCCCCTCACTAATATGCATCTTATAACTTCTCTCATATATTGAATGTGACCTCTCTGTTTTATGCTAAATTAAACCTTCTTTGCCGTGCACTAACATGTACAGCTAGGCAATTGTTTGTGTTATCCATTCAATTAAACACAGGTATGGGACCTGTTATCCAGAATGCTCTGGACCTGGGGTTTTCCAGATAAGGGGTCTTTCTGTAATTTAGATTACCATGCCTTAAGTCTAATAAAAAAAAATCATATAAACATGAAATAAACCCAATAGGCTGGTTTTGCCTCCAATAAAGATTAATTATATCTTAGTTGGGATCAAGTACAAGCGACTGTTTTATTATTACACAGAAAAAGGAAATCATTTTTAAAGATTTGGATAAAATGGAGTCTATGGGAGACGGCCTTTCCGTAATTCGGAGCTTTGTGAATAATGGATTTCCAGATAATGGATCCCATACCTGTACTGCCAATTTATCAGTATTAATTGTGCAGATTCAGTAAGTAGAGAGGTGTGTGTATGTGATGCTGCTGAACTCCAACACCCATAGAAAACTCATATTGATAAATATGCCGATGCCGAAAGTCAGTTGGGAAAATATGGCATAAAAATATGATATTAAATTAGAATCCATCAGAAAAAATCTGCTCTTTGTATTCTTGTTGTTCTTATTATGAAGTGATAATAACAGTGGCCTGTGTTTAGGGAAGTGTAAGCTGTTGTGTCACAGACTGGGACAGACTTATAATGGGGGGCCCATGCATTGCAGGAAAGGTGGGAAATCCTCAAATAGCTGGAGGGCTGCAGGTGTTACACTATTCAAACTGCCCTTTCAGGTTCCGGTGATGGCAGACCCCTCTCTGTCCTATGCCAAAACCAGTCCTGCAGTTTATATTTTATTAGCACCTGCTAATATCAATAATATCTGTAAATATATATCAGTAATATCTGTATATATAATCAAAATCTGTATATATATATATATATATATATATATATATATATATATCAGTAATATCTGTATATATATCAGTAATATCTGTTTATACTGTATATATATCAGTAAAGGGGTTATTTCATATATACTGACTCATGGTGCTAGTGCAGGGCCGTCTCATTAAAGCTCAATGTGCAAAGTGCAATAAAATAGGCAATGCACCATGTTTTTCCCCCAGAATGCAGCGTGATTCCCATAATTCCACTATCATTGCAACCACGAGTGGGTCTAAATGTGCACAATTGCATTTTTTTGTATTTTGTACATAAATTGGTCACAATTTGCTGAAAATTTTGGCTGTAATATTGCTGTGGAGGCGCCATCTTTGTGCCTGATCCTGAGCTTTGAGAAGGAGCCAACAATTCCGGATGAAACTGCTTTGAGACATTAATTGTTTCTGCCCTTCCCATTGTATTGTACCACGACTTGGGTCGAGCTCTCTAACTCCACTTAGTGGTAGACATGAGAATAGCACCAATCAGGAAAAAATCAGGGGTTTTCTGCTTTGGTGCTATTCTCATGTCTTCAGGAATAATACCAAACACTCGATGGCTAATGCGGGGGTAACTCCTGCAGTGATGTAACGTTTCAGGGGTGTGCCCCTTAGACAGACATGCAGAACATCCCTTACAACATGTCTTATACCCCAAGTAATTAGCTTATTAATCAAATGAAACAAGTGGTTAATTATTATACAACATTATATCTATAAACCAATATAGGTGTTTAAAGTAGTCCATATCCAGATCTTCCTGTTTTGTAGAATAATAATAGGGTATAGTCTCAGTCTTGTGCCTAAGTAAGTGAATCATTTTAGTGAAACACCAACCGAATTTCAAATGCAACGTGTACAACCCAATTATTATACTGTAGCTACACATACATTTGTACATGGCAATTAGTATGTGGTAGTGAATTGGAAGATGACACTATCTTACCCTATCCAAGAGCTTTCCCTGGATAGTATCTCATTCATTGAACAAAATCTAAAAAGAGATGAGACAATTATCGTTAGTTCAGAAGTGATACAGTTATTTGATACTGTTCGTTTTTTAAAGTAAAGGGGATTGTGTAAAACCTAAGCAAAAGGAAACGGGAAAAATAACGACCACAGTGAAATCGAATGGCACTTTCCCCTGTCGAAACTGCAGCCACTGTAATGGGATCATAAAGGGGGATTCAGTAAAGTATCCCTTAAAGGGGAAGTAAAGTCTAAAATAGAATAAGGCTAGAAATGCTGTATTTCGTATACTAAACATAAACATGAACTTACTGCACCACAAGCCTAATCAAACAAATGATTTATACTTTCAAAGTTGGCCACAGGGGGTCACCATCTTGTAACTTTGTTATACATCTTTGCAAGACCAAGACTGTGCACATGCTCAGTGTGATCTGGGCTGCTTAGGGATCGTCATAAATGATCACTACAGGACAAGCTTGAGTTCTGCATGGCTGGGAAGTAAGGCAGGGGCTCCCCCTGCTGTTCATAAGTATGATTGTTTCCCTGCAGAGCAGTTAGGGACTGTCTGACAATTCCTATCCACAGCAGTAAATGAAGGGAGAATTTCACTACATACAGTCAGGTTTCTTATAAAAACGGTACACATTTTTTAAATTAAAGTATATTGGAGACAGATTTATTTTTCATTAAAGAAAGTAAAAATGGGATTTTATTTTTTGCCTTTACATTCCCTTTAAAGGGAACTAAAATATAGATATAAAAGGGTTCCATACTTGTGATAACAGTAACATAGTGTATACCATCAAATGCCCATGTGGGTAGGTAAAACAAGCAGGAGTATGAAGCTGCGGTTGAACGAGGACAAATCGGTCATAGGCAATTACCAAATTCCAAAAAAGGGAGATGTACCAGAGAAAACAGGAAAGGAGAGAAAAAGAAAAGAAACGACATGAGTGCAACATTTTCAGGAAAAAGGTCAAATAACATCACAGCTAAGGAGGCAAATAGAGAAAGTCTGGGGTAGAACTGAACTAAAAGGAAATTACTGCAAAGGGAATGTTACTGGATTTGGCTTTTGCAGACTAAACAACCCCCTGGGTAAAATTATAAAACTAAAAGTATTACATGTATTGCTACTTGTAAGTTTGAAAATGAACAGTATCAAATAACTGTATCAATTCTGAACTAACGATAATTGTCTCATCTCTTTTTAGATTTTGTTCAATGAATGAGATACTATCCAGGGAAAGCTCTTGGATCGGGTAAGATAGTGTCATTTTCCAATTCACTAACACATACTAATTGCCATGTACAAATGTATGTGTAGCTACAGTATAATAATTGGGTTGTACACGTTGCATTTGAAATTCGGTTGGTGTTTCACTAAAAAATGGTTAACTTACTTAGGCACATGCGTGAGACTATACCCCTATTATTGGGTGACCTAATAGAATGGACATAATGTTGTTTGCATTACTGGAATCACTAATAATAATTAACTACTTGTATCATTTAATAAATATGCTAAATACTTTGGGTATAAGACACATTTTAAGGGATGTTCTGCATTTCTAACGAACACGTTACATCACAAACCCAATAAACACGCAGAGGTTAAACCCGCTACACTAGCCATCGAGTGTTTGTTATTATTCCTGAATACAATAGTGGGAGAGTTGCCGACCTCCCTGACCAGCACTGGGCAAACGCAACAGGAGAGGAGGGGGAAAGAGCATGGGCGTCCACAGAGGGGGGCAAGAGGGGGCAGTGCCCCCCCCCTGGGACTGTGCACATAAGTTTCCACCTGTTCGTGCATTGGCCCCAGCTTATTGTGGTTTCTGTCGCGATCCCTCGAAGATTTTTCTTCTGTGCAGCAGAGTTTTCTTTTAGCTCCTTCCCTAGGTGCTCGCTCCCCCCTCCCTTGTCACGGTGCTGCCGGATCTATTACTTCAGCTGTGACAGAGGGAGAGAGCAGCCAGGGAGCATCTGATTGGCCAGTAGCACAGATTGCAGCGCGGGAGAAAACGAAGGAAGGAAAGCCCTATTATCTATTGCAGTCTGCAGCCTTGTACTTGTGAGTTCTGGGGGTATTTATACAATTACTTGCCCCTGTACCATCTGTTTGTGAGTTCTGGGGGTATTTATACAATTACTTGCCCCTGTACCATCTGTTTGTGAGTTCTGGGGGTATTTATACATGTACTTGCCCCTGTACCATCTGTTTGTGAGTTCTGGGGGTATTTATACATGAACTTGCCACTTTGCCATCTTTGTGTGAACTAGGGTTGCCACTTGTCAGACAACCGGTATTTTGACGGGTTGCCCGGGTCAAAACTTCCCGGATGGTTTTTCAAATTAGGGAAACTGTGCAGGATTCCCTTGATTGACCCGGCGATCGGCTGATCGCTGTGGCATAGCTCCACCCCCTGATGGCAGTGACACACCCACCTATCTCACAGGCCCAGAAACGTAACTGGAGGGGGGCGGGCCCTGGCGCAGGACGCGCAGCGGGCCCCCGCCCCCCTCCGTACACCCGGAAACTATCCAGTAATGTGCGCCGCGCAGCGGCGCGCGGACTGCCGGGGGGCCCTGAGGGGGTGCGGGCCCTGGCCCGCTCGCACCCCCTGCTCCCCCGGTAGTTCCGCCACTGCACAGGCCCGCCCACAGATGCCTCCTTGCCCCACCCTGGAAAATTTTCTGCGGACACCCATGGGAAAGAGGAAACCTGTGGTTCGTACACTGTTCTCATGTCTACCACTAGGTGGGAGCAATTTTAGCAATGCAAACAAATCCTTCAGCAGAGATGTTAGGGAGCTGCTATCTGGTTACCTTCCCATTGTTCTGTTGTTAGGCTGCTGGGGGGAAAGGCAGGCGTGATATCACTCCAACTTGCAGTACAGCAGTAAAGAGTGACTGAAGTTTATCAGAGCACAAGTCACATGACTGGGGGCAGCTGGGAAACTGACAATATGTCTAGCCCCATGTCAGATTTCAAAATTAAATATAAAAAAATTCTGTTGGCTCCTTTAAAAAATGGATTTCAGTGCAGAATTCTGCTGGAGAAGCATTATTAACTGATGTGTTTTGAAAAAAAAACGTTTTCCTGCAACAGAATCCCTTTCAGTAGTGATGTGGGAATTTATTCGCCACGTGCGAAAACGCGGCAAATAAATCCACGAAACTGCCACGAAAATTTGCCGGCGTCCAAAAAAAATTGGACGCCGGCATCCAAAAAAAAATCAGACACCAGCGCAGTTTCGCAAATTTTTCCGTTTCTATAGTTTCGAGGGAAATTCATGAATTTTTCGCGAGCCAAAAAGCCCCAAATTCGCCAAACACTACCTTTAAGCTGTTGGCTGCGAGTGTTGGTGCTGGGCACTGCTGTGTTGTACGTGGGTTCCACTGTATCAATACACACACACACACACACTGACAGACACTGACACACAATTAGGAATGGGAGGCAGGAAGGATGTACCAGCCAAATGCAATTACATAGAAGCGCCAGGAGCTTTTGTGCTGCTTCAGTGAATGGTGCTGATCAGCAACGGACTGGGCGCCCCAGCACCAACCAGGGCTGCCACCATAAGGACCACACAGAAACCCAGTCCCAGCCACAACTCCCCTCCTCCACCCTCTCCCCAAGTGAATACCGTCTCTCATTTTACAGCCACAATCAGGTCAGGGGGGGTAATGATGCAGCACCCGGAGCTTTAGCGAGAGTCAATCTGGGCTAGCGGTAGGATTGCCAACTTTTTTGGAAAAAAATACCAGCCTCCCTATATATTTTTATATATTTTCCCCTATTAATAACATTGGGGTCAAGCATACTGGCCAGGTGGCAACCCCAGCCAGCGGGTCCACAAGGGATTTTTTCCAGTGTCCCACGGCCACTCGATTGCATCAAGTTGCAAGAACGACAACTGCCAAATCAAGCGCTAAATCATTTCAAAGGGATCTTCCCCAAACACACGGCGCAAACAGTGATAATTTATTGGAAAACATCATTTTAGCAAATTCATTTTATAAAATCATTAGTGTAGGTTACAGACCTCTGTGCCCAGTGGCCCCCGACTTCTTAGACTTATGTGTCTGCTCCTGGGTTCAGTTTGTTTGATATAGTGTGTGTGTGTGTCTGTGTGTATATGTGTGTGTGCGTGTGTGTGTGTGTGTGTGTGTGTGTGTATGTGTGTGTGTCTGTGTGTGTATATATGTGTGTGTGTGTATGTGTGTGTGTGTATATATGTGTGTGTGTGTGTGTGTGTGTGTGTGTATATATGTGTGTCTGTGTGTGTATATATGTGTGTGTGTGTATGTGTGTGTGTCTGTGTGTGTATATATGTGTGTGTGTGTGTGTGTGTGTGTGTATGCGTGTATGTGTGTGTGTGTATATGTGTGTGTGTCTGTGTGTGTATATATGTGTGTGTGTGTATGCGTGTATGTGTGTGTATATATATGTGTGTGTGTATATGTGTGTGTATATATGTGTGTGTGTGTGTGTATGCATGTATGTGTGTGTATATATGTGTGTGTGTCTGTGTGTGTATATATGTGTGTGTGTGTGTATGCGTGTATGTGTGTGTATATATATGTGTGTGTCTGTGTGTGTGTATATGTGTGTGTGTGTATGCGTGTGTGTGTATATATATGTGTTTGTGTGTCTAAATCCCCTGTGGATCACATGCAGTTGCTGTGGGTACCAAGTGTCACATGGTTCAGTGTATGTTTGGGCACTGGGCAGAAGTGCGGCGGAGATGGAGGGGTTTAGTGCACATAAAGTGATATTGTATTTCTCCCAACTCAGAATATTTTATGTGCTGTTAAAAATGCCCTGATTCAATTTCTCATTTTAAGCACCTAAATTTCCCATTTTATCAGCTATTAAGCTCAGTTGCGGCAGCCATTAGTCTACAGAATGTGCGGGGCATTGTCCTGGTGGCTCTCAGCAAGAACTCATTGTTTTCATTTCTAATGCGCAGAATATGAATGAGGGAGAGTCTCCGGTGCGGAAAAGCAAGTGGCGGGTTTGTGACTGTCAAGCCTGAAACATGGCACAGTCACTTGTTACCGTCACTGCCACATTCTACTGATTTTCTACTTTTTATCTCTTACATTTGGGGGCCTCAACGTGACGATGAAGAGGGATTGAAGGGGATTTGTGAATCTAGCTCCAGTGTCTCCAGTGCAACATTTCTATGGGCTTCTTAGTAGTGATGTGCAGCTGGGTCCATGGGCTGACCACCGGTTGGACAGATTCATGTTTAAATTTGGCCAACCACTGAGGGTTAGGGTTGGGTGTGGGTCAGACTGGGGAAGTAAACTCAACCGCTGCTCCCAAATATTTCATGTCTTGAAACCAGAGGCACACACAAAAGTAGCGTACATGATGAGATGACGCAAGTGCGGGTCCTACAACAGCAACATTTTTTAGATTAGGGTCGGGTGCGGGCTGAGTTTTTCTTGATCCACTCATCACTATTTCTTAGCATTTCTGGCTACTCTTTGTTTCCAGATACCTTTTGTTTCCACCTAAGTACACCTTCATTGTCTCTTCTGTCGGAAGGCCACCATCCAATGGACATCTTGCAACATGTGAGGACCAACAAAGACCATAAATGTATTAAGGGTATATGGGCACCCTGTAACATTAGTGGTTTTTGGATATGGAAAACACTGGAGCAACTGTCATGCAGCTTTAGTTCCAAGAATATCTAGGATGGAAACTAAATTGTGTACCACTAATTCACCTTCAAGTGTGACTTTTAGGCATGTCTAGGAGATCAGATAATCATTGTCCACAAATCTGAGCCTAATTGTTCTTCTGGCTGAGCTCCACTTGCTAATACTGAAGGCCCCACAGTTTAGGAACTACTCCTCTACATTAACCAATAATGATAGTCTTCTCTAACCAGCTAGAAGGAATACTTGTCTGTAAATAAGTGTACCCTAATGACTGATTCATTTTGCATGGCTAAAAAACAAGTTGACATCCCCTTGTTTCAGACAATGTTAGAGGAATATATTGGAGAAGCAGTTCACAAACACCTTCATGATGCTCTCCAGTGAAAGGGAAGGACATTCAGCCAATGGCACATATCAGTCAGCCATCCATTTAGGTCATATATATCTACGTGGGGCCTTCTTGATGCTGCTTTTTGGATGTAGTATGAGCCCAGGTGCACCATGAGACGCCTAAGTCCTACATGAGACATCTTTCCCTCCATGGGAGGTTTTCCTGCCAACTGATTTCTCTCTTGCTTGGTCGTTTTGATAAAATGAGCTCCAGATTTCCATAATATCTGCTTAATGTAATGTTTGTTAGGTTTCTACAGGCCAGTGCCTTCATTGTAGTCCTCTGGTTAGAGGCCCTAAACACAAGTTGGACTACACAGGGGATCTTGAACCCGAAATGTCTGAAAACCTAGTTTCATCTTACTTAATATTTACTAAGCTAGGAATTCTTGTCTCTTCCCCTTTAACCAGGTTATTAATGTCATACAGGGGACACTTTATATTCATTACTCATTGCTTATCAAGTTCTAGAAGCATCACATTCATATGGGACATCTTAAGCCACTTGACCAAAAACATATATCCATGTAGCTATTTCTGAATGTGAAGGAGTGGGAATCGCAAGCATTTGTGTAACTCATTATCTGTGCGTTTCGCCACCATAGCAGCCGTAGATTTATCAAAGGAGTCCTTCAGCCAGTTCCTGAGCAATTGAAACTGTTGTAATTGGAGCACATGCGTCTTCTGAAGCACTGCCGGAATTCTTATTTATCTGCGAGTGGCACGTTATCACGGAACATTGGCTGTTTGCTCGATGCTTCTCTCCTGTGTGCACCTTCATCGTCCTACAACACATGAATAGTTTTCTGGATGAAAGGACCGGCAATGAAAGGTTCCTCTTGAGGAACTGAGCCCAGTGAAAGTGAGAAACCAATAAATGATGAGCAAAAGAAGTGCTGAATGGGTATATTCACCAGCCTGGGCACCTACTGTAATGTTAATGTGAAAATCAAATGACTCAGGGCCCTGCTGGCCTCTTATTATAACTGCCCCCAAAAAAACATCTGGAAGATGACATGCCTAGAATATAATCCTGTATACATATTGTGCTTTTATATGGACAAGGAATTCATCTGTGACTTACCCTATCCTTATATTTTACAATAGGGGGCACTTTATTCACTATTTATAAGATTTATACATCAGTTGTGCATCTCTTCCAGATTCCTTTGGGAACCCTCAAGGCCTGATCTTAGTTTTTGATATGGAAATCCGGACATGACATTGAAGTTAATGACATGGCGATCAGCCTGTCTCGGCATTCGCCCCACCAGGACAATGGAATCAGGGGTGGAGCAGTGACATATGGGGGTGGGGTTAAGCTATTAGGGGAGGTGTTTGTGAATAATGAGGGTAAGGTTTTGACATCAAAGGTGGTTATTTTGTCTGAATTGCCTAAGGGTCTCTAAGGGCCTGCAGTAGTCATGTCTTTGCACCTTCTTGTAATTTGGGTAGTAGACTTCAGTGTGGGCAGGACAAGTTGGCAGTAGGACCCTGAGGTGGGGTCTTCATGGGCAAAAATTAACCCTACAATGCCCACTGCCATCTAAAGAAAGCAGGGACATGCATATTCAGGTGACACGGGCACTACAAACTAAAAATACAATTATAATTAAGGTTTTCTTGAAGTAATGCAGACATTCCATGTCCGAAGGACTATTTAGTATAAACACAATGTAGGACTATAGGCCGTCTATATTGCCGTATATCATGGGTTCCGTCTCTGTCACTGGCACAGCTGAGGCACAGGGGGGTACCCCAAAAATATTTGGAGTAAATTTAAGGGGTTCCCCATCTGCACTTTGAACTCTCCTGTGCAATAAAGCTCTTTTTTTCCAACTTAAGACCCAAATGGTTGATCTCCAATCATGATTTTCCCTCTGTCTTTGTATGTTTCGGTTTTAATGTAAGGAATAAGAATTGTGCCCATGGCTTTCTGTGGCAGTGCCAGGGTCTTGAGATCAGGAACCCCAGACAGAACCAGGGATGTTGAGATCTCAAGATCAGGAACCCCAGACAGAACCAGAGGTCTCAAGATCAGGAGCCCCAGACAGAACCAGAGGTCTCAAGATCAGGAACCCCAGACAGAACCATGGGTCTCAAGATCAGGAACCCTAGATAGAACTAGGGCTCTTGAGATCAGGAACCCCAGACAGAACCAGAGACTGGGCCTATGCTGCTCTGTATAGGGAGAGGCACACCATAGCTGAGAAGGCATTTTCCTTCAGAGAAAGTCATTTAATACACACTAAGAAAAACTTCCCACATCTGTTGATCATATTAACAACCTCGTTAGTCTTCAAAGCCCCCCCCCCCCGAAGCCTCGGGACCTTTGTACTGAGCCATCTCTGTGCTCTGATAGGCTGAGGGCCTGCTGCTAATTAAAACAGCATTAACCCTAATGGTCTGGAAAGAAGAGAGCTCATTTAGAAACAATTGGCATCCACAATCCAGGCTGCAAAAACAAATGATGCCATGAGCCCTGGGGAAGGCACAATTTATCCTGAGATAATTACAGACTAGCTGGGAGCCGGGTCACATAGGACAGGTTTTATACAGGAACTCAAAGTGATCACATGTGAGGAACTATTTACATCCATTTGCACTGTGTCAGCATTCCATTGGCTGGCATCATTCTAGCACCCCTGGGCCCTGTATTCAGGCACGCAAAGCATGCTGGGGGCTGTGCTAGGCTGTGGGCTGGCCAGGGAATGCTCTAGGCCAATACATTCACATTTACATTCACAGGGGGTTCCAATAAGGGAAACCTGGTAACCAATAGAGAGTTATATGTAGGAAGAGTAGCAGATATATATATTATATATATAATATATATAATAATATATTACCCCAGATAACCATGGTAAAACAAAATAGTAAACCTAACACCTTTATATACATGTTGCCTAACCTGCAGCTTTGCGTGTGTTTTAATTACATTTTCTACCATGCACATCTAAGGGGTCTGAGAGCTGTAGTTCAGAAGCTGCTACAGAATATATGGTCACCAGTCCCTGTTATATAGTGAATAAAGTACCCCCTCTTGTAAAATATAAGGATATTATAAGTTACCGAGGAGTTTCATGACCATATAAAAGTACGAGGCCGAAGGCAGAGTGTTTTTATACAGGTCATGGAACTCTGAGGTAACTTCTAATATCCTCATATTTTGCAACTGGGGGGACTTTATTTATTATAATACACACGTTTTAGGGAGTCATGTGACAGAAATGACATCAGAACTCACCGTTTATAACTGATGACATCAGAACTCACCGTTTATAAGGATATCATTTGCAAGATATTCATGGCTTTTGTGTATTATATATATATAAACAGCCCCATCAAGACAGTCCTGCAAAAAAGTATCCCTAGGAAGGCAATAGCCTGATGTACAATGTAATCAACAGTCAGTCCTGTCCTGCTTTATGGCAGCTGAGATTCTAGCTATCTGTATAACAGAACATTCTGTCCTAGTGACTGCACAGATCCTATCTGATCCCCATTGTAAGCAGCAGTCCTGTCCTGCTTTATGGCAGCTGAGATTCTAGCTATCTGTATAACAGAACATTCTGTCCCAGTGGCTGCACAGATCCTATCTGATCCCCATTGTAAGCAGCAGTCCTGTCCTGCTTTATGGCAGCTGAGATTCTAGCTATCTGTATAACAGCATGTTGTTTACCAACGTGAAGAGTAGGGACCCCAATGAAAAAAGTATCACTCACATCTACCAACTCTCCCCTGATCCATCTTAATCACACCTCATTATCATGGGTTATGACTAAACCAAATCCACTGCCAAACCAACTCTGCCCAGTGTCCACAAGTCTCACTCTCAACCTTCTTTTTCTTGGGGTCTCCTTTGCCATGAGGACCCGACTGCAATACCCCCTTGATGGTGGTCCTGTTTGCAGTGCTTGTAGAACCATGAAATGTCGAGCTAAAAACTGGAACAATGAGTGACATTCTTGTCCTCTTATGTATTGTAGACTTTCCTCTGCCCTCACAAAATTGTGACTTCCAGTGAGATTTGCCTCCCCACCCACTGTGCTCCTTGTCTTCTAAACTGTAAGTACTATCTACCCTAATGCTCTGCTGGGTTCTGCGCCATAACCTCTGGGTGGTTTTTAATTTCATGCCACTTCAAGTCCTCTTCCAACAGGAGCATGTGCAGTTGACGTTGATGCAGACCTGGTTCTTCTGCCCATGGTCAGTTTTGGAGAACAACAAGAACAGACGCCAAAGTGGCACCACGACTCTGCTTTACTACTCTCACTCATGCACCCTTACTCCAGCTCAATGGCATTTTCCAGGGGTGACCAAAGCCAAAGGACAACTTAAAAAGTTTGGCTTCACTGTAAGACAGCAGAACAGGGCTCTCTAGAGGAGGGGCATGGAGTTGACATCATGGTCCAAGTGTTGGCCTCATGTACCCATCTTCTATAGAGAGTTCAGAGGAGAATCGCTCCAGAGGGTGAATATACAGACATATTCGGAGGACTTTTCTAAACCCTGAGTGTGTGGGGCATTGTTCAGGACCCAAATTAAAAGGAGAAATGAAAGTTAAGGTGACAAGTCCCACAGAGGCCTGAATTACACACACAATGGAAAATGAATCTCTGCAATATGTACTGAAGAAGCTTCCCACAACTCATATTAACTGGAAACAGATACTCTGTGAGATAATGTGTTTCCCCTGTGTCTTGTGGGAAGGAATGAGTTAATTAAATTACCTTGAATCCACTATTCATCGCTGCCAGGTAATGGGTAACATGCTCAGGCTTGACAGGCTGGGGGATAGGAGCTAACACTCAGCCTGTCGTCTCTTTAGCAGTAATTGAGATGACAACTCTGCTGAGAATTAGAATCTTGTCACAAATGCGGTGGCAGCGATGGGACTGGAGCAGGTGCACATGGAGCAAATACAAGCTGGATATCCTTATACCTACTTGGTGGGGGGGCGATAGGAACATGGAAGTGGCATTTCCCGTGAGGTGGTCTCTGCTTTACAAGTGAATAGGGACACATGCAATGATGTCAGTGGCTCTGTTTCGGGTGGAACAAATATTCATAACCCTGGCACTGTCCAACCGTTATATTCCTATACAAGAATACCGGAACAGCTGATTGAACCAGGCACAACACATCCTTAAGCTGTAAGTTATATTTCTACAGCAAGCAGTTGTGCAACTGACTCCATCTTACCCTGCTGTCACTATCTTACCCTAGTATCAACCATCTAAAAAACTGTCTAATTCAACTCCTACTGTCACCATTGTGTCCTTCGATCAGTCATTTTGCTCCACAGTCTCTATTTTGTTCTTCTATCAGCCATCTTGCTCTACTGTCTCCATCTTGTTTTTCTATCATCCATCTTGCTCTACTGTCTCAACCTTGTTCTACTATCAGCCATCTTGCTCTACTGTCTCCATCTTCTTCATCTATCAGTCATCTTGCTCTACTGTCTCCATCTTGTTCTACTATCAGCCATCTTGCTCTACTGTCTCAACCTTGTTCTACTATCAGCCATCTTGCTCTACTGTCTCCATCTTCTTCATCTATCAGTCATCTTGCTCTACTGTCTCCATCTTGTTCTACTATCAGCCATCTTGCTCTACTATCTCAACCTTGTTCTATCAGCCATCTTGCTCTACTGTCTCCATCTTGTTCTTCTATTAGCCATCTTGCTCTACTGTCTCCATTTTGTTCTTCTATAAGCCATCTTCCTTTGCTGTCTCTACCTTGTTCGTCTATCAGCTCTACTGTCTCCACCTTGTTCTTCTATCAGCCATCTTGCTCTACTGTCTCCATTTTGTTCATCTATCAACCATTGCTCTACGGTCTCCATCTTGTTCTTCTATCAGCCATCTTGCTCTACTGTCCCATCTTGTTCTTCTATCAGCCATCTTGCTCTACTGTCTCCATCTTTTGATCTATGAGCCATTGCTCTACTGTCTCCATCTTGTTCTTCTATCAACCATCTTGCTCTACTGTCTCCATCTTGTTCATCTATCAGCCATTGCTCTACTGTCTCCATCTTGTTCTTCTATCAGCCATCTTGTTACAGACTAACCTATATCTGTGACCATGCTGTGTGTGCCAATGCAGAACCCTAGTGCCAAATACCCTCCAGTTTAGCCCAATGTGGAGCTCTGGGTTGTCTTAAAGCCGTTCTTATATATAATTAACATTAGGGGCAGATTTATTAAGGATCAAGTTGTTATTTTCATGAAAATTCTAATTTTTGAGGTTAGTTTTTGGTCAAAAATCACATTTTCGGGATAAAAAAGAATTCAATATTTTCAAGATTTATTATACCCAGACCCTGGAAGTAGGTTGAATCTGAAAATATACCATCTAAACCCTGTTGAGGCCATGTAGGAGTCAATAGCAGAGGTCCCTTGAACCATTTGAAGATGTTAATAGCATTCACGATGTTCCAGTTTTTTCCGGAGGGTTTTGCCTGAAAACTCGATCAATTCCAGGGCCCTTATGCCTGGCCATTGAATGAGCATTTATTGCATTTATTTAAGTCCAACCAAAGCTTAACAAAGAAGTAGTAAATGAAAAGCATTTCTAGCCATATTCATATTGAGGCTTTATTTCTCCTTTAAAGATTCTCTAGTAACCCATAGCAACGAATTAGACTTTTAATCTTTTCATCAACTTTGCTGTACCCTATACACGAAGTGTAAAAAATCATAATCAAAAGCATATTATTAGTATTTTAGTTCTGTAGGAGTGTAATGTTATTGTAATGTTTTGTTATATTTTGTTGTAAAGTTTTCAATAAAAAACATAAAAACCCGAGCAACCAATGGCTGGGTAGAAAAAATAATGCAGACCAACTGCAAACTTTCTCATAATCTGACTTCCCCAGTAAATGATTTCCTTATTTGTGTGATTGTGAGCGGCTGACCTTTCCCACCAGCTTGTATGTAACTGAATTCATTTATGGTTATACCTGCCGGCTGTTCCCGTGTTTTTACCGCAGCAATTTCATTGGTCAGTCATTTCCCCGCCCCTGCCCCGCGTGTGTTTGTCAGCGCAAGCAGCCTGGCAGCCCCGTCACCATATTGTCTCTGCAGATTCAACTTCTGCTGCTGCATTTGCTAATGACATATCATTATGTATCTCATAGCATGTCATTAACTATTAAATCTATTACTGGAGCTGAGTCACAGGTGGAGACATCCATGGGAACTGCAAGGTCAGTTCTCCCTATTGACACAGGATCCCCCGTGAGCTCCATTTAACCCTCAGTGGAGCACCAAGATTGTTCCAATATCACCTTCCCTTCTTGGGGCTGAAGTAATACCCCTCCCCCCTGCACTTACTTCTTAATTGTCTGTTTTGGTTTGATATTATTATTTTATTCCTTGGGTTTAGGGACACAACAATAACATCACACTGAAAATAATGTGTAATGGTTCATAAAACCTGCCCTGCTTTATGGCAGCTGAGATTCTAGCTATCTGTATAACAGAACATTCTGTCCCAGTGGCTGCACAGATCCTATCTGATCCCCATTGTAAGCAGCAGTCCTGTCCTGCTTTATGGCAGCTGAGATTCTAGCTATCTGTATAACAGAACATTGTGTCCCAGTGGCTGCACAGATCCTATCTGATCCCCATTGTAAGCAACAGTCCTGTCCTGCTTTATGGCTTCTGAGATTCTAGCTATCTGTATAACAGAACATTGTGTCCCAGTGGCTGCACAGATCCTATCTGATCCCCATTGTAAGCAGCAGTCCTGTCCTGCTTTATGGCAGCTGAGATTCTAGCTATCTGTATAACAGAACATTCTGTCCCAGTGGCTGCACAGATCCTATCTGATCCCCATTGTAAGCAACAGTCCTGTCCTGCTTTATGGCAGCTGAGATTCTAGTTATCTGTATAACAGAACATTCTGTTCCAGTGGCTGCACAGATCCTATCTGATCCCCATTGTAAGCAGCAGTCCTGCCCTGCTTTATGGCAGCTGAGATTCTAGCTATCTGTATAACAGAACATTCTGTCCCAGTGGCTGCACAGATCCTATCTGATCCCCATTGTAAGCAGCAGTCCTGTCCTGCTTTATGGCAGCTGAGATTTTAGCTATCTGTATAACAGAACATTGTGTCCCAGTGGCTGCACAGATCCTATCTGATCCCCATTGTAAGCAACAGTCCTGTCCTGCTTTATGGCTTCTGAGATTCTAGCTATCTGTATAACAGAACATTGTGTCCCAGTGGCTGCACAGATCCTATCTGATCCCCATTGTAAGCAGCAGTCCTGTCCTGCTTTATGGCAGCTGAGATTCTAGCTATCTGTATAACAGAACATTCTGTCCCAGTGGCTGCACAGATCCTATCTGATCCCCATTGTAAGCAACAGTCCTGTCCTGCTTTATGGCAGCTGAGATTCTAGTTATCTGTATAACAGAACATTCTGTTCCAGTGGCTGCACAGATCCTATCTGATCCCCATTGTAAGCAGCAGTCCTGCCCTGCTTTATGGCAGCTGAGATTCTAGCTATCTGTATAACAGAACATTCTGTCCCAGTGGCTGCACAGATCCTATCTGATCCCCATTGTAAGCAGCAGTCCTGTCCTGCTTTATGGCAGCTGAGATTCTAGCTATCTGTATAACAGAACATTCTGTCCCAGTGGCTGCACAGATCCTATCTGATCCCCATTGTAAGCAGCAGTCCTGTCCTGCTTTATGGCAGATGAGATTCTAGCTATCTGTATAACAGAACATTCTGTCCCAGTGGCTGCACAGATCCTATCTGATCCCCATTGTAAGCAACAGTCCTGTCCTGCTTTATGGCAGCTGAGATTCTAGTTATCTGTATAACAGAACATTCTGTCCCAGTGGCTGCACAGATCCTATCTGATCCCCATTGTAAGCAGCAGTCCTGTCCTGCTTTATGGCAGCTGAGATTCTAGCTATCTGTATAACAGAACATTCTGTCCCAGTGGCTGCACAGATCCTATCTGATCCCCATTGTAAGCAGCAGTCCTGTCCTGCTTTATGGCAGCTGAGCTTCTAGCTATGTATAGTTTATTTATATAATTCTACTAGAACAGAACTGTACAGCAAAGCACAGAACATTTTCTGTTTATGGAAAACTCAATAAATATTTATTGGAGAAAAAAAAAGAACATGTCATGCTCCCAAACCATTGAATCTATAAACTTGATTCAATGAGAGGAATAATAATAATAATAATAATTTTGAGTGACAATTTACATTTTTGTTGCTTATGTTTTGTATTGAGCTTATCTTTTGAGTGACAGAAGGCTGGGCCATACACTAAGAACATCCCAGATGATTAAATGGGTAAAGCTGATGGTCCTGCAACTGTACTCATAACTTTAGGACTTACTAAAAGGTCAACTCTCATTATTCAATTACCCCCCAGTATTAAATTAAATCAGATACCAGGGCCCCCTGCCATAAAGGAAGACAAAACTGCTGTTGTTGAGCCACACAGGAAGTAGAAACAGTCATGTGATACCAGGAAGTATATAAGTATGAAACGTGACTGTAGCTTTTTCATAACTAGTTTTTTAATACAAAAATACACATTAAAAGGGGTGGTTCACCTTTAAAGGAGAACTAAAGCTTAAAGGGATGGTTCACCTTTAAGGTAACTTTTATTATGTTATAGAATGGCCAATTCTAATCAACTTTTCAATTGGTTTTCATTATTTATTTTTTATAGTTTTATAGTTATTTGTCTTTTTCTTCTGACTCTTTGCAGCTTTCAAATGGGCGTCGCTGACTACCTTCTAAAAAACAAATGCTAATTGATAATTTTTGTTAATGTTAATTGTTATTACTGAACCTTCTATTCAGGCCTCTCCTATTCATATTCCAATCTCTTATTCAAATCAACGCATGGTTGCTATGATAATTTGGACCCTAGTTACCAGATTGCTTAAGATGCAAATTGAAGAGGTGCTGAATAAAAAGTCAAAAACCACAAATAATAAAAATGAAAACCAATTATATAACCAATATCCCTCTCTACGTCATACTAAAAGTTATCTCAAAAGTGAACAACCCCTTTAACTAAAGCAGTAGAAATGTAAATAGGGTTGCCAATATTTAGCCCGGTGGAGACCAGGCAGGGGTGGGGTTGTGAGGTGGAGGGCGGTGAATTCGTGACGCAGCTACGACTCGGCAATTGACCGATCGCTATGTCAATCATAGGGAATCCTATGATTTTTGACCCAGGCGGCCCTTCAAAATACTGGACTGTCTGGGTCAAAACCTGACAGGTGGCAACCCTAGTTGTATATGATGTTTTGTGCTTCTGTACCAGCCCAAGACAACCACAGCCCTTTAGCAGTAAAGATCTGTGTCTCCAAAGATGCCCCAGTAGCTCCCCATCTTCTTTTCTGCTGATTCACTGCACATGCTCTGTGCTGCTGTCACTTACTGAGCTTAGGGAGCCACTCACAATATACAGTACACATAGAATAGAAATGTCACAATATAGGGCTGATTAGTAATTAATACACATAATTACTACATGGCAGCACAGAAACCAATGCAATTAGCATCAGAATTGAATAATCAGCAAACCTGTAGCATCAGCTTATATTACAGCCAGGGAAGCTCATTTTCTGCTGGATAATTAGTGACGAGTCCTAAGCTTAGCTTCTCAACAGCCAATCAGAGCCCACTGAGCATGTGAGTGTCACAGACACTTTCCAAGATGGTGACCCCCTGTGACAAGTTTGAAGTCCTGGATCATTGCTGCTATTGACAAGCTCAAACTTTAGCCTCGTGCAATAAGTTCACTATATAAAAATATGGTATTTTTAGCCACATTGATTTTTAGGGTTTAGTTCTCCTTTAAGTTAACTTTTAATATGTTATAGAATGGCCAATCAACTTTTCAGTTGGCCTTCATTAGTTCTTATAGTTCTTTTCAATTATTTGCCTTCTTCTTCTGACTCTTTCCAGCTTTCAAATGGGGGTCACTGACCCCATCTAAAAAACAAATGCTCTGTAAGGTTAATTATTTATTGTTATTGCTACTTTTTATTACTCATCTTTCTATTCAGGCCTCTCCTATTCATATTCCAGTCTCTTATTCAAATCAATGCATGGTTGATAGGGTAATTTGGACCTTAGCAACCATGTGGCTGAAACTGCAAACTGGAGAGCTGCTGAATAAAAAGCTAAATAAGTAAAAAACCACAAATAAAAAAAGTGAAAACCAATCGCAAATTGTCTCAGAATATCCCTCTCTACATCAGAGTAACAGTTAATTTAAAGGTGAACAACCCCTATAAACAATATATTACAAGTCTAATCCCAATTCCAGTGCTATTGTTAACCATGAGCATCTCTTTAACCCTTTTTCGAGCTTTATTATTTCTGCTGTGCTGTCTGTTGTCAGGGAAGGTAACGGGGAGACTTCTGTCCCGGGGAGACTAAGATCTGTGATATCCCAGAAGGCCCTGGGAAAGGTCTCCAGCCAATCAACACCATCACCCAGCAGCTGGCAGGGAATCTGGGCTCCTGTAAGTAAATCACTTTCAAGTGGCAACAAGGAGTCCCCGGGCGAAAGGAGTAAATAATTATAAAGGAACATCTGGTTTTCCTGCGGCTGGGGGGGGGGGATAAGTGGAAATTTCCCATTAGAAGTTACCAACCCCCCATGTTGCTGGGACACTGCTTATCTTTCTTACCTGCAGCCCCTGAGGGAACACGTATGTAATGTTACAGGAAACAAAATACTTTAAATACTTCCCATAAATGCAAAGTGAAATAACAACATCAATAAAACTCAATGGAAGAGCTTAAGCTTTAAATGGACATAGAGTCCTTCTAATATCCTTATCATTTACAGTAGGGGGTACATTATCCCTTATAATACATGAGTGATACTCAGAGTTCCCTGTATAACTCAGCCTGCAGCCTTGTGCCTTTATATGGTCACAGAACAACCCCTCAGTGACTTCTAAT
Organism: Xenopus petersii; assembly: GCA_038501925.1. NCBI lineage: Eukaryota > Metazoa > Chordata > Amphibia > Anura > Pipidae > Xenopus > Xenopus petersii. The sequence goes on along the minus strand of CM076684.1, from coordinate 138,237,807 downwards.
ATCCTTATCATTTACAGTAGGGGGTACATTATCCCTTATAATACATGAGTGATACTCAGAGTTCCCTGTATAACTCCGCCTGCAGCCTACTCATGTATTATAAGGGATAATGTACCCCCTACTGTAAATGATAAGGATATTAGAAGTCACTGAGGGGTTGTTCTGTGACCATATAAAGACACAAGGCTGCAGGCTGAGTTATACAGGGAACTCTGAGTATCACTCATGAATTATAAGGGATAATGTACCCCCTACTGTAAATGATAAGGATATTAGAAGTCACTGAGGGGTTGTTCTGTGACCATATAAAGACACAAGGCTGCAGGCTGAGTTATACAGGGAACTCTGAGTATCACTCATGAATTATAAGGGATAATGTACCCCCTACTGTAAATGATAAGGATATTAGAAGTCACTGAGGGGTTGTTCTGTGACCATATAAAGGCACAAGGCTGCAGGCTGAGTTATACAGGGAACTCTGAGTATCACTCATGTATTATAAGGGATAATGTACCCCCTACTGTAAATGATAAGGATATTAGAAGTCACTGAGGGGTTGTTCTGTGACCATATAAAGGCACAAGGCTGCAGGCTGAGTTATACAGGGAACTCTGAGTATCACTCATGTATTATAAGGGATACTGTACCCCCTACTGTAAATTATAAGGATATTAGAAGTCACTGAGAGGTTGTTCTGGGAGTCTATAAAGGCACAAGGCCAGGAGCAGAGGTGCAGCACTGGGAACCATATAACATGGATTTATTCAGGTGGTAAAACAATGAATTAGTCAGCATTAGTCAAGTTAATGAATGATGAGTCTGACAGCCACATACCTGTGACCTACCATACCAACATTACTACTCACACAGACAACAGGAGAATTTACGAGAATCAGTTGCAAGAACCTGTTGGGGAGTGAGATTTATGAGCCTGACTATATGATTTAATACACAGTCATCAGCACTAATTACAGCAGGGAGCTCTCCATTAACAGACAGCAGACTTTCATTCTTGGGATCGGCCCGTTGGGTTTGGCCAGGAAACTGGAAACGAAGCCTCGGGGGGCAAAAGAGAAGACGTGTGAGAAGCATTGCCCGGCTCTTTGTTTCCCCTCATCTTGGGCTGACAGCGAGGGGTCGTACCCAGCTGAGCTGCACTGTCTATTCTACTGCAGCGTTGCAGCGGGCCCTTATTTAAGGGGTTGTTCCCCTTTAAATTAACTGTTAGTATGATGTAGAGAGGGATATTCTGATACAATTTGCAATTGGTTTTCATTTTTTATTATTTGTGTTTTTTGTGTTAATTAGCTTTTTATTCAGCAGCTCTCCAGTTTGCAATTTTAACCATCTCATTGTTAGGGTCCAAATTCCCCTAGTAACCACACACTGATATGAATAAGAGACTGGAATATAAATAGGAGAGGCCTGAATAGAAAGATGAGGAATAAAAAGTAGCAATAACAATACATTTGTAGCCTTACAGAGTATTTGTTTTTTTAGATGGGGTCAGTGACCCCCATTGGAAAGCTGGAAAGACCAATAGAGAAGTTGTTTAGAACTAACTGTAACATACTAAAAGTTAACTTAAATGGGAACCAAACCACCCCTTTAACGAGCAATATATATTGGTAACAAAGATCAATTTCTGACAGGCCCTATAACTAAAGTGCTGTATGTGTTTTTTGATGGTGGCAAAGCTCCTATAACTGCCTGTGTCACCCCTCATTTTCTGACACCATAAGTAGAGGATTTTGGCTTAAAGGACCAGTAACATAAAAAAAAAATGTGTTTCTTTGTAAAAAAAAAAAAAAAAACACCAAGACAGTTTTAACTTTTAAATTGCAAAGGTTTTATTAAGAAATTACTTACTGATTCTCTGCATGTGCTCCTCTTCAGATACGGCGACAATCCATCGTGCAGCGCTCGATTTCTCCTCCCTGCCTTCTATAGGAGATAGCCAGGGAGGAGAAATCGAGCGCCGCACGACGGATCATCCCCCTCTCGCCGTTTCTGGAGAGGAGCAAATGCAGAGAATCGGTAAGTAATTTCTTAATAAAAGCTTTGCGATTTAAAAGTTAAAACGGTCTCTCTTTTTTTCGTTAATTTTTTTTTTTATGTTACTGGTCCTTTAACCACACATTAGGTGGTTCCCTTTAAAGCCACGGGGAGGCAGTGTAAAGTGCTTCTCCTCTGGCACCTGAAACTAAATAAATAAATAAATAAATAAAAATATATATATCACATATATATAATACACACACATATATATATATATATATGTAATACACAAGAGCCATGAATATCCTGTAAATTATATCTTTATAAATGATGACTAGTGATGTCATCAGTTATAAACGGTGAGTAGTGATGTAATTTCTCTTACAGGACTCACTGAAACTTGTGTATTATAATAAATAAAGTACCCCTGTTGGAAAATATGAGGATATTAGAAGTTACCTCAGAGTTCCATGACCTGTATAAAAACACTTATACTTTTATATGGTCATGGAACTTCTCTGTAACATAATATCCTTATATTTTACAATAGGGGGCCACTTTATTCACTATATAAACTGTGCTTAATGATGTCATCGGTTATAATCGGAGCTTAGTGATGTCATTTCTGTCACATGACTCACTGAAACTTGTGTATTCACCTGAATGAGCTCTGTATTGGGGAACTATATATGTTTTATGTATTGGGGAACTATATACAGGTAAGTCCATAAATATTTGGACAGATATTTTTTTTTCTAATTTTGGTTCAGTACGTGACCACAATGAATTTTAAATGAAACAACTCCGATGCAGTTGAACTGCAGACTTTCAGCTTTAATTCAGTGGGTTGAACAAAAAGAGTTCATAAAAATGTGAGGAGCTAAAGCCTTTTTTTAACACAATCACTTCATTTCAGGGGCTCAAAGGTAATTGGACAAATTAAAAAACTGAAAATAAAATGTTCATTTCTAATAGTTGGATGGTTGAAACCCCTTTGCTGCAATGACAGGCTGAAGTGTTGAACTGATGGACATCAGCAGATTGTGGGTTTGCTCCTGTTTAATGCTCTGCCAGGCCTTTACTGCAGCCGCTTCTTTCACTTGCTGTTTGTTTGTGGCCTTTCTGTCCCAAGTTTAGTCTTCAACAAGTGAAATGCAGCTCAATTGGCTTCAGATCAGGTGACTTGGCCATTCAACAATATTCCACTTAACTCCTGGGCTGCTTTGGCTCTATGTTTTGGCTCATTATGAGACTCCTCCCAATCAATGTGAGTGCATTTAGCTGGATTTGAGCAGACAGTGTCTCTGAAGAGCTCACAATTCATTCTTGTGCTTCTGTTCTGTGACACATGATGGATAAACACTAGTGTCCCAGTGCCACTGGCAGCCATGCACCCCCAAGCCATCACACTGCCCCCCAAATCTTTTATACACAACTGTGCTACGCTTTGGATCATCAGCTCTTCCACACCTTCTCCCGACTTTTTTCTTTCCATCATTCTGGTGGAGGTTGATCTTGGTTTCATCTGTCCAAAGAATGTGTTTCCAGAACTTTTTTAGATGTTTTTTTTTTAGCAAAGTCCAATCCAGTCTTTCTATTGTTGATGCTTATGAGTGACTTGTACCTTGCAGTTCAGCCTCTGTATTTACTTTCATGCAGTCTTCTCTTTATGGCAGACTTGGATATGGAGACTCTACCTCCTGGAGAGTGTTGTTCACTTGTTTGGCTCTTGTGAAAGGCTTTCTCTTCACCATGGAAATGATTCCGAGATCATCCACCACTGTTGTCTTCCGTGGACGTCCAGGTCTTTTTGCTTTGCTGAGTTCACCAGTGATTTCTTTCTTTCTTTCTCAGGATGTACCAAACTGTAGATTTTGCCTCTCCTAATATTGTAGCAATTTCTCAGATTTTTTTCTGTTTTTAGGACAAGGAAAGTCTAAAAGAGAATAAGGCTAGAAATGCTGTATTTTGTATACTAAATATAAACATGAACTTACTGCACCACAAGGCTAATCAAACAAATGATTTATGCTTTCAAAGTTGGCCACAGGGGGTCCCCATCTTGTAACTTTGTTATACATCTTTGCAAGACAAGACTGTGCACATGCTCAGTGTGATCTGGGCTGCTTAGGGGTCATCATAAATGATCAAAACAGGACAAGCTTGAGTTCTGCATGGCTGGGAAGTAAGGCGGAGCTCCCCCTGCTGTTCATAAGTATGATTGTTTCCCTGCAGAGCAGTTAGGGACTGTCTGACAACTCCTATCAACAGCAGTAAATGAAGGGAGAATTTCACTACATACAGTCAGGTTTCTTAGAAAAACTGTACACATTTTTTAATTAAAGTATATTGGGGATACGTTTGTTTTTCATTAAAGGAAGTAAAAATGGGATTTTACTTTTTTGCCTTTACATGCCCTTTAAGGATGGCTTGTTTCACCCGCATGGAGAGCTCTTTTGACCGCATGTTGTCTTTTCCACATAAAAGCACCCCCCCCCCCCCTCAAATCAACTGCAGGGCTTTAATCTGCTTCATTGATAATGACCTAACGAAGGAATTGCCCACACCTGCCCGTGAAATAGCCTTTGAATCAATTGTCCAATTACTTTTGAGCACCTGAAATGAAGCGAATGTGTTTTAAAAAGGCTTTAGTTCCACACATTTTTATGCAATCTTTTTGTTCAACTAACTGAATTAAGGCTGAAAGTCTGCAGTTCAACTGCATCTGAGTTGTTTAAGTTAAAATTCATGGTGGTAATGTTAGGGATATACCGAATTCCCTATTTTGGATTCGGCCGAACCCCCGAATCCTTTGTGAAAGATTCGGCCAAATACCGAACCGAACCCTATTTTGCATATGCAAACTAGGATTCGGTTAGGCCGGGCAGAAGGATTCGGTGCATCCCTAGGTAATGTACAGAACCAAAATTAGAAGAAAAAAAAAAAGTTGTCTGTCCAAATATTTATTTATTTTTTAACAGTCTGTGGGGGTAATTTAGAAACGTTGCACAGGGCAGATTGGTCCGCAAAGTGAATATATTTGCGCATGGTTATATTTATAAAGCTGAATAAGTGTAGAAAAAGAATTGCAAAATTTTTATAAATTTTTATAATTTTTAAAGAGCTTTTAAAATGTCAAAAATTCACACATTGCGAATATTTATGAGCACACTCTGCAACTGAATTACGCCACAACTTTGGTAAGAAAATTTCTCTAGTCGGCCCTCCTGTCAGTGCAGACGTATGGGTTATGTCTTGATCATCTCTGGAGGCAGGACAAAGATTGATGACTCATGACCCCTCCTTCCTCATATATGTGCTGGCTCCACCTCACTTCCTCAGTTCTTTTGTCCTGCCTCGGAGGTGAAGGACAGATTTTATTATTTCATTTTTTTTTTTTTTTTTTATTTTATTCTTTTATCATTATTATTCTTTCAATGCAGCACTGAGGGTACGCAGAGCTACCCGGATTACTGGAGAGCACTCTAGGCTACAAACTAGCTAATAGACACGCTGAGCTGTCTAGGCTATACTTGGCATACAGTGCTAATGGGCACGCGGAGCTGTCCAGGGCTATACCTACTAAAAGGGCTAATGGATACGCTGAGCTATCCAGAATATACCTTGAGTAACATATCGCTGCCGAACACGCAGAGCTGTTCATGGGGCAGAGATATAGGACAGATGGAGCTGTTCATTACACAGCTAATGCTGCACAACACTATGGGAGAGAGCGGAGATCACACAGAGCTGCTCAATTGTTATCTCTACTGAAAACATAGAGCTGCTGCGTACCGTGTATAGATGGAACGGGAGACGCATGTCATGGCAGGTAGTGGTAGTGCTAACGCTACCAGTTCCCCTCCATTACCAGGCCACGCCGCGTGTATCTCACAGGGCGCGGCGGACCGACGTCATCAGTGTGCGCGGTCGGCACGCCTACTGTACACTTCGCGCCAAACTAGACACGCACGGTACTAGAGGCACAGCGTGGGTGCGCACTGACGTCATCGGCGCGACACAGGTGCAGAGCGCGAGCAGCTTCAGTCACAAGCTGCGCATACAAGTTACATCCAGCGGATTCCTTCACACGCTTTACCACAGCTAAGGAAAGCACAGGTACATTATTGTACACAGTAACTATACGAAAATGGAGAGGGCAGATTCACTCACAGAATTGAGAGCGGAGATACAGTCAGTGAAAAAGGGCAAAAAGACAGAAAGATTGCCTAAATGTAGAACATGCAAACATTCCCTCAGAAAAACGGAAAAGACTTATTGTACTGACTGTAAACCTTATAAGGCCACAGATTCACTGGAGCCACCAGTCTTATCTCCCAGACCAAACCAACAGTCAGAGGAGGAACTGTTGATTCCAAATACTTCTCCCACTGGACATGTTTCCACTGACTCTGTACCACCAATAATGGGTACCCCAATTACATTAGCTACCCCATCTACATCGCAGGCAATGCCAGCCACCACACAGGGGGGGGTGTCTATGCCATGGGCTCAAACCCCAGCGCCTCAACCTCAACCCCCAGCGCCACAACAATTTGGAGAATTTCTCCAATGGATTATGCACTCCGTGCAACCACCACAACCAACCACATCAAGTGACCGCAAAAGACGCAAAAATCCAGTACACATTTCAGACTCTTCTGAATCTGAGGAAGGGTTAGTTTCAGACTCGGATGAGGAAAAACACCCTGAGTTCACATCTGATAGATCTGACCATTCAGAGGCCAAATCAGATACTGACTCTGAGGAAGAGAAGCAATCCTTGCTAGACCCAGACATGTCTAAGAAGTTACTACGTCAAATGTTACAGACATTAGAAATTAAGGATGAATCCATTCCTCTATCAAAGGCAGATAGGCTTCTAGGGGGTCATAGGAAAAGTAAGTTAGCTTTTCCAGTATTTAAATCAGCTACTCAAGCGATTGAAGCAGAGTGGAACCAGCCGGAAAGACGCATTGCACTCACTCAGAGATTTTTTAAAACTTTTCCAGTTCCAGAGGAACATGAAAAAAAGTGGGATAAACCTCCTAAGGTTGATTCCGCAGTAGCTCGCCTTTCTAAACACACAGCCTTACCAGCGGAAGAGGCCGCTTTTAAGGACCCACTAGACCGCCGCATGGAGTCAACACTAAAGAGAGCTTACGTACAGGCAGCAGCTGCATTACGACCAGCAGTGGCATCAGCAGGACTAGCCCGCACAGCTAGACATTGGGCCCTCGAATTGGCTCGCCAACCACCTTCCTCACAACAACAGCTCCAGTCAGAGGTGGATAGATTGGCTATGTCTTTAGGTTTTCTAGCAGAAGCTTCTATTGAAATGGTTAAACTGGCGGCAAAGGCAACTACCAATGCTATAGTTGCACGACGTGCTCTATGGCTTCGTCACTGGACTGGTGACACAGCCTCAAAACTTCGGCTATTGTCTCTTAGATATACAGGCGAGTCCTTATTCGGCCCTGATTTAAAACAAATCATAGCAGAAGTGACAGGGGGCAAGAGTACTTTCTTACCAACGGGAAAAAGACAGAGATTTGAGAATCCCAACAGATTCTCCGGCAAGAGAGGTTGGAACCAGCAATCCAGACCTTTTCGTCCCTTTCGCTCCAGCTACAGGTCATCCCCGAATGACCAGAGCAACAAACGCAGCAGGCCCATCTGGCACCAGCAGAACCGAAACACAAAGAAACCAGCTACATCCAAGCCTGGCTCTGCCTGACTCCAGGCAGACAATTCAAGCTGTGGGGGGCAGGCTACAAAGATATTTGGGCGAATGGGAGACGCATGTAACGGACGATTGGGTGCTCACCATCATTCAGCAAGGTTACAGAATACCTTTTTCCTCCCGCCTACCTTCTCACAGGTTCATACCTACCACAACAGCCCCACACAGACAACCACATCTACAAGAAGCGGTTCACCAATTACTCAGCATGGAGGTCATCGTAGAAGTTCCATCTTACCACAAGTTCAAAGGTTTTTACTCGAACCTTTTCCTGGTCAAAAAGAAGGAAGGAACATTCAGACCCGTTCTCAATCTAAAACCATTGAATCTCATGGTACCCAACAAAAGGTTCAAGATGGAATCAGTAAGATCTGTCATCGCAGCCATGGAACCCAATGCATACATGACTTCCATAGACTTGCAGGATGCCTACCTGCATATACCCATACACCCAATGTCCCAACGCTATCTTCGATTTGCAATTCAAGACAAGCATTACCAGTTTGTGGCATTGCCCTTTGGACTTTGTACTGCGCCACGCATTTTTACCAAGGTTCTCACCCCAGTAGTGGCCTACCTCAGGTCTCTAGGAATCCGGGTAATACCCTACTTAGACGATCTACTCATTACCGCCCCCTCAGAGGGCCAGGCAACCAAAGCCACGACCACCTGCATACAAGTACTGAAACAGCATGGTTGGATTATCAACAAACACAAGAGCAGTCTCACACCCAGCCAGACAATTCTGTTCCTGGGACTTCTTTTCAATTCAGTCACCAAGAAAGTGTATTTACCCCAGGAGAAGATCAACAAATTGATATCCGCGACACAGTCATTTCTCACAATGACAATAATCTCAGCAGGGGCATATCTACACCTTCTAGGGCTTATGGTTTCGTCCTTGGAAGCCATTCCCTTTGCCAGGTTTCACATGAGACCTCTACAACACAACTTCCTCTCCTGCTGGAACAAGAACCACAGGGATCTTCAACAAACCATTTCGCTGGAGGTCGCAACCAGGGACAGTTTAGTCTGGTGGACCCATCCACTGAACCTCTCAAAGGGCCGGGACTGGTCCTTACCCCAGTGGGAGATCATAACGACCGACGCGAGTCTCAGGGGTTGGGGAGCAGTGTACAAGTCACACACCCTTCAAGGGACTTGGTCCCCTCAAGAGAGTTGCCTCCCCATCAATGTGCTCGAACTGCGGGCTATCGTGCTAGCTCTGGAAGGATGGACTTCACTCCTTCATTCCCTACCAGTCCGGATTCAATCCGACAACGCCACGGCGGTGGCGTATGTCAACAAACAGGGAGGCACACGCAGCAAATTAGCGATGAGGGAGGTGTCCCGCATTCTCACTTGGGCAGAGAACACTGTACCAACAATTTCGGCAGTTTTCATTCCGGGAGTTCAAAATTGGGAAGCAGACTACCTGAGCAGAACAACAATCGATCAAGGCGAATGGTCTCTCAACAACGAGATCTTCCACTCTCTCACTCTGAGATGGGGAACTCCAGAGGTGGACATGTTAGCCTCAAAACACAATCACAAAGTCCCGACGTACTGTGCCAGAACATGGGACCCAGGGGCAACCTTTGTGGATGCTCTAGTGACGACTTGGAGATTCACCCTCATCTATGCCTTCCCCCCACTACCTCTGCTGCCGCGAATCTTACGGAAAATCAAACACAGCAAGGCGACAGTGATCCTAATTGCTCCAGATTGGCCCAACAGAGTGTGGTACTCAGATCTTGTACAATTGTCAGCGGCAAGACCATGGCGACTGCCTCTACTCCCAGACTTGCTCACGCAGGGGCCTATATCTCATCCCAACGTCGCAATGCTCCATTTAACGGCTTGGCTGTTGAAACCCAATGGTGGACACAGCATGGATTCTCACGGGAGGCAATTGACATACTTCTCAGAGCACGCCGACCGTCTACCTCCAAAATCTACCACCGGGTTTGGAAGGTTTTCATGACTTGGTGCAACCAACGTCACCTTCAATGGGATCAGGTGCCCACACGGGCGATCATTGACTTTCTTACTGACGGGTTCCACAAGGGGCTCGCTCTCCGGACACTCAAAACTCAAGTTTCAGCTTTGTCTGCACTTACTCATACTCGCTGGGCTGATGACAGCACTGTGATCCAATTCTTCAGGGGGGTTATCAGGGTTCGGCCTCCCATTAAAGACCCAACACCTTCGTGGGATCTCCCTCTGGTGTTATCGGCATTGCTAGATCCACCATTTGAACCGCTGTCTACGTGTGATCTCAAGTGGCTCTCCCTCAAGGTAGCCTTTCTGATAGCTATTACCTCTGCTAAGAGGGTGTCTGAGATAGCAGCACTATCTTGTAAGGAGCCTTGGTTGGTTCTCCATGCAGACAAGGTTGTCCTTCGGACTTTACCAGACTTTTTGCCCAAGGTGGTCTCTCAATTTCATTTGAATAATGACATCATACTTCCATCCTTTTGTCCACGACCAGCGAACCATAAGGAGAGTCGTCTCCACCGTCTGGATGTTGTGAGAGCCATTCGTGTCTACTTGAAACGATCGCAGTCAATTCGACGTTCTGACAGCCTGCTTATCTCATATTCTGGGAAGACTAAAGGTCAGTCGGTCTCTAAGAGGACCATTGCTAGGTGGCTGGTGGACACTATCAATACGTCTTATGATTCCAAGCAGAAGACCAGACCATTTTCGGTAAAGGCCCACTCTACCAGAGCTCTAAGTACCTCATGGGCTCTGCAGAACATGGCGACACCAGAGCAGATATGCACAGCTGCCACATGGGCATCTCCAAACACCTTTGTTCAGTTTTACAAGTTAAATGTTTTCGCTTCTCAGACGGCCGCGTTTGGCCGGAAAGTTCTACAAGCTGTCGCAACTACGACTCCATGGTGATCTCGGCTCTATGGACTGGCAAATTCAGCACTACCCACCCATTTGAGGGACAGCTTTTGGACGTCCCATACGTCTGCACTGACAGGAGGGCCGACTAGAGAAAAGGGGGTTTTGTACTCACCGGAAAACCCTTTTCTAGTAGGCCCGAACTGTCAGTGCAGTAAGTCCCACCCAGGCTGATTTTAGTATGGGTACAGGGACCTCTTTGTCGCTATCCTTACTTTCTATCTGTTGTCTCTTGACTTCTTTCTAACCTCTCTGTCTCCACTGTCTGAGCTTTACAAACGAACTGAGGAAGTGAGGTGGAGCCAGCACATATATGAGGAAGGAGGGGTCATGAGTCATCAATCTTTGTCCTGCCTCCAGAGATGATCAAGACATAACCCATACGTCTGCACTGACAGTTCGGGCCTACTAGAAAAGGGTTTTCCGGTGAGTACAAAACCCCCTTATTTGCAAAACAGTTTCGCACAGTGCGAATTTAAGTTACAGTCAACGCTATTTTCGCACACAACAACCTCACACATTGAGTGCGCTCATGCAAATTCCTGTTCATTTGTGCACCGTTTGCGAAGATTTATTCACAATGCGAATTCGCAAAAAACGGGAAGACGGGCAGAGCAGTGCAATATATTAGCGTTCAGGAAAAAACATGGGCAATACAACCATTTGTGAATAAATATGCTCTGCGCAAACTTTATAAATGACCCCCCAAATGTCTAGCCGTCCGTTTGCTCTTGCGCAGCCTGTGAGATGGGTCCGGTAAAGAACACAATCCCTTCGGCCGCTATGAATGGAATTAGAGAGAATGGCAGGAGCTCGGGAGATTTTTGGTACTTTTCCCGCTGCTAATCTATGGGCTAGGGGCGCACTCCCCGGGTTTTATCAGAGGCAGGAGAAGCTTATCGTCTCATTTCAGACTGTCTGCCATTAAACTTGTAATTCACAGTTAATTTGCAACTTGGTGTGGCATGGATGTGGCGTTACAGCTGTGCAGAGCACTTAAAATAAAACAATAAATCTATAATGTGTTGACCCTCAAAGCAAATGCAAAATCATCCGGAGAGGAGCAGGGAGAGGGGAGTTAATGTGCCGTTACTTTGCACAGCTTAAGGCGCAGAGAAATGTTATTAACGCTGCATATCATTTACACCCATGGGACAATAAATGTGCATTTGATATTACACTAAAGATCATTCTGCCCTAATGGACTTTCCGGTTGGAATTAGGGGGTTATGTTAATTCCACGCATATGGAAATGTATCCCAGGAATTGCTCCTGCCCCTTTGTTTATACAGAGCCCACCTACCTGCAGGGCTGTACAGACTGAGGGGCTGCTATTGGAAAATATAGTGACCATACTCCATAATGTTAATCAATTTCACTAAAATAGAAAAGAGACAATATCATGTCCAAATGTATCTATAGAGCGTAGCAGTGTTGCCTCTTTATTTATGTACAATGTTGTTTTATTGTTGCACCTGTATACACAGCTCTCCCCATAGCCCTGAGGATAGTGATTGAGAGATACCGGTATGGGATCAGTTATGCGGAAACCAGTTATACAAAAAGCTCAGAATTACAGAAAGGCCGTCTCCATTTTATCCAAATAATTCAAATGTTTAAAAATGATTTTCTTTTTCTGTGTAATAATAAAACAGTCGCTTGTACTTGATCCCAACTAAGATATAATTAATCCTTATTGGAAGCAAAACCAGCCTATTGGGTTTATTTCATGTTTATATGATTTTCTAGCAGACTTAAGGTATGAAGATCCAAATTACAGAAAGATCTGTTATGTGGAAAACCCCATGGCCCAAGCATTCTGGATAACCAGTCCCATACCTGTATGGATATATCTCACCATAGCCCTAAGCATAGTGATACATCTCCTCAGTGCGAGGGCTACGGAAGATCTACTAAACATTCTCTTGTGATTTAAAGTGAGCAGTTGGCAGATGAGCTGCTATTGGATGAGGCATCAGATCAGAACAGATCAATAGTGAAGATGGTAACGGAGATTGGCTGCAACAACAGCCACCAACACAGCGATGAAGATACCATCTCGGTGACAACAGTTTAATACAGAACTCTCCATTTTTAGGGAGCAAGTTTCCCATTGAATTTCTATGCCCCACGCACCTGTTGTATCAAAACAAAACATTTTAAAAAAATCTCAGATACAGTTGCCCTCCCAAGAGGGTTCCAAGAGGATGCAGATCGGCAGATGAGCTTACACTCCTTTCCATTGCTTTGGACAGCGTCACTTTTCTGAAATCACAGCCTCACATTACTCCACGGCTGGAATAGAAATGATGTACCCCATGTTTTGAGAGACTCGGAGGGGGGAGGAATTCTGTGCACCCCCTGTAGGTGAGAAGCGACACAAGGCCTGTTAGACTAGCCTTGCCCTTGCTTTATTTACGTTGCATGGAGGTGATTGCCAATCAGAATCCAGGAAGCCGAATCGGGGCTGGTGAGCTCCATCATGTTCCGACAGGACTTCACATGTATCCCATGTTGCTCTTTGTTTCCCATCTTTGCTTTGCTTCAAACCTGAAAATTGCAAAACAGCCGTGATGAGTGTGAATGTGCAGCGGCTCTGCCAGGTACGACTTTTACATTATTTAATCACATTTCTCTCAAGTCTCAAATTAGTGGTGAAGTTGCCAGATAAGAACTACTGTAACCAGCCGCCTGCTTGAGAGCCAATGAAACTGTTAAAAGCAATACAGAAATAGGGGTTGTTCACCTTTAAATTAACGGTTAGTGTGATTTAGAGAGTGATATTCTGAGACAATTTGCAATTGGTTTTTATTTTTTATCATTTGTGGTTTTTGAGTTATTTAGCTTTTTATTCAGCAGCTCTCTAGTTTGCAATCTCTGCAATCCAGTTGCTAGGGTCCAAGTTACCCTAGCAACCATGCATTGATATGAATAAGAGACTGGAATATGAATAGGAGAGGTCTGAATAGAAAGAGGAGTAATAAACAGTAACTAAAGCAATACAGTTGTAGCCTTACAGAGCATTTTCTTTTCTTTTTTTTTTTTTAAATGGGGTCAGTGACCCCCATTTGAAAGCTGGAAAGAGTCAGAAGAAGACCGCAAATTATAACAATTAAAAAATGAAGACAAATTGAAAAGTTGTTTAGAGTTAGCCATTCTATAACATACTAAAAGTTAACACAAATGTGAACCACCCATTAAAGTAAGGTTTCTATTATCTGTATTTCTGTGTATTTTCTGCAAAATAAAGTGATGAACATTTCCCATTGGCCAGTTGGTAGTTCCTGGTGTATAACTTACCCCCAACCAAGATTCTTCCCTTTCTTCTTTTTCTTTAGCGTCTCCTGGGACATCTCCCCTTCTTCCTTAGTTTGCATGTGTCTGTGGTAGGAGGCTGCTTTGCTGACCTTAACAGCCAACTGAAAAGAAAGGGGGTCAGTTAGACAGGGAATGAATTTATAAGTAGTCATATTGGCCAAACATTTATTGCTGAGATGGGAGATGTTCCGAAAGTGCCCCCCACTCCCCAAGTACATAATGTGATCCATGAAGAAGGAGGAGGTCACCCCTAAGAGGCAGTGGTAATTTGGAGTTTTCAGATCACAACCTGATAGATATAGATATAGATATATATATATATAAAGAAACTCTAATTTCAACCACAGGTCCCTGAATCTTTCCCCAACAGACCTATATACTGGGCTTTCAGAAGAAGCTTAATGGAACAGTAACAACAAATAAACAAGCTGATGTAGCCACGGGGGCAGCCATTCAAGCACAGGATACACAGTAGATAACAGATAAGTACTACTATAGTTTATATAAACAAGCTGCTGTGTAGCCACGGGGACAGCCATTCAAGCACAGGATACACAGTAGATAACAGATAAGTACTACTATAGTTTATATAAACAAGCTGTTGTGTAGCCATGGGGGCAGCCATTCAAGCACAGGATACACAGTAGATAACAGATAAGTACTACTATAGTTTATATAAACAAGCTGCTGTGTAGCCATGAGGGCAGCCATTCAAGCACAGGATACACAGTAGATAACAGATAAGTACTACTATAGTTTATATAAACAAGCTACTGTGTAGCCATGGGGGCAGCCATTCAAGCACAGGATACACAGTAGATAACAGATAAGTACTACTATAGTTTATATAAACAAGCTGCTGTGTAGCCACGGGGACAGCCATTCAAGCACAGGATACACAGTAGATAACAGATAAGTACTACTATAGTTTATATAAACAAGCTGCTGTGTAGCCATGGGGGCTGCCATTTAAGATAGAAGAGGAGAACCGCTCGCACACCCTGGCCTTCGATTCTGATCGCCTGGTGCACAGTGAAGGAGGGATCCCTCCAAATCCAACGTAGAACCAAGAATTTCACTTGCACTCAAAGGCAGATAAAAGCAGGGACATACCCTTGTACTTAATTGGCAGAAAGGTGCAACGTTTCGGAGATGTCCCCTTTGTCAAGCATGCCCGCAGCCCGACCCACGACCCGCAGAACCGATGACCCATGTCTATACCCGCAACCCGCAGGGTACGGCAGGATTTTGCGGGTAACCGCGGGTACCTGACCCGCTGCAGGACCTGAGCTATGTGAAAACCACAGTAAATCAGGCACTGTTGGCACTGGCACTTTAGCAAACACCTGCACCTTATATGCACATCCACCCAACCATTAAGCCGAGGCTAAGAAATGTTTTAAATCTGGCTGATAGGCTGGGGCAGCACATTGCCTACACTTTTATGGATTTTATGCTATTTTTTAAGCATGTAGCACTTTTTTCCAGGATGGGTACAATTCCTACAGGTTTGCGCTTGTCTAGGAGAGAGATATGTGGCCATTATTCTCCTTCTCCCCCTGAACCTGGCCCCAAGTGGGTGCAACAACAATGGACCTCTTCGGAGGTCATTTATGTGCTTTCCCTTCAAGGATTGGAGAAAGGGGATCTGAAGACCCTTGCCCCATGCCTGTGCCTTTTGTGCTGGGGGGTGGGGGATAGAGAGTTCCATCCTAGCCTACGGATGAAGGTGGTTCTGAAAAAACTCTTTTTTTCCTTGTACCTTTTGGCCAGATGACTCAAAGTTTTGTGTGGTGGGTGTTAGTCTTGCACACTTTTGCACTTGTGTGTGACATATAAAACTGGGTGATATGAAGCACACTGGAGCTTCAATTGAAAAAAATAAAATTCAAACAATCCGTCCCTTTAATGCAGATGATTATATCCGAAGCAAAATGTTCCCGGCTGGAGATTTCCTCGTATTTTCTTATTCAAACAACAGAACGCGCTCTCTCTCGTCCCTGCAGGGATGGAAATCACAATGGATCCAGTGCAGAAAGAGGAAAGAATGGGGTGTTTATGTAATTTTTCGGAGCACTCTAGATCGCATTTTGCGTGTCAATGAGAGACGGGCTGTGGTCACATTACCTCTTGAGTGAGAGAAAGGGTCAGAGAAAAACCGGAGTGTAGCCCCCCTCTATCTGCACACGTACGAGGGGAAAGATATACACAAACATAAAGCCAGTGCAGCCGTCAGTAGCAAAGCCTCGGCACTTTTCATACGGAACCGCCGCTATTTAGCTGCATTTTAATTAGGGTGTCTAAACATTATCGCCGGGAACTGGAAATTGGTCCGAGCCGGCAGTCGGGAAAACTAAGCTCTAAAGGCTTTTTATCGCTATATTTCAGGAACCAAGGGTGTAAAATGTTCTAATTTGGCCTATATTAAAAGCCATAAAAGGTCTTTCAAAAAGATTAATGGTACTTTGCTTGGATTTAAGATAAGGGCTTTAGCTGGTAGCAGCAGCGGGTCCTGGCTGTTCCCTCGAGGCGATCATCTTTACAGCCACTTAGAAGATTTGTAAAAGCACCGGCGTAACCTCCAGCCAACGCACAGCCGCATTCGAGATTCTACCCCCCCTTTCCTTCCTTCCTTCAAATTCCTTTCAGTTTTACAGGTTTAGAGTGTGTAAATCATCTCCGACAGTAAAATAGACATAAAGATTCAGGCTTGTAAAACAGCGTGGTGTGCTCATACAGCAGCTCCACTCCCAGACCTTTCACAGGAGCTCTTGCCAATAATATTATCTTTTATTTATAGAGTTCCTCCAACAAGCCTATGTACAAATGAACTGCCGAGATGTCAATATAATCCCGTAAGTGGGTCGGTACCTAGAGCTCGTGGGCAATACACATTTCTAAGGCCTTTTGAGGTTGATTCATGGAAGAGACATGACAGCCAAACACGGGTCGAACATACGAGGGGCCACACACAATATGCAGCCTTGCTATTGTTCCAATCATTCAAGCACTCGCAAACAGGGGGAAGAAAAGGCTTGAACCACAAACTGGCCATCAGGCGATGAAATATTCTAACCTGTCCCATTCCAGGACTGAGCAATATCTATAGTACATGGCTATGGTATGGGTTGTGCCACGCGTAGGCCAATTATTAGCTTACATACGGACGCCTTTACTGGTGCCGATTTATAAATAAAGCTTGTGTTGGACGCGGCATGATGTGGCCCAGTTTGTACCCATTTGCTTTATTGCGATTCGTTCCTCCAAATGAAGATAAACCGGTCCATCTGGATGGAAGATAACGGGTTGATTAATTGGCCTCTGAACTGATTATCCCACAGAAACATCTCCAGTTCAGTGCTAAATAAAACAAGCTAATTACCTTCCTCCTATCAGCTAGGATCATCGGCAGAGAGAACTGTAAATTCGATCTCATTTTCAGCTTTGCCGAGTGTTTATTTGCCAAGGCGAGTATAAATAACGCAGAACCTGACACCTTCCTCGGCGGCACCAAGATGAACAAACCCCCCCCCCCACACACACACACACACACACACAAACTTTCAGTGGTGTTTTTAACAAATTGTTTATTTTATCAGCGATTCCGATTGTCTTAACGAAAGCTCAACATTAGTGTCAACGGAGTTACCTTGGAAACGGAAAAGATCAAAGCGACAAAAATAAAAAAAAGAGGGGAAAAAAAAGCCCTCAATTGTCTGATTAATCAAGTCAGCAAACAGCTTATTTCTTTTAGCCTCCATGCAAGTATGAAAATGAGATTCCGGCAGCTCGGCTTTGTGCAGATTTGTTCTTTCTTATCAGAACAAAGCCAGCGGCAGCCTATTTCACGGATCATTGGCACTGTCAGGACTGATGCACAGAATGGGTGACAGCCCCTTAGTCTCAGGCTTGAGTAAAATTAGCAAAAAAGTCGGCACAAATTACCCCCTCATCTTTTTAGTAATATGACATTATTCATTTATTTTTTTATCCAAATTTCAATTTTTGTCACACTTTCTAGACCCCCACTCGCCCTTTCAACTGGGCGCCCCTCCTTCCTGCAGGCAATTTCTTTCCTAAGGTTTCCGGCTAAGCCGTATAGCACAGGAAAATGCGTCCTATAGAGGGGCAAATCTACAAAACACCCTTTTCACCACAAGATGGATTAGTTGATGATTCAAGGCAACTAGTAGTATGAGCCATCACCAATATGTCCACTATTACATTAACATATCCCTGCAATAGTGATGACATCATCAGAATGCAGGTGACATTATCACAGGTCATCATATGTGGACACCGAGACGCCTGTATCTTGATCACTTGGCTGTACCCCATTATTGTGCATGTGAAACTGGGTCGTTAAGGAGAATCAGAAACTGCCTATGATTAAGTGCGGGAAGCATGAAACGCGTCAGTCGTTGGTTTTTACTGGATCAAATAAAGACTATGGGGCAAATTCACTAAGATGCGAAGTTGCGCCAGCGCTCCGCAAATTCACTAAAATCCGAAGTTGCGCACAGGGGTAGTGTAAGGTTGCGAAGTTGCGCTAGCGTTGATTCGCTATGTAAAGCGAAGTTACGCTAGCGAAGGATAATTTTTATACGGCACAAAATTCAAATTTCAATGGAGGAACACGTATTAGCACTACAAATGCCTAGAAAACCTTCAAATCAGCAAATAAAATTTTTATTTTACCCTACACCTGTGCCCACTGTCTAGGTAAGTTGCCATGAGTCAGGAAATGTAGGGGGGAAGGAGGGGAGCCCCAAAAATATTTTCAATCTTTTTCAGCCTATCACCCATCATGTAGAAAACACGCCAGCGTTTTTTGGGACTTAGAAAAAAATTGGACTTTTTTTGAAACAATCCCTATCTACTCTATTGCGCTTCGCCAGGTCTGAGGTGGCGAAGGAAGTCTAGCGTAAAAGGTAGCGTTCAGTACACTGCGCAAGTTAGTGAATTTGTGTAGTTACGTCGCTAGCGAAAATTCGCCTGGCGTAAGGGTGCGAAAATGCCAAACGCTAGCGAATTTGCGCCTATATTTTCAGCATCAACCTACCTGAGATGTCCTGGAGTCTGAGAAACTGGGAATATGATTTGGATATTCGGAAACTGCCTATGATTAAGTGCAAAAGACATGAAACGCTTCAGGCGTTGGTTTTTAAAGGAGAATTCAACCTTTTAAGAAATAAAGCCATACCCCCACCCTCCTCTTAAAGGGAAACTGTCATGGAAAAACATGTTTTTTACAAAATGTATCAGTTAATAGTGCTACTACAGCAGAATCCTGCATTGAAATCTGTTTTTCAAAACAAGAAATGGATTTTTTTATATCTAATTTTAAAATTTGCTATGGGGCTAGACATTTTGACATTTCCCAGCTGCCCTCAGGTCATGTGACTTGTGCTCTGATAAACTTCAGTCACACTTTAATATGTAATAGGTAATGCTGTGCCTGCTGTTAGAGCAGCACAGGATGACTGTGTAATGAGCAGAAATGGAAGCCCCACATGACAAAATACAAACTAAAATAACTTATGCATGGATTTGTGGATTAACATTTTATTTGCCAGACAGTGTTAATGGATGTGTGTTTTTTATAAATATGCAAAAAAAAAAGTTTAAAATGACGACAGATTCCCTTTAAACGGTTGAATTCTCCTTTTATGCATCAAATAAAGACTAAGTTTTAACAGTCATCGTGCCTGAAGTTTCCTTGGGTGCGAAAAGTCTGCGAATGTGATTTGAAGAATCTGAAACTGCATTAAACGCGTCAGGCATTGGTTTTTAATGTATCAAATACAGACTATATTTTAAGAGTCATCCTGGGAATGTGATTTGGAGAATGAGAAACTGCCTATGATTAAGTACAAGAGGCATTAAACGCGTCAGGTATTGGTTTTTAATGGATCAAATACAGACTATATTTTAAGAGTCATCCTGGAAATGTGATTTGGAGAATCAGAAACTGCCTATGATTAAGTACAAGAGGCAATAAACGCGTCAGGCAATGGTTTTTAATGGATCAAATATAGACTATATTTTAAGAGTCATCCTGGGAATGTGATTTGGAGAATTGCAAACTGACCACATCAGGCGCAGCTTCTAAGTTTCATGTATCTGCTCAAATTTGTTCAGCTTCAGGAAAGAGACAGGTGCATCAGTGAAGCAAATATGATCTGAATACACAGAATCATTCAACATTAGCATTTTATATGACTGGGATCCTGGGCTCAAACACTGATACAAAGAGACACTCGTACTATGCGATGTTATGTCTATAGTAACACTTCTCAAAGGTCGAGTTTGGAGACTCCAAACACAAGATAATCGCCACCCCCCTTAATATATGACTAATTTGCAAATCGATGGGGTGCGACCCCAAATTTTGGGATACCAAAACAACTATTTTAGTTTCAGTCACTCCAGCTCACATCGAATAAGATATCTTCAGTGGGATCTGGATACAGATAACCAGGATTCGGTTCGGGATTTGGACTTTTTCTGCAGGATACGGAATCGGCTGAATACTTCTGCCTTGCCGAACCAAATCAGGTTCAGGTCAGGGAGGGAAATCACATGACTTTTTGTCACAAAACAAGGAAGTAAAAAGTGTATTCCCCTTACAAGCCCTAATTTGCATACACATATTCGAATTCGTTTCGGTCTAATCTATCGTGAAGGATTCGGGGATTTGGCTGATTCCAAAATAGTAAATTTGGTGCATCCCTAGTCAAAACTAGGGATGCTCCAAATCTACTATTTTCAGATTCAGCCGAATCCCTTGTGAAAGATTCAACCGAATACTGAACAGAATCAGAACCATAATTTGTAGGGATGCACCGAATTCAGGATTCAGTTTGGGATTCTGCCTTTTTCAAAAGAATTCATATTCTGAATTAAAAGTGGCTTTTCGTCACACACAAACAAGGAGATAAAAAAGATGTTTAGCCGCGCCCTATCCACGTTCTTTTCCACTCATATCCCTAATTTACATATGCAAATTAGGGTTCAGTATTCTGTCAAATCTTTCACGAAGGATTCGGGGGTTGGCTGAATCCAAAATAGTGGATTCAGTGCATCACTAGTCAAAACTAGAGATGCTCCAAATCTACTATTTTCAGATTCAGCTGAATCCCTTGTGAAAGATTCAACTGAATACTGAACCGAATCAGAACCCTGATTTTAGGGATGCACCGAATCCAGTTTGGGATTCTGCCTTTTTCAAAAGAATTCATATTCTGGATTAAAAGTGCCTAGCCGAAACTAATCTGAATTAAAAAAAAAAAAAAAAAAAATCACATGGCTTTTCGTCAGACACAAACAAGGAAGTAAATTTTTTTTTACCCGCACCCTTTGCAGCTCTTTTCCCCTCATTCCGCTAATTTACATATGCAAACTAAAGTTCAGATTTGGTTTGGTATCCTGCAGAACCTTACACAAAGGATTTGAGATTTGGCCGAATACTAAAATTGTAGATTTGGCACATCCCTACCTAATTTACAAATGCAAATCAAAGCAAGGGAGGATGAAATATTATTTTACTTGTGTTGGTGTGATGAAAAGTCACTTGATTTTAAGGATTTGCTTCGGCCGGGAAGTGGATTCACCAGAATCCTGTGGAAAAATGCCAAATCCTGTCCTAACACTTGGAAAGTATCATCTGAAAACAATGCAATGCATGGCAAAAAAAGAGATGAGCCCAGTTCTATATGGGTTACTTTACCAAGGAGTAGTAGGAAAGGAAAATGTGGGTATGGACAGACAGTATGGCGGAAGAAGAACACACACTAACAAGGAGACATTGTCCAAATACTGAGAGAGTATAGGGCGAAGAACATATTGGCAAATACACAGTCCCTCTCGGCTGAAAGATGAAGTTGGTGCCAATGAAAGCGGAAAATTAGGTTCAATGTTGATAATTGCAGGTTATGCACTTTGGCAAAAATAATATAAATGCAAGTTATACACTAAATGGCAGGGAGTTTCCTTAAAGGGATACTGTCATGGGGAAAAAAAAACATTTCAAAATGAATCAGTTAATAGTGCTGCTCCAGTAGAATTCTGCACTGAAATCCATTTCTGAAAAGAGCAAACAGATTTTTTTTATATTCAATTTTGAAATCTGACATGGGGCTAGACATTTTGTCAATTTCCCAGCTGCCCCAAGTCACTTGCTCTGATAAACTTCAGTCACTCTTTACTGCTGTACTGCAAGTTGGAGTGATATCACCCCCCTCCCTTTCCCCCCAGCAGCCAAACAACAGAACAATGGGAAGGTAACCAGATAGCAGCTCCTTAACACAAGATAACAGCTGCCTGGTAGATCTAAGAACAACACTCAATAGTAAAAACCCATGTCCCACTGAGACACATTCAGTTACATTGAGAAGGAAAAACAGCAGCCTGCCAGAAAGCATTTCTCTCCTAAAGTGCAGGCACAAGTCACATGACTGGGGGCAGCTGGGTAATTGACAAAATGTCTAGCCCCATGTCAGATTTCAAAATTGAAATTAAAAAAATCTGTTTGCTCTTTTGAGAAATGAATTCTGCTGGAGTAGCACTATTAACTTATGTGTTTTGAAAAAAACATGTTTTCTGATGACAGGATCCCTTTAAATGAGAAGGATCTTGGGGTTTTTGTAGAAAACAAGTTGTCTAATTCTGAGCAGTGTCATTCTGTGGCCACTAAAGCAAATAAAGTTCTGTCTCGCATAAAAAAGGGCATTAACTCAAGGGATGAAAACATAATTATGTCTCTTTATAGGTCCCTGGTGAGGCCTCATCTGGAGTATGGGGGCAGTTTTGGACTCCAGTCCTTAAGAGATAATAAAATGAGCTGGAGAGAGTGCAGAGACTAAGTTAAGTGCAACTAAATTGGTTAGAGGGAGGGAAGACTTAAATTATGACGGTAGACTGTCAAGGTTGGGGTTGTTTTCTCTGGAAAAAAGGCGCTTGTGAGGGGACATGATTAGACTTTACAAGTACATTAGAGGACATTATAGACAAATAGCAGGGGACCTTTTTACCCATAAAGAGAATCACGTACCAGAGGCCCCTCCCCTTCAGACAAGAGGAAAAGAAGTTTCATTTAAAGGAACAGAGTAGGGGGTTCATCACAGTGAGGACAGTGAGGTTGGGGAATGCACTGCCGGGTGATGTTGTGATGCTGATTTAGTAAATGACTATAAGAGGGACTTGGATGATTTCTTGGACAGACATAATATCAAAGGCTATTGTGATACTAAACTCTATAGTTAATATAGATATGGGTATATAGAATTTAATTAAAAGTAGGGAGGGGTGTGTGTATGGGGCTGGGTTTTCATTTGGAGGGGTTGAACTTGATGGACTTTGTCTTTTTTCAACCCAATTTAACTATGTAACATAGCTAACGACCCCGGTTTCCAGTGTCTCGGTCAGCCAATCAGCACGTGAGGTATTGCCCCCCGTGTTTATAAGGAAATCCCGTATCTTGCTGCTTTGCTGCAGTCGGCAGCGGAGAGAGAGAAGCGGGTATATACTAACAGTGGTGGTGTTTTCAACAATTTCTTTATCTCCGTTCTTCTCTGTAAGAAAGCTTATTAACACGCTTTGAACTTAAAATCACATTTACAATTATGTGCCATCAACAGTTTTATAAGCTAATTAGAAAAAAAAGATTAATTAATGACTAGCCTGCTAATAAAATGGCAATCATGAAGAAAGAATCCAAGGGTACTAAGCTTCAACTACCACCAATTAAGAGCTAATTACAAACAAATTATATATGTGTTTTGCTGTGGGCTTTAATTTACTAAAATGGTTTTAATTAAAAGAGAAAACATGCTGATTAATTTGACTGCAGAAAAAATCTACAGTATAAACTAAGCATTGTCTTTCTTTAATTAGACTTGTAACAGCCAAATCTTGCCTTGAATTTCTCTCTCTCTCTGAGAAACAATACCAGATACTGCCACCAAACTGCAGACACTGATCTTCCCTTTAATGGCTTTTTCTTATCCACAGTATCAATAATACACAAGTGATACTCAGAGTTCCCTGTATAATTCATCCTGCAGCCTTGTGCCTTTATATGGTCACAGAACAACCCCTCAGTGACTTCTAATATCCTTATCATTTACAGTAGGGGGTACATTATCCCTTATAATACATGAGTGATACTCAGAGTTCCCTGTATAACTCAGCCTGCAGCCTTGTGTCTTTATATGGTCACAGAACAACCCCTCAGTGACTTCTAATATCTTTATCATTTACAGTAGGGGGTACATTATCCCTTATAATACATGAGTGATACTCAAGAGTTCCCTGTATAACTCAGCCTGCAGCCTTGTGCCTTTATATGGTCACAGAACAACCCCTCAGTGACTTCTAATATCCTTATCATTTATAGTAGGGGGTACATTATCCCTTATAATACATGAGTGATACTCAGAGTTCCCTGTATAACTCAGCCTGCAGCCTTGTGTCTTTATATGGTCACAGAACCCCTCAGTGACTTCCAATATCTTTATACATTACAGTTGGGGGTACTTTTTTACTTACAGTGGAGCCTTAAGGCGACAAAAAAAATTTGCCGCCCATAGACAATGAATTTTGACTAATTTTTGTTGAACCGAAACAGGTCGGATTCGCCCATCAGTATTGGTTACCATACACTGCCAGTGAAACAGAGTTTAGGGCTGGTGACGTCTCCGCTCGGAAAAACATTTCCAGGTTCTCGGGTGCTGCCTCTCTGCAGAGCTAAAAGCCCTTGAGCGTTTGCTTTTGTCTGACGGGACTCTGCATTTCCCCAGGAATCCTCGAGCGAAGGCTCAGGTAATTAAATGAGGGAAATTATATGGTGTTCCTTAAGGATCCTGTGAGAGGCACACGTATCTCACCGACTGCCGTTCCCTAGGGTGATACATTATTAGACTTTTAGGCTCCCCTATGAAAGGTCTAAAGTGCACCAGTCTGTGTTACACCTGGGGGCCACGCTGGGCCCTGACATGTCTCTATTGACATTATGAGCTTGTTATCCGTCAGTCAGCACTGGATTCTGTCCTTCCATCATCAACGCTTATAAAATACATATTTATACTTTCTGACATATGTCCAAGCAGCAGCTACGTATACAATGACTACACAGCATTGCATTTATATATTTAAATTTTATTCCAGCATTGCCCAAACCAGAAACAGAGGTGACCCTATTGATCAGTGAGCGCTGGAGATAAATGTAGGGAGTTATTTATTAAACTCTGAATGCCAAAAACCTGAAAAAATTGTTTTTCTAGTATAAAATCGGAATTTTTAGTTGAAAAAAAAAAACACCAATTATTCGGGATTTATTATACCCGAGGATGGAAAAAGTCTGAATCTGAAAATCCGGCATCTCAGAGCTGCCAAGGTTGCATATAAGTCCTGAAGATGTCTTGATCTGCTCTGGGTTACAGGACTTTTCGGGTGGAAAATATGAAAAATGTGTACGTGTTTTTCTATTTTTTTTTTTTCTCGAGGTTATCAGGGTTTTCCCCGCACAGGAAATTTTCGAGAAAATGTATTGATAAATATGGGGGAAAATCTGTGAGGATTTGATTGGAGTAGTTTTCAGAAAATAATGATATAAATTCGGACTTTGATAAATGGGCCTCAGTACACAAGGTGAGTGCAAGCAGATGGGCCCCATTATGTTCAACAATGCTGGGGCTACACAACAAGGTGATCGATGCCGTTAAAACAACACAAAACAGCTATGAGACGGAGTCATGAAAGGGAGAGCCAGGTCACTGTCTAACCTCTGCTGCCAGTTTGACCCCTCCTGCACTCTGTAGCCAACGGCTTGTAATCAGGACTTGTAATTATCCGGGCATTACGGATCTAAATAAACAAACAGCTGTTGGGCGTTTTACGCTGAATCAATGCCATCTTAGTCCTGATCCGTGCTGTTTGGTCAGAGGGGATAAAGGCTTAAAGCAAAGCTCCGCTTCTAAGTCCCTTAATCAGGACCCCAGGCAAGCAATGCGCTGCTGTGTACGGAGCGATAACATGCTACGCCTTCAAATTGACCGATGTGTAATCTTTCGGCAGAGACCGACCCAGCCAAATGCTTACGGAGACGACGCACAAGGTCACGTTTGTCTCCCAACAGGTCAGGGCTCTCGCTGTGATCGATCAGCAGCCGATAGGGACACGTATCTTCATGGTTACCTGGTTCATGTTTATCTGGCAAAGGGTTAAAGTTCCCCCGGCGGTGTCGGTGACTTCACTTCATTACACACAGGCCCCGCACATCACGCTCTATTTGTACGATTTGTTTTCCTGGCCGCGCTCTCCCCCATCAAAGCGCTTCCTTCCAAGACGATATTTAACGGCTTAGAAATGTTATACAGCAGAAATTAGTCTCACCTATTAGAACAGGAACTGGATTAAAGCTCACTGGGAACTCGGCCCCAGAGGGAAGGTTTTATCAGTACGTTCCAGTAACTGCCTGATTTTTTGGGGGGGAAAGAAGTGTCAGAGCTGCTGGTTAAAGAGCTGCACCTCTCCCAACTTTAAATACAACGGTGTGATATGAAAAGCGGCAGCCTGGGGTTGTTTGGACAGAGGAAAGTGCATTTCCTGGTTATGCACAGGTATTCTAGCGCCCCGACATCAGGTTTAACCAGGTGAGATACAGACTAATAACATTTCACAGAAACTTCCTTCCTAATGGGCAGGTGGATTCCCAATTAATTTTAACTGGAAAACAGCATCAAAACATGAAGTGTGTCTGCGCCCAATATCAGTTTGTAATAAGGAACATAGCTCTGTGATTAAAAAAAATAAATAACTTGCAGAAGGATGTATAATCCAATAATTATCTTCTCTTCCTCTCTTGCACAAAACAGCAGTCCTGTCCTGCTTTATGGCTAAGATTCTATCTGTATAACAAAGCATTCTGTCATAGTGGCTGCACAGATCCTATCTGATCCCCATTGTAAGCAGCAGTCCTGTCCTGCTTTATGGCAGCTGAGATTCTAGCTATCTGTATAACAGAACATTCTGTCCCAGTGGCTGCACAGATCCTATCTGATCCTCATTGTAAGCAACAGTCCTGTCCTGCTTTATGGCAGCTGAGATTCTAGCTATCTGTATAACAGAACATTCTGTCCCAGTGGCTGCACAGATCCTGTTATACAGATAGCTAGAATCTCAGCTGCCATAAAGCAGGACAGGACTGCTGCTTACAATGGGGATCAGATAGGATCTGTGCAGCCACTGGGACAGAATGCTCTGTTATACAGATAGCTAGAATCTCAGCTGCCATAAAGCAGGACAGGACTGCTGCTTACAATGTGGATCAGATAGGATCTGTGCAGCCACTGGGACAGAATGCTCTATCTGAACATTATGACCTTAAAAAAGGAAACTATCACTCAATCGTTTCTGAAAGATGTAATAGCAGCTGCCCAACACTAATTTAAAAAGCATAAAACGTTTAATATTTTAAAAAGGAGACTAAGGTACATGGCACAAGAAACGTACTACCCGCTGGCAACTTTCAGCTGTCAGAGAAGTGGATTTCAGCCTAAAAATGCTTCAGTATGTGTCTGAGCCAAAATCAACCTGTCTCCAACATTAAAATGAAACACAGACGCCTGCGGGGGGTAGTGACTGCGCTTGTGCAAGTTCTTTCAGGCGACTGTCAATTACAAATGCAGCTAATGTGAGTTATAAAGGGCGTTCTGGCACCAGCTTTAGAGCTATGAAGCATCAAAACACACCGAATCAACCTCTGTACAATAGTTCTTACATATACACCAGGTGAAGAGGGCGCATTCACATGCAGTATCCAGGTAACAATTTCAGTAAACCGTGTCCGTGTACAAATGATATGCATGGAAGTGAAGTGCAGGCACAGGTTTGGTAGGGTTTTGTATAATTAAGGGGTTTGAAACCAGCTCGGGGGTATTTATCATGATATCGTTGAGACAAGTAAACCATCAGCAATGACACCATGCAAAATTGACTGTACATAGATACACTCACAATGAACCCTGTCCAATAAATGGATACAAACAAGGATAAATGGAAAAAGAGGGTGTGTGTGTCCGCCAAGTGCATAAATGAAACCTGATTCACTTATACACTGGTGTTTACTAGGGATGCACCGAATCCACTTTTTTGGATTCGGCCGAACCCCCGAATCCTTCACGAAGGATTCGGCCGAATAAGGAACCGAATCCGAACCCTAATTTGCATATGCAAATTAGGGGTGGGAAGGGGAAAACATTTTTTACTTGCTTGTTTTCTGACAAAAAGTCACGCAATTTCCCTCCCCGTCCCTAATTTGCATATGCAAATTAGGATTCGGATTCGGTTCGGCTGGGCAGAGGGATTCGGCCGAATCCGAATCTTCCTGGCCGAATCCCGAACCGAATCCTGGATTCGGTGCATCCCTAGTGTTTACACATCGCTGCTTTACTCAGCAGGTAACATTTCACATTGAGAGAGAAGGAAAAGCTGAATGTACTTGCCTCGCGCGTTGCAAGTCGGTCGCTGAGCTGCTCGGCCGTGTCCATGTCCCCGAGCTTCACAGCTGCATCTATGTTCTGCTCCAGGCGCGACTGCAATAACAAAAATCCTGCTAATTTTTATTTACTAGAAGTCTGATCTATGTGTGACCTATTTGAGTGCCTTGCTCCAACATTTTGTTTTTCTACATACTGATGGTCCACTCCCTTGAGCTGAGGGCCTGAGGCAAGAGCACCTGGGCCACCCATTCAATTTGGTGAGTTATTCCACTGGCGAAGAATTTCATGCTTATACATAGGTGCCTTAAAGAGGTGGTTCACCTTTAAGTTAACGTTTAGTATGTATCAAATGGCTAATTCTAAGCACCTTTTCAGTTGGTCTTCATTTTTTGTTTTTTTTATATATATATTTTTTTTTTTTTTGTTAAATTATCTGCTAAAGCACTGCGTATCTTGACAGCGCTAGATAAATAAATGATGATGATGATGCCTCCTTCTTCGGATTCTCTCCATCTTTCAAATGGGGGTCACTGACCCCATATTCAAACAAATGCTCTGTAAGGCTACACATTTATAGTTATGGTCACTTTTTATTACTCATCTTTCTATTCAGGCCTCTCATATACATACTATGGTCTGTTATTCAAATCAATGCATGGTTGCTAGTGTAATGGGGCCCTCAGCAACCAGATTGGTGAAACTGCAAACCGGGGAGCTGCTGAATAAAAAGTCAAACAACCCAAAAGCCACAAATAATAAAAAATGAAAACCAATTGCAAATTGTCTCAGAATATAGCTCTCTACATCAAACTAAAAGTCGATGTCAATCGGGCTGGTGGAAAATTTTGATCGGACGCCTTCAAAGGCACCTGAACATCGGCAATTGTTAAGTGCTGAATTGTCAGATACAGGTAGAATTCTATTATTTCTATCAGTATATCGGATGATTCAGCTCTACACATGTGTATTAAAACAAACAATCTTTTCTGGAAAGATCGTTATTGTAACATCTATGGCCACCTTTACTGTGGGAACAAACCAAGTGGGGATAAAGAAGTCAGAAATCGATTTATGCAGTGTGGGTTCCCTGTCTTCATCTGGAAACGTTCCCTTAATAAGACCAGACCATCTGACTAAGGGTAAGGGCACACCTGGCAATTCTGGGAGATCTAGTCGACTTCAGAAAACGAAGCGCCGCGTGTGCCATGCCGAAGGCATTTTTTCCATTATAGCCGGCTGAAGACAGGGGGAAGCTGTTTGGGGAAATTAGTCGCCCCAAAGAAGAGGCGATTAGTCAAGGGCGACTAAATCTCCCCGAATAGCCAAGTGTGCCCTTACCCTAAAAACGGTTACCTTTTTCATGATTTTCTGACAAACAGGAGGGTTGAACTGATCGTGCATTCCAAAGTACGGCTGAAGGGTCTCCAACGCCTTTATTTTCACTGGAGATGGGCTGAAAAAAACCAACAATTGGCTCAGAATCACAAATGCCCAAGAATTATTACAAGTACACTGACCCCCCCCCCCCCTCCATCTGCTCATTTCTGGGTCATACCCTTATTCAGTTAGCCCAAAAACCTTTGATTTGTGTTAAGTTACAGACATGCAGCTGGGCCTTTTGCAAATGAATCGGCCCTCTACTGCTGTCGTTGTGGGGCCACAATAAAGAGCTTTTCATAAGAGAAATCTTTTCCAAGTCAGATGCTGTTCCGGCACAGTACAATTACTACATTAGCACTAAGTACTTTTGCAATGTACATTCATTATTTATTTTTTTTAGATTACAATATATTAAGGAATACGTGTACTGTTAATAAGAATGAAATGTTACAACAGCGCCACCTGCTGGTCATTTTCCCACCAGTCTGACCACCAAGTAGTCAAGGAAGTTGTCAGGAGAATGAAAGAGGCTGCTCTGATGTTTTTCTGCTTAGGAATGATTTGAGAAAGGTTTCTAATTTTATTTCTAAGCAGAAGAACATCAGAGCAGCCTCTTTCTTTCTCCTGACAACTTCCTTGACTACTCGGTGGTCCGACTGGTGGGAAAATGACCAGCAGGTGGCGCTGTTGTAACAAAATTAATTCATGCTAACAGTACATATATCCCTTAATATCGTGGAATCTAAATGTACATTGCAAAAGTGCTTAGAATAGCACCCACGTTAATTTTAAATTTACTTATCCTTAAATGATCAGCCAGAAAAGTAAATCTCTCAGCAACGTGGGAGACAAATGATCAAGGAGGAGGATAGACAATACATGCAATAGGTTTGCAATCTCTGGCAGCCGAGCGATGATGCCCTTAGCCATGTGGCTGCATAAATAACCAGTGGCCAACACCAGACCAGAAGTAGGACTGTTTTGTCCTGATCCAGAGAATTTCAGCCAAGAAACCTGGGCTCTATGGGATGCACAAAGGGACTGTGTATTTGCACTCACATACATAATGGGCTGCTCATACGTCAGTGTCCTGTACTGTACCTTTGAGTTGCCTCTGGATCTTCTGTCTGACTGATCTTACATTTGCCTGAAATAACAAATGGGAAAGACAATTCAACTCCCCAATTATGTTTGTTGATATTTATCAAGTTACTAATGTTAAATTCCAGAGAAACAATATGGCAGTTCCCACCCTTCCATTTGTATAAAGAGGAGTACAATTCACCCCTTATAACCTCATGCTGTACATGTAAGTGGAAACGTGTAACACGGGGCCAAAGTGAAACCGAATTTAGTGCTGACCTTTATTATTTCTGCGGTGTTTCCTCTTCTTTTTTAGGATGGCCTGCGACTTTAAATTACACCGTTTCTTTTGGAGATCCAAAAATTTCTGTTATAACAAGAGATAAATAGAAAAACAACTGAATATTCTTGGACTCACTTGCAGTTCTGTCACATTGTCACTTAGGCCCTTTCCAAGTTTATGATGATGTCACTTCAGGTTTTTGAAGATGTCACTTCCAGTTTAATGTTGTCCAGCTTTTGGGTAAAGAGTATGGAGTACTTTGCTGTTCTGCAAAATGGGCCGCTATGCTTATTAATCTGGGCTCAAAATCAATTACTGGGCCGCAAGGCTGACCCTCAGACTTAAAGTTAAAGTGCACAAAATAAGGAACTATGGTGCAGACATTGATCTGTAGGGACAACTTGCAGTTGGTATTTTATGTTTGCCTTTTTCTGCCTCTGCAGTTGTCTAGGTCAGTGACATCCAGCTCATTGATTGTATAATAACATTTTCTCCACTCTCCCTCTCCTATATGTCCTCCATTCAATCCACTGCTTTGTTGCTAGGCTGAACAGCACTCTAACAATCAGACGACTGTTTAGATTCCAAACTAGAGAGCTGCAGAGTGTTTATTTGAAAAGGAAGACCAATTGCAAATATCCCCTTTAATCTGGCTCCCATTCAAAAACATTCATTGAAATCTTAAAATCTCTGAAAATTTGTAATTATTGTACATTGCCCATCCTTTGCTATTTCTTGCACTGCTGGTCCTGACTGCAAATACCTTTGAAACCATGTTGCATTGTTGAGCTCCGGTTCCCACGATGCTGCAGGAATGAGTCCTGAGCCCCTATTAGAAGACTTGACTTATAAGTGATGGGAGACGTGGGGCCCACACTTGTATCTCCACCAACATCTGCAGGGAAGGTGCCATTAATCTCTAAAAGTCACTGTAATTTTGTCAAATGGAGACAACCTTGCCAGGGACTGACCCAGTAAAGCTCAGGTTTCATCGGTGATTGGGAGAGGCCTCCTCAGGCAGCCAGGCACAGGGCTCATCAGTGATTTATTTACGACAGATACATCTTTATTAGACTAATTAGCCCTTAAACTTCAATGGCATTCCCCTACCCCGGGATGCACGCACATTTATCATTAGTGACATTATCTTCCCCTCCCCCTCACCCCAGTGCACAAGAGCAATTACTTCAGAGGCGGAATCTACCACTAGGGGCTAATTGGGGGCAGGAGATCAAATACCACTGTAGCATTAAAGGGCCAGCAGCTCTAAAGCAAACACGTCTGTCATTGTTGCACATTTGTGTTTTAAAGGGGACACAAGGGCCCGTTTATACAGGGCTAGATATTAAGGGCTACACAATCTATTCCTCCTGTAAAAAACAGATGACACCCTGCCTCATTCAAATTTGTGAGTTGCAACGTACACAAAGTGCAAAAAAATAAAATAAAACAAGAGCAGCAATAAAATCTCTTGGAAGGACACAAAGTGCGGAGCCTCCAGCTGGACAGCCCTGGTTTCTATTTAAAAGTGAAGTTCCCCTTTAAGCATGTGTTGGCTTTTGAGTGAGTAAATACGTGGGGAGGGAGTGGGGCTCCCCAGCTGTAAAGGGCACAAAGGCATCTGAGCTACAGCGAGTCTCATCTTTACATCAAACAGCGACTCCCCAATAAAGATGACTGAGTAGTCCCACCATTATACATGGCTGATCTTTCACGGAACAGGAACTCGCTGTATAACATCTCTGCGCCTTTAGATCCTTTAATGTCAACAGATTGGAGCGGCACAGAATTAGCAGCATGTCTGATGCCAACGTGCCACCCTCCATCACCCCCTCAGCAGGAAGGCTGGAAGGTTCTGTATCTGGAGTCAGAGGCAGCAGTGCAGAGAAAGAGACAGACACAATGACAGTTACACAGAACTATAAACCCAGTGAGAATGGATATTAGGAGGTTGCTTAGAAATAAACATTCATTAAATCTCCTGTAAGAAGCAAACACACACACAGAGCAATATTTCATATTTCCAATAAAACTGGGGTGTTTGTATTGAGGGTTGTTTCCATTTTTGTGTTCAGATTTAATCGTACTCTGTGAATGAAATAGTAAATACAGGATAAAATCAAATTGCTTCAATGTGAGGGACTGGCCAGACACAGCTTATCCACTCAAGTGCCAAGTCTCCATAGAAGCAGATCTGGGCCCAGTTTGAGGAGTGAGGAGCACAAAGCTGCATCCATGTGCCAATGAGCTCCTTCCCCGGTGGGATTGTCCCTGCCTTGTGGCCCTGCATATGAGCCAACAGGTGTATTTGCTCATGTACATACACCCACTTACACCAGCGGGAGAAGCCATACTGTTTCCTTACACATTGCAGCTTATCATGTGCAGATAATGTCTCGTCTCTATGTGTCGGCTTCAGGGTGTATAGAGAGAAGTTGTGTGTATGCACT
Source organism: Xenopus petersii (assembly GCA_038501925.1). Classification (NCBI taxonomy): domain Eukaryota; kingdom Metazoa; phylum Chordata; class Amphibia; order Anura; family Pipidae; genus Xenopus; species Xenopus petersii. Next base: position 138,204,135 of record CM076684.1, on the reverse strand, counting down.
GGGAATGAGCAATAATATCACACTGTAGAGTCCTGCGCGGGTCCATTTTTTGGGACCCGAACTAGACCCGTACCCTGCAATCCGCAACCCGGACCCACAACCCGCATTCTTACCCGCTTGGACCCGCTACCCGACCCTACCCGCAAGTACCTTATCCCCAACCCGGACCCGCTGACCATCAAGAATCAGGAAGTGCTGTCATTATAAACCGGAAGTGACATCATTGGAAGTAGACGTGATCAGAAAAAAAAGGAGTAAAACAGGAAGTGCTGTCATTGTAAACCGGAAGTGACGTCGTCGGAAGTAGCCGTGACCAAAAGAAAGGAGTGAATATCAATATTGAGAAGACCCGCGGCCTGACCCGCAACCCGCAGAACCGCCGACCCGCGGGTATACCCGCACCTGGAACTTCTAAACGCAACCCGCAGGGTACCGCAGATTTTTACGGGTAACCCGCGGGTACCCGACCCGCTGCAGGACTCTATCACAATGTATTGTCAAAATATATACACAGGGCCAATTCAGCAGATTATTTGTCCATGGAAGGGTCCTGTCAGATAACACACTCAATGAGAATTGGACAGATATCCAAACAGGTTAAAAGAAAGTCGTCAGGGCAAGGACTGCATCAAGGACTTCTCTCCAGACAAGCTGCATCGCCACTTATGTTCCCATCACAAGCTGCTCATGTCTGCTGAAGATCTGCTCACTTGGGAACCTTACCATAGAAGTGCATCCTAAGGTGTATGGCAGCTCCCTCCCATATGTATAAATACAAATATCATTATACGTTATTTAGCAACATATTCCACAGGACAAGACATGCATCTTTCCCATCACTCCCTGCCAGGGTGAGTTTACAATCTATGGTACCTATCACATTCCCATCAGTCCCTGTCCCAGTGAGCTTACAATCTAAGGTCCCTATCACTTTCCCATTTGTTCCTGTCCCAGTGAGCTTACAATCTAAGGTCCCTATCACTTTCCCATTTATCCCTGTCCCAGTGAGCTTACACTCTAAGATCCCTATCACTTTCCCATTTGTCCCTGTCCCAGTGAGCTTACAATCTAAGATCCCTATCACTTTCCCATTTGTCCCTGTCCCATTGAGCTTACAATCTAAGCTCCCTATCACTTTCCCATTTGTCCCTGTCCCAGTGAGCTTACAATCTAAGGTCCCTATCACTTTCCCATTTGTCCCTATCCCAGTGAGCTTACAATCTAAGGTCCCTATCACTTTCTCATTTGCCCTGTCCCAGTGAGCTTACAATCTAAGGTCCCCATCACATTCCCATTTGCCCCTGTCCCAGTGAGTTTACAATCTAAGGTCCCTATCACTTTCCCATTTGTCCCTGTTCCAGTGAGCTTACAATCTAAGGTCCCTATCAGACAGAGAGAGAGAGAGAGAGAGAGAGAGAAGGAATGCTCTGTGTCCAGTATTAGTTATTGCCTCTCAGTGCTGGTAATGTAAAACAATAAGGAACGTGCGAAATGAGAACTGGACCCGGAACTGAAGCTTTCCCTGACATCATCACCTGAGGTACCGAAATGAATGAACTGGGCCTCCCCTTCCCTGAGCAGCAGTAACTTGAGGAGATACTTACATTATAACAGGTCTCGCTGATCCCAGACGGACAGGCAGAGTGTCCTCCTTCTGACTCCGGCTTATCCTCCCCCACTGGAGAAACTTCCTCTTCTTCATCTTCAGACAGATCGCTTTCCGTCACTCCCGGGGGTAACAAGCCGCTCCACATCCTCACAGCTACACGGAAGACGCCATCTTTCGACCCTTGAAGTAGGAAGGCGTGGCGTTCGAAACCGTCCAATCAGGGGCATTGAAAGAAAAAGGTGCGCGACAGTAACGAGGCGCGGCACGCACAATAGGACGCTTGCGTTCCAATGATGCCAGGAAGATAATATTTGCTTCCATGGATACTGCAACGCATTGAGGTATCATTGTAGCAGTATTTAAGGGATTCTTTTCCTGTGCAAAAGTAATAATGATATTTAAACAACTGCTAAACGCCAGTTCAGGTGCCTGTCATGAATTTGTTTCCTTCTTGTATTACTTGTGGTTTCCATTATGCTGAATGTAAATCCTGTTATTGGGATCCTCAGACAAGTGGTCTTTCTATAGACTCCCTCTTCTAACCATCTACTCTGAATTCAGCAACCAGCTGAGAACACAATTCTGACCATAGCAACCAGCTGGAGATTAACATTCTGACCATAGCAACCAGCTGGAGAACAACATTGTGACCCTAGCAACCAGCTGGTGAATAACATTATGGGTAGGAGCATCAACCAGCTGTTATAAACATACTCCAGGATATCGACATTTCTTTCATTGGTATGTGTCAGTAACAATAACAAGGGAGCAACTCAGTGTTAACGTTACAGGGGATTGATTGGTTGATCTCCTTGAAGTGTTAAACCAGTACCCAGTCGCCTCCCACAGTGATGTTCCTGGTGCCAGGCCCAGATCTGTGGGTTGTGGGTTGAGGCTGCTGTAAGTTGCCATATACACTCACTATTTAATGGGCTGGTGGGGGGCTGTGTGGGCCCCTGTGTACCTTAAAGGAGAAGAAAAGCTTAACTAAAGAAGTAGCTAGAAATGTTGTACATGATGTTTTGTGCTTCTGTACCAGCCCAAGGCAACCACAGCCCTTTAGCAGTAAAGATCTGTGTCTCCAAAGATGCCCCAGTAGCTCCCCATCTTCTTTTCTGCTGATTCACTGCACATGCTCTGTGCTGCTGTCACTTACTGAGCTTAGGGACCCACTCACAATATACAGTACACATAGAATAGAAATGTCACAATATAAGGCTGATTAGTAATTAATACACATAATTACTACATGGCAGCACAGAAACCAGTGCAATTAGCACCAGAATTTAATAATCAGCAAACCTGTAGCATCAGCTTATATTACAGCCAGGGAAGCTCATTTTCTGCTGGATAATTAGTGACGAGCCCTAAGCTTAGCTTCTCAACAGCCAATCAGAGCCCACTGAGCATGTGAGTGTCACAGACACAAGATGGTGACCCCCTGTGACAAGTTTGAAGTCCTGGATCATTGCTGCTATTGACAAGCTCAAACTTTAGCTTCGTGCAATAAGTTCACTATATAAAATAGGACATTTTTAGGAATATTCTTTTTTAGGGTTTAGTTCATCTTTAAATGCCAGGGCCTATTTTTTTTTATCTCAGCCTGGACCTGCCTGGTACCACCAACTGGCCCTACTGACAGTCTTTTGTTGTTCAACCAGTGCCAGGTATGGCCCACTAGTGATGTGCTGTTTGAGAAAAACTCGTCCTGAACCTGCCCACAACCAACCCAAACCCGCGCGCACCTACCTTCTCCCCTCTATTTATAGACCCAGGGTTGGACTGGGCCGGTGGGGCACTGGAAAAAACCCAGTGGGCCCCCAGCTCTTGTGGGCCCCGCTGGCCCAGTCCTATTCCCTGCGCTGCTCCTCTTGCCAATACAAGGTGAGCACATGCGCACGCCCCTTGTGTGCCGGCAGGGGTGCAACTCGGCATGGGAACCCGGTGGCAGGGGACCCTGCCGCGAGCCCCCCAGTCCAACCCTGTATAGACCCTCCCCACCGATGACATCACAAAAAGGGCAGGCTCACATCTATAAAACCGGAAGCCAGTAGTCTTAGGTTGCAGGTGAGGAGAGCAAGCAGAAGAGCTCAACCCAAACCCCTCCTATGACCCGGAAATGGTGTGCTTAGGTCGGCCCGAATGTACCTGACCCGCAGATAAACCCACTGGTCCCGAGAGTATCGTGCCAGCTTGCACATCACTATAGCCCACATTTCTTGGCCCGACTCTAGCCTAAGGGTTCAGGCCTATGCACCACTGAACTTGAGCTCACTTGTACCGTTATCAATATCTAGCATTTCTCTAGTGGGTGGGGGGGGGGGATTACTCACAAATTTCATCTAAAAAACTGAAAACTGCTCCTTTTCTAACGTGCCCAATGTTTCCATTTGCATTCAGCTCCTGTTGAATTATCCAGGCTGGAGGGCCACAATATTAAAGGCTTGGATATCAGAAGCGAGCGTTTGTTTGTTCTCGTAGAATCTGGGCCCCATTCTGCCCCCCCCATGCGTTGGAAACGTTCCAAACCTTGCCATGCTTCTGCTGCGTCCCCCTGAAACCTGCCTGCATTCAAACAGCAGTAATTAAACTGGAGGGTACAACCATTGTTTGATGTCATTGTGCGGGCGCATTAATCTGCAGCGGAGCAAATGCGAGGGCAGGCGCCGCAGTAATTGGAGACTGAGCATCAGTTTCAGGCAGCAGAAAGGAGAAGCCATTGGCCTCTTTTATTTGTTACCTGCGCTGCTTGGCTGGGACCTGCACTCGGCTCCACGTCCCCTGCAACTGCCTGATGCCATTATAGAGGGATTAGGGTTTGTATCCGGAGCAGAGCCAGTGCCGCTTACAAGGAGATAGCTGCTTAATGCATGTCTGCGCTTTGTTTCTGCAGTTGCTCTATAAGTGCAGATAAGTGACATACTGACGTTGCCTGGGATAACTGCTTGTTCTACCCAACTAGTCATCGCCATCTAATGAGCCGCACTTGATTTTATTAGCATTTTGTATGAAATCAAAAGAAAAAGGCTTGCAGAATAGAGATATTCAGCCTGCGGCTCTTCAGATTTCCCTAACGGAGCTCTGGCAGGTGCACAGAAAAGAACATTCCACCCCAAGGGTATCAAAATAATGAGAAGGTTCATCCTTCAATACTATCTCCCTCCTGCAGGTGGCACCCTGTAACTGCTACACTCAGTAGGCCAGTTGTTTGTTAGCAGCTATTGTTGCGCCACCAAAATCAGCAGCACTGAGAGTTGTCCAACACCAGCTGGAGGGCTGCCATACAGACTGGGGCACCTGCCTTTCTGTATTCAGAGTAGTCAGGACTCTGTTGGAGCCCTGCAATTTTAAGAAATATGAGCCTCAGAGGCATGCAAGGCAACATCTAGGGCATGGGGCTGTGGTGGAGCTTGCAAAGGGTCCATTATGCTGATTCTGGGTGGAGGGGGGGGCAAGATTTCTGAAGGCAAATATGCCTTCTTGCCATGGAACTGACTCAGTTCAAGTGTGAGCTGGTGTGAGCTGTAGCGCTCTCAGGTCAGGGGGCGGCTTGATATGGATCGGGGGTCATTGTTTTCTTATAATTATAGAGATAATATAAACCTAGCAGAGTCCAAACAACTAAATCCTCCTGCTGAAAGGAGAATATACAGTGGCGCCATGAGATACAGTAGTGTGATCACACTACACCATATAACCGCACAATTAGGCACCAAGCAAACCCCAAGTAAATGGGCAACCGTGTGTAGTTACAGCTTCCCTCCAGCAGGGGGAGAGAAAGAGAGTTTGGAATAAAGTAATGAGGGCTGCCAATGTAATAGCGTAATATGGGTATTGCCATTGTATGTCTCATATGTGTCTGTAACATTCCTATATATATATATACAGGACGGCCATTGGAAATCACGGGGCCCCCGTACAACAACATTTTCAGGGCCCCCAAGTCCCATATCCTGCTCTCTCTACATCAGAGTTAAAAGACCACACAGACATCAGCCCTAAAAAAAGGTAACCCCCCCCCACACACACACACGAGTTATAAAACGTTAATGGTGACCAGGACCCCCTATAAGTTAATAAAAAAATATTGGCGCCAGGGCCCCCCTTGCAAGTTAAAAAAAAATGGGGCCCAAAGAATATTTTTTTTCAAAAAATAGTGGCGCCAGGGCCCCGCCAACAAGTTAAAAAAAATTGGGCCCCAAAGAATATTTTTTAAAAAAACATTGGCGTCAGGGCTCTCCCTTACAAGAAAAAAAAATTGGGGCCCCAAAGAATATTTTTTAAAAAACCATTGGCGAGTGGCTCCCTAAGCTCAGTAAGTGACAGCAGCACAGAGCATGTGCAGTGAATCAGCAGAAAAGAAGATGGGGAGCTACTGGGGCATCTTTGGAGACACAGATCTTCACTGCTAAAGGGTTTCAATGGCCTTGGACAGTTTTGACCAAATGTATAGCTGATTTTTATGGTAGATTACAGACAACTGGCCTATTGAATACATCAAATAGAATGGCTACACACCACTGGCTGCTGGTCAGAAATGGTATAGCAGCCAATAGGCCAGTGTGGCTGTTTTCTGTGTATCTGTGCCATGTGATAGGAATAAACTCTTGTACCCCCTCTAAACTCACCAATAGATTCCAGAGCTGGGATAAAGTGGAGATGGGGTAGTATCTAATAAGTGTCAGACTGGCCCAGCAGGAAACCTGGAAAAAACCCAGTGGGCCCGACCCTCATGGGCCCCCCCGCCAGGCCAGACCCCCTCACCCGATGCTATGTTTTTTTTAAAAAAATATATATATTTTCAGCGGCGAGCATGTGAGCCGTGTGCACTGAGGGGTGCCGTGTGCACATACGCACCTTCATGCATGGCAAGGCGTGTCACAGGAGGGGGACGGGTGGCCGGGAGGGGACCTGGTCAGCAGTCCAGGTGGGCCCCAGTCCGACCCTGTATCTAATTCACTCAGAAGGGGGGCTATTTTGTGCCTGGAAGGCAGGTGCAATGTGTGTATATATATATATATATATATGTATATATATATATATATACACCTTGATAAAGGTCCCAAGAGGGACCGAAACGTCGGTTATACATACTATGTAACAATACAAGTTTTTTTCACTGCAAAGACCCCTGGTGCTGGTTTTTTGTTCTCTTTGTATTTGCATTCCACTCCGGGCACAGGGGCTTATACGGTACACAGTACCCAGAGGTCTCATTGATCATTGTAACCTGTGTGCAATTAGAGACCCCCCGGAGTGGGAAGAATGAGAGGCAATAAGCGCTGTCAGATAAACCAAACATTTAGGAGCCATAATGGGGTGGAGGGGAGAGGTATCTGCGTGCGACAGGCTGTTTATGGGGACAATTTGAATTGAACTTTAAATGAACAAAGCCCCTATCTGGGTAATGATGTGAGTCCTGGGCTCGGCGGCGGCTGCTGGAATTCATTAGCGCACATTAACATATAAAGTGGCTGATATCTCTAATAGCAAAGGCTTGGCTTTCTGGGATGCTATTTCAGCACCACCTCTTAGGGGCCACAACACAAAGCTCCAAAATACATGTTATATCCCCCCCCCACAAAGATAACGGGGCCCCAGACCCCCCCCCACGCCAAACTGTTTCCCCTCTCTCTTTGCTTCCCCTTTAGAGCTGAGCGCAGGAGCTAATTAGGCTGCCGCGCAAGGAGACAGCTAAAATAATGCGATTAGAGAGAATCATTTGGCAGAATAATTACAAGGAAATTGGGCGCACACAATCGCCAGATACATGGATTGCTTGACCCGCGCCGGAAAGTGAAATAAATCCTTTCTCTATTGCCGGCCTCAATTTGTTTTTTTATCGGCCGTAAGTGCTGTTTGCGCAGCCGGGCCAATTTGCATGTGTAATGTGGCTGTACAAACTGACAGCGAGGAAATGATGGGAGGGGGGGAACTGACAGTGGCATGGGGAGGGGCTGCTCTGATCATTTTGAGAAATCACTGAGGCTTGAGGTTCTGTACGTTCAATCCGTTTAGTTGTTGGCAACTAAAAGTCATTATGGTGATTAGTCATTTATTAATGTATATTTACACCCGACATCCTGTGCCCCTATGAACCATCTCCCAGCATGCAACAGAGAATGGACAGTGATCCGACCCCTTCCTGAAGGTCCTGTCTCCATCTTCATATTCTCTCCTTACTCTGTGCTATATACAAGAGCAGGTTTAGGGAAGGAATTAGGGATGCACCGAATCCAGGATTTGGTTTCGGCCAGGATTCTGCCTTTTTCAGCAGAAATCGGATTCGGCCGAACCAAATCCGAATCCTAATTTACATATGCAAATTAGGAGCAGGGAGGGAAATTGCATGACTTTTTGACACAAAACAAGGAAGTAAAAAATGTTTCACCTTCCCACCCTTAATTTGCATATGCAAATTAGGATTTGGTTCGGTATTCGGCGGAATGAAGGATTCGGGGGTTCGGCCGAATCCAAAATAGTGGATTCGGTGCATCCCTAGAAGGAATACAGGAACATGTCATCTTTCAACAGGCAGGTGAAGCCCTGTAACAGGATCATTATCTACACTCGGCCACTTCTTTCTAGGCTTTCCAGAGAAAGGGAAGAGTGTCAGTGATCTGTGCTCCTCCATTTCTTGTTGATGTACCCCTCCCTGTTTGGTCATGCTGGGAAGGAATGAGGGTTAAATGCCTCACTTTGGGGAATGGGTGATTTCATGGATGTTCAGTAAATGTATTGGACTCTATGTCTGTGTCTGTGCCAAGCCAACAAGGGGGTTCTCAACACGTGACATCCTTCCTCCACCCCACAAAATTGACTGCTCCCTAATCCCAGTACCTGAGCACCTAAAACTACACTACAAACTCCACATGAAGAAAATTAAGGGGGCACTGCATGTTCCCATAGAAGTCATTGAAGAGACAGAAGGGTGCACTGCAGGTTCCCATTGAAGTCCATGAAGAGAATGAAGGATATACTACACGCTCCCACAGAAGTCCATGAAGAGAATGAAGGGTGCACTGCAGGTTCCTACAGAAGTCCATGAAGAGACTGAAGGGTGAGCTGCAGGTTCTCATTGAAGTCTATGAAGAGAATGAAGGATACACTACACGCTCCCACAGAAGTCCATGAAGAGAATGAAGGGTGCACTGCAGGTTCCTACAGAAGTCCATGAAGAGAATGAGGGTGCATTGCAGGTTCCCACAGAAGTGAATGAAGGGTGTGCTGCAGGTTCTCATTACAGTCCATGAAGAGAATCAATGCTGCACTGCAGGTTCCTACTGAGTAAAATAAGTGAAACGGCACTGCTCAGTCTCACAGTCCATATAGAGAAGCCAGGCTGTTCAATGACACTGAGTATTGTGGTTCAGCAACTACTAATACATGGCATGGTTTAATGCATATGCAGTGAGAGAGAAGCATGGGGGGCAAAGGGACCTGGACTCATGGTATGGTTCCCTGTCAGGGATTAAGGCAAATGTTGCTTAATTCACAGTATAGTTCATTTAAGATGTTATGTTCAAGCAACTCTGTCACTGACAATGGGCAGCAGGTTGGATATTTGCTTTATAAACCCACAAATACCTGGCAAGGAACGACCTACAGAACTGCCCTACTCCCTGTTGTAATGAGAAGGGAAATACAATTCCCGGGCTTGGATGAAACAGCGTCAGACACTTACACTGGAACAGGAACCTTTGATTTATGAATCAGAAACTGATTACATGCATTCCCTCTATAGGGCAACGTTGGGGCTTTTTATAAACCCCCCCCCACACACAGACACTTCTGCTTGAGTAAATCAAATAAAGTTGCATTGCCCCCATTCTGTAAATGAGAAGCCCCCAGCTGCCAATGGGTCCTGCTGTATAAACTCTTGAAATCATATCTGCCCCAGAAACACACAAAGGCCCCTATTCATGTCCCATAGAGAGAGAGATATCTAATGCTGGGGTTACAACAAAATCATTGACTGACGGCCCATTTGGACGAGAAATAAACAGCTTGGTGCTTGTGTTATGAGGCTAACTGCGAACATTTAGTCAGGAGTCGTACGGGGCAGTGGTACAGACATCAGCAACAAGACTTGCAGTTTCACCCTCTATTTGTATATGAGATGGCCATTTGCTCATGGGATGTCCTGTGACATGGAGTAATTTCTATCTGAGCAGTCTCTCGATTGGCTCAAAGTTATGGGAAGTTAATGAACCCTCCGTATGTGTCAGTCCTGTCTTGCTTTATAGCAGGGATTACAGCTATTTATTCAGGATCAGGACTGAGGGAGCTGCCCATTACCAATGTCTCTTAAGGGGGTAAATATATAAATGAAGGATGGCAAGTGGCTGGAGAAGGAATGATAAAGGACTGAGGCTAGAGCTGGACCAAGCAGTACTGGTACTCAAGGCAAATACTACCCAACGCCCTGCCTGCTACTCGCTGACATCATTGGTGGCAAAGTCCATGGTCATGGTCAAATTCAGGCCCTCAACCCACTTGAAAAATTTTGTGTCAGCCCAAATCACCCAGCCTGTGGGTCCAAGCTAAACTGTGCAACGCTAGTTCTCACTGCCGCTATGCTCAAGGAGGAAACAGCACCCCTATCTGGCACTCACTTCTTCCAACAGATCCTGAAGGTTATGGCAGACCTGGTGGGGACAGACAGCCCACTGTATTGAAATGCTTGGGTCAAACACCGATGCCTTAATGAAGGTCGGATAACTCCCAGACCATTTGAGCCCCACCATCAAACTGTTTATTATCACTTTCCTTCTTAAGGACATCAACACAAGAGCCTGTCCCTATAATACAAAAAAGCCATCCTAAAATATTGCCGATATCCCCTTCCTTTAATTCTGGCAAACCTTGGACTGAATCCTGGATTAGGTGCATGCCAAAAATTAGATTTGGCTCCCAAGGTAGGGTTTTCATTCCATAACGGTATTCCAGTTTTGGACAATTAGCCAAAGGAGCACCAGAGATATATAATACACAGTTACCCCATGCATAAGTAAGGCACTTTGGTAAGATTGGGATTGTTCAATACCAATTTCATTTGATTGGGATGTGGCCAAATTGTTTTGGCTTTTATCTGCTGGAGGATGTGGTGCGTGTGTAGCACAGACACACTGTCTAGAGTCCCTTTAATGCTCAATTGCTTTATCTGATTGCCTGACACAAGATCATTCACTGCCTCGGAGGCAACAGCTTCTTGATCTTTTCCTTTGCGGTTCAAACACGTGCTTTCCTGACATGACACGGAATAAGTGTGCGAAGATGGAAGCTGTCGTCATACAGCAACAAGCCTGATCCTCAGGTTTAGATGTGGTTTCTGTGCGGGCGACATTACTCAGCTAGTTGCTAATGTTACCTACTCTTGGCAAGCTCACAGACATCTTGCATTCTTAGCCCACATGGGCACTTTGATCATGATACAGCATGAAATATTTGAAGGACACAAATCAGGACAGGACTCCAATGAGCCGAGCACAATTACCCCTCAATCCTGGGAAATAATATAACTTGAATTTGAGCATATGTGATATAATGCTTTATGGACTGTTCCTTGTGCCCACTTTGAGTGCAGGATTTGGATATTAGATCCTAAGCCATTACCAATAACATTTTATTATGAAGTTACTTTTATGGCAGCTTTGTGGGGCAATGTCAAATAAAGCCTTTAGCCTAAATTAGGGTTTATTCTCTTTTTTACAGAACATGTGGATGTTCAAACAGCCACAACCAGACAAGGATTGAATGAAAGGAACCATAGTATATCAAGCAGCTATGATTAGGCTACAAAATGCACTAGTGATAGAGACTCTAGATAGGTTCAAAGCAGAAGGAGAAACTGTAAACTAGTAATGTAAGAATGTTCAGTCCAGGTGTGTCCAGGTCAAGACCACAACTGGAAGGGGTGATATCCCAGACAAGACCAAAACTGGAAGGGGTGATATCCCAGACAAGAACAAATCTGGGAGGGGTGATGCCCCATGCAAGACCATGACTGGGTGAAGTGATGTCCTAGTCAACACCAAGACTGGGTGGGATGATGTCCCAGTTGAGGCCAAGACTCGGTGGGGTGAATTCCTAGTCAAGACCACATCCATGTAGTGTGAAGTGCACGTCAGGACTTACACCGGGTAAGGTGAGCCCCAGTCATGACCTAGACCGTGTGGGGTGAAGACCCAGTCAAGACCAAGACAGAGTGGGCTAAAGTCCCAATCAATAAAAGAATAGTATACTCAAGTATAAGAGTCAAGCCAATAGAATAAAGAGTCACTGTGTTCCAGTTAATGTTACGTTATAGTATCAACAGTTATAGGACAGATGATAGGATGAATTATTTTTTTACCTGGTCTCAAAAGGAAGAGAAAACAGCCTTATTGTCAGAAGCAAGTATTGGAGTGCTCAACCCTCATTGTCCAAAAGTGACCAAGACTGGGTGGGGTGAAATCCTAGTCAAGACCGGGTGGATTGAAGTTCCAGTCAAGGCCAATATTGGAGAATGTGTAATTCAACACCAAGCAATTGTCATTTGCTTCCGCTTTAGCTGTGAAGGCTCTCAGATGAGAAAGTGAGTCTGACCTAGCATCAATGTGTCCAGAGATAATATATATTATCAGGTGGGAGATATTTGCCTTCTCTCGGTAGTAACAAATGGTCTGGTATTTCCTGCTAATGAGCAGCCAGCAATCCCTTTGGACAATTTAAAGCATTTTTATATTGCTTTTTGGGTGGAGAATTTATGAAGGGAAAACGCCAAGTCTGTATTTACCATGAGGCCAAGCCATACATGAAACAGAAAATAGCAGCAATGTCAGGTGCTGGGGCTGCTGTTTGCTCTGCTCATTAGCACCACAAATGGTTCCTGAAAGACAGGATTTTTACATGTCACTTCACCCTGTTTCCCCTTGATGCTTCAGATAAACATCTTCAAATACTCTCCTTTATGTTTGGCCTTGAGTCTCTCAGCATTTAGCACCTGTCAACACTCAGCCATTCCCTTAGCACTTCTACCTTATAATGACCCAGGTAAGTGTTTGAAGTTTCAGCAAGAGGCAAAGTAGGACCCGCAGCACCTATCAACTTATGTAAGTGCAGTCTATTGACACAACGACCCATTAGTCAGCGAGGGATTGCAAAACTGCACATATGCTATATCTGTCACATAACATATTTATAGCACATACATCAAAGTGATCTGTGTCCATGGCATTTAACCCATTCCAGAGCTCTATTTATAGGGGGTTAGACAGGAAAGAGTGGCAGGTAGGAAAAACCAGTAAATATATATAGTAATGTATTAACAGTGGGGTAATTCCACCTAGGGAGGGAGTGTGACTGTGGGATAGCAGGTATAATAGGGACAGATGGTGTCTATAGTAACAGTGGATAATAGTCTCTGGGAAGGGAGTGTGACTGTGGGATAGCAGGTATAGTAGGGAGAGATGGTGTCTATAGTAACAGTGGATAATAGTCTCTGGGAAGGGAGTGTGACTGTGGGATAGCAGGTATAGTAGGGAGAGATGGTGCCTATAGTAACAGTGGATAATAGTCTCTGGGAAGGGAGTGTGACTGTGGGATAGCAGGTATAGTAGGGAGAGATGTGTCTATAGTAACAGTGGATAATAGTCTCTGGGAAGGTAGTGTGACTGTGGGATAGCAGGTATAGTAGGGAGAGATGGTGCCTATAGTAACAGTGGGATAATAGTCTCTGGGAAGGGAGTGTGACTGTGGGATAGCAGGTATAGTAGGGAGAGATGGTGCCTATAGTAACAGTGGATAATAGTCTCTGGGAAGGGAGTGTGACTGTGGGATAGCAGGTATAGTAGGGAGAGATGGTGCCTATAGTAACAGTGGGATAATAGTCTCTGGGAAGGGAGTGTGACTGTGGGATAGCAGGTATAGTAGGGAGAGATGGTGCCTATAGTAACAGTGGGATATTAGTAACAATCCTTGTTGCTGGGGACGAGTTGTATGTGTCCATACAAGGCTGGCGTTTCTTGGACCTTCTCAGGTACTTTGCCTGCAGATGGGAGAAACTTTCAAAGTCTGCAGACGACTCTGATGCGCAGCCCCTCTAGCATCAACCTCCCTTCTCATTACACGCTTGCAACACACAATTTCATGTCCTTTTTTTTTATCTGCAAGAAACCTGCTCCTCAATAAAGTCTTCTGACAGATTTGGCCAATGCTTTCACTACGGATAAGGAGAGGAAATAATTGCAACACACTCATCTTCCCTTTGATGTGCTCATTTTATTTCTTCTGCTTTCGCCTTGAAGCTTTACCGTTTAAAAGGGAAACACTTTTTATGTTTCTATTCATTTTTTTCCGCCACAATATGATAAAGAAATAAAAAAGAGAGAGATTTACAGAGGTGAAAAGCAAAGCCGTTTTGTAGCATTACGCCATGACTCTTCTTTTGCTGCTTTTCTTTCTTTTATTATTTTGGCGCATGAAAGATGGTTCTGCCTTTTTGGGATCGGAGAGTTTTTGAGAACAGTGGTGTATCCATATTTTGCAGTTTATTTATTCAGGGCTTTGCTAGTTTTGGTGGCAGAGAGGTTTGAACTCTTGACTTGTAGTGTTGGAGCCCAGGGTTCAATTCCAGCCAGGGCAATATCTGTATGGAACCTGGTTTTACGGAGCCTAGTAGTTTGTGTGGCTTTACCACTCTGATTTCCTCCAAAAGGGAAGTTTGTTCTATCATTTGTTATATATTTGTATATATAAAAGGATTTTATTATGTGTATGCAAACCATGCAACCAGGATCCTGAGTGGAGGATCCCGTATGCATGTTAAACAGCCATACTTTGCAGTGACTGGTAGAAAGGTTGGTGCTGGTTAAAACAAAAATGAGTACAGGTATTATAAGATTGGGGGCATTTATTTAAGGGGGTTATTTATCAAAGATCAAATTTTACACCTTACAACTCAAATGGTTTCATATTTAAGAAAAAACTTGAATGAAAAAACTTGAATCATCGAGTTTAGGGGTTAACAACCCTAAAACTCAAATTGATCAAGTTTTCAGCAAAACTAAAAAATTATCGTGTTTTCGAGCGAAGCCCTCCGAAAAGAACTCAAACATCATGAAGGCTATTAACATCCTCAAATGGTTCAAGGGACCTCTGCCATTGACTCCTACATGACCTCAACAGGTTTTAGATGATGTATTTTCAGATTCGTGCTATTTCCAGGGTCGGTTCATAAAAAAATCTCAAAATTCTTTAGTTTGTTTTAATAAACTAAAAAATTTGGGGGGTTTTCAACTCAAAAAAACTATTTTTGACTCAAAAATAACCTTAAAACTCAAATTTATCATGGAAAACACAACTCAACCCTTAATAAATCTGCCCCTAAGTGTTGTCGCCCCCTTAAATTTTGGGAGGAAGATATTTTTCATGAACATGTAATAACATTGCTTGACAGTCAGTGCCCCACTGGGACTCCTGTATCTCCTGGCATATTTGGATATGGGGTTTGGGGCCCACCACCCCAGACGCAACCCCCCCCACGGGCCGAAGGTGGTCTTGGGGCAGCAGACACAGAGTACAAGATACTAGGAGGGGAGTGGGTCGGCAGGGCCCACCAGGATTTTTTTTCCAGTGGCCCCCCCGGCCCTGTCTGACCCTGCCTCTTGGGTCGCAACGACAACTGCAGGGTTTCTCTATTGTTACTCTGTTATACAGTAGGTCTGATGCACAGCATTACATACTCTCTATGTTTCTCTTCCTTTTCTAGCTCTCACTTAATTGATTACATTTTAAGGCCGAGGGCTCTACACAACCATCTGTCCTGAGATATGTGGCCCTCAAAAAGAACGAGGCTGCAGGATCAGCGAACGGCAATCTGTGCCTGGGCCAGGTGAGTAACTCAGTATCATGGGATCAGATGATGCCATTAAAGGAGAAGGAAAGCTACAGAGGCAGTTTATTGCCAATAGATTAGCCACAATACTGCAAGCTATAACACTATATTTATTCTGTAGAATGTGTTACCATACCTGAGTAAACAGCTCTAGAAGCTTTCTCTTTGCTTAGGATAGCAGCTGCCATATTAACTAGGTGTGACATCACTTCCTGCCTGAGTCTCTCCCTGCTCACTTATAGCTCTAGGCTCAAATTACATCAGGGAGGAGGGGAATGGAGAAGGAGAGGGAAGCAAACTGAGCATGCTCAAGCTGAAAGAAGGAGGTCTGATACAGATGCCCTTTTGCGATGTATATGGGCTTAATAAACCACTTTTGATACAACTTTAACAAAAAGTTGTGCATCAAGATTTTTTGGCAATTCTACTGACCCTAATGCAAGGGAAAGGTCTTCTGGATAAGCACTCTGCACTTAACAGGTGTTGTTTTTGGATTAGGTTGAGCTCTCCATCATTGTGCACTGATACAGAAGCCCATGAGTACACAATAGAAGGAAAGAAATGCTGTGTTTCTTTTGACAGAGGACTCAGAGCAGCATTACTTTGAGGGTTTACTGGTGTATTTATATAGACCTTTCTGATAAAGCTTACTTACTTTTAGCCTTTCCTTCTCCATTAATTCTGTATCAATAATAGACTTGTTTTTCATTATAATGTTACCTGCTCATGATGGCACCCATGGGACTGCTTGTTGGGGCATGTCCAATACTTGGAGTCCACTGATTGGCTGGGCAGGCTCAGATGCCCCTGACATGACATGTGATGTAACCATTTACCAGTCATTCAGTAAACTGACAACAAAACTATACAAAGAAGGAATGTTCTGAATGTGCAGTTAGCTATAACCTCCCAAGCAAACAATATGGCACCTTCTACCTATAAATATAGATATAAAAAAATGGAATGTCCTGGGAACACAATGAGCACCCGCTATAAATGTATTGATATTTGCTACTATTTATTATTCATCTTTCTATTCCAGTCTCTTATTCAAATCAATGCATGGTTGCTAGGATAATTTGGACCTTAGTAATCAGATGGCTGAACTTGCAAACTGGAGAGCTTCTAAATAAAAAGCTAAATAACTTAAAAAAAACTACAATTAATAAAAAATGAAAACCAATTGCAAATTGTCTCAGAATATTACTCTCTACATCATACTAACAGTTAATTTCCTGCGAAATTCGCAAAACATCGAAAAATTTGCATTGCAATCAAAGGCCGTCAAAATTATTTTAATGCACGTCAATTTTGGCGCCAGCGATAATGTTTGTACGTGCGCCTATTTTGTCAAGTCAATGGGCGTCCGAATAATTTTGACTCTCTGTAATTTTTATGCACGACTATTCGATGGAACGTATTTGCCACGATTTTGCGCCTGGTGGATTTGTTTGTCCATAACTAGAAATTATTCCTTCGGGGATAGGGTTGCCACGTGGCCAGTATTTTACCAGCCTGGCTGGTAAAAATGATGATTGATCCCAATGTTATTAATAGGGAAAAGAAGACAAATATATAGGAAGGTCAGTGATCCCAATGTTATTAATAGGGAATAAAGATAAATATATAGGAAGGTCAGTGATCCCAATGTTATTAATAGGGAATAAAGATAAATATATAGGAAGGTCAGTGATCCCAATGTTATTAATAGGGAATAAAGATAAATATATAGGAAGATCAGTGATCCCAATGTTATTAATAGGGAATAAAGATAAATATATAGGAAGGTCAGTGATCCCAATGTAATTAATAGGGAATAAAGATAAATATATAGGAAGGTCAGTGATCCCAATGTTATTAATAGGGAATAAAGATAAATATATAGGAAGGTCAGTGATCCCAATGTTATTAATAGGGAATAAAGATAAATATATAGCAAGGTCAGTGATCCCAATGTTATTAATAGGGAATAAAGATAAATATATAGGAAGGTCAGTGATCCCAATGTTATTAATAGGGAATAAAGATAAATATATAGGAAGGTCAGTGATCCCAATGTTATTAATAGGGAATAAAGATAAATATATAGGAAGATCAGTGATCCCAATGTTATTAATAGGGAATAAAGATAAATATATAGGAAGGTCAGTGATCCCAATGTTATTAATAGGGAATAAAGATAAATATATAGGAAGGCCAGTGATTCCAATGTTATTAATAGGGAATAAAGATAAATATATAGGAAGGTCAGTGATCCCAATGTTATTAATAGGGAATAAAGATAAATATATAGGAAGGTCAGTGATCCCAATGTTATTAATAGGGAATAAAGATAAATATATAGGAAGGCCAGTGATCCCAATGTTATTAATAGGAAATAAAGATAAATATATAGGAAGGTCAGTGATCCCAATGTTATTAATAGGGAATAAAGATAAATATATAGGAAGGTCAGTGATCCCAATGTTATTAATAGGGAATAAAGATAAATATATAGGAAGGTCAGTGATCCCAATGTTATTAATAGGGAATAAAGATAAATATATAGGAAGGTCAGTGATCCCAATGTTATTAATAGGGAATAAAGATAAATATATAGGAAGGCCAGTGATCCCAATGTTATTAATAGGGAAAAGAAGATAAATATATAGGAAGGTCAGTGATCCCAATGTTATTAATAGGGAAAAGAAGATAAATATATAGGAAGGTCAGTGATCCCAATGTTATTAATAGGGAATAAAGATAAATATATAGGAAGGTCAGTGATCCCAATGTTATTAATAGGGAATAAAGATAAATATATAGGAAGGTCAGTGATCCCAATGTTATTAATAGGGAATAAAGATAAATATATAGGAAGGCCAGTGATCCCAATGTTATTAATAGGGAAAAGAAGATAAATAAATAGGAAGGTCAGTGATCCCAATGTTATTAATAGGGAAAAGAAGATAAATATATAGGAAGGCCAGTGATCCCAATGTTATTAATAGGGAAAAGAAGATAAATATATAGGAAGGTCAGTGATCCCAATGTTATTAATAGGGAAAAGAAGATAAATATATAGGAAGGTCAGTGATCCCAATGTTATTAATAGGGAATAAAGATAAATATATAGGAAGGTCAGTGATCCCAATGTTATTAATAGGGAATAAAGATAAATATATAGGAAGGCCAGTGATCCCAATGTTATTAATAGGGAATAAAGATAAATATATAGGAAGGTCAGTGATCCCAATGTTATTAATAGGGAAAAGAAGATAAATATATAGGAAGGTCAGTGATCCCAATGTTATTAATAGGGAATAAAGATAAATATATAGGAAGGTCAGTGATCCCAATGTTATTAATAGGGAATAAAGATAAATATATAGGAAGGTCAGTGATCCCAATGTTATTAATAGGGAATAAAGATAAATATATAGGAAGGTCAGTGATCCCAATTTTATTAATAGGGAATAAAGATAAATATATAGGAAGGCCGGTATTTTTTTCCAGAAAAGGTGGCAGGGTAGCTGCCATTGTGCCCTCCACTACTACCAGCAGTGAAGCTTGCCATGTGCCTTTGCCCTTATGCTGGGGTTTGCCAGCCCAAAGATGCCCAGGACCAGTTTGGGGCCCCTGGCAAAGAATAAAAGTTTGAGCCCCGTATGATGCAGAGAGGACTGTACTGACCCAACTGGTACCAATATACATACAAATGTCAGGCTGCCTGAGCTTCTGAGTCTCCCAGAGCCGCCAATAGACTGACATCACATGACATGTAAGTCGTTAGCATGACTAATTAATCAGAGCTGTCTTTGGGATGGCAGGACTGTGTGGCTAATTACCTTTTCAACTGGCAAATTGTGTCTGAGAATAATAAGAAATAACATTACCTGATGAATCCTTTTATTTCCTGATGGTATCACCAAAGGCGCAGGGAGAGGAGATAAGGAGCATGAATGCCATCGCAAATTACATCTCAAAGCTGCGATTTATAGATGGCTGCTCATTTGCATAAAACATATCCTCTGGAAGTGGAGTTTAACCCTTTCTTCTCCCTGTTGGACAAAGCAGCATCTTGGCACCATGTTGCTGTGCCGCAGGACCCCAGGGGTGCAGACTGGAGATGGTGTAGGTGCTATAGAATCCCAATATCTGTGCTGTGTGTTTAGGGGGTTGCAGAATGCTATGTAGTTCTGTAATGGTCTGGGGGTAGAGGGGGGCAGATGCACAGCAGTGTAGTTGGGCAATTTGACTTATTGGGTTATATTTATCAAAGAGTGAAGTTAGAGATCTCCACGGTCCTCTGGAGTGAAATTCCGCCACTCTCCATTCATTTCTATGGGATTTTTAAAAGAGTATCTATCAATGGGTGAAAGTTCATATTTGACAAATACTCCTTTCAAAATCCCATAGAAATGAATGGAGAGTGACGGAATTTCACTCTAGAGGACCGTCGCGATCTCTAACTTCACTCTTTGATAAATATACCCCATTGTAACTTATTCCCAAGACTGAGAATTATCTAACGCAACCAGTCATCTGGCTTCATATACTGCATGGGTGGAACTGGTTGGGACATAACAGGGTGTGCTTGGGCATAGCTGGAGTATAATGGGGTGTTGCTTGGGCTGTGGTCAAATACAACTCAGAAATTGCCTCCAGGAGGTTGTCATCTCTGTGATAGGTAGGAGGATATCTCACCATACCAGGGGAATCCCAATACAAGGTGATAGGGAAGGATGGGCTTGGGGTGCTATAGGAATCTCTCCCAGTACTACACAATAGGGAGTGGTGGGCTCAAATTTCTGCAGGAACCGCTACCAGTTTACAAGTGATATGGAAATATGGGCTCACTGTGGCACAGGATTCTCTCCCAATACAGTTCTTAGATTTATACTCTATACATTGTGCCAGGGCTTATACTATACATTGTGCCAGGGCTTATACTATACATTGTGCCAGGCTTATACTATACATTGTGCCAGGCTTATACTATACATTGTGCCAGGCTTATACTACACATTGTGCCAGGGCTTATACTATACCTTGTGCCAGGCTTATACTATACATTGTGCCAGCGCTTATACTATACATTGTGCCAGGCTTATACTATACATTGTGCCAGCGCTTATACTATACATTGTGCCAGGGCTTATACTATACATTTTGCCAGGCTTATACTATACATTGTGCCAGGCTTATACTATACATTGTGCCAGGCTTATACTACACATTGTGCCAGGGCTTATACTATACATTGTGCCAGGGCTTATACTATACATTGTGCCAGGGCTTATACTATACATTGTGCCAGGCTTATACTACACATTGTGCCAGGGCTTATACTATACCTTGTGCCAGGCTTATACTATACATTGTGCCAGGCTTATACTATACATTGTGCCAGGCTTATACTATACATTGTGCCAGGCTTATACTATACATTGTGCCAGGCTTATACTATACATTGTGCCAGCGCTTATACTATACATTTTGCCAGGCTTATACTATACATTGTGCCAGGCTTATACTACACATTGTGCCAGGGCTTATACTATACCTTGTGCCAGGCTTATACTATACATTGTGCCAGCGCTTATACTATACATTGTGCCAGGCTTATACTATACATTGTGCCAGCGCTTATACTATACATTTTGCCAGGCTTATACTATACATTGTGCCAGGCTTATACTATACATTGTGCCAGGCTTATACTACACATTGTGCCAGGGCTTATACTATACCTTGTGCCAGGCTTATACTATACATTGTGCCAGCGCTTATACTATACATTGTGCCAGGCTGATACTATACATTGTGCCAGCGCTTATACTATACATTGTGCCAGGCTTATACTATACATTGTGCCAGGCTTATACTATACAGTACATTGTGCCAGGCTTATACTATACATTGTGCCAGGATTATACTATACATTGTGCCAGGGCTTATACTATACATTGTGCCAGGTTTATACTATACATTGTGCCAGGTTTATACTATACATTGTGCCAGTGCTTATACTATACATTGTGCCAGGCTTATACTATACATTGTGCCAGGGCTTATACTATACATTGTGCCAGGCTTATACTATACATTGTGCCAGGCTTATACTATACATTGTGCCAGGGCTTATACTATACATTGTGCCAGGTTTATACTATACATTGTGCCAGGCTTATACTATACATTGTGCCAGGGCTTATACTATACATTGTGCCAGGTTTATACTATACATTGTGCCAGGCTTATACTATACATTGTGCCAGGGCTTATACTATACATTGTGCCAGTGCTTATACTATACATTGTGCCAGGCTTATACTATACATTGTGCCAGGGCTTATACTATACATTGTGCCAGGCTTATACTATACATTGTGCCAGGGCTTATACTATACATTGTGCCAGGCTTATACTATACATTGTGCCAGGCTTATACTATACATTGTGCCAGGCTTATACTATACATTGTGCCACTGCTTATACTATACATTGTGCCAGGCTTATACTATACATTGTGCCAGGTTTATACTATACATTGTGCCACTGCTTATACTATACATTGTGCCAGGCTTATACTATACATTGTGCCAGGCTTATACTATACATTGTGCCAGGGCTTATACTATACATTGTGCCAGGCTTATACTATACATTGTGCCAGGGCTTATACTATACATTGTGCCAGGCTTATACTATACATTTATACTATACATTGTGCCAGGCTTATACTATACATTGTGCCAGGGCTTATACTATACATTGTGCCAGGCTTATACTATACATTGTGCCAGGGCTTATACTATACATTGTGCCAGGCTTATACTATACATTGTGCCAGCGCTTATACTATACATTGTGCCAGGTTTATACTATACATTGTGCCAGGTTTATACTATACATTGTGCCAGGGCTTATACTATACATTGTGCCAGTGCTTATACTATATATTGTGCCAGGCTTATACTATACATTGTGCCAGGGCTTATACTATACATTGTGCCAGGTTTATACTATACATTGTGCCAGGTTTATACTATACATTGTGCCAGTGCTTATACTATACATTGTGCCAGGATTATACTATACATTGTGCCAGTGCTTATACTATACATTGTGCCAGGCTTATACTATACATTGTGCCAGGGCTTATACTATACATTGTGCCAGGCTTATACTATACATTGTGCCAGGCTTATACTATACATTGTGCCAGGCTTATACTATACATTGTGCCAGGGCTTATACTATACATTGTGCCAGGTTTATACTATACATTGTGCCAGGCTTATACTATACATTGTGCCAGGGCTTATACTATACATTGTGCCAGGCTTATACTATACATTGTGCCAGGCTTATACTATACATTGTGCCAGGCTTATACTATACATTGTGCCAGGGCTTATACTATACATTGTGCCAGGCTTATACTATACATTGTGCCAGGCTTATACTATACATTGTGCCACTGCTTATACTATACATTGTGCCAGGCTTATACTATACATTGTGCCAGGTTTATACTATACATTGTGCCAGGCTTATACTATACATTGTGCCAGGTTTATACTATACATTGTGCCAGGGCTTATACTATACATTGTGCCAGGCTTATACTATACATTGTGCCAGGCTTATACTATACATTGTGCCAGGCTTATACTATACATTGTGCCAGGTTTATACTATACATTGTGCCAGGGCTTATACTATACATTGTGCCACTGCTTATACTATACATTGTGCCAGGCTTATACTATACATTGTGCCAGGTTTATACTATACATTGTGCCAGGCTTATACTATACATTGTGCCAGGTTTATACTATACATTGTGCCAGGGCTTATACTATACATTGTGCCAGGCTTATACTATACATTGTGCCAGGCTTATACTATACATTGTGCCAGGTTTATACTATACATTGTGCCAGGGCTTATACTATACATTGTGCCAGGCTTATACTATACATTGTGCCAGGCTTATACTATACATTGTGCCAGGCTTATACTATACATTGTGCCACTGCTTATACTATACATTGTGCCAGGCTTATACTATACATTGTGCCAGGTTTATACTATACATTGTGCCACTGCTTATACTATACATTGTGCCAGGCTTATACTATACATTGTGCCAGGCTTATACTATACATTGTGCCAGGGCTTATACTATACATTGTGCCAGGCTTATACTATACATTGTGCCAGGGCTTATACTATACATTGTGCCAGGCTTATACTATACATTTATACTATACATTGTGCCAGGCTTATACTATACATTGTGCCAGGGCTTATAATATACATTGTGCCAGGCTTATACTATACATTGTGCCAGGGCTTATACTATACATTGTGCCAGGCTTATACTATACATTGTGCCAGCGCTTATACTATACATTGTGCCAGGTTTATACTATACATTGTGCCAGGTTTATACTATACATTGTGCCAGGGCTTATACTATACATTGTGCCAGTGCTTATACTATATATTGTGCCAGGCTTATACTATACATTGTGCCAGGGCTTATACTATACATTGTGCCAGGTTTATACTATACATTGTGCCAGGTTTATACTATACATTGTGCCAGTGCTTATACTATACATTGTGCCAGGCTTATACTATACATTGTGCCAGGGCTTATACTATACATTGTGCCAGGCTTATACTATACATTGTGCCAGGCTTATACTATACATTGTGCCAGCGCTTATACTATACATTGTGCCAGGTTTATACTATACATTGTGCCAGGTTTATACTATACATTGTGCCAGGGCTTATACTATACATTGTGCCAGTGCTTATACTATACATTGTGCCAGGCTTATACTATACATTGTGCCAGGGCTTATACTATACATTGTGCCAGGTTTATACTATACATTGTGCCAGGTTTATACTATACATTGTGCCAGGGCTTATACTATACATTGTGCCAGGTTTATACTATACATTGTGCCAGGCTTATACTATACATTGTGCCAGTGCTTATACTATACATTGTGCCAGGCTTATACTATACATTGTGCCAGGGCTTATACTATACATTGTGCCAGGCTTATACTATACATTGTGCCAGGCTTATACTATACATTGTGCCAGGCTTATACTATACATTGTGCCAGGGCTTATACTATACATTGTGCCAGGTTTATACTATACATTGTGCCAGGCTTATACTATACATTGTGCCAGGGCTTATACTATACATTGTGCCAGGCTTATACTATACATTGTGCCAGGGCTTATACTATACACTGTGCCAGGCTTATACTATACATTGTGCCAGGCTTATACTATACATTGTGCCACTGCTTATACTATACATTGTGCCAGGCTTATACTATACATTGTGCCAGGTTTATACTATACATTGTGCCAGGCTTATACTATACATTGTGCCAGGTTTATACTATACATTGTGCCAGGGCTTATACTACACATTGTGCCAGGCTTATACTATACATTGTGCCAGGCTTATACTATACATTGTGCCAGGCTTATACTATACATTGTGCCAGGTTTATACTATACATTGTGCCAGGGCTTATACTATACATTGTGCCACTGCTTATACTATACATTGTGCCAGGCTTATACTATACATTGTGCCAGGTTTATACTATACATTGTGCCAGGCTTATACTATACATTGTGCCAGGTTTATACTATACATTGTGCCAGGGCTTATACTATACATTGTGCCAGGCTTATACTATACATTGTGCCAGGCTTATACTATACATTGTGCCAGGCTTATACTATACATTGTGCCAGGTTTATACTATACATTGTGCCACTGCTTATACTATACATTGTGCCAGTGCTTATACTATACATTGTGCCAGGGCTTATACTATACATTGTGCCAGGCTTATACTATACATTGTGCCACTGCTTATACTATACATTGTGCCAGGCTTATACTATACATTGTGCCAGGTTTATACTATACATTGTGCCAGGCTTATACTATACATTTTGCCAGGCTTATACTATACATTGTGCCAGGGCTTATACTATACATTGTGCCAGTGCTTATACTATACATTGTGCCAGCGCTTATACTATACATTGTGCCAGGGCTTATACTATACATTGTGCCAGGGCTTATACTATACATTGGGCCACTGCTTATACTATACATTGTGCCAGGCTTATACTATACATTGTGCCAGCGCTTATACTATACATTGTGCCAGGGCTTATACTATACATTGTGCCAGGCTTATACTATACATTGTGCCAGGCTTATACTATACATTGTGCCAGGGCTTATACTATACATTGTGCCAGGCTTATACTATACATTGTGCCAGGCTTATACTATACATTGTGCCAGGGCTTATACTATACATTGTGCCAGGTTTATACTATACATTGTGCCAGGCTTATACTATACATTTTGCCAGGCTTATACTATACATTGTGCCAGGGCTTATACTATACATTGTGCCAGTGCTTATACTATACATTGTGCCAGCGCTTATACTATACATTGTGCCAGGCTTATACTATACATTGTGCCAGGGCTTATACTATACATTGTGCCAGGGCTTATACTATACATTGTGCCAGGCTTATACTATACATTGTGCCAGGCTTATACTATATATTGTGCCAGGCTTATACTATACATTGTGCCAGGCTTATACTATACATTGTGCCAGGGCTTATACTATACATTGTGCCAGGGCTTATACTATACATTGTGCCACTGCTTATACTATACATTGTGCCAGGCTTATACTATACATTGTGCCAGGGCTTATACTATACATTGTGCCAGTGCTTATACTATACATTGTGCCAGCGCTTATACTATACATTGTGCCAGGGCTTATACTATACATTGTGCCAGGGCTTATACTATACATTGTGCCACTGCTTATACTATACATTGTGCCAGGCTTATACTATACATTGTGCCAGCGCTTATACTATACATTGTGCCAGGGCTTATACTATACATTGTGCCACTGCTTATACTATACATTGTGCCAGGCTTATACTATACATTGTGCCAGGTTTATACTATACATTGTGCCAGGGCTTATACTATACATTGTGCCAGTGCTTATACTATACATTGTGCCAGCGCTTATACTATACATTGTGCCAGGGCTTATACTATACATTGTGCCAGGGCTTATACTATACATTGTGCCACTGCTTATACTATACATTGTGCCAGGCTTATACTATACATTGTGCCAGCGCTTATACTATACATTGTGCCAGGGCTTATACTATACATTGTGCCAGGGCTTATACTATACATTGTGCCACTGCTTATACTATACATTGTGCCAGGCTTATACTATACATTGTGCCAGCGCTTATACTATACATTGTGCCAGGGCTTATACTATACATTGTGCCACTGCTTATACTATACATTGTGCCAGGCTTATACTATACATTGTGCCAGCGCTTATACTATACATTGTGCCAGGGCTTATACTATACATTGTGCCACTGCTTATACTATACATTGTGCCAGGCTTATACTATACATTGTGCCAGCGCTTATACTATACATTGTGCCAGGGCTTATACTATACATTGTGCCACTGCTTATACTATACATTGTGCCAGGCTTATACTATACATTGTGCCAGGCTTATAAATACATTGTTCCAAGACAATGACTAACTGTATCGGCAGAAAACTTTAGCCCCTATTTCAGTAGTTCTATAGTATTAGTGTCAGAAATTCACACATTTAAGATAAAAAGGCTGAAATCTGGGTTGGGGGAGAAATGAAAGAAATCCGAGCCACCCTCGAGCCTTTTTCTCCCTCCTCCCGGTCTCTTCAGTCACAATGCTAAAGCCCTCCTTAAAAATATTTACGTGTATTTAGTTGACAAAAGCTGAATTCCAGGCAGAGAGAATTGCAGGTAAATCTCTTGTGCCTAATCTGTGGCACAATTGAACAGAGCGTCGGCCCCCGAGTTGGTGGAGGCTGGGGGTAAAGCAATTGCTCTCATTACACTGTTGCCTTTTACTCCAAATCTCCTGGCCTCTTTAGCGGCATTAAGATGGGATGTAAATTTCCTAGTTAATGTTGTTAGAAAATGGCTGGTTCAAGAAGGGGCCGGCATTAAAACTCAGTATTAGCAGCTGATAAGCCGCTTTGCGTTTGCGGTTCCAGCTATTTAACATTCATGGAAAAAAAACCCACCGTCAAACAGCATGTTATCAGCCTCACTTGATGGGCCTGGGAATTCATCACTATGATAATTCTTATGCCTTTTCTCTCTCTCTCCCCATGGCTGCGAGCAAAATAGTGCCGGCTACGTAGGTTCAGCGTGGATACGAGAGGCGGATTTGGGGGGGGGGGGTGATGGAATGGGGTTTTTTCCCCCCTATATTACCATATCTACCTAGGAGATGATTAAATAGAGCCTCATTATTCCCAACTTCGTCTGGATCAATGGACTTTTCCTGTTTATTGTCACCAGCTTGTGGGAGAAAATGGAAGAATTATTTTCCTTTTGCTTTGTTTTACCCTGACTTCTGTGTAAGTTTTACTGACTTGCACTTTCACTCTTTCCTAAGTCACCATTATTCTCAGGCTGCCTCCCCACAGCCTTCCCTGTCTGTTTTTGTGTGGCTTGGATAATGTATGTATCTAAGTATATTTTTATTTGTAAAGCGCTTCTTGAGGGCAAAGCACTGTACAACAAAACAATAAATTAGTAGTAACAAATAGGGATGCACCGAATCCAGGATTCGGTTCGGTATTCGGCCAGGATTCGGCCTTTTTCAGCAGGATTCGGATTCGGCCGCATCCTTCTGCCCGGCCGAACCGAATCCGAATCCTAATTTGCATATGCAAATTAGGGGTGGGGAGGGAAATTGCGTGAGTTTTCGTCACAAAACAAGGAAGTTAAATTATTTTTCACTTCCCACCCCTAATTTGCATATGCATATGCAAATTAGGGTTTGGATTGGGTTCGGTATTCGGCTGAATCTTTCACAAAGGATTCGGGGGTTTGGCCGAATCCAAAATAGTGGATTCGGTGCATCCCTAGTAACAAACAAGGGGTCATCGGAATAAAAAGTAACAATAAGTGCATTATTAGAATACAATTCACATAAATATAAAATATAATTACAATGCAGATTAAGTGCTCAGTGTCAAGGAAAGGCTAGAGGACCCTACCCCGTAGGGCTTACAATCTTAATGGGAGGGTAATCTGCCAGAATACTGATAATGTCTAATTCTAACATCACACGGGCAGATTCGGGAAGATTTAGTCTCCTGGCGACTAATCGTCTCTTCTTCTGGGTGACAATCTCTCCGAACTGCCTTTGCGTGTCTTCTCGTCCCTGTAATGTAAAGTCGCCTGCACTAAAGCACATACAGCGCTTCATTTTCCGAAGTCGCCTCACGAGGAAACTCATGAGGAAGCGCTGCGTGTGCTTTAGCGCAGACGACTTTTCATTATAGTGGATGGGAAGACACGCAAAGGCAGTTCGAGGAGATTGTCGCCCAGAAGAAAAGGCAATTATCGCCAGGCGAATAAATCTCCCCGAATCTGCCTGTGTTTTACAAGCCTTATAGTCAGTGCAACACGTGTATCAGGTCATCGTCTATATAACCAGGACTTGTTCCCTGGCACGCCATTCATTAACAGACATCAATCATCAGACAAGTATATCACTCATGTATAATAAAGGATAATATATCTCCTACTGTAAATGATAAGGATATTAGAAGTCACTGAGGGGTTGTTCTGTGACCATATAAAGGCACAAGGCTGCAGGCTGAGTTATACAGGAAACTCTGAGTATCACTCATGTATTATAAGGGATAATGTACCCCCTACTGTAAATGATAAGGATATTAGAAGTCACTGAGGGGTTGTTCTGTGACCATATAAAGGCACAAGGCTGCAGGCTGAGTTATACAGGGAACTCTGAGTATCACTCATGTATTATAAGGGATAATATACCCCCTACTGTAAATGATAAGGATATTAGAAGTCACTGAGGGGTTGTTCTGTGACCATATAAAGGCACAAGGCTGCAGGCTGAGTTATACATGATGATTATGATTGAATGGGGTGAGACAGAGCATGACGTATGGAAGAGAGCAGGTATGATAGTTAGAGAGCACAAGGGTTGGATCGGTGACAGGCGGCAGGTATAGTGTTACATGTGAGTTTCCCACGCAGGTGATTGATCTTGCCTATAATAAATCATGCATGTTATTGAGCTTGAAGATATTAACTGAGTTATAAGCGGTAAATTGAAGCTCTTAGCTAAGACTCCCTCAATTTGATGGAGCAAACCTTCTTCTTACATTGACCTAAACCCACTATCCCATTTTATGTCACTCATTGCCGATCGTGTAAAGGAATTCGATGCGACTGCTCCAATTATTAACCCGACTCGGATCCTGCAGGAGCCCGGCAGCCGCTCGATACGATAATTAAATGTTTGTGCAGCTCTGAAGTTGCCCCCAGGCAACTGAGTTGGCCACTGCGCTGAGATGGTAACAGCGGAACGTTTAACGGAGGAAAATTTCCCTGCAAAGTGCGAGTTACTGATAATTTTTCATTTTCATATTCCAATTAACTGCCACTATAGTCGCCCGCTGCTGCCTGTAAGTGCCCCTTGGAACAGATCCACCTCTCCAACCCAACATGGAAGGGTGTTGGTTTGAATTCATGATGCACAAATGGGTGGGAATGAGTAGTACGAGTATCATCTGTTATTCTCAAAAACATTTCCCTTTATATTTGTGTTTGAACATAAGGGTGGGAGCTGCCATACTGTTTTATGCCACACTGGCAGGCACAGACTGAAACAGCGTCGGATTGACTGCTGTTAAAGGAAAACTATACCTCCCAAACACTGTAGGTCTCTATAAAAAGATATCACATAAAACAGCTCATATGTTAGGCTAAGGATCCCCCTACCCGCTTCTTTTAACTTTACCTTAACTGAATCATAACATTTCAATTAAATAAAAACACAAACACATGAATAGTGGCAAAATCTGTGGAGGTCACGTTCTTTATTTACAAATTCACAAAGGACTAGGCACCCCTGACCCACAGCTGCGGCTCCTATCATTTCCTCTGGGCCTCCGCCCATACCTTAACCGACTTACAGGGAGCAGAGATTCCGGGGCAAAACGGGTGCCACAACCCTTACAAACCAGGGGGAGGGGGCCCCAGCCTAACTTCATTCGGCCCCACTAAGGGCCTCTTTCCCACAAAACCCTGCTTCATGTAAATAAACCATTTTCATAATAATATACTTTTCTAGTAGTCTGTGCCATTGGGTAAACATAAATAGAAAATTGCCATTTTAAAAAATAAGGGCTGCCCTCTGGGATCATATGATTCACGGTGCACACAAACAAACCAAACAAACCATACTTGTTAGGTCACATGAGCCAATTAACAGACAGAATTGTGTGTTTTGCTTCCACGCTTCTTCCTGTTACAGTTAGAGCTGCAGTATTTCTGGTCAGGTGATCTCTTCCTGTTACAGTTAGAGCTGCAGTATTTCTGGTCAGGTGATCTCTTCCTGTTAGAGTTGGAGCTGCAGTATTTCTGGTCAAGTGATCTCTTCCTGTTACAGTTAGAGCTGCAGTATTGCTGGTCAGGTGATCCCTTCCTGTTACAGTTAGAGCTGCAGTATTTCTGGTCAGGTGATCTCTTCCTGTTACAGTTAGAGCTGCAGTATTTCTGGTCAGGTGATCTCTTCCTGTTACAGTTAGAGCTGCAGTATTTCTGGTCAGGTGATCTCTTCCTGTTAGAGTTGGAGCTGCAGTATTTCTGGTCAGGTGATCTCTTCCTGTTACAGTTAGAGCTGCAGTATTTCTGGTCAGGTGATCTCTTCCTGTTACAGTTAGAGCTGCAGTATTTCTGGTCAGGTGATCTCTTCCTGTTACAGTTAGAGCTGCAGTATTTCTGGTCAGGTGATCTCTTCCTATTACAGTTAGAGCTGCAGTATTTCTGGTCAGATGATCTCTTCCTGTTACAGGTAGAGCTGCAGTATTTCTGGTCAGATGATTTCTTCCTGTTACAGTTAGAGCTGCAGTATTTCTGGTCAGATGATTTCTTCCTGTTACAGTTAGAGCTGCAGTGTTTCTGGTCAGGTGATCTCTTCCTGTTACAGTTAGAGCTGCAGTGTTTCTGGTCAGGTGATCTCTTCCTGTTACAGTTAGAGCTGCAGTGTTTCTGGTCAGGTGATCTCTTCCTGTTACAGTTAGAGCTGAAGTATTTCTGGTCAGGTGATCTCTGAGGCAACACACACAGACCATCACAAAAGGGGGGTTCAAGACAAGAGATGTAAAGGGCAATATTTACTTAAATAAATATATAGACCAGTTTGGTAAGATTCTTTAATATGCCACTGAATATGATATAAACCTGATATATAAATCCGTTGCTTGAGTATTCATTCTGGGGGTATAGTTTTCCTTTAAATATTTCAGCAATATTACTAATGTACTCATTGTATGTACATACTCCACCTCCCAACATTTTCAAAATAGACAGAGGGATAAAAAGTTTAGCTGCATGTAGCGCTGTGACATTTTTTGACCATGTCCATTTTATCTCCACATCCCCTTATTACCATGTCCATTTTACAAAATCTGGCAGGTTATGGTTTGATGGGGATTTTAGGGTCAGGTTTTAGGTGTTAATATAGTTTTGCTAATTAAAGGACTAGTAACATAAAAAAACATTTTGAAAAAATCTCTTTCTACATAACGAAAAAAACCACCAAGACACATTTAACTTTAAATTGGCAAAGTCTTTATTATGGAATAATTTACCGATAATCTTCTTGCGGTCCTCTTTAGAAAAGGCGACAGGGTGACTATACATCGTGCGGCGCTCGATTTTTCCTCCCTGCCTTGTATAGGAAATAGCCAAGGAGGAGAAATCGAGCGACCCATGATGGATAGTACAAACAATTTTTTTTTAATATTTTTATGTTACTGGTCCTTTAAGGTGAGTTGTCCTTTAAGCTGCAATTCTCCCCAAGAGATCGTCTTATTTTAAATAGTTAGATTGTATCTTTACTGATCTTAAATAGTTACAAATGTGGCTTAGTGCAGCTGCCACGTATTATGGGCTCTCTGCCAAAAGCCAATTAAGTTTTAGAAACTTTGTATCTATTTCTGGCTGTTCAGTGCAGGAGGTCAAAGAGAAAATTGGGATATTTCAGTAACAAACCGGAACTGTCAAAATTGGGACTGTCCCACAAAAAAACAGGACAGTTGGGAGGTATGTGTATAGGTCAGCACTGAAGCACATTGTGATTGGCTGCTGGTTGGTTCTAACTAACATATAGATACAGTATATAGAGCAAGGTAGGAAAATACAAATAAAAGGGAAAGGAGCTGATTTGCTTCTCTCGGTGTGAGTCGGGTCGGACTGGGGGGCCTGAGCAAGCGTGTGCACACTGTGTTCTTCGGACCCCGGTCCCTTCTTCAAGCCATTCGTGGCAAGAAGAGGAACCAAAGGGTGCGGATCTGAGCTGACAGGGCCCGCGAGAGCGTCGAGCCCACAGAGATTTTTCCCGGTGTCCCGCCAACCCAGTCCGACTCCGGGTGTGATGTGAGCAAATCATTTTCTTATTGTTTGTTGAAGAGATTAGTTTCCCTTATACAGTAACGTGTGAGTACAGGTCACTGAGCGGGATATAAGTAACAACGTTTTATGGTACAGCAATGGCGCCCCCATACAGAATAGTTATGTATCTGCACCTCCAGTGCCCTGGGAGCCCTCAATTCTTGCATTAAATAAATCCCCTCAATTTTCCTGCGCTCACAATAACATTCGGTAACCAAATCTGCCGGCGCCGGGATAATGCCAGGCTGGAAATTGCAAATTGGAAGCTAATGTACCTGATAAGTACAGATGCCTGCAGTTAAAGGGGCATTATTGGGTAATCCTAGATTTTAATATTCCTTCATGTCTGGCACAGGGAGCACATCCTGAAATGTTAACTGTTACACCCACCGACGGGGCACAGACCATCAGTGCTGGACGGGGTCCAATGGGGGGGGAGAGATTCTGCAGAACTAATTCTTTGTTGTTATGGTCCAGTGCTCTCCCTCTCTCTATCTCTCTCTTTCTCCCTCTTCCGCTCTCTAGCTCTCCATCTTATTATAATTTTTATCCTTTATTTATATATCAGCAGCATATTCTGCATCGCATTACAGAGATACATATGTTCATTATCCCCATCAGTCCCTGCCCGAGTGGAGCTTGCAATCTAAGGTCCCTACATCTTATGGTCAGTGTTATCAGGAACCGATTGACCAGTCTGTATGGTGTTGGAGTATAAGAGGTAACAAAGTACTTGGAGGCAACCAGGGTCGGACTGGGGGGCCCAGGGCCCACCAAGGCTGCTGTTCAGGGCCCCTCTCCAGACCCCCAGGATTTGGTTCGGGATTCGGCCTTTTCAGCAGGATTCGGATTCGGCTGAATCCTTCTGCCCGGCCGAACCGAATCCGAATTTGCATATGCAAATTAGGGGCGGGGAGGGAAATTGTGTGACTTTTTGTCACAAAACAAGGAAGTAAAAAAATGGTTTCCCCTTCCCACCCCTAATTTGCATATGCAAATTAGGGTTCTGATCTTTCGTGAAGGATTCGGGGGTTCGGCCGAATCCAAAATAGTGGATTCGGTGCATCCCTAATCAGGACAAACTTGTGCTTCGCTTCTCAGCCTTTTGGCTTAGATCACGTGTAGTATCTGTTCTTATAAGGAGGGGTGTCAAAGCCTCTTCAGGTGAGACAGAGAAACACTTCATCCTCTGACCAGTGGCCTAAGCATTATGGAAGCCCGAGGCGCTGTGCCCCGTACAGGGGGTGCCTGACTCACGCTGAGTCTCACCCAAATGCACAATGCACTTTAGTTCTTATTCTGCTTTTATTTCTTCGCTCCGGCCTTTTGGCCAGAGAGAGAATTTTATATGTTCGCATGTAGAAAAGGCTGCAAGTCGGAGCTTTATGGCACTTATTTTATGCACTTATTTTTATAGCACTTATTTATTATAGCACTATTTTATCTATTATTATGTGTGTCCAGGGCCGCCATTAGAAATCACGGGGCCCCGTACAACAAAATTTTTGGGGCCCCCTGGGCCCCGCCCACACTGACGACCATGCTCCACCCCATTTCCCGCCCACTCCACATCGCAGTTAAAAGACCACACAGACATCAGCGCTAAAAAAGTAACCCCCCCCCACACAAGTTGTAAAAAGCTATTGATGGTCAGGGCCCCCTTATAAAAAATTGGGGCCCCCAAAAAAAAAAAAATTAATTTTTTTTTTTTTTTTAAAAAACATTGGTGGCAGGGGCCCCCTTATAAGTTAAAAAAAACTTGGGGCCCCAACAAAAAAAAAAATGTAAAAAAAACTAAAAAATAAACAAACATTGGTGGCAGGGGCCCCCTTATAAGTTAAAAACAAATTGGGGCCCCAAAAAAAAATTTGAAAAAAAAAAAAAACTGGTGGCAGGGGCCCCCTTACAAGTTAAAAACAAATTGGGGCCCCAAAAAAAAATTTAAAAAAAAATATTTTTTTTTGAAAAAAAAAAAAAAAACATTGGCGGCAGGGGCCCCCTTATAAGTTAAAAACAAATTGGGGCCCCAAAAAAAAATTTGAAAAAAAAATAATTTTTTTTTGAAAAAAAAAAAAAACTGGTGGCAGGGGCCCCCTTACAAGTTAAAAACAAATTGGGGCCCCAAAAAAAAATTTAAAAAAAAAAAATTTTTTTTGAAAAAAAAAAAAAAAACATTGGCGGCAGGGGCCCCCTTATAAGTTAAAAACAAATTGGGGCCCCAAAAAAAAATTTAAAAAAAAAATAATTTTTTTTGAAAAAAAAAGAAAAAAAACTGGTGGCAGGGGCCCCCTTACAAGTTAAAAAAATTTAGGGCCACCAAAAAGAAAATTATTATTATTTTTTTTTTTTAAAAAAACAATGGTGGCAAGGGGCCCCTTACGAGTTAAAAAAAAAATTGGGGCCCCAAAAAAACATGTTTTAAAAAAAAAATATTGGTTGCAGGGGCCTATAGAATATTAAAATAATACATTGGTGGCCAGGGGATTAAAAAAAAAAAAAAATACACAAACTGGTGTTCAGTAGAATTGAACTCACGGCTTCAGTACTTCAACTTCACCTCCTTTCGTGACTTCGGGTCTTTTCACTGCTTCAGGACTTCGGCTTCGGCTGTTTTCGTGACTTCGGGTCTTTGCGCTGCTTCAGGACTTCGGCTTCGGCTGTTTCCGTGACTTCGGGTCTTTTCGGCGCTTCGTGACTTCGGCTTTTTCCGTGACTTCGGGTCTTTTCGGCGCATCGGCTTCGGCTTTTCGGCACTTCCGCATTCGGCAGCACAGAGGCAAGACGTACGGCTCGGGCGCTCGTAAGGGGGGCCCGGATCTTCAAAAAATGCAGCGCTGCCGGGCCCCCCTTCATGCCCGGGCCCGGTACGCTTGTCCCCCCTGTCCCCCCCTGATGGCGGCCCTGTGTGTGTCCACATAAATCTTGGGTGCACTGAGAGTCCTTTTGGGCTCTGCCGCAGGACATGGATTTGGTGCCCTGGGGGAAACTTCCGTGGAACCCAGGGTTAAAGATACACTCCCTAGCCGTGAGGCAAAGGAGAGTCTGAAGACCCTTGTTTGTGCCTTTTGTGTCTAAGGTTGCCAACTTTTTACAAAATTTTCACTGGCCAGTGGTGGGGCGGGAACAAAAGTGGAGGGCCGTGTCGTCAAAGGGTGCATATCGTGATGTCAAAGGGGTGGAGCCACCGGATACGATGGGCAGAAAGCAGCGAAAAGAGTACGTTTTGATCGGATTGGGGGCGGGCCAAGGGCCTTTTTTCCGGAGCCCGTATTACAAATTTACCCGCAGCTAAATTGTTGGTAAGTTTGTAATACAGGCCCCGGCCTTGGCAGTCGGCTGAGTGGCAACCCTATTTGTGCCAGGGTTTTGGGGACGACGGGGCTCACCCTAGCTTTGGCAAAGGTGAGCCCAAAGACTTTGAACGCTCTCAGCTCCTTTTGGCCTGGGGCTCCAGAGTATAACAAACAATAGGATATAATAATAATGGTGTCTCTCACCAGTCCAGTGTCGTCGCCCTCTTGGTCGCTGCTCTCGCAGGAATTCGGTAACTCCACTCCGACTCTGTATACAACTATGAAGAACTTCCTCGCTATTCAGGCGCTGACCGAATCATCCAGGGAGACAGCTCAACTGAAGAGCAATACGGCTTTATTGAAGCACACGTTGTGAATACATTCAGGCAGTGGGTGTGCAAAAACGTACGCGTTTCATGCCCCTGTACCAGGCACTTGGTTGTAGCCCATGCCTTATAGTAGGACACACTGGGGCACCTGCACTTTACTGCACTGTGAACTATGGGCGTAAGAAAGCACAACCTTGGGCTTTCAGGGGAAAAAAAATGAATTCCGCGGAACATACATACAGGGGCCCAGGAGGTATAGGGGCCCTAATCTCTATACAATTTCAATAAACATTGGTAAAACAGGTCAACCTCTAAACATTTTGGGGGCCTGAAATATAATTTGCTGTGGGTCCCACAGGGGGGGAGGGGGTATGTAGTAAAATGCTACAATACTTCTTTCAGTTGAAAGCTCCAGCTGCCCCCCCAGTACACACACAGACCCCCTCACCATGAACCATGGGAGCTTACATTCCAAATTCATATAATCGATTTTAATTCCCCTGATTTAAATTTTTCCAGCATTTGACATTTTTTTATATGTGGTCCCACCAATTTATAAAGCTTTTCAATTGGTGAATTTCCCTGATTTTAAGTAACATTTTCCTGGATTTTACATCAAAATTTTGTCCTGATGTTCCCAAAAAAACTGCTTTTTTTCCTCTATGAATGTTATTATTTGTGAAATAAAACAGTTTAAAATACTAATCAGATTTATATTGTGCCATGGTTGTGCCTGTGAATGGTCAATTGCAATGAGTGTGTCCCTTATACAGTCCTGCACCAATCACTTATTGCTTTAGGTTGTGTATGTGACGGACAGAGTCTTGCACGTGCCCCCCATAGTGTAACATTAAGGGGCCTATTCACTAAATTCGAGTGAAGTATTCGAAGTAAAAAAACTTCGAATTTCGAAGTATTTTTTGGGCTACTTCGACCTTCGACTACGACTACAACTTCGAATCGAAGTATTCGAACTAAAAATCGTTCGACTATTCGACCATTCGATAGTCGAAGTACTGTCTCTTTAAAAAAAACTTCGACCCCCTAGTTCGGCAGCTAAAAGCTACCGAAGTCAATGTTAGCCTATGGGGAAGGTCCCCATAGGCTTACCTAAGTTTTTTTGATCAAAGGATATTCCTTCGATCGTTGGATTAAAATCCTTCGGATTTAATCGTTCGATCGAATGAATAATCCTTCGATCGTACGATCGCAGAATTTGCGCTAAATCCTTCGACTTCGATATTCGAAGTCGAAGGATTTCAGTTCCTAGTCGAATATCGAGGGTTAATTAACCCTCGATATTCGACCCTTAATACATCTGCCCCAAACACTGGAATGTTTAACCCTTGTTATTAACCCTAAATATTGTATCTCAAACTAAAACTCACTCCTGTGCTTATATCCTTTCAGTACTTGAAGAAAAGATTACTTTAACATATTTCCCCGATTTAACATTTTCACGGATTTTACATAATTTTTTCCAGGTCCCATGAAAAACATAAAACTGGGGTTCTACTTCTACTGTATTTCATATATCATATATTCATATATCTCATGATCCTGTTGGTGCAATAAACAGGCACCACTCTCAGGATGGTCGTCTCCCTATCGCCCATCACCCCGACCCCGGCGATGCATTTCCAACCAAGGGGCGATTCTGGCCATTTGCCTTCGTTCTGCCGCCTCCCAACGGCACTCACCTTTTCAGCGCCGGAGGGGGTTGGGGGGTCCACGTCGCTAGTGCATAGGGGCAAATTTACTAAAGAGCGAAGTGACCAAATTTGAAATTTTCGTTCTGGCGAATGAACGTAAGTACACAAATTCACTAAGATGCAGATTTTCGTGAACGTTACCTCTTGCGGCAGACTTGCCTTCGCCACATCAGACCAGGCGAAGTGCAATAGAGTAGATAGGAGTTCCTCAAAAAAAAAGTTGAACATTTTTCTAAAGTCCAAAAAAAAACCGGCGTCTTTTACTTTTTACAGGGTGATAGGCTGAAAAAGATCGTAATTTTTTTTTGGGTTCCCTCCTTCCCCCCTACATTTCCTAACATATGGCACCTAAACTATACAGTGGGCACATGTGTAGGGCAATATAACAACTTTATTTTATTCCCTGGGCTTGTGTAATGTAATGTAGTTACTGCACCACATACGGCCATTGTACTTTAACTTCACGTTGTATGCTAATTAGGCACCTCTAGCATAACTGCCAACTGCTTATCATATTATCGCTAGTGCAACTTCGCAAGCGTTCGGAACCCTGGACGCAACTTCGGATTTTCGTGAATTAGCGTCCTGGCGAATCTATGCCTGGCGAAGTGTTGCGATGTCATCGAAGCCGTCGTTGGCGCAATTTTGGAGGTAAGTAAATTTGCCCCATAGAGTGCAATTGCGCTCTCTGCACTAGAAGAGCCGAATTTCCGGGTTGAAAAATGGAAATTGGAGTCTTAAAGTCACCAGCAACCAAGGGGGAGCTCAAGTTTCTCGCCTCATTGGCGGTCCGTCCCTGCCCCCCTATGTCCGAGCACCCGCTGCCCATTACAGCTTGCTAACAACCATGGGGAGACTTGAGTCAAAAGCAATCCATTTAAAGTTAATGAAATCTCAATTTGCCCACAGAGAATTGGCTCTTCCTGACATTTTCACGTGCCGGTGATAAGAGAGTCGCTCTCCCTCCCCACGCCACAGAAGTAGCTGCGAGGCACCCGGGCGGTGGTGGTGGTATTGTGCGGGTAGCGCATTACAGTACTTAACTTCTATCACTGCCTGCCTGGGGCCAACACTACAGCGTCTTCCATTTTCATTATCGTTCGCTCATTACAAATTCATTTTTAACTGCACTTAACTGATAATAAAGCAGAAAGCTTTTGCCTTTTACCCCTTCGGCGCTGAGCGGCATTTAGACTCCAACTGCCAGTGATCAATCGTGCCATCCACTCAGCGCAGCTAGGGTTAAGCATGTTGCTCCGAGGCCTTTCACCCACCCCACCTTCTTAATTTTCCTCTCCAGTTTTTTTTTCTTTCCCAATTGGAAAAATCTTGACAAACAAAAATGGCAATTAGAGCCGCTCGCTCCCTTCTCTTTTTCGCCAACAAAACTTTCCTCTGATTAAACGTGCCGCCAATTTGCCGTTTTTTTAAATGAGTTTGCAAATTTGCATCTCAGATGTCCCTGGGACTCGGGGGCTCCTAGACATGGAGGACAGAAAGCGCTTTTTGAAGTTGATTAGCATTTGATCCGACTCACTCTTACCTGGACGACTTCAAAGTTTTTTTTTTTCTTTTTAATATACATTTTCTATGCTGCAGCTATAAAAAAAAATGACAATCGCACCTTGCAGCATCGAGCATGGACTTAAAAGTGTTTTTACTCATTATCTTATGCAAAGGAAACCTATATTTTAATATTCGTTTAATATGGTTCGTTAGCTTTTAATGACACTGGTTTGACAGAGCCGGAAGCTTGATTCCATTTCTTATACTGAAATATAACATTTCCTATATTTGTATTTCCTTTTTTCTCTCGTCGGCTTTGAAGCTCTCAGTAACTCGAATGGGGCTTTAATAGCAGTGGGGGGGGAGGCGAGACCCACAATCTATGGTGCAAGCCACCTTCTCTATCATTGTGGTGCCCCAAAGCTGCCCATACACAGGCCAATATAAGGGTAAGGCCAGAGCTAGGGGTAGGCAGAAGAGGCATGTTCCTAGGATGTAGAGGTGGACGGGGACCAAGCAAGTTACTCTTCTGCCCTACATTAGATCCTTGTGTTCCTCACCTTTGGCAGCTCTTCTCATATTCTTTGCAATAATCGCCCATTCACATGCCCAAGGGGGGGAGTCGGCGTATTCGGTCAGGTTGCCTATGGCATCCAGCCAGCTTGGCCCTTCACTGGGTGTGGGCACTATATACTATTTGGGTA
Source organism: Xenopus petersii (assembly GCA_038501925.1). NCBI lineage: Eukaryota > Metazoa > Chordata > Amphibia > Anura > Pipidae > Xenopus > Xenopus petersii. The sequence continues at coordinate 138,163,489 of CM076684.1, read as the reverse complement.
GCATATTAGGGGCCTCCTGACAGCCTGGCCAATGGATATAGCTCTGAAAATCATCTGTTTTGTGGTCCTGTCGGAGGAGGACCACATAAGCATGTTGATTTCTATAGGTCCACAGTATGATCCAATGAGCCCAACTTGTCCCAGATTGTGGGTGGCCAAACCATAAAGATCTGCTTCTTTGGAAACCTCATCAAACAAATCTCATTAGTGGATTCAGTAATAAGTTGGCACCTCCCAATAATTTAGGCTTTCCTTGTCCTTTAAGACTGTGACCCTCCCTGTTGCCACCTGTCCAGTTTTTGGGAGGGCTGTCTGCGTGAAAACTGCCTGTCCGAATTCCCAATTTAGGAAATCCGGACAGGTCTTTAAAATGAATGACTTGGCAATCAGCCAATCAATGATTGCCACATCATAACCATGCCCTGATGCCACAGGCACACCCATGGACCAACACCCCCTCTGCCCCCTGATATCCTCCTGCCATAGTGTAACCCTGGGTCTGTGGCCATGGTACAACCCTATGTCTGGGGCTATGGTACAACCCTATGTCTGGGGCCATGGTACAAACCTATGTCTGGGGCTATGGTGCAACCCTATGTCTGGGGCTATTGTGCAACCCTATGTCTGGGGCTATTGTGCAACCCTATGTCTGGGGCCATGGTGCAACCCTGGGTCTGGGGCCACATTGCAACCCTAGGTCTAGGGCCACGGTGCAACCCTAGGTCTGGGGCCACGGTGCAACCCTGGGTCTTGGGCCATGGCGTAACCCTGGGTCTGGGGCCATGGTACAACCCTATGTCTGGGGCCATGGTGCAACCCTGGGTCTGGGGCCACATTGCAACCCTAAGTCTAGGGCCACGGTGCAACCCTAGGTCTTGGGCCATGGTGCAACCCTGGGTCTGGGGCCATGGCTTAACCCTGGGTCTGGGGCCATGGTGCAACCCTGGGTCTTGGGCCATGGCGTAACCCTGGGTCTTGGGCCATGGCGTAACCCTGGGTCTGGGGCCATGGTACAACCCTATGTCTGGGGCTATGGTGCAACCCTATGTCTCGGCCCATGGTACAACCCTAAGTCTGGGGCTATGGTGCAACCCTATGTCTCGGCCCATGGTACAACCCTATGTCTGGGGCTATGGTGCAACCCTATGTCTCGGCCCATGGTACAACCCTAAGTCTGGGGCTATGGTGCAACCCTATGTCTGGGGCCATGGTGCAACCCTAGATCTGGGGCCATGGTGCAACCCTGTGTCTGGGGCTATGGTGCAACCCTATGTCTGGGGCCATGGTGCAAAACTAGGTCTGGGGCTATGGTACAACCCTATCTCTGGCGCTATGGTGCAGCACTAGGTCTGGGGCCATAGTACAACCCTAGATCAGGGGCCATAGTGTAACCCTAGGTCTGGGGCCATGGTACAAACCTAAGTCTGGGGCCATGGCATAATTCAAGGTCTGGGGCCATGGTGCAACCCTAGGTCTGGGGCCAGTGTTTCTTAGCTTTATTTCCAGCAGAGCCTCATTGGAAAATGAGCCTTCTGACTGAAAAAAACTGGATTATGTACCCAGTGTCCGAGTGGCAGCTAATGCCATAAGGGAACCTGACTGTACTCTGGAGCCCACCGGCAGGTACTCTAGTACTCTGGCAGGCTGATTTAACCCAGTATTTGTTTATTACTATTTTGGGGTTCCAGTGTTTGCCCTGGGACCCCAAAATCAGATGCACCCCTTAAAGTTCAGTGTGTATTTTTTGGTGCTGCAAATCTTAAGTGAAGGATTCAATCCCACGGCTCCTAATACCTATAAAATTTGGGCCAGGGGTTAATTTGCGGTTATGAAGAAGATATATAATAACGAGGCGAGGGGACCCCCCCAGAATATTATGCTGCAGAACACAGAAAGTCTCATTGTAGGTTCCGCTGACACAGAGATCATAGGGAGCAGGGTCAGGATTTGATTTCCGGGGATGATACGGCTGGCAGCTTTCCACCCAACTACTCCACGTTGCACATGACAGGCCTGACAAGGTTTGGGGAACAGTGAGTGTATCGTTTCCCATCTGCTCTGCACACGGCACCTGCTCTGTTACTGGATTCCTATGATCAGTGGGCAAATGGCTCTGCAATTGCCAAACGTAACTCTTCACATGCTGCTAGAATATGTTAGTGAGGGGTACCATGCAAACTAAGTGCTATATAACTATTAGTCATACTCATTATCAGTCACTAAGGCACGAGCGTCTACTTCCCTGACTCTCTGTACTGTGAATTATATATTATAGTTACTGTCTGTGTGTATATGATATGGGGGTGTCTATATATTATACAGTTACTGTCTGTGTGTATATGATATGGGGGTGTCTATATATTATACAGTTACTGTCTGTGTGTATATGATATGGGGGTGTCTATATATTATACAGTTACTGTCTGTGTGTGTATGATATGGGGGTGTCTATATATTATACAGTTACTGTCTGTGTGTATATGATATGGGGGTGTCTATATATTATACAGTTACTGTCTGTGTGTATATGATATGGGGGTGTCTATATATTATACAGTTACTGTCTGTGTGTATATGATATGGGGGTGTCTATATATTATACAGTTACTGTCTGTGTGTATATGATATGGGGGTGTCTATATATTATACAGTTACTGTCTGTGTGTATATGATATGGGGGTGTCTATATATTATACAGTTACTGTCTGTGTGTGTATGATATGGGGGTGTCTATATATTATACAGTTACTGTCTGTGTGTATATGATATGGGGGTGTCTATATATTATACAGTTACTGTCTGTGTGTATATGATATGGGGGTGTCTATATATTATACAGTTACTGTCTGTGTGTATATGATATGGGGGTGTCTATATATTATACACTTACTGTCTGTGTGTGTATGATATGGGGGTGTCTATATATTATACAGTTACTGTCTGTGTGTATATGATATGGGGGTGTCTATATATTATACAATTAATGTCTGTGTGTATATGATATGGGGGTGACTATATATTATACACTTACTGTCTGTGTGTGTATGATATGGGGGTGTCTATATATTATACACTTAGGGGCAGATTCACTAACTTCAAGTGAAGGATTCGAATGAAAAAAACTTCGAATTTCGAAGTTTTTTTTGGGTACTTCGACCATCGAATTGGTTAAATTCGTTCGAATTCGATCGAAATCGAACGAAATCGAACGATTCAAAGTAAAAATCGTTCGACTATTCGACCATTCGATAGTCGAAGTACTTTCCCTTTAAAAAAAAATTCGACCCCCTACTTCGGCAGATAAAACCTACCGAAGTCAATGTTAGCCTATGGGGAAGGTCCCCATAGGCTTGCTAAGTTTTTTTTGATCGAAGGATTTTCATTCGATCGTTTGATTAAAATCCTTCGAATCGTTCGATTCGAAGGATTTAATCGTTCGTTCGAATAAAAATCGTTCGATCGAATCGAATAGTAATTCGATCGATCGATCAAATTATTAGCGCTAAATCGTTCGATTTCGATATTCGAAATCGAACGATTTTAATTCCCAGTCGAATATCGAGGGTTAATTAACCCTCGATATTCGACCAATAGTGAATCGGCCCCTTACTGTCTGTGTGTGTATGATATGGGGGTGTCTATATATTATACAGTTACTGTCTGTGTGTATATGATATGGGGGTGTCTATATATTATACACTTACTGTCTGTGTGTGTATGATATGGGGGTGTCTATATATTATAGTTACTGTCTGTGTGTATATGATATGGGGGTGTCTATATATTATACAGTGACTGTCTGTGTGTATATGATATGGGGGTGTCTATATATTATAGTTACTGTCTGTGTGTATATGATATGGGGGTGTCTATATATTATACAGTTACTGTCTGTGTGTATATGATATGGGGGTGTCTATATATTATACAGTTACTGTCTGTGTGTATATGATATGGGGGTGTCTATATATTATACAGTTACTGTCTGTGTGTATTTGATATGGGGGTGTCTATATATTATACACTTACTGTCTGTGTGTATATGATATGGGGGTGTCTATATATTATACACTTACTGTCTGTGTGTATATGATATGGGGGTGTCTATATATTATACACTTACTGTCTGTGTGTATATGATATGGGGGTGTCTATATATTATACACTTACTGTCTGTGTGTATATGATATGGGGGTGTCTATATATTATACACTTACTGTCTGTGTGTATATGATATGGGGGTGTCTATATATTATACACTTACTGTCTGTGTGTATATGATATGGGGGTGTCTATATATTATACAGTTACTGTCTCTGTGTATATGATATGGGGGTGTCTATATATTATACAGTTACTGTCTGTGTGTATATGATATGGGGGTGTCTATATATTATACAGTTACTGTCTGTGTGTATATGATATGGGGGTGTCTATATATTATACACTTACTGTCTGTGTGTATATGATATGGGGGTGTCTATATATTATACAGTTACTGTCTGTGTGTATATGATATGGGGGTGTCTATATATTATACAGTTACTGTCTGTGTGTATATGATATGGGGGTGTCTATATATTATACACTTACTGTCTGTGTGTATATGATATGGGGAGTGTGTCAGTATGTGGAAGGACCTGTATAAATCCAATACTGACCAATGTGCCACATGGAAGGTTATTTTGCACCCAGACTCCCCCTTTTCTCCCTGGTTGTGGACCATATGATGTGCCAGACCCCCATTGTCATTCTGCCTGCAAGGCCTCCCTCCCCCATCCTCCCTAATCCCTACAGAAACAGATCAAATATTCCATGGCTGAGGAACCACTTCCATCCGCTCAGCAATCACACTTGTGTTTACCTGAACCAGAGCGATTTCTAAAATGTTATTAAAAAGTAAAATGGAGCTGAGCCGTTCCCCTCTGACTGAAGATGATGTGCAAACAGAAAATTGGGATAAGAGCCCCTGGTTCTATAGACAGAGAGCGCGGGGCCCTTCTCTGCGGTGCAGTTGTGCTCGGGGGAGATAACACAGATGTAGCCCCTCTGTAAGTGGAGCATAAACATCATTATGGAAGAGCTCTTAGCCAGGAACTTGAGCGCCGTGTTTAGTTAGAATTATGGCAAACTTACACACACAAACCCTTTGTTTTTCTTTAATTTAATAAACCAATTAACTGATTATAACACCACACCAAAGTATTTGCCTGTTATACCTTATAGCTATCATCACCCATGATCCTAATCTCCTTTCCCAGGATTTTCCCTCCATTAAACAGAGAAATACTGAAATCGTTCTATTGAGATGTGAGTAATATACATGAGCCTGGTGGTGCCAAAATGGACAAGTAACGGAGCGGCCATAGAGGTTCCCTAAGTGTAACGTATTACACAGGCTTGTGCTTTTAGTACATTTTAACCCCAAACTACACCCTAATAACACCATCAAGTGGGGCCTTCAAAGTTATAGTGAACAGTAAATATTTCAGTCTGATTATCATGCTGGACCTCCCCAATAACAATAGCTGGATTTTAACGAAGATTAAACCTTTATCCTACAATGTGTTCTGGGCACTTATCCTGTATTTATCCTATACTGTGTTCTGGAGTTTAATACGTGGAATTTGTACTTTATTTATCCTATAATGTGTTCTGGGGTATTATACATGGAATTGGCCCTGTATTTATCTGCTGTGTGTTCTGGGGTATTATACATGGAATTGGCCCAGTATTTATCTGCTGTGTGTTCTGGGGTATTATACATGGAATTGGCACTGTATTTATCTGCTGTGTGTTCTGGGGTATTATACATGGAATTGGCCCTGTATTTATCCTGCTGTGTGTTCTGGGTATTATACATGGAATTGGCACTGTATTTATCTGCTGTGTGTTCTGGGTATTATACATGGAATTGGCACTGTATTTATCTGCTGTGTGTTCTGGGTATTATACATGGAATTGGCACTGTATTTATCTGCTGTGTGTTCTGGGTATTATACATGGAATTGGCCCTGTATTTATCTGCTGTGTGTTCTGGGGTATTATACATGGAATTGGCCCTGTATTTATCTGCTGTGTGTTCTGGGGTATTATACATGGAATTGGCCCTGTATTTATCTGCTGTGTGTTCTGGGGTATTATACATGGAATTGGCCCTGTATTTATCCTGCTGTGTGTTCTGGGGTATTATACATGGAATTGGCCCTGTATTTATCTGCTGTGTGTTCTGGGGTATTATACATGGAATTGTCACTGTATTTATCTGCTGTGTGTTCTGGGGTATTATACATGGAATTGGCACTGCGTCTATCCTACAATGTGTTCTGGGGTATTCTACATAGAGCTGGCACTATATTTACCCAATATGTGTTCTGGGGTATTATATGTGGAATTGGCATTGTATTTATCCTATACTGTGTTCTTGGGTATTGTACATGTATTTGACACTCTATTTATCCTATAATGTGTGCTGGTGTATTATAGCTGGAATTAGCACTGTATTTATTCTATAATGTGTTCTTGGGTATTATACCTGCAATTGGCACCATATTTATCCTGCTGTGTGTTCTGGGGTATTATACATGGAATTGGCCCTGTATTTATCTGCTGAGTGTTCTGGGTATTATACATGGAATTGGCCCTGTATTTATCTGCTGTGTGTTCTGGGGTATTATACATGGAATTGGCCCTGTATTTATCTGCTGTGTGTTCTGGGGTATTATACATGGAATTGGCCCTGTATTTATCTGCTGTGTGTTCTGGGGTATTATACATGGAAATGACCAAGGGATAGTATAAAGGATTTTTTGCAAAAAACGTGTTCAGTTAGTTTTTGCCGGCCACTGCTTTGTGTCCCCTAGTGAGGCAAGCCTGGCAGATCGGTAACCTTTGCAACCAGCCTTGCCAATTTCTAAAAAGTAGTTCCAGATCCCATGCCATAGTCTTGTGTTTTTAGTTGTGCCCATGATTCAAAGGAAAGTGCATGATCCGGCCCCTTAATAAAGGTTTATCTGTTAATTTGTTTCGCCTTTAATTTGCATTTGCTGTTTGTACCCAATAAAGTTGCTGTATGGTGTTAGCCAGTCACAAAGATACACGACAAAGTTACATAAAACTAAATAAAAGTAATGCAATTAACTCCAAATAACGCATTTCATTTGTTGAACGAATGGAAATCGGGAAGTTGCTTCGAATTGTTTTTTCTTTTAATTTGGTAAAAAATTCCCCTGTATCACTAGTGTCACAAAAAGTTCCTTGGGAGTTTTGTACATGATTTCTTGGTGTGTTGGTGCACAATGACCAGCGACGCCACAGTCTTCCACTTACAGTAATAGTTATTGGGGGTCTAAACTATTGAGCAACTTTTCGATATGAATTCATTCTCACTGTATGTCGTACTGTTCATTCCTGTGGTGATCGTCTCTCATCGCTGTGATTCACAGTTGTTGCCGGCCGAACAGAAGGTGCAAATTTTTCCACATAAATTAACAAGAATATTTTTCCGACTCAGTGTTGATAAATCTGCCCTTGAATGTGGCAGATGTGGGATTTGTCGCCTTTACAGAATTGTCATAGGTGTAAATTATTGTGCGGGTTTAATGAGCAGAAATGGCAGAAATATTTGGATCTCTCCATGTTTGTTTTGGACACTTGTCTGGTGCTTTATTGTAATTGTAATGGCTTATTTACATATCAGCCACGCCCACTCCCCTTGTGTTACACAAAGAAATGCGACACACAACAATACAACGGACGCAGAGCATCAGTCATTAGAGATCCAAAAAGAACTGGATTCTGGTTCATCATTTCTGGTCAATAATGACTTTTGTTGTTGCAATTCAGTTACCGGAGATTAGAGGTAGAAGTACACGCGCTGCATGGATTCTGCACTCTCAGATATCGGAAACCCACAAAGAGACCACAGGGTTTGTATAAAGTTGTAAAAAGGGAGTTGCCGGTGGGAGAGCATAAAGCTATCACTCCACGGCACAGAAAAACAAAGAACTGCTCTTACAGCCAAACAGATGGCTTTGCCCTCAAGGCCAGGGTACTAGTGTCCAAGACCAGCTTGAGAACACAAACCATCCAAGTCAAGGGGTTCAGGGGGGAATCTGCATACACATAATTTTATTCTCTATCATTTTGCAGCATATTTGACATATTGGCTGGCTTGGCCTTTAGCCTCTGGTAGGAAAAAATTGCTTCCTCAAGCTCAGCAGAAAAAAATGAGAAAAAAGTCTAGAAACTGAATGGGATGGTCAAACATATCTCAACCATGGGACAACCCCAGTTCTCCACCATCAAAATTGTTGGTACCCCACATAAGGAACACAAGTAGGGTTGCCACCTATCTGGTTTTGACAGTCAGGTTTTTGCCTGCCTGGTTTTCCAAATTATGAAAACTGGGCAGGATTCCCAATGATTGATGCAATGATTGGCCAATCGCCATGTCATAGCCCCACATCTGACGTCACAGAGTTAGACAGGCCAAAAAGTGGCAACTCTAAATACTAGGGATGCACCGAATCCACTATTTTGGATTTGGCCGAACCCCCGAATCCTTTGTGAAAGATTTGGCCGAATACCGAACCGAATCCGAACCCTAATTTGCATATGCAAATTAGGGGTGGGAAGGGGAAACATTTTTTACTTCCTTGTTTTGTGAAGAAAAGTCACGCGATTTCCCTCCCCAACCCTAATTTGCATATGCCCTGCAACTCCCAGAACTCATGTAAATCTCCCATGAAGACTTTCAATTGTTGGTGAGTTGCTGGGAGTGGCTGCACAACAAATGAGAGTATTTCAGGCTCATTCCTAGTTCTATTTATGTATTTAGATCAAAACCTAGTGGTGTAATTTAACAAAGCAATTATATATAAATATCCTTCCACCCCTGATGGGTGATACACGTTGTCACAAGGCTGCTAAGCCCGAAACAACGGCAAACAAAGGGTAAATAAAGAGTGACAGCCAAGCAAACACACGCACAAAAGCTGTTAACACTAATCTGATGTATCTAAATAGACAGTAAATATGAATTTCATGCTCTATTGGCCATAATTATGAGGGCTGTGTTTCTCCAATTGGCACCTTAAGCGTTTGTTTAGAAATCATTTCTCTATCAGTTAAGGGGCTGGGGGATATCTGCTATACACTTGAATGGGCAAGTCCTTACTGGCTTTCTCAAAGACCCCTAGAAGGACAATATCACTGTCTCACAATCAGATCAGAACAGTGGGAAAACTAGTTTATATATATATATATTTATACTGTATATGTGATTTAGGTGATTAAGGGACATACATTTGGGGCAGCTGTTTGAAAGAACAGATTTAATTGTTCAAAATGAAAACTAGGTGCCCCACTGACTCCCATGTGTCTTAGGGGGGTCATTGGCCAATCAGAATAGACATAAAACAGCGGCTTTCTGTTTGTCTGTGTGTATATGATATGGGGGTGTCTATATATTATACACTTACTGTCTGTGTGTATATGATATGGGGGTGTCTATATATTATACAGTTACTGTCTGTGTGTATATGATATGGGGGTGTCTATATATTATACAGTTACTGTCTGTGTGTATATGATATGGGGGTGTCTATATATTATACAGTTACTGTCTGTGTGTATATGATATGGGGGTGTCTATATATTATACAGTTACTGACTGTGTGTATATGATATGGGGGTGTCTATATATTATACAGTTACTGTCTGTGTGTATATGATATGGGGGTGTCTATATATTATACACTTACTGTCTGTGTGTATATGATATGGGGGTGTCTATATATTATACAGTTACTGTCTGTGTGTATATGATATGGGGGTGTCTATATATTATACAGTTACTGTCTGTGTGTATATGATATGGGGGTGTCTATATATTATACAGTTACTGTCTGTGTGTATATGATATGGGGGTGTCTATATATTATACAGTTACTGTCTGTGTGTATATGATATGGGGGTGTCTATATATTATACAGTTACTGTCTGTGTGTATATGATATGTCTATATAATATACAGTTACTGTCTGTGTGTATATGATATGGGGGTTACACTCTGCAGATGTGAGAAGCCCCTCAGATCTTTCATGTTTATGGGGTGCACTGTGGCCTTTCAGGAGAAGCCTGGCATTTGGGTGACCTTTGTGTGGGAAATCATTTGGACTGAGTCTGACGCTGTCAGGTCTCCCCATTGTGCCCCAGGAGAATATGTTAAGGAGAGGACAGGTGTCTCCATCCAAATGGGGTGTCGGATTGCACGGAGCATTGAGTGAATGCAAATTTGTGGGATTTGCATGAGAAGCCGGCGCTATCACTCTCTTCCATCGGAGGATCCATGTCAGTTCCCTTTCCAAGTAATCGTTAGCTCCAGCCCGACCTGCTGCCAATTACAGTATCATAATTAAGTGCAATACTGTAGTAATTATAGCTCTTTATCCTGGATCGGGTTCCTCTCTTATGAACCAGTGCCAGGACTTTGTTTTGACCCATGGGGCCACAGATAGAGGTGAAGGGCCACAGATAAGCCCATGAGTTTTCCACTGAAAAAGCAGCTTTTCAATTGGCTTTAATTTTTTATTTTTTATACTATTTTTTATTCTGACTCTTTCCAGCTTTCCACCTAAAAACAAATGTTCTGTAAGGCTACAAATATGTTGTTATTGTTACTTTGTATTACCCATTTTTCTATTCGGGCCTCTCCTATTCATATTCCAGTCTCTTATTCAAATCAATGTACTGTATGGTTGCTAGGGGAATTTGGACCCTAGTACCAGATGGCTGAAATCACAAACTGGAGAGCTGCTGAATAAAAAGCTCAAAACCCACAAGTAATAAAAAAATGAAAACCAATTGCAAAGGTGAACAACCCTTTAAAGCATACAACAGAGAATCTTTGCCTTATTATGGGAACTTTTATGGAATTCTCTTCATCATTCCTACTTACTAGTATGGCAGCCCTCTTAAAGGAACAGTGCTAGCTATATACTGTATGTTACGGGGGGACACCAGTAAGTGGGGATGAATGAACTTTCAGATGCACCTTAGGGGGCTAAGAGCTCACAGATCTCGGTAATTTTCTATAATAAGCTGGAGATATTTGGTTTCAATACCCCAAGTCCCACCTAGAATCAGAGCATATGTTATTTACTTTGGAGTGGAGCCAAACCCCAGAAGTGGGACAGTCCCCCCCTCCCCGTGGCTCAGTGCAGATCGAAGGGGCCCACCTGCCTGTGTTTTGGGAGTCGGAGGAGGAGAAAGAACAGGATTTTTGTTCACGGATATTAATTGTGTTTATTGGAATCTGAGACGCAGGGCAGTTCTGCCTTTTACTGGGGGAGAGATTTTATGTGGGGGTACAGAATCAAGATAATATTGTGATGAGTCCATTAATCTGTAGTGATTGTGAAGCTGTTATAAAGCTTCAGCTGATTGTTTCTGACTCTTGTTTAATGATTTATTTGCAAGTTGGTCAACCAAACATTTTTTCCAGGTGCAGTCCAACCACACTTGCTGTGAGCCTCTGACACATTACTCCTCCTCTAATTGGCTGATTCCAGCTTTTTCAGCAGGGATGGGCTCTTTACAGTTGCATAATGATGTTATGGGGCCCCACACTACTATGTGAGAATGGTCCTCCCTCCCAAGTAGGGTTGTCACTTTTTGATGGGGAACATTCCAGCCAGGGCGAGAGGCGGGTCCACCAGGGGGCAGGTCATGATGTAAATAGGATGGCAGTGGATGTGATTTACTTAGATTTTGCTAAAGCATTTGATACAGTGTCACACAAAAGGTTACTGGTTAAATTAAGGAATGTTGGCCTGGAGTATTTGTACCTGGATAGAGAACTGGCTAAAAGATAGACTACAAAGAGTGGTGGTAAATGGAACGATGTGTCTAAAGGTGGCCATACATGGATAGATCCGCTCGTTTGGCGATGTCGCCAAACGAGCGGATCTCCCTCCGTTATGCCCACCTTGAGGTGGGCAATATCGGTTAGATCCGATCATGGGCCCTAGGGCCCAACGATCGGATCCAGCTTTCACAAACGGGCGGTCGGATCGCTGGACCGCATCAACGAACAGATGCGGCCGCGATCCGACGGGATTTTTAACCCCATCCGATCGAGATCTGGCCGACTTTCGGCCAGATCTCGATCGGGGAAGCCCGTCGGGGGCCCCCATACACGGGCCAATAAGCTGCCGACACAGTCTGTCGGCAGCTTTTATCGGCCCGTGTATGGCCACCTTAAGTTGGGAAACTGGGCAGCAAACTGGAAAATGAGGTTCAATGTTGATAAATGCAGGTTATGCACTTAAAAAATAATATATATATATATATATATATATATATATATATATATATATATATATATATATATATATATATATATATATATTAGGGATGCACCGAATCCAGGATTCGGTTCGAGATTCGGCCAGGATTCGGCCTTTTTCAGCAGGATTCGGATTCAGCAGAATCCTTCTGCCCGGCCGAACCGAATCCGAATCCTAATTTGCATATGCAAATTAGGGGCAGGGAGGGAAATTGCGTGACTTTTTGTCAGAAACAAGTAAAAAATGTTTTCCCCTTCCCACCCTTAATTTGCATATGCAAATTAGGGTTCGGATTCGGTTCGGTATTCGGCCGAATCCTTTGTGAAGGATTCGGGGGTTCAGCCGAATCCAAAAAAGTGGATTCGGTGCATCCCTATTATATATAAATGCAAGTTATACTCTAAATGGCAGTGTGTTAGGAGTTTTCATAAATGAGAAGGATCTTGGGGTTTTTGGAGATAACAAGTTGTCTAATTCTGGGCAGTGTCATTCGAAATTGAAGTCCTGAAGCCGCAAAAAGACCCGAAGTCACGAAAGGAGCCGAAATTGAAGTCCTGAAGCCGCGAGTTCAGTTCTACTGTGTTTTTTTATTTTATTAAACCCCTGGCCACCAATTTATTATTTTAATACTCTATAGACCCCGGCCACCAATGTTTTTTTTTAAAAAAAAATATTCTGTGGGGCCCTGGCACAATGTTTTTTTTAAAAAAAAAACTTTTATGGGGGACCCTGGTGCCACAGTTGTTTTTTTAACTGATAAGGGGGCCCTGACCATCAATGGCAGGATCTGGGGTGGGCCTTGGGGGCCGGGCCCAAAAATTTTGTTTTATACGGGGCCTGTGATTTTCTTTGTTGAAATGGAAATTGTGACTTTGCCTCTGAGACCCTGAGATGTGACCAATAGCATGATGGACTGAAGCCCAGTAGAGCCCAGTATGGAGTTAGTCAGAGCTCCACCCCATTTACTGGGATCTCATTTATGTGGGTGTCCTTATGAATTATCCATCAGAGGACCAGAAACCTGTTCTGCTAATGAGGGTAATTTTGGGGGTGACTGCGGGTCGTTAGGATTAATAACAATCTAAAGTCGCTCTCCCCAATGTCACTCTGTTCTTCTCCGTGAAATATTTACTGTGGATAGGAATTTGGGGAAGCTCCGCAGGCCGACAAACGAGCAGATTCTCTGACAATTAATGAGCAAATTAATGGGATGTAGAAGGTGCTAATTATTAGAGGTCCTGACAGCACCCAATTAAAATTCCCATCCAGATAAGGGGACATTGGAAGGCAGCGGAGCAATTAATGTGGGTGAAAACATTCATTAACAAATTAAATAAACTAAAATTTTCATGAATTATTCCTAAAATCTGCGCTCGCCTCATTAATTGCACTCTCTGATTAGAGGCACCCTTTGTGCTCCAGAGGGGGAGGCAACTGAGTATGGAGCCCATGGATGATCTTCTGTGGGTGTCTCACCCCTGGGTGCCACATAACCCGGTTTTATTTAGTGGGTATTTGGGTTCTACCATGTGTGTAAGTGGGAGGGGCCTGTAACTTAGTTGATATGGGGTATCAAGGTATATTTTGCCTTCACTGATTTAGTTTAAATCCATAAACATGAGAATGAATCAAAACGAATTGTCACAAAATTATATTTTATCTTTTACTACTAAATCTGTGGTCTGCCATGTTCCAGCTTTATAATTGCTCCCTCTAGTGGTCAATCAGGGTAGTTGAAGCATTTCGGCACTGGATTGGATGGTTTTTCCTTAACCCTTTAATGGCTGGTGGACTTTGATACATTACATACATTATAAACAATAAATATTTTGTGAGTAGGAACAGTCCATGAGCCTGCTTATAGTCTGTACAGAGAGATCCCATAAAACTATGGCAGCATAGGTATTCCCTGTACTAAGCACAATTCAGCAGGAACAGCCCCTAAGTTTGCTCATAGTCTGTACAGAGAGATCCCATAAAACTATGGCAGCATAGGTATTCCCTGTACTAAGCACAATTCAGCAGGAACAGTCCCTAAGTTTGCTCATAGTCTGTACAGAGAGATCCCATAAAACTATGGCAGCATAGGTATTCCCTGTACTAAGCACAATTCAGTAGGAACAGCCCCTAAGTTTGCTCATAGTCTGTACAGAGAGATCCCATAAAACTATGGCAGCATAGGTATTCCCTGTACTAAGCACAATTCAGTAGGAACAGCCCCTAAGTTTGCTCATAGTCTGTACAGAGAGATCCCATAAAACTATGGCAGCATAGGTATTCCCTGTACTAAGCACAATTCAGCAGGAACAGTCCCTAAGTTTGCTCATAGTCTGTACAGAGAGATCCCATAAAGAACCATATCTGTTACTAGTGAATAATATGAAATCACATGTTTAACAGAAGCTTTTTATTACAGGAAATAATATTCCTTAATCCTATTAAACAAGAAAAAACCTTGGAGGCTAAAGGGAAAGTAAAGTGCAAAGCAGAACTGTATTGCATTTAATCCCATAATAAATACCCTGATGTGTAAGTGACTTGGCTGCAGTACTTACTGAAGTGCAACCCTTCTGCTCTGATTCCTGTCAGGGGGGGGAGTTTGAGAAGCAGTTGGCCAGTAAGTTAGTAGTAAAGCAGTGATATAGTTTGTTTCCGGTACTGGTTCTGGTCAGCTCTGGACTGGACTGAGAATGAAAATAGGCCCTGGCATTTCAGGTAGACAGAGGCCCACTAAATACTGACTTTCTATGGCACCTTATAGCAGCCCCTCTGGCATTTGCCAGAACCCACAGATTGCCAGTCCCCCCTACTGTCCCTTTTTCGGAGGGACAGTCCCTCTTTTGACAGCTCAACCTGAGGTCCCTCATTTGTACTGGAAAGTCCCTCTTTTCTCTGCACTGAACAGCCAGAAAAAAAACAGTTTCTAACTTAATTGGCTTTTAGCAGAGAGCCCAGAACAGACTAACAGGTGCAAATAAGATACTTTATAACAATTTGAGACACAAAAAAACAGTTTAGATAAGGAGAAATATTTTCAAACTTTCATGACCTGCCAACTTCAAAAAAAAATTCACTGTTCTACGTTTGAAAAAAATTGTTGTCCCTCTTTTTACTTCCAAAATGTTGGGAGGTATGGATTGCCAGTCTGGGCCTGGTTCTAGTACTGGTTCTGGTACAGGATCTGGCACTGGTTCTGGTACTGGTTGTGGTACAGGTTCTGGCACTGGTTCTGGTACTGGTTCTGGCACTGGTTCTGGTACTGGTTCTGGTACTGGTTGTGGTACAGGTTCTGGCACTGGTTCTGGTACTGGTTCTGGTATAGGTTCTGGCACTGGTTCTGGTACTGGTTATGGTACAGGTTCCTGCACTGGTTCTGGTACTAGTTCTGGTACAGGTTCTGGCAGTGGTTCTGGTACTGGTTCTGGTACAGGTTCTGGCACTGGTTCTGGTACTGGCTATAGTACAGGTTCTGGTACTGGTACTGTTTATGGTACTGGTTATGGTACAGGTTCTGGCACTGGTTGTGGTACTGGTTGTGGTACAGGTTCTGGCACTGGGACAGATGCTTAGTGCCCTCTGCTTATCTGGTATCACCCCTCTATATGTGCACACACTGGTCAGACAAGTCCCAGTGAGCCCCTGGCAAGGTTCTGCCTCAGACCCAGACGTGGCCCCAGGGAGGGCCCAGAGCAGGAGGGTTCCAGGAAGCAGCCAATCAAATACAGGCTGGCAGGAGAGTGACATGAAGTCTAATGAGTGTGGGCTCGGTCTCCCCAACAGGTGACATTAATGAGTATTTGTGCCATTAAATGACAGTCAGTAAGTGGCACATTGTTTGGATTCCGGGCGTTGCTGTTTGATACGTGAGACCTCCCACATTCCAGCCCATAATGACTCCCGTCAGACTCGTTCCACCACTGAGCAGTTATTTATTCACTGACAGCACCCGCCACTGCCACCTTTTTATCCAAATAATTCCACTGAATCAGCGACAGTTTGATACAATGAGTACAACTGCCACCTCTGCTCTACCTGCGCCACTCCAATGCCCCCAATTCTTCCCCCCAGCGCTCTCTTACTGGAAATGACAAGAATCCAAACATCTCGTATTGTGGGTTCCCTCTGTCTGCGCTCCCCATGTATTCCTCTCCTAATACAACTTCCCAATATCCATTCATTCCTCATTCTCTTTCTCTTCTCTGCACTGCTGCCTCTGACTCCTGATACAACTTCTCAATATCCATTCATTCCTCATTCTCACTGGGTTTATAGTTCTGTGTAACTGTCATTGTGTCTGTCCCTTTCTCTGCACTGCTGCCTCTGACTCCTGATACAACTTCTCAATATCCATTCATTCCTCATTCTCACTGGGTTTATAGTTCTGTGTAACTGTCATTGTGTCTGTCCCTTTCTCTGCACTGCTGCCTCTGACTCCTGATACAACTTCCCAATATCCATTCATTCCTCATTCTCACTGGGTTTATAGTTCTGTGTAACTGTCATTGTGTCTGTCCCTTTCTCTTCTCTGCACTGCTGCCTCTGACTCCTGATACAACTTCCCAATATCCATTCATTCCTCTTTCTCACTGAGTTTATAGTTCTGTGTAACTGTCATTGTGTCTGTCCCTTTCTCTTCTCTGCACTGCTGCCTCTGACTCCTGATACAACTTCCCAATATCCATTCATTCCTCATTCTCACTGGGTTTATAGTTCTGTGTAACTGTCATTGTGTTAGAAGACCCTAGTAGAATATTTTGGATCCTGGTGCAGCCCCAGTTATATTCACTATCCTCTGATGCCCTCTAGTGGATGTTTAACAAAATTGTAATCTGAGAAATTAAATCTGAGGACAGGCATTTAAAGGGATGGTTCACCTTTCGGTTCACTTTTAGTATGATATAGAATGGCTGATTCTACGCAACTTTTCAATTGGCCTTCATTTTTTCTTTTATATAGAAAAGAGTTTTCTGACTCTTTCCAGCTTTCAAATGGGGGGGTCACTGACCCCATCTAAAAAACCAAATGCTCTGTAAGGCTACAAATGTATTGTTATTGTTACTTTTTATTCCTCATCTTTCTATTCAGGCCTCTCCTATTTATATTCCAGTCTCTTATTCAAATCAGCGCATGGTTGCTAGGGGAATTTTGGCCATGGAACCAGACAGTGTTTCAATGTTCTGACTGCAGAATTTCCATGCAGTGTCCCTCTATAGCCTGATCACTGCTTAGGGTGCCGACCCCACTATATCAGCCTTCCAAGCTCTGTTATCTTTCTTTGCTCTTAGTAATGACCCGAACTAAACCTCTTCTTAGTGACCATGATTGGTGGATGAGCTGTTACACTATACCTCCCAACTTTCCCATTTTTTGTGGGACAGTCCGATTTTGACAGCTCAGCCCAGCAGTCCCGGGTTTGTTACTGAAATATCCCGACTTTCTTTTTGATCTCCTGCACTGAACAGGCAGAAAAAGATACAAAGTTTCTAAAACTTAATTGGCTTTTGACAGAGAACCCAGAATATGTGGTAGGTGCACTTAGATACTTTTTGTAATGATTTAAGAAAAGCCAAGAAACAATTGTAACAATTTAAGATAAGCAAAGAGACAATTGTAACAGTTTAAGATATGCAAAGAAACAATTGTAACAGTTTAAAATAAGCAAAGAGAAAATTGTAACAGTTTAAGATGAGTAAAAAACAATTTGTAACAGTTTAAGAAATGCAAAGAAACAATTGTAACCGTTTAAGATAAGCAAAGAGAAAATTGTAACAATTTAAGATAAACAAGTCTCTTGGGGAAACTGTGACTTGCAGCTTAAAGGGCAATTCACCTTCATTAGAAAAACTGTAATAACACATAAAAACCACAGAAATGTGTTCAAACTTTCATAACCTGCCAAATTTTGTAAAAATGAACATGGCAATTAGGGGGTGTGGCCATTAAAATAGGCGTGGTCAAAAATTGCCACGCTCTGTGAGCCAAATCTTTTTGTCCATCTTTGTCCATCTTTCTATTTCCAAAATGTTGGGAGGTCTGAGTTACAGTGTTTACGAGTGCAGATGCGGTTGAGTACAATTGGACGTGAATGTTGGGCGTATTGAGGACATTCCAATACTTGTGTCTAAACACGCTCCTTACATTGTGTCTGTCCGCTCTGCTCTGATGGACCTTCCGTAAGTGGAGCCACCACCATGAACATTATGGTAGCTCCGGGGTTCCCAAGAGGCCTTGCACCAAAACAATCACATGCGGATATGTATCATACCTCCCAACTGTCCCTTTTTCGGAGGGACAGTCCCTCTTTTGACAGCTCAACCCGCAGTCCCTCATTTGTACTGGAAAGTCCCTCTTTTCTCTGCCCTGAACAGCCAGAAAAAGAAACAGTTTCTCACTTAATTGGCTTTTAGCAGAGAGCCCAGAACAGCTAACAGGTGCAAATAAGATACTTTATAACACTTTTGAGACACAAAAACACAATTTAGATAAGGAGAAATATTTTCAAACTTTCATAATCTGCCAAATTTTGTAAAACAAACATGGTAATTAGGGGGTGTGGCCACAGAAAGGGGTGTGGTCAAAAGATTGGTGCGATACATGCGGAAAAAAAATTTTTGTCCCTCTTTTTACTTCCAAAATGTTGGGAGGTATGATGTATCTTTATGAACAATGTTAGTATACCTGCCTTAGTGACATCCAATCAGATCCAGGCTGAGATAGTAACACAGTAAGTTAGGTTGAGAAGAGAAACACATCCATCAAGTTCAACCATTTATAGGACCAGTAACATCAATGTTTTTTTTTAAAAAAAATTTGTTAGTATACAATGAAAAAAAAAACACAAAGACAAATTAAACTTTGAAATCGCTAAGTCTTTATTAAGAACTAACTTACTGAAACTCCGCTTGCGCTCCTCTTCTGAAAAGGCCATCCATCGTGCGGCACTCGATTTTTCCTCCCCGCCTTCCTTATAGGAGATAGCCAGGGAGGAGAAATCGAGTTCTGCACGATAGATCATCGCCCTGTCGCCTTTTTTTCATTGTATACTAACGAATTTTTTTTAAAAAATTGATGTTACTGATCCTTTAAGTCAGGGAACCCCAACCTTTTGAACCCGTGAGCAACATTCAGAAGTAAAAAGGAGTTGGGGAGCAACACTAGCATGAAAAATTTTCTTGGGGTGCCAAATAAGTGTTATGTTTTGCCATTTAGTAGCCCTTATGTGGATTGTCAACCTACATTGAGTCTCAGTTTGGCAGTGCACCTGGTTTTTAATCCAACCAAAACTTGCCCCCAAGCCTGGAATTCAAAAATAATCTCCTGCTTTGAGGCCACTGGGAGCAACATCCAAGGGGTTGGAGAGCAACATGTTACTCACGAGCTACTGGTTGGGGATCACTGCTTTAAATCTATATATAACCTGCCTAACTGCCAGTTGATCCAGAGGAAGGCGAAAAACCCTCTGAAGCCTCTCCAAGGGGGAAAAATCCTTCCTGACTCCAAAATGGCAATGGGACCAGTCCCTGGATCAACTTGTACTATGAGCTATCTCCCATATCCCTGTATTCCCTCACTTGCTAAACACCATCCAACCCCTTCTTATACCTATCTAATGTATGAGCCTGTACCACTGATTCACTTCCCAGCTCTCCCTGTAACACCCCTTTCCCTCCTCTAATCTCATTGGCTCCCTCCTGTCTGCTGGGAGGAGCTACTGGTGAATAAATCATCCGACCCTTCCTTGTACCTATCTAATGTATCAGCCTGTACCACTGATTCACTTCCCAGCTCTCCCTGTAACACCCCTTTCCCTCCTCTAATCTCATTGGCTCCCTCCTGTCTGCTGGGAGGAGCTACTGGTGAATAAAGCATCCGACCCTTCCTTATACCTATCTAATGTATCAGCCTGTACCACTGATTCACTTCCCAGCTCTCCCTGTAACACCCCTTTCCCTCCTCTAATCTCATTGGCTCCCTCCTGTCTGCTGGGAGGAGCTACTGGTGAATAAAGCATCCGACCCTTCCTTGTACCTATCTAATGTATCAGCCTGTACCACTGATTCACTTCCCAGCTCTCTCTGTAACACCCCTTTCCCTCCTCTAATCTCATTGGCTCCCTCCTGTCTGCTGGGAGGAGCTACTGGTGAATAAATCATCCGACCCTTCCTTGTACCTATCTAATGTATCAGCCTGTACCACTGATTCACTTCCCAGCTCTCTCTGTAACACCCCTTTCCCTCCTCTAATCTCATTGGCTCCCTCCTGTCTGCTGGGAGGAGCTACTGGTGAATAAATCATCCGACCCTTCCTTGTACCTATCTAATGTATCAGCCTGTACCCCTGATTCACTTCCCAGCTCTCACTGTAACACCCCTTTCCCTCCTTTAATCTCATTGGCTCCCTCCTGTCTGCTGGGAGGAGCTACTGGTGAATAAAGCATCTGACCCTTCCTTGTACCTATCTAATGTATCAGCCTGTACCCCTGATTCACTTCCCAGCTCTCCCTGTAACACCCCTTTCCCTCCTCTAATCTCATTGGCTCCCTCCTGTCTGCTGGGAGGAGCTACTGGTGAATAAAGCATCCGACCCTTCCTTGTACCTATCTAATGTATCAGCCTGTACCACTGATTCACTTCCCAGCTCTCCCTGTAACACCCCTTTCCCTCCTCTAATCTCATTGGCTCCCTCCTGTCTGCTGGGAGGAGCTACTGGTGATTAAAGCATCCGACCCTTCCTTATACCTATCTAATGTATCAGCCTGTACCCCTGATTCACTTCCCAGCTCTCCCTGTAACACCCCTTTCCCTCCTCTAATCTCATTGGCTCCCTCCTGTCTGCTGGGAGGAGCTACTGGTGAATAAAGCATCCGACCCTTCCTTATACCTATCTAATGTATCAGCCTGTACCACTGATTCAGGGAGACAATTCCACATCTTCACAGCTCTCACTGTAACAAACCCCTTCCCAATATTTAGGCGGAACCTCTTTTCTTCTGACCTTGTGTCAGCTGGAAAGACCTACTGGTAAATAAAGCATTAGAGAGATTATTATATGATCCCCTTATAATACACAAAAGCCATGAATATTAATTATATCCTTATAAACGGTGACTAGTGATGTCATCAGTTATAAACGGTAAGTTTTGATGTCATTTCTGTCACATGACTCACTGAAACTTGTGTATTATAATAAATAAAGTCCCCCCAGTTGCAAAATATGAGGATATTAGAAGTTACCTCGGAGTTCCATGACCTGTATAATAACACTCGGGCTTTGGCCTCGTACTTTTATATGGTCATGAAACTCCTCGGTAACTTATAATATCCTTATATTTTACAAGAGGGGCTACTTTATTCACTATATATATTTATACATAGTTATCATATCACCCCTTAAGCGCCTCTTCTCCAGCGTGAACATCCCCAACCAAATTTTATTAGGGATAAATAATGATGGTAAATGTCAGCAAATAAACACAACAATACGACCCAGTGTTCCACATTGTCACACACGGAGCTGCTCTTGAAAAACAATCAACATATGGGGGGGGGGGGGGTGAGTAGAGCATCAAACAGAGCGCATTTCACGGTGCATTAGTGGCTGCACTGAGCCTTCTTTATAGGAGCGGCCTCCAGATGTTGCTTTGCATGTTACCAGCGAGGGGTCAGGGATTTGGGAAGGGTCCCGTGAAAATGATTTGCACTTTTGTTCTCATTGAGAATTCTCGGGGGTCGGGGGGGATAAAAAACAATTTTCATTATTGAATGTAGTTTTGCTTTCTGAGTTTCCTCTTATTGAGCCTCATTCAAAAGTTCAGGCACTAGAAGAAGTGCACTTTTGCACCCATAAAAACTAGGGGTACACTAGACTTTTAGGGTGTGGACTTGACTCTGTCGCTTCTGGACCCCAGTGCTATCAGCTGCTGAGTGCATGAAGCTGACCTTAAAGGAGACCACGGGTGAATCTGACATTTAAAGGGACAGTTCACCTTTATGTTAACTGTTTGCAATAGCAAGTAACTATGGGTTACTGCCCAGGTGCCTTTTATTACATAACCCCATTAATGCCTTAAAGGGGTGGGTCACACTTAAGTTAACTTTTAGTATGTCATAGAATGGCTAATTCTAAGCAACTTTTCAATTGACCTTCATTATTTATTTTAATAGTTTTTTAATTATTTGCCTTCTTCTTCTGACTCTTTCCAGATTTCAGGGGACACTGACCCCCATCTAAAAAACAAATGCTCTGTAGGCTACAAATGTATTGTTATTGCTACTTTTTATTACTCATCTTTCTATTCATCGTATTCCAGTCTCTTATTCAAATCACTGCATGGTCGTTAGGGTAATTTGCTCCCTGGCAACCCGATTGCTGAAATTGCAAACTAGAGAGCTGCTGAATAAAACGTTAAATAAGTCAAAAACCACAAACAATAAAAAATGAAAACCAATTGCAAATGATCTCAGAATATCGCTCTCTACATCATATGAACCGTTTTTAATTTAAAGATAAACAGCCCCTTTAAGCTCAGCTTGCTGCTGGTGCTTTATAGGTTCAACAGTTAACATTGCCTTTTGTGCTAGTTCCCCTTTAAGCAGGAGTTTCTGGGTTCTGCCAGGATGATTCTATCTGT
The DNA here is from genome assembly GCA_038501925.1 of Xenopus petersii. Classification (NCBI taxonomy): domain Eukaryota; kingdom Metazoa; phylum Chordata; class Amphibia; order Anura; family Pipidae; genus Xenopus; species Xenopus petersii. The sequence goes on along the minus strand of CM076684.1, from coordinate 138,140,509 downwards.
TTGGGATTAGCTGAGTTTTTTGGGTTCATCGCTTGCCAGCTCAGCAGGTTTCATAAAAATCCATATTTTAATAGAAGGGTAAAATCACATAAAGCTGCCTGGGCCGGAATGCTCCTCGCTTTGTGGTTTAGAAGAACAGTTACTGTATTTGATCTTCCCAGACTCTGCCGATTCCAGGACCCCCTGCGGCTCGTCTTTGCCCCGGGGCTGTCGCAGTTCCTCTGACAGGCTCAGCCCATCTCGCCAGTTTAGAGAGCGGATCCTCTGATCACTGCAGTTGGTGCCCAGTCAGAGCCTGGCAAGTGGCACAAGTCTGAGGTGCAAAGTATCTGGGTGCTGTCAGTGAGCCGTCACTAGCAATTAGTTCTTCTCCCGCAGAGACTTTGGAAACAGTTTCTGAACCAAAATAGAACAATTTCTGGCAGTGGGGCAAATAATAATAAGTGGCACGCCATGCATATTAATGCCAACTAACACCCTGTATGCCAGCTCAGAGACCCGTGATGATGCCACATGTGTGTCAGGATTAAACCAAACTAGGGTAGAACTTTTTAGTAATCTGTCTACTACAAGTTTTGAAACAAAAGAATGGTTCTGGCTGATTTCTATAGGCAACTGCCCTGGGGCATTTAGCACCTATGTCAGTAAATCAGCATCAGTTTGTGGATCTGCATGTGCCAAGCAAGGAGTCTTGGCCATGTATTCATCTTAAAGGAAAAGTAAAGCTTAACTAAAGAAGTAGCTAGAAATGTTGTACATTATGTTTTGGGCTTCTGTACCAGCCCAAGGCAACCACAGCCCTTTAGCAGTAAAGATCTGTGTCTCCAAAGATGCCCCAGTAGCTCCCCATCTTCTTTTCTGCTGATTCACTGCACATGCTCTGTGCTGCTGTCACTTACTGAGCATAGGGAGCCACTCACAATATACAGTACACTTTGGCGCAAATTCACTAAGCCCCGAAGCGCCGAACGCTAGCGTTAATTCGCTAGCGTTTGGCATTTTTCGTTACTGCGCAAATTCACTAACGAACGCTGGCGTAGTTTCGCTAGTGTTACTGCGCACCCTTACGCCAGGCGAATTTTTGCTAGCGACGTAACTACGCAAATTCACTAACTTGCGCAGTGTACTGAACGCTACCTTTTACGCTAGACTTCCTTCGCCACCTCAGACCTGGCGAAGCGCAATAGAGTAGATAGGGATTGTTTAAAAAAAAATCAAATTTTTTTCTAAGTCCCAAAAAACGCTGGCGTGTTTTCTACATGATGGGTGATAGGCTGAAAAAGATCGAAAATATTTTTGGGGCTCCCCTCCTTCCCCCCTACATCTCCTGACTCATGGCAACTTACCTAGACAGTGGGCACATGTGTAGGGCAAAATAAAATTTTTATTTGCTGATTTGAAGGTTTTCTAGGCATTTGTAGTGCTGATACGTATTCCTCCATTGAAATTTAAATTTTGCGCCATATGCAAATTAGTCTTCGTTAGCATAACTTCGCTTTACATAGCAAATCAACGCTAGCGCAACTTCGCAACCTTACGCTACCCCTGTGCGCAACTTCGGATTTTAGTGAATTTGCGGAGCGCTGGCGAAACTACACCTGGCGAAGTGCGGCGAAGTTGCGCCTGGCGCAACTTCGCATCTTAGTGAATTTGCCCCATAGAATAGAAATGTCACAATATAAGGCTGATTAGTAATTAATACACATAATTACTACATGGCAGCACAGAAACCAGTGCAATTAGCATCAGAATTGAATAATCAGCAAACCTGTAGCATCAGCTTATATTACAGCCAGGGAAGCTCATTTTCTGCTGGATAATTAGTGACGAGCCCTAAGCTTAGCTTCTCAACAGCCAATCAGAGCCCACTGAGCATGTGAGTGTCACAGACACTTTCCAAGATGGTGACCCCCTGTGACAAGTATGAAGTCCTGGATCATTGCTGCTATTGACAAGCTGAAACTTTAGCCTCGTGCAATAAGTTCCGTATATAAAATATGGCATTTTTAGACATATTCATTTTTAGGGTTTAGTTCTCCTTTAAAGATAAGGAAAACAAGGTGCTCCAGAACATAATGTAAATAGCTCATGAGTAGTTGATGTGGTCCAGGTTTACCAGTCCCAGACCCCCGACTATAGGGAGCGGCAAACCAGGATATACAACAAAAAGAACGGGGCTATCCGGCACTCAGAGGAATCCACAAGGCCAATGATTAAGTACCCCTGTGGGTACGAATCGCTTAGGGCTCATGGAGATGCAAGTATATTCTTTGATTAATGAAGTCATTTTTAACTAATATTTCTTGGCCTTGTGGATTCCTCTGATCATCCATACCTTGTAACATATTTACCCCATAACCTCATACAGCTACACCCATTCATGTGCAATTAAACACAGAAACTGCTCTTTTATGAACAGAAGGCTTTGTCTAAGTAAAATAACAAGAAGAACATGCAAGTGGTTGTCCCATAATGATGATGAGAAAGAAACTGTACATTAAAATAAGCACTGGGCACCCTCTATTGGCTGCATTTGACGTTCAGCCAACAGGGTGCGCCAAAAAGTTCAACCAATTTATCCCAAGTCTTTGATGAAAAGTTGGTCTATCCCAGCACTTCTCTACCAAGCGACAAGCCGGCCTGTAGCCTTGCCAGGGAATATTCCATTTCAAGTGAAAAAACATAGCATTCTCGCTAAATCTGACGGCTGTAATTTCCTTTAATAGCATGATTATAAAGTTTAGCTCTGCTCTTTGTTTTTTTGTGCTCATGTTTCCACTAAGGTGGTGGTGGTCAGACATTCTTGGAGGAACAATCGTTGATCAAGGCCCCAGTAGCTTGTATCAAGGTTAAAGGGTCCAAGGTCCTGGTGTCTACTTCTACATCATGGAGGTGAGCAACAGTCAACTGTCAACTGTCACTCACAGGAGTGTAAATTACATTGTGGAGCCAATGGTGGTACCTCAGTATAAGATGAATCTTTTATACTTGCTTGGTTATGACTATGGGTGCAGAAAAAATAATGGGGTCCTTAATCTCAGAAAGATCATAAACCTTTATTTAGTCCTTTCTTAGAGAAGAGCCCCATAATACCCAGAGAGCCCCATGGTGTAACCACAGGCAATAATTTCTTCTTTACACGTCGTATTTGTCTATCGTCCTGCCACATATGATACCAGTGGATTTGTCAGCTTTGCGAGGAGCTTTCCCTAAATATCATCATCAACCGTCTTATTATGCATCCCCATAAAGAGATTACATACAATAACAGAATTTACTAGCATTAGGCCTGATTGCAAGCAGATGTCTCTGCCACCTCATTCTGCTCCAAGGCAGGCCCAAATTATGGTAAATGGGAAGGCTTTGCTGCTGTCCCTCTGCCAAGGAACACTAAACCCCAGCAAAGTCTGCTCCTAATTTAAAGATCATTTTAAAGCAATTTTCTTTCAGCTGGAAGGGGAGAATGCAGGAGAGAAAACAAGATATGTGTCCTGGAGAGGAATGCGAGGATTCCAAGGTTTCTGGTGGCAGAAGATCAAGATACTTTATGACATTAAAAGTGTTTAATCCCCTGGGCTTTCAGTCCATGCGTGACTTGTTCTCACCTGGAATCTTAGGGGACTACGGGAGAACATTGCAGAACATTATGCAGCAAAAGTTTAAGAAAAGAACAGCCCTGTGCAATGGCTAGAAAATTTGCATGACGGGCAGTTTTAGAGAAAAGGGGTTTGTGTGTCATTGCAGCTGGTGAGAGATTGTAGGGAAGGAACGGTGTGTAGGAGGAGGTGTCTCCTGAAAACCTTAGTGCAGTCTTTTAAGAAGGACCTTGTCTATTAGGTTTATCATAGGGCCCTTTCTTGAAAACAGCAGAGGGCCCTTCCTGTAAACTCTTTAATATGAGAAACCCTGCCTGTAGGCTTTATGATATGAAAAACCATTGCCTGTAGGCTTTGGGATATGAGAAACCCATCCTGTAGGCTCTCTGATATGTAAAACCCTGCCTTGTAGGCTTCATGATATAAGAAACACACCCTGTAGGCTTCATCATATGAGAAACCCATGCCTGTAGGCTTCATCATATGAGATACCCTTCCTGTAGACTTTATGATATGAGAAATCCTTCCTGTGGGCTTTCTGATATGAGAAACACTACATGCAGGCTTCATGATATGAGAAACCCTTCCTGTAGACTTTATAATGTCAGAAACCCTTCCTATAGGCTTCATGATATGAGAAACCCTGCCTTGTAGGCTTCATGATATGAGAAACACATCCTGTAGGCTTCATCATATGATTAACCCTTCCTGTAGGCTTTATGATATGAGAACCCCTTCCTGTAGGCTTTATAATGTGAGAAATCCTTCCTGCAGGCTTCATGATATGAGAAACCCTTCCTGTGGGCTTTCTGATATGAAACCCCTGCCTTGTAGGCTTCATGATATGAGAAACACATCCTGTAGGCTTCATCATATGATTAACCCTTCCTGTAGGCTTTATGATATGAGAACCCCTTCCTGTAGGCTTTATAATGTGAGAAATCCTTCCTGCAGGCTTCATGATATGAGAAACCCTTCCTGTGGGCTTTCTGATATGAAACCCCTGCCTTGTAGGCTTCATGATATGAGAAACACATCCTGTAGGCTTCATCATATGAGGAACCCTGCCTGAAGGCTTTATGATATGAGAAACCATTGCCACTTTCATTTCAAGTGGACTTAACTTATAAAAGGATGGAACCCAACACTTGATCAAGTGGAGTGGGGGGTTATGGGGCCCTAACTAACCTGAAATTGTCCATTTCATTAATATAAACCAATTTTTATGGCTCAGGTTACCCCTTAAAATACATTTCTAGTGCTGGGGACAAATTATAAGAACTAGATAGATAGTGTATAGTCTATAGCAGGGGTGCCCAAAAGGTAGATCGGGATCTACCAGTAGACCTTTAGTTGGTGATCAGTAGATCTCAAGACACTGTCAACAAACAGCTTGACTAAATTACCCTCCTGTTTTATTCTTTTAATTCAGATATTTATTCTGTTAAAGCTACATAAGAAATAGTTTTTTTAAATATAGTAATACAAATTCTCATAAATCAATATAATATTTAAGTAATATTTTCCATGGAAAAGAATGCTAACAGTGATATTATGGACGTAGATCATAATGGGACATCATAACTAAAAGTACACCACCCATTAGTAAGGTATCAGCAGTCCTCATCTATAGTTTCCCAACTAGTGGTATAAGGACTCCATCTACTGTTTGTTACACGGCATTGCAGCTAAAATGTGGAACCGAGTCCTAGGATTGCTCAGTGACATTCTCCTACCTGTAACAGCCACACGTTGAGACTCATGCTGTCAGTTTATGTATAGAATGTTAGCTCCTGAGAGTCAGCACATCCTGAGCAAAGCGACTCACCAACACATTCTGACTGCAATCAGATTTGGTAAATGTGGGGTTCCAGCTTTGCTACTGTGGAAGAAGATAGGGGACCTTCTGTAGGGAACAGGACAGATCCAGAATCCAGATATTTTTTTGTGTGGTCATGCCCTTTAATAAGTTTCTTATGTCTCGAATTTGAAAAGATATCATCTTCTTTGAATATTTCATTATAACGAAATCTGTTAATCTGTATTTAAGCCTTCCAATAGATATTATATTTTATCATATTTATTATATTTTATATTTTATGATGTTTTAAAGGAGTTGTTCAACTTTGTGTGAACTGTTAGTATGACGTAGAGAGTGATATTCTGAGACAATTTGCAATTCGTTTTCATTTTTTATTATTTGTGGTTTTTGAGTGATTTAGCTTTTTATTCAACAGCTCTGCAGTTTGCACGTTCAGCAAACTGGTTTCTAGGGTCCATATTACCCTAGCAACCATGAATTGACTTGAATAATAGACTGAAATATGAATAGGAGAGGCCTGAATAGAAAGACGAGGAATAAAAAGTAGCAAGAACAATACATTTGTAACCTTACAGAGCATTTGTTTTTTAGATGGGGTCAGTGACCCCCATTTGAAAGCTGGAAAGATTCAGAAGAAGAAGGCAAACAATTTTCCTGGTGTCCCCCTGTCCCAGTCCAACCCTGGAACACAAAGAGCCAGCCAGATTTCATTTACAGAGGAAGTTTATTATATACAGACCGACCATAATTATGACATAACTAGAGGAAATCCACATCTTCTGTGACAGAATAAAAGGCAGGGGTAGGATTGTTTTCCTAAATATGCTGATATGGGTCATTTTATTCATACCAATGCCAAAGAATTCTGTGCCCACCAGTGCATGGAACATTTCCCTGTTTAAACTAAAAATGTATAATAAGAGGATCTTAAATCTGACCCCCCACATCCCGACAAAAACAGCCAATAAAATGTTATTTCTCTATATCCAGTAATAGCATTGTGGTCAAAGATCCCTGGAACAAACAAGTAGACACAGATTAAATAAACATAGAAGTGTTATAAAATTCCTAATGAGAAAGCCAGACCAGACTGCCCCAAATAATTTGACCTTGTTGTTTCTTACAATTGTTCATATATTTAATTATTTATGTGTGAGTTCCTCAACCTAACATTTTGTCCTGGCTACAACCAAGACACTCATGCTGTGAGTTGCTGACAGATTCCCCCTGCTCTAATTGGCTGATATGAGTCAGCAATAAGCAATGCTCTACTGACACTCAGTATGGTTTGGGTTGATAGGTTGAGGGCAGGGCCTGGAAGAAGGGGTAGGCAGAAGAGGCAAGTGCCTAGGGGGCAATGGAGGGGGACACCTGGCACATACCTCGTCCTTCACCAAACCATTGTCTCTTCACTGAAACTTATTGGATATGACTGACCCCCAGCATGAGTATGCGCGCCCCATGCTCCGCCTGCACAGGACTCTCATCTCAAATAGATGATAGATGGATAGATGGATGGATAGATAGATAGATAGATATAGATGATCGATTAATTAGATAATTAGATAGATAATAAAATAGACAGACAGATATTATTAGTATTTTATCTGAGAGGGATTGTGTGGGGCACATGGGAGAAGAAAGACTCCACTCACCAGCTGACACTCACTAGTCAGGGATACACAGGGGCCTTCTTTGGTCTATATGTCACAGGGGTCAAATCCATGCTCAATTGTTCACCTGCATGTGCTCCTGTAGCAACATGGCCACTCAGTGGCATCATCTGTGATGTTATCAACAGAGAGAACAGGAGAGTGTCTGGCCATAGTCAGCGTTAGAGAGTATGTCAGCTGTGTATGTGTGAGTGTGTGCTGTGAATTTCAACTTGTCAGAACCAGTGTGAATAAAAGAAAACAGTGAGTAAAGGAGAAGTGAAGAGATGAGCAAAGAGTAAGGACAGAGAAAAAGAGCGGGAAAGTGTCCAGTGAGGTAACCAGGAAGTAATTCCAGCAAGTGGAGCTGAGCCAACAAAGTATTTCCCTTCTGCAAAGGTGTGGGGGTCATTTTTGAGGGCGAAACTGTTAAGTTAATTGACTCCACAAGTTATTTGTTATCTGGGAGTGAAAAGTGGTTGTTATGACTTAAGTAATTTTCAATGGTTTGAGCTCATATAATCAGAGAAGAGCTTGGAATTTCACCTTTGCGTTTCAATGAACTAGACAGTGATATTCCGATAATACAGTCTGTGCAATTGGTCTCCATTTGTTATTGTTTGTGTTGTATTTGTAATTATTTATCTTTCTTTGTTCAGCAGAGAGCCAGTTTGGAGTTTCAGCCACTGTCAGGTTATTAGCTATAAGGCTTGAGAAAGGGCCCTGTGAAGGCCGAAACATTTTGTCTACCTGCACAATTGAGCTAATAAAAACGAAACGTTGAAAGAAAACTACAACTAACAGTGTGCTGCAGTCATTGGACTTTGTGTCACTGCCTAGTGTAACCGCTGCACCCAGGGAGTGATTTGAATGAGAGGCTTCTGGGGTCAGTGACCCCTATTGGAAAGCTGCAAAGAAGAAGGTAAATTATTTAAAAAAAAACAATACAGTTTATAAAAAGTGAAAGATTGATAAAAACGGGGCATTGTGAAACATATTTCTCCCACATGTGTGCAGTATGTAGAACTTTCATATAGCAAACAGCCTGGGTTACCTTGCTGAACAGCTGAATAAAATACAACTGCACCATACACAGTAACATAGTTGCCGGTTGCTAAACTCGAACAATGGGGGTGGAGCAGATAGCATTGGGGGTGGAGTAGTGATCTGGGATGGGCATGATGACATCAGAGGCAGGCACAATGATGTCATGGAGCTATGATGCTGGGTCAGAGTTATTATATCACTTAAATGCAAATGGATGGATTTCTGTCCAGTTTTAACAATGTTTTAAATGGGACAGAAAGTTTTGAACGGACAGCCCTTTAACAAACTGATATGTCCAGTTGAAACCCTACCTCTATCTATTCTGCCTGATGAGTAAGACCAATCCTTTAACTACAGGTATGGGATCTATTATACAGAAATCAGTTATCAAGAAAGCTCTGAAACACAGCAATGCTCATTTAGAAAAATGATTTCTTATTTTTGATTGATTTGCTTATTTCTGTTTCTTTAATAACATGAAATTAACTGCACTTCATAATAACTAAGCCATGTCAAGGTGAGTATCTTGGTATTTAATTGGTTTTCATTTGGCCAGATTAATGTTCGGGTTTCACGAGGCTGAAAACCAAACAGAAAGTTGAAACCCAAACAGGCCTTAGAAAAACCGAACTGTTCGGGTCAAAACCAAACAGGTGGCAACCAGGTCCGGACTGAGAATTAAAATAGGCCCTGGCATTTCAGGTACACAGAGGCCCAATAAGCCCACATAGAGGCCCAAACAGCCCCCACCAGCCCACTGAATACTGACTTTCTATGGGACCTTATAGCAGCCCCTCTGGCATTTGCCAGAACCCACAGATTCCCAGTCCAGGCCTGGTGGCAACCCTAAACATATTAGCTGAGGTTGAAAAATGATACGTGTCCATCAACTTCAACCTTTTTGTCTAACTGCCAGCTGATCCAAAGGCAGGTGAACCCCCCATAACGATATGTATTTATTTGTCTGCAGGAGAAAATAATAGTGAATACGCCTATACTGGCATTCACCGGGGGATGTTGGCTTCTATACTCATCATGGATTTAGCTTATAGCAGACCTTAGGACTATTTTGTCACGTGGATTCTGCAGCCACAGGGTCAGCTATATGGTGGTTATGCCGCTGGTCAGCTTGACCTCATCTGCGCAGGAAGCCAATGGTTTGTTATTATAGGCCCAAGGTTTCTGTATAACAGGAAAAGAAAGAGCTTTCTGTGTCCAGGTCTGAATTGGGACGAGAGAATCAGATGCCAGTAAGTCTTTCCATTGTAGAGTGTCTCCTTCAAGAGGAAATTTAAAAGCTTTTGCATTAAGGGGATATAAATAGACAGTGAAATAACACAAAGAACACCTCCCAAAGAAACACTAAAATCTTCAGTACTTTGAGCACAAAGAACAAGGAACTACATACCCAAGCTGATCCTGCTGAACCTCTTCAAGTGAAGGACTTGTTGGGAGGGGCACATTCCCTGTACTTTTTGCTTTGGCTAATGGGGTTGTGGGGTTAAGGAAGCAGAGACTGTATTTTACAGAGTGATAAGGAGACTTGTGTTGTGTGGCCCCCAGGAATGAAGAGAAGAGGATGTCCCAAAGGTTCCAGCAGCCGATTTACGATTTCAAACAAATCAAAAAACAGATTCCAAAGAACCTTTATACCCTGATTATAGGTTTTACCATCCTGTCAACACTAGGGGGCACTATGATGCAAGGGACATGCAAACTGAGTTCTACTCACTTACTGTACATTGATCATAAAACCAACTGTGCCTATATATTATACAATTACTGTCTGTGTGTATATGATATGGGGGTGTCTATATATTATACAGTTACTGTCTGTGTGTATATGATATGGGGGTGTCTATATATTATTCAATTACTGTCTGTGTGTATATGATATGGGGGTGTCTATATATTATACAGTTACTGTCTGTGTGTATATGATATGGGGGTGTCTATATATTATACAGTTACTGTCTGTGTGTATATGATATGGGGGTGTCTATATATTATACAATTACTGTCTGTGTGTATATGATATGGGGGTGTCTATATATTATACAGTTACTGTCTGTGTGTATATGATATGGGGGTGTCTATATATTATACAGTTACTGTCTGTGTGTATATGATATGGGGGTGTCTATATATTATACAGTTACTGTCTGTGTGTATATGATATGGGGGTGTCTATATATTATACAGTTACTGTCTGTGTGTATATGATATGGGGGTGTCTATATATTATACAGTTACTGTCTGTGTGTATATGATATGGGGGTGTCTATATATTATACAGTTACTGTCTGTGTGTATATGATATGGGGGTGTCTATATATTATACAGTTACTGTCTGTGTGTATATGATATGGGGGTGTCTATATATTATACAGTGACTGTCTGTGTGTATATGATATGGGGGTGTCTAGATATTATACAGTTACTGTCTGTGTGTATATGATATGGGGGTGTCTATATATTATACAGTTACTGTCTGTGTGTATATGATATGGGGGTGTCTATATATTATACAGTTACTGTCTGTGTGTATATGATATGGGGGTGTCAATATATTATACAATTACTGTCTGTGTGTATATGATATGGGGGTGTCTATATATTATACAGTGACTGTCTGTGTGTATATGATATGGGGGTGTCTAGATATTATACAGTTACTGTATGTGTGTATATGATATGGGGGTATCTATATATTATACAGTTACTGTCTGTGTGTATATGATATGGGGGTGTCTATATATTATACAGTTACTGTCTGTGTGTATATGATATGGGGGTGTCTATATATTATACAGTTACTGTCTGTTTGTATATGATATGGAGAATGTTCTTATTTTACCGTTTATCAGCTGACATTGATGAGTATTTAGCATTATGTTTGTTAGTAGAACTCTCAGGTCAATGAAAGAGTCACCTCTTTAATAACCTGCTTATTAAGCTCTCCTGATATATACAAGGATTAATTGGCAATTAGAAAGTACAATGAAGATGCTGTCGACACGGTGACCCTGTGGCACTTTCCCACTAAAGCTGTGTATCTGGGCAAATAAAATGTCACTGAAGCTCTAATTATCTGCGAATTCTGCACCAACTATAATTGTTGATTCCCCCCCACATGTCGCATGTTTGTGCTGCTCTTACACCCACCCTGTGTTATATCTCAGGGATTAGACATCTGAAATTAACCACAAAGCCTTTTCATATATTTTTAGCATAACGTTTCAGATAAGTATAATATTTATATTGATGGGAGAAACCAAATTTTCAGTTGACAGTACAATTTTAGGGTGTAGCTTATTGTGTGCCCAGAACATTCCTTCTCTGTATATTTGTATTTATACATATGGGAGGAGGAGGTGCCATATTGATTCCCTTAGACAGTACAGTATGAGGGTATAGCTTATTGTGTGCCCAGAACATTCCTTCTCTGTATATTTGTATTTATACATATGGGAGGAGGTGCCATATTGATTCCCTTAGACAGTACAGTATGAGGGTATAGCTTATTGTGTGCCCAGAACATTCCTTCTCTGTATATTTGTATTTATACATATGGGAGGAGGTGCCATATTGATTCCCTTAGACAGTACAGTATGAGGGTATAGCTTATTGTGTGCCCAGAACATTCCTTCTCTGTATATTTGTATTTATACAAATTGGTCTCCAATTCCTAATGTGCCTCGAATCCTTCTTCCACTTTGATATCAGAATTAAAGAGGAGTACTGCATAGATGGCGAGAGATGTTTTTCCTTCAAGCAGGCATTAAAGACTTGGGCAAACACTGGAGCCAAATCTTCCTTAAAGGTGATGTAGAATTCAGCTGTAACCATCTGGTCCATTCCAGGAGCCTCTTTTTTCTGTTGTTTACCAATTGCCTGCCTCACTTCCTCCTCCATTATTTCTGCTAGCAAAGGGGAACAGTCCAAATTAACAGTGTTAGAAACTGGGATCTCCTTTAGGATAGCATGAATCTTTTCCCCGTCCAAAGACTGTTCTTTGTAAAGATCACCATAGTAAGCCCTCACCACCTTCAGGTTACCCTCCCTAAACACTTCTAAATTACTCTGCAGGTTATAAAGGCCTTCAACCCACTTCCTCTGAATCAGGGGTGTCCAAACTACGGCCCGCGGGCCGATCCATTTTTAATTGGCCCGGCGCAAATTGCAAAAATATACAGAATATGGCCCGCACATGAAACCTGGCTGTAGATTAGAAGAGGCAGATTAACACGGAAGATAATGGTCGGCCCTGTATTGGATGAAGGGGAGGTGGGTAGGACACTCCTTAATGCGTGTCCCTTGGCCCCATTATCCAATCAAACAAGGGTCAGCATTCCTCAGCTAATTAGTTAATTTAGGTCTCCATAGCCCAGCCCCTGGCCATTACTCTCGCCTCAGTGGTGACGTTCCGCTCACTACGGAACTTTAGGTATTATGGTTCTTGTCGCACTCCGTAAAGCGCTTTCAGTTCTTCGCACAGCTGTTGCCATGTCGGTGTTTTGCACTAGTATCTTGCGGTAAGGAATAGACCGGCGGCACATAGGGACGGGGAAATACAGCGGGGAGCCAGGATCGTTGGTGATTGGGGTATTTTCTCAGGAAGCTATTCTAGATTGCGAGAATGGGGAGATATCGGTTCTATCTTAGCCTAGCTCAGAAGAGAGAACTTGCTCTATTGCATGACAGACGTTTTGATAGTTGTAGTTTTACCGTATCGGACTGCCAAGGTTTAAGGATTCCTGGCAAGCTGTTTAAGGAGGCAAAATATAGTTTTATTAAATGATGTTAATGGTTCAAAGAATGTCAGGCTGAATGGTCGGCCCCCACATATTTTCACCTCACCAGATCTGGCCCTCGTTGCAAAAAGTTTGGACACCCCTGCTCTGAATAGTCTCCTTACAGTTTTGTCAAGGGTAAGTAATCTCCATAGTCCCTTTCCAGAACCATGGACTAAAGCCAGTTGTACTTTTGCTGTCTTAACAAATACTTAAATTAACTTTAAGGTTAATTTTTCTCCCTTTTCGAAACACAGATTTCTGGCTCTCTATTTCTTTAGCCCTCCTCTTTTTAAATGAGGCATAAGCGAAAAAGGTATGGAAAGAATCTTTAGCCGAGTCTCACCAATCCACAACACAATCAAAGAAATCCACTTTTTATATCTGCAATTTCTATTTGTCTTTGAATACCCCGTTATCAATACGCCATAACCCCTTAACAAATCCTGAGCCTACCAAAATGAAAGAAGAGACCCAAACGGTCAGAAAATTCAACCACTATCTCTTTAAAGTTTGAAGACTCTCCTCATCTCTTTTTAAACAAAAAAAAGATCTCACAGGCCACTAAATCCTTTAAACCAGCTAAAGAATAAACATTCATATTTATTAATCTTCCCCGTCCTATCCTTCTCGCATAATACCTGGTTAAAGTGTCCGGCAAAAATAATAAGCACTGAAGTAAAAAGAAAGTCATCAAATAAAGACCTTTTTACAGAGATTGCCTGGGGCCCATATATGTTAATAAGCCTCACTAACTTCCCTTCCATCAAAATGACCAGCAGCAAACACTTGCCTGACTGCACATTTACTACTTTCTTGACCACAAATTGCTTATCACCTTTGAACAAGATGGTAACTCCCTTCACAGCTTTCATGGCTATAGACCAGAAAGAGAGACCCTCCCTCCAATCCATTTTTGCCATCCTGACTTCATTTACAGATGAGAGTCTAGTTTCCAGCAAAAGATAAAATCAGCGATCAATTCCTTAAATAATTCATAAGCAACACAGCAGGAGTTTCTGTGCTTGATACTACATGCATTAACGGTATAAAAATCAATTGACAGATCCATTTCTCTTTTTTTCTCGTGGCCTGATCTCTTCACTTGCACCCTAGGTCCTAAGTCCGTTTCCATCTCCTCTTCGTCTAAAGATTCCCATTCTGGATCCAATGACACATCATCCAGTTCTTTTTTGCTTTTTTTCTACTAGTGTCCTGGATCTGTTTTTTTCTTTTTTCTCTTTCCTTATCCTCCTCCATCTTTTCTAATTCCTCTGATTCCAACACAGCCTCTGCCCATGATTTCATAGTACTTCCTACCTGTTCTGACTCTCAACAGTCATTTTAGCCACTATCTTTTTTTTTTGGCTGTCATTTTCCTGCTTTCCCTCACTGTTTTCCATTTCTCTGATTTTTTTTTCTCCCCACTAGAAACATTTAGGGGCCCATTTACTTAGTTTGAGTGGAGGAATAGAAGAAAAAAAACTTCGAATTTCTAATGTTTTTTTTGGCTACTTCGACCATCGAACTGGCTACTTCGACTTCGAAATGAACAATTCAAACTAAAAATCGTTCGACTATTCGACCATTTGATAGTCTAAGTACTGTCTCTTTAACAAAAAACTTCGACCCCCTAGTTCGTCACCTAAAAACTACTGAAGTCAATGTTAGCCTATGGGGAAGGTCCCCATAGGCTTCCTAAGTATTTTTTGGTCAAGAAAAATCGTTCGATCGATGGATTAAAATCTTTCGAATCAGACGATTCGAAGGATTTAATAGTTTAATAGATCTTTCGTCCGATCGAACGAATATCGCTAAATCCTTAGATTTCGATATTCGAAGTTGAAGGATTTAACTTCGACAGTCGAATATCGAGGGTTAATTATCCCTCGATATTCGACCTTAAGTAAATTTGCCCCTTAGCACATCCTTCTGGATCATCTGTTTGATTATCCTGCAGCTTTTGCAAGTCTGTCCCACCACCAACCATGTCCTCCTTCAATTCTCTATATTGGGAAGTGATTTTTTTAATATTGCACCAGGCGTTGGGCAATTCCTGTAGGCATGGCCAGTTTTGAGACAAAGATTTCATGTGATCTGTTTATCGCATTCTTTACTATTGACCAATTTCTCCAGAAAAGCTCACTTTTTATACTGCATTTTTCCTTCTTGCACCAAACAGAGTCTTGGCTGACCAACATAATAGCAAACTCTTCTATCCTTGCCAATAAAAAAAAAAGTGGAAAGGTGCTTTTGAGAATAACCTTTTGTATTAAAGGGGTTGTTCACCTTTGAGTTAACTTTTAGTATAATGTAGAGAGTGATATTCTGAGACAATTTGCAATTGGTTTTCATTTTTTATTGTTTGTGGTTTTATAGTTATTTAGCTTTTTATTCAGCAGCTCTCCAGTTTGCAGTGTCAGCAATTTGGTTTCTAGGGTACAAATTACCCTAGCAACCCTGCATTGATTTGAATAAGAGACTGGAATATGAATAGGAGAGGGACTGAATAGATTGATAAGTTATAAAAAGTGGCAATAATAATACATTTGTAGCCTTACAGAGCATTTGTTTTTAGATGGTGTCAGTGACCCCCATTTGAAAGCTGCAAAGAAACAGAAGAAAATTGCAAATCATTCAAAAAACTATGCAAAATAAATTATGAAGACCAATTGAAAAGTTTCTCAGAATTGGCCCTTCTACAATATACTAAAAGTGAACTTGAAGGTGAACCACCCCTTTAAGTTTAACCTGTACCATTTAGCCTCCTACCCACAGATCTTCCTCATCGAATATTTTTACCAAAGGAGATAAAACGTATTTATCCAAATAAGAATGTCCTCTGAGTGTCTCATTTTTCGTAATTATTGTCACATTCTTTAACTCTGCCTTGGAGACAGGAATGACTTTAAAATTCTGCCATTCTTTAGCATTTTTCTTTTAATTATATTGCCTCCAAAATTCCTCTAACAATGCCAATCATTGCGGAAAGTCCTCTTGCTTCCTACAGTTTTAGGGCAGAGACACAAGTGGAGATTTGGGGAGATTAAGTCGCCCGGCGACAAAACACCTCTTCTTTGGGTGATTAGTCGCCCGATGAAGAGGTGATTTGTTGCTGGGTGTCTAATCTCCCCCAATCTCCACGTGTGTCTCTGCCCTTAGAGAAAAACCCAGAAGCCTCCCCACTTGCCACAGAAATGCTAGTAGCATGCTCAGAGGTGAAGCTTTCTTTTATGACATTTTCTGATCACAAACTGTACCTCCTAATTGAAAAGCATTGCCTGTCTGCTCAGAAACATTATCAACCTTCTTTGAACAATCATCCGCAACCTTTCCTTTTGACACAGAAACAGAAACATTAACTTTTTTTTTCCCAGAAGAAGAAACATTTCCCTTTGATGAAAAAGCAACAGCAGATCACATTCATTTTCTTTAAGTAATTCAGATATCTTAATATTATATATTTGTATGTATACAAATGGGTTTATTAAGTATATGATTATAGAGCATGTAGCTATGTGTTTACCTGGGATAAGGAAAGTGTAGCTGAATAAATCAGGTCTATACAGTAAATATCATTATGTGCAGCTCTTTGCCCAGGGCCGGAGAGATCATTGTGTTACTGTGAGTAGTTCAAGGCTACAATGAGATATTTCTCTGACTTAGCAATCAGTTTCCCAGCAGTGATGCTGCGCCCTGTATATCAGCACAATGCTGTTACCATGAATATAATAATAATAATGACAATAATAATAAATCACACATATTTCATACAGAGAAAACTTTGTGGGAGACAGGTTTTTTATTGGGAAATTCACCAGGATGATTGGCTGCTTTATCTGCATGTTTGCCCTTCCCATAAGGGCCCAGTACATTAAATGGACAGAGATATATATTGCACAAAGGATATTCCAGCAGGTTTGAATGTGTATAGCCAGGGCTTAGCATTTGACAAGGTTGCCCACTGTGACCCTGTCTAATGAAGTTACCCCCATTGAAGCTATATCAGTGCTGTCCCCTATTGCCACGGGTGAACTGGGGGGGGGGGGTTAAGTTTTCCTGATAATGTGGTTGATATTGGCAAATGATCTCACTGCCACCCATCTCAGGCAACCATCATTTGTATAACTATAGCCACATCCCTCCCTGGGACAACTGCCTTTTCCCCTGCTGATGGCCCTGTATGGAATGAATAGCACATGAACCTAATTGCAAATAGATGTAGCTATGGATTATGTACTCTAAGCCCTCCAATATTTACTCTGCACCCACAGTGGATTGGCATTCTGATTTCTACAAACACAATATTAACATACATAGAGAATATCTAACCTGCATCTCTGTAGCTATGGTTGTACTATAACTCCCAGCACCCCTCAGCTGTAAGAGGCAATAGGTTACATTTTCAGAATTTACAGGTTAAAGCAGAAAATTACAATTCCTGAGAGTCTAGTCCCTGAGCCCAAGTACTTCTTGCATTAAGTATGATTGAGGAGAGATCGTGCCTATAGTAACAGTGGGATAATAATCTCTGGGAAGGGAGTGTGACTGTGGGACAGCAGGTATAGTAGGGAGAGATGGTGTCTATAGTAACAGTGGATAATACTCTCTGGGAAGGGAGTGTGACTGTGGGATAGCAGGTATAGTAGGGAGAGATGGTGTCTATAGTAACAGTGGGATAATAGTCTCTGGGAAGGGAGTGTGACTGTGGGATAGTAGGTATAGTAGGGAGAGATGGTGCCTATAGTAACAGTGGATAATAGTCTCTGGGAAGGGAGTGTGACTGTGGGATAGCAGGTATAGTAGGGAGAGATGGTGCCTATAGTAACAGTGGGATAATAGTCTCTGGGAAGGGAGTGTGACTGTGGGATAGTAGGTATAGTAGGGAGAGATGGTGCCTATAGTAACAGTGGATAATAGTCTCTGGGAAGGGAGTGTGACTGTGGAATAGCAGGTATAGTAGGGAGAGATGGTGCCTATAGTAACAGTGGGAATAATAATCTCTGGGAAGGGAGTGTGACTGTGGGATAGCAGGTATAGTAGGGAGAGATGGTGCCTATAGTAACAGTAGATAATAGTCTCTGGGAAGGGAGTGTGACTGTGGGATAGCAGGTATAGTAGGGAGAGATGGTGCCTATAGTAACAGTAGATAATAGTCTCTGGGAAGGGAGTGTGACTGTGGGATAGCGGGTATAGTAGGGAGAGATGGTGCCTATAGTAACAGTAGATAATAGTCTCTGGGAAGGGAGTGTGACTGTGGGATAGCGGGTATAGTAGGGAGAGATGGTGCCTATAGTAACAGTAGATAATAGTCTCTGGGAAGGGAGTGTGACTGTGGGATAGCAGGTAAAGTAGGGAGAGATGGTGTCTATAGTAACAGTGGGATAATAGTCTCTGGGAAGAGAGTGTGACTGTGGGATAGCAGGTATAGTAGGGAGAGATGGTGTCTATAGTAACAGTGGGATAATAGTCTCTGGGAAGGGACTGTGGCTGTGGGATAGTGTCTATAGTAGCAGGGTAAAAATCATCTCAGGAAAGGTTACTATACTTTATTGTGACCCAATAGTATAGGCAGCCCCATTTCAAAATGCTCAGCAAGGTGTAAATAAGTCTCCATACTGACAAGCTTAGTCCCATACATATTCAAGGAGCCCTTGCGTGAGGAGATAACATTCTGCTTCTGGTCTCCTGGACAGAAAGTAAACAGCAGCCCCCTCCATTCCCCTCCAGCAAAGTGTACAAACCACTGTTCCATAATACATTGGGTTTTCGCTGCAGTGTGCAAACAAGTGGCCCGGCCATCTGGACATTGTTTCCCTTTGCTATAAATTACAAGACCACGCTGAGGACACATGGTGCTGTGGGTCCTATCCTTTTCCTCCTCCACAGAAACATCTTTTTGAGTTCCCCTCGGAAGCTGTCGTGCAACCAGGCGTAGAGCAGTGAGTTGGTGCAGGCAGACATCATGGCCAGCCAGTGGCACAGCAGCTGCACCAGGTTGAAGTATTGTTTGTCAATAAGATTAATATCAATATCTTTCATTATGTTGAATATATGCAGCGGCAGCCAACACATGCCAAAGGCCCCCACCACCAGCACCAACAAGCGGAAGGTCTTCTTCCTCCTGGCCCTGTCCCACTCAGCCTGCACATTAGTGATGTTCCCGGGGACCACTCGGTTCTTCAGCTTGACCGAAATCCTTAGGTAGGACAAGGCGATGATAATGAAAGGGAGGGCGTAGGTAAGGATGAGGGTGCTGTAGGCATATGCCAGGCGTTTCTTTTCCATTCCAAACCAAAACTCCTCACAGATTGAGAAGTCCAGCTGAGGAAACTCAACATGGTAGGTGTGGGCCAAGGCTGGGACGGCCATCAGGCAACTCAACAGCCAGATCCCGGCTAGAATATAGGCACAGGTAGGAATGGTCAGCCTTCTCCTGAGAGGATAAACCGTAGCATGGTACCGGTCCACTGCTATTACTGTGAGAGTGAAGACTGAAACATAGACAGTCACTGGCTGCATCAGAAAGACAAAGTAGCAGAGGAAATGCCCAAAAACCCACCCCCTGGGCTCAAAAACATACGCCAGGGTGAGGGGCACACAGGTGGCACACATGAGCATGTCAGAGAAGGCCAAGTTGCCCACCAGAAAGTTGGTGACGTTGTGCATCTTTTTGCTTCTGCAGATTACGTAGATGAGCAGGTAGTTGCCAAAGATGCCGGTGAAGACCACCAGCGAGTAGCAGGGGATGATGAGGGCTTTGTAGGAGTGGATGAGCTGCAACCCCATAAACTGCTGGCTGGAGTTACTGCTCATGGCGGGGAATAGGCTTTGGGTGGTGGAGATGTTCTTTGGGTTCATCGTTTCCTTCAGAGGAGGGACAGATGTGTAGAGGAATCCTGGTTCCTGCAGCAGAGGGTGAACATTTCATTATTCTACCTGGGTACAGGTAACAGGATTTCCCACCCACACTTGTACCCCAGGGACCCTTAGCCCCAGTACTTACTGCTCCGGGGAGCTGGAGGCATCTGCATTCAGTGCTTCTTCTGCATCCGACAGAAACGGCTTCTCTAACAGAAAATTGAGTGCTGGGTGGGGGGAGACAGGAGGAGGTTGGTATCTGACTCTGTATGTGCGTGAGTGTGTAAGTGAGTGTGTAAGTGTGTGTGGAAGGGAGAATGAAATCAAGGAGTGTGTGTGGGTGTATGGGTGTGCATATGTGTGCAACTCACAGGTTGAACACAACAGTCTTGGCTCAATACAGAATCCTCTATCAGCGAAGAGAGGCAAACACGTGACAAGCTGTGTAACAAACCCCTGTCCATCAGTTTCATTCTAATCAGCAACAAAAAGGGATGGGAATGTACTGAGAGCTCACTGTCCAATGACTGTAGCACCTTTAGTATACTTTCCCTGTTTTTGTTTTACATGTAAAATGCGTAAGTGACACAGGTGAACACTAGAGGGCAGCAAAGCCTGTGCTGAACATCCCTGTTAGAGATCACTAGAAATTGCCCGGAACTGTCATTCCTGATCTGTATAATGGGAAAACCAGCCCACAATTTGTTCATATTGACACTGATGTTCACTATACATTTACAGAACCTGTTATGTCTGCTCCAGAGGTGGGAAATGCATTTCTTTCATTAAATTGCTTGTTGCATGGAAATGAAATCAATTAGTAATTCAAAAGCAATCAGTGTCGGGTAAATGTACCCCCTACTGTAAATGATAAGGATATTAGAAGTCACCGAGGGGTTGTTCTGTGACCATATAAAGGCACAAGGCTGCAGGCTGAGTTATACAGGGAACTCTGAGTATCACTCATGTATTATAAGGGATAATGTACCCCCTACTGTAAATGATAAGGATATTAGAAGTCACTGAGGGGTTGTTCTGTGACCATATAAAGGCACAAGGCTGCAGGCTGAGTTATACAGGGAACTCTGAGTATCACTCATGTATTATAAGGGATAATGTACCCCCTACTGTAAATGATAAGGATATTAGAAGTCACTGAGGGGTTGTTCTGTGACCATATAAAGGCACAAGGCTGCAGGCTGAGTTATACAGGGAACTCTGAGTATCACTCATGTATTATAAGGGTTAATGTACCCCCTACTCTATATTATAAAACACTGTAGCTGTAGTTTATTATAAAAAGATATATGTTCTAAATAGACTATTTCTCTAGAGTACATTACAAAGTCTGATGCAAACAAACATGTTTATATAAGGGCAGATTATATGGAGATATATGTGCCCTTCACATCAGTTTCTCTGGTTTCTAAGCAATTCTCAAGGATGGTGATGTTAATAGAGATAAAGCCTGTTACACTGACCTTGGCTATTTTATCCCTCCTCACTCCACATGAACTTGATTGAAAACCACTGCCTCTGCCTCACATGGTCACTCCCCCAGAGAAATAAAGGTTAATTTGCATTTCTGTAGGTTTCTCAGTTCGGGTTATACATTGTAGAATTCTAGTTGTGACACACCTGGGTGCTGGGTCTGATACAGTGACATATCTGAGGTCTATGGACTCAAGATGTATGTATGTAGTAGTGATATGGGCTCAAGATGTATGTATGTAGTAGTAATATGGGCTCAAGATGGATATATGTAGTAGTGATATTGTATGGGCTCAAGATGTATGAATGTAGTAGTGATATGGGCTCAATATGTATGTATGTAGTAGTGATATGGGCTCAAGATGTATATATGTAGTAGTGATATGGGCTCAAGATGTATATATGTAGTAGTGATACTGTAAGGGCTCAAGATGTATGTATGTAGTAGTGATATGGGCTCAAGATGTATGAATGTAGTAGTGATATGGTCTCAAGATGTATGTATGTAGTAGTGATATGGGCTCAAGATGTATGAATGTAGTAGTGATACTGTATGGGCTCAAGATGTATATATGTAGTAGTGATATGGGCTCAAGATGTATGAATGTAGTAGTGATATGGGCTCAAGATGTATATATGTAGTAGTGATATGGGCTCAAGATGTATGAATGTAGTAGTGATATGGGCTCAAGATGTATGTATGTAGTAGTGATATGGGCTCAAGATGTATGAATGTAGTAGTGATATGGGCTCAAGATGTATGTATGTAGTAGTGATATGGGCTCAAGATGTATGTATGTAGTAGTGATATGGGCTCAAGATGTATGTTTGTAGTAGTGATATGGGCTCAAGATGTATGTATGTAGTAGTGATATGGGCTCAAGATGTATGTTTGTAGTAGTGATATGGGCTCAAGATGTATGTATGTAGTAGTGATATGGGCTCAAGATGTATGAATGTAGTAGTGATATGGGCTCAAGATGTATGTATGTAGTAGTGATATGGGCTCAAGATGTATGTTTGTAGTAGTGATATGGGCTCAAGATGTATGTTTGTAGTAGTGATATGGGCTCAAGATGTATGAATGTAGTAGTGATATGGGCTCAAGATGTATGTATGTAGTAGTGATATGGGCTCAAGATGTATGTTTGTTGTAGTATGTATGTAGTAGTGATATGGGCTCAAGATGTATGAATGTAGTAGTGATATGGGCTCAAGATGTATGTATGTAGTAGTGATATGGGCTCAAGATGTATGTTTGTAGTAGTGATATGGGCTCAAGATGTATGTTTGTAGTAGTGATATGGGCTCAAGATGTATGAATGTAGTAGTGATATGGGCTCAAGATGTATGTATGTAGTAGTGATATGGGCTCAAGATGTATGAATGTAGTAGTGATATGGGCTCAAGATGTATGTATGTAGTAGTGATATGGGCTCAAGATGTATGTTTGTAGTAGTGATATGGGCTCAAGATGTATGTTTGTAGTAGTGATATGGGCTCAAGATGTATGAATGTAGTAGTGATATGGGCTCAAGATGTATGTATGTAGTAGTGATATGGGCTCAAGATGTATGTTTGTTGTAGTATGTATGTAGTAGTGATATGGGCTCAAGATGTATGAATGTAGTAGTGATATGGGCTCAAGATGTATGTATGTAGTAGTGATATGGGCTCAAGATGTATGTTTGTAGTAGTGATATGGGCTCAAGATGTATGTTTGTAGTAGTGATATGGGCTCAAGATGTATGAATGTAGTAGTGATATGGGCTCAAGATGTATGTATGTAGTAGTGATATGGGCTCAAGATGTATGAATGTAGTAGTGATATGGGCTCAAGATGTATGTATGTAGTAGTGATATGGGCTCAAGATGTATGTTTGTAGTAGTGATATGGGCTCAAGATGTATGTTTGTAGTAGTGATATGGGCTCAAGATGTATGAATGTAGTAGTGATATGGGCTCAAGATGTATGAATGTAGTAGTGATATGGGCTCAAGATGTATGTATGTAGTAGTCAGATCCGGACTGGGAGTCAAAATAGGCCCTGGTATTTCAAGTACAGAGAGGCCCACTAAATAGTGACTTTCAGTGGCATCTTATGGCAGCCCCTCTGTCATTGCCCCTTTTGTGACGTCATCAGCAGGTCGGCGCAGTTCTATAAATGGAGGGGGGAAGCCGGGTCGGGTGTGGGTCCAGTTCAGGATAAATACTGGGTTCACCTTTCCTGTTCCCTAAAGGAATGAAAATTCCAAGAACTATAATATCCGCTCTCCTTTCAGTCGTCTTATCTCGAGGAGGCGCAGCAATGCAATTCGCTTACACATATGACTCATTCATTTGCCGTCGTAGTAATTAAGAAACGCGCGTCACCCGCTGGTACTTACTCGGGATCCATTTTTAGGGCTGAAGGGCTCTTGCTGGATGTGCAGCGGCTGCAAATATTGCAAAGAGACAGAAGAATTAAATAGACAACTTGATTAGATGGCCCTTGAGTTCTTCTTGTGGAGGAAAGAAAAAGCAATCAGAGATCTTAGAGGGGTAAATCCATCACAGATAAACAGGCATCTTCATTCATCAGAATAGAATGGTTAATTCTAAGCAACTTTTCAATTGGTCTTTATTGATTCTTTTTTATAGTTTTTGAATTACTTCTTCTCTTTCCAGCTTTCAAATGGGGGTCACTGACCCCATTTAAAAAAAAAATTCTGTAAGGCTACACATTTATTGTTATTGCTTTTTATTACTCATCTTTCTATTTAGTCCCTCTCCTATTCATATTCCAGCATCATGGTTACTAGGGGAATTTGGAACTTAGCAACCAGATTGCTGAATTGCAAGCTGGAGGAGCTGCTGAATAAAAAGTTAAATAACTCAGAAAAAACAAAAAATAAAAAATGAATATCAGAACATCACTCTCTATATATAGCAGTCATACTAAAAAGTTAACTCAAAGGTGAACCAAGGGGTAAGTTGGCAATTCTAATCACATTGAATGCTGGGAAATAAAGGCAGCATTGTGTGTACTTTACTGACAGAGCTCCTGGCTCTCCACACTTATTAAATGCCACATATTAAATTATTTGAAACGTGGTTAGGATAACGATCAGCAATCATAAAGAAGAATAACAATAGAAATGAAGAAATTAATATTGTTGCTATGGTATACAGCTATGACAACCAGATAGCTTATACCGTTGCAGTCTGGATGCAGAATAGAAATTCAAAATAAACAATGAGGATCAACTGAAAAGTTGTTTAGAAAAGATCTATCTATAACACAGAAAAAGTCATATATGTACCCAATGTATAATGTATATATATATATAGATATAGCCTGAAAAAATTCTATTGGGGAAGTACAAAAGGTCAGTTGTCCATGTGATTGTAATAACTGCCATTGCCATGGTAACCAATTGTAAATTTCTAATTAGAATGTTTTTGCTCCACATGTGATACATCATTATACATGCAGCTGATTGCGTGTGTGTGTTGTATGTCTGTGTGTGTGTGTATGTATTTACATGTCTGTGTGCATGTGTATGTACATGTCTGTGTGCGTGTGTATTTACATGTCTGTATGTGAGTGTGTATGTACATGTCTGTGTGCGTGTGTATTTACATGTCTGTATGTGAGTGTGTATGTACATGTCTGTATGTGAGTGTGTATGTACATGTCTGTGTGCGTGTGTATTTACATGTCTGTATGTGAGTGTTTATGTACATGTCTGTGTGCGTGTGTATTTACATGTCTGTATGTGAGTGTGTATGTACATGTCTGTATGTGAGTGTGTATGTACATGTCTGTATGTGAGTGTGTATGTACATGTCTGTATGTGAGTGTGTATGTACATGTCTGTGTGCGTGTGTATTTACATGTCTGTATGTGAGTGTGTATGTACATGTCTGTGTGCGTGTGTATTTACATGTCTGTATGTGAGTGTGTATGTACATGTCTGTATGTGAGTGTGTATGTACATGTCTGTGTGCGTGTGTATTTACATGTCTGTATGTGAGTGTTTATGTACATGTCTGTGTGCGTGTGTATTTACATGTCTGTATGTGAGTGTGTATGTACATGTCTGTATGTGAGTGTGTATGTACATGTCTGTATGTGAGTGTGTATGTACATGTCTGTGTGCGTGTGTATTTACATGTCTGTATGTGAGTGTGTATGTACATGTCTGTGTGCGTGTGTATTTACATGTCTGTATGTGAGTGTGTATGTACATGTCTGTATGTGAGTGTGTATGTACATGTCTGTGTGCGTGTGTATTTACATGTCTGTATGTGAGTGTTTATGTACATGTCTGTGTGCGTGTGTATTTACATGTCTGTATGTGAGTGTGTATGTACATGTCTGTGTGCGTGTGCGTGTGCATGTATGTGTGACACAAGCTGGAAACGGAACCTGCAGGATCAATGGCCCAAGACTTCAGAATTGCATACTAACGCATTTGTTCAACATTTTCAGTGGTTTTAAAGTTATGTGTAAATGTAAAAGCCGTATCTGCCTGGCTGTGTATATTCCATGCAATGCTGGTTCTGACTCCTAAAACAATGTAGCAGAAGCCATATAAGTCTGTAAGGCACCTCTGCCTTTTCTCTATATATTGCTCAGCCACCAGAACTTCTCTGATCACACATTCATAGGACGGACATTGTTTTGCTGGATAATGTATTCAACATCTCAAGGGCATCACTGTGAATCGTCACCATTGTCTGTCTCCCAAGAGCTTTAACATCCAGCAGGTCCCCAGTTCTGTCTCAGTGAGACATTTTAACTCCCAGAGACACTGGTATCACAGCAACAACATTTCCCAGATTACTTCTAATATCCTTATCATTTACAGTAGGGGGTACATTATCCCTTATAATACATGAGTGATACTCAGAGTTCCCTGTATAACTCAGCCTGCAGCCTTGTGCCTTTATATGGTCACAGAACAACCCCTCAGTGACTTCTAATATCCTTATCATTTACAGTAGGGGGTACATTATCCCTAATAATACATGAGTGATACTCAGAGTTCCCTGTATAACTCAGCCTGCAGCCTTGTACCTTTATATTGTCAAAGAACAACCCCTCAGTGACTTCTAATATCCTTATCATTTACAGTAGGGGGTACATTATCCCTTATAATACATGAGTGATACTCAGAGTTCCCTGTATAACTCAGCCTGCAGCCTTGTGCCTTTATATGGTCACAGAACAACCCCTCAGTGACTTCTAATATCCTTATCATTTACAGTAGGGGGTACAATATCTCTTATAATACATGAGTGATACTCAGAGTTCCCTGTATAACTTAGCCTGCAGCCTTGTGCCTTTATATGGTCACATAACCCCTCAGTGACTTCTAATATCCTTATCATTTACAGTAGGGGGTACATTATCTCTTATAATACATGAGTGATACTCAGAGTTCCCTGTATAACTCAGCCTGCAGCCTTGTGCCTTTATATGGTCACAGAACAACCCCTCAGTGACTTCTAATATCCTTATCATTTACAGTAGGGGGTACATTATCCCGTATAATACATGAGTGATACTCAGAGTTCCCTGTATAACTCAGCCTGCAGCCGTGTGCCTTTATATGGTCACAGAACCCCTCAGTGACTTCTAATATCCTTATCATTTACAGTAGGGGGTACATTATCCTTTATAATATATGAGTGATACTCAGAGTTCCCTGTATAACTCAGCCTGCAGCCTTGTGCCTTTATATGGTCACAGAACAACCCCTCAGTGACTTCTAATATCCTTATCATTTACAGTAGGGGGTACATTATCCCGCATAATACATGTGTGATACTCAGAGTTCCCTGTATAACTCAGCCTGCAGCCTTGTGCCTTTATATGGTCACAGAACAACCCCTCAGTGACTTCTGATATCCTTATCATTTTCAGTAGGGGGTACATTATCCCTTATAATACATGAGTGATACTTAGAGTTCCCTGTATAACTCAGCCTGCAGCCTTGTGCCTTTATATGGTTACAGAACAACCCCTCAGTGACTTCTAATATCCTTATCATTTACAGTAGGGGGTACATTATCCCTTATAATACATGAGTGATAAATATCATCATTTCTATATCAGGTATGACAGCTCTGGGCTCTCAGTTACACAAGTAATAGAACAATCAGTGTGTTGTGAGGAATCAAGCAATACAACAAGTATATATATACATTGAAGTATATAATGATCGTCCAATTAGAGATGTGTGTAGATTCGCTATCTGAATAGACAGTAACTGTCAGTACAAATGAGACATCTGTGAGCAGCTCGTGCAGTTTAATATCTGCTGAAAGGATGAGTCCCCTCTGCTTAAATTAATTTGTAGTAGTGCCAGGCGCCGGAATTTATTAGAAACCTTTCCACATTTCATTATTACACCAGTTATTGCATCTGACCTGCTCTCTCCGGAGGAGATTAAATAAGATACCCTTCCCATGTCATACAATGTGAGGCTAGAGGATTTATAGCTTGTCTGGGACATTATATAACACAATATATAAAATAATGCAATGAAACAGTGAGAGAGGAGAGAAAGGGAACATAATTGGATGGAATCAAATGGAATCTCAGAGAGGATTTGTTCTGCGCTACATTTATTACCAGTCAGATCATGTGTAAAACCAGTCACAGGCTTTCCCTCCCCCACTCCAAATACCTACAGGCAGGTTAATTGACCCCTGATAAAATTGTAGTTTGTGTGAATGCGATAGGGACCTTAGATTGTAAGCTCACTGGAGCAGGGACGTATAGGAATGTGATAGGGACCTTAGATTGTAAGCTCACTGGAGCAAGAACTAATAGGATTGTAATGGGGACTTTCGATTGTAAGCTCATTGGAGCAGGGACTTATAGGAGTGTGATAGGGACCTTAGATTGTAAGCTCACTGGAGCAGGGACCAATTGGAATGTGATAGGGACCTTAGATTGTAAGCTCACTGGGGCAGGGACTGATGGGAATGTGATAGGGAGCTTAGATTGTAAACTCACTGGAGCAGGGACTTATAGGAGTGTGATAGGGACCTTAGATTGTAAGCTCACTGGAGCAGGGACCAATTGGAATGTGATAGGGACCTTAGATTGTAAGCTCACTGGGGCAGGGACTGATAAGAACGTGAAATGGACCTTAAATGGAAAAAGTTCACTGGGGCAGAGACGGTGAGAAGCTGAACATGAAAGAAAAGAATAATACGTTTGAAGGGAGAATTGAGAGATAAAGAATGAAAGATGAGAAATGTTTCTGTGGCCTTGGGGAGATCTCATCAAGTAAATAAACAGAATTCTTCATGTGAGTTTCAATCACGTTGAGCAGAACAAGAGGATCCCTCACATCGTGCCCCGTTTCTCTGTGTCGGAGCAGAGACGTCTCTCT
This sequence comes from Xenopus petersii, assembly GCA_038501925.1. Classification (NCBI taxonomy): domain Eukaryota; kingdom Metazoa; phylum Chordata; class Amphibia; order Anura; family Pipidae; genus Xenopus; species Xenopus petersii. Next base: position 138,111,856 of record CM076684.1, on the reverse strand, counting down.
CACTATAAAGGCAAGTTGGCTTCATGGAATGGATTGTGCCACTGACAATGGGGAGACACGAGAACATCACGAGCAGAAGGAATGAAGTAAATGCAGATCGGATGGTAAAAATAAATAAAGTCACCGGGCAAATGTGCACCGTCCTGAGCTGGGACCCGAGACAACCAATCAGATGCTTGCTTTCATTGTATAACCTGCAGGTGCCTGAAAAAAAGCTAGTCACTGATTGGTTGCTATGGGTTACTACCCAGGGGCAAATTTGACCAGTGTTTATAAATGAGCCCCAGGATGTTTTCAGAACATCTCACAGTTCCAGGGTACCTCCATCTAGATCTCATTTACATGGAGATCTCTGGCAGCAGTTATACAGCTGATTTCAGTAGCAAAACCCCATTAAGTTAACTTTTAGTATGTTATAGAATTCTAAGCAACTTTTCAATAAGTCTTCATTATTTATTTCTTATAGTTTTTGAATTATTTGCCTTCTTCTTTTGACTCTTTCCAGCATTCAAATACCCCTCTCAAAAAACAAAATGCTCTGTAAAGGCTACCCGATAAGAGTGGGAGCGGGATCTAAAGGCTGTCTTAGGGTGGCAAGGACCTCAGGAACAAACCAGGATTTAGCGTCCAAAAAATTGCACCTAATCCACATTTCGAATAGAAAAAAAACAAATGCTCTGTAAGGCTACAAATGTATTGTTACTACTCATCTTTCTATTCAGACCTCTCCTACTCATGTTCCAGTCTCTTAGGGGCCGATTCACTAAATTCGAATGAAGGATTCGAAGTAAAAAAACTTCGAATTTCAAAGTATTTTTTGGGCTACTTCGACCATCGAATGGGCTACTTCGACCTTCGACTACGACTACAAATCGAAGGATTCGAACGAAAAATCGTTCGACTATTCGTCCATTCGATAGTCGAAGTACTGTCTCTTTAAAAAAAACTTCGACCCCCTAGTTCGGCAGATAAAAGCTACCGAACTCAATGTTAGCCTATGGGGAAGGTCCCCATAGGCTTGCCTAAGTTTTTTTGATCGAAGGATATTCCTTCGATCGTTGGATTAAAATCCTTCGAATCGTTCGATTCGAAGGATTTAATCGTTCGATCGAATGAATAATCCTTCGATCGTTCGATCGAATTTTCTGCGCTAAATCCTTCGACTTCGATATTCGAAGTCGAAGGATTTCAATTCCTAGTCGAATATCGAGGGTTAATTAACCCTCGATATTCGACCCTTGGTAAATCTGCCCCTTAATCAAATCAGTGAATGGTTGCTAGGGGAATTTGGAACCTAGCAAAAAGAAATTGCAAACTGCAGAGCTGCCGAAAAAAAGCTAAATAACTCGTAAAACACAAATTATAAAAAATGAAAAGCAATTGCAAATTGTCTCATAATAACACTCTCTACATCATACTAAAATTTAAAACAACCCCTTTAATGGAGTGTCAATGTTCAGAACAGCACTGAGCACAAACCCCCATCCCAAGCCTTACTCCCTGATGCAAAGGATGTGGACAATCAATTTCATTCCAGCATGGGAAGAACATTGTTCAAGGATTAGTAAACCTTAAAGGGCACGTAAAGGCAAAAAATGAAATCCTATTTTTACTTTCTTTAATGAAAAATAAATCTATCTCCAATATACTTTAATTAAAAAATATGTACCAGCAAGTAGTCAAGGAAGTTGTCAGGAGAAAAAAAGAGGCTGATGTTCTTCTGCTTAGGAAAGATGTGAGAAAGGTTTCTAATTTTATTCCTAAGCAGAAGAACATCAGCCTCTTTCTTTCTCCTGACAACTTCCTTGACTACTTGCTGGTCAGACTGGTGGGAAACTGACCAGCAGGTGGCGCTGTTGTGACAAAATGCATTCATATTAACAGCACATGTATCCCTTAATATCTTGGAATACAAATAAAATAAATAATGAATGAGAATTACAAAAGTCCTTAGAATATCATCTCATCAATTTTACATTCACTTATTTTTAAGGTTAACTTATTCTTTGAATGCAATGGTTTATACCACTGCTGTATAGTATGTGTAACACAGATACAGAGTGAGTGTGCCAAGGGTTGTGCCCATGATTTACATACATATTCCAAATATTGTAGCTGTGCCCTTGCACAGTGCCGCTGATGTAGATGCCCCCTCACATTCCATATACAGCAATGCATATAATGAACGCCTAATGTGTGCAGATTGCAGGCTCTTTGGTCAAGTCCATTTTGCATCTGAATAAAGGGAGGATTGTCCCTTTGACTGGCAGGAGATGCTGTGACTTATGTAGACTCAAACAACCCAAATAGGTTTTATTTTCACTTGTCAGATTCTCTGTAGCGGCTAAAGGAATTGGTTGTTTATTAGCCCCCGGGGAACCCAGAGAGCTGCCAGACAGGAGAGAATACGTCATGTATCATTATACACCCGCAGCCCCACAGTCAAGTCAAATCAATGTGTTATGAAAACATCGTCTTCTGCAGAATTACAGCTCGGCCGGCGCTGCTTCTGCATCATGTTCTGCATTAATCACAATTACTTTTACTTGTACACAAACAATGGGTTAAATTAGGCAAAATTCTGAAACATTGCTCCACCAATCGCCTTCTCTGCTGCTGTAAAATGCTGAGAAATGAAACGACCAGAAACACACAAAAATAATGAAAATGATTCACATATCAAATTAAATTACCTTAATTTTAAAGGAAAGTGCTACTAAAGCAGAAGTCCTGTTTTTTTTAAACAAAACTTTTTCCATCTCAAGTGAACCTGAATAGTTTTACTTTTTACCTGTACTTCCACCTCTCTCTCCCCCTGTAATGAGCATAGTTTGTCAAGATAGCGATAATGAGCTCTGTATAAACAAACACCTTCCTTTCCATCAGCTGCAGTTTGTTTCAGGCTTTCAGATAAGGAGGTGTTCATCGCTTCTGTGAAATAATATTATTATTATCTCTACTTCAACAACCCTGCTTTTTCCTTTAACAAAAAATGGAACTCTGAGACTTTTCCTGTACAAAGGCATACCTCCCAACTGTCCCGTTTCTCGTGGGACAGTCCCGATTTTGGCAGCTCAGCCCGCAGTCCTGGATCATTACTGAAATGTCCAGACTTTCTTTTTGATCTACTGCTCTGAACAGCCAGAACAATATACAAAGTTTCTGAAAACTTAAAGTGTTTTTTCACCATGAAGTGAACTTTTAATATGTTATAGTATGGCTGATTCTAAGCATCTTTTCAGTTGGCCTTTATTTTTTTAATTATTTGCCTTCTTTTTTTTTACTCTTTCAAATGGGGGTCACTGACCCATCTAAAAAGAACAAATGCTCTGTAAGGCTACAAATGTATTGTTATTGTTACTTTTTATTACTCATGTTTCTAGTCAGGCCTCTCCTATTCATATTCCAGTCTCTTATTCAATTCAATACATGGTTGCTAGGGTAATTTGCACCCTAGCAACCAGATTGCTGAGACTGCAAACTGGAGAGCTGCTGAATAAATAGCTTAAAAAACCCACAAATAATAAAAAAATAAAAACAATTAAAAATGATCTCAGAATATCCCTCTCTACATGATACTAAAAGTTCATTTAAAGGTGAACAACCCCTTTAATTAAATAAGAGGCTTTTTGGTAGAGACCCCATTATTTAAGATAAGCAAAGATACAATTGTACATAAAACATTGCCCTAAAACTCCCAGGAATGTGTTGAAACGTTCCATAACTTACTTGCGGCAGATCTTTTTGTCCCTCTTTCCATATTTGAAATGTTGGGAGGAATATAAAGGTATCAAGATAGAAAACATACTGATGCAGTCGCATTGCTCCAGAGGCTCCTGTTCATGTGACTGTTACTTGGGCACCGTTGGAATCAGCTGAAGGGCCATTTCCCAAGTGGCTAAAAATACCACATCCTGATTTACTGATAATAACAATAATAATAATTTCAGCTCAGACTGGCCAGTGGTATCCGCTAAAACACATTCATTTTAACCATTCGATGTTGTGGCTCTTTCTCTTTAGAATCAGTGGTGATTACAGAACCCGATTGTTACATTTCTAAATGAAAGCGAGTCATAAATGACTATGGCCAATAGGATCACTGTCTAATATAGGGCTGTGGGGCACAAAAGGGCATGTGACCTTGACCTCCTGCTCTGTATGGAGGAAACACTTCCATTTCCTGTTGCTTTTGTCTATTTCCTCCTGACTTCCACTTCCCAACAGCATCTTTCTCTTTTCCTTCCATGTTATTTATGCTTTTTTTTTCTTCCTTCCCTTCAGTTGTTTTGATTTCCCATTCTGCCTGTTCTTTCTTCTCCTCATTAATTGTTCCCCGTATGTATTGCCTTTCAACTGCTTTCTCATCTGCTCTTTCATGTTCTTTTGCTTTACCCTTTTCTTTTGCGTTTTCTTCTGCTTCTGGTTTCACCAAGAGGAGGAGAAAGACTGTGGAAACATGTAGGTGCGAAGGAGGAGAGCAGCTAGGGTTAAAGCAGATTCCACAACAGGAATTTACACCCTATAATACTTCAGTTTGTATCATTTTTTTAATTAAATGTTTTATTAAGGATAACAGGTTACATAGCCAAAGTAGTTATCAGAAATTAAAGGACAAGGAAAGTCTAAAATAGAATAAGGCTAGAAATGCTGTATTTTGTATACTAAACATAAACATGAACTTACTGCATCACAAGCCTAATCAAACAAATGATTTCTGCTTTCAAAGTTGGCCACAGGGGGTCACCATCTTGTAACTTAGTTATACATCTTTGCAAGACCAAGACTGTGCACATGCTCAGTGAGGTCTGGGCTGCTTAGGGATCGTCATAAATGATCAAAACAGAACAAGCTTGAGTTCTGCATGGCTGGTAAGTCGGGGGCTCCCCCTGCTGTTCATAAGTATGATTGTTTCCCTGCTCAGCAGTTAGGGACCGTCTGAAAATTCCTATCCACAGCAGTAAAGGAAGGGAGAATTTCACTGCATACAGTCAGGTTTCTTCTAAAAACGGTACACATTAGTATATTGGAGATAGATTTATTTTTCATTAAAGAAAGTAAAAATGGGATTTTATTTTTTGCCTTTACATGCCCTTTAAGTATAACAGGTTACATAGGCAAAGTAGTTATCAGAAATTAAGGATGACCGAATCCAGGATTGGGTTCGGAATTCGGCCAGGATTCTGCCTTTTTCAGGATTCAGAGTTTTTGCCAAATCCTTGTGCCAGGCCAAACCGAATCCAAATCAATTAGGGGCAGGACGGGAAATCACAAGACTTTTCGTCACAAAACAAGAAAGTAAAAAAAAATTTTTTTAGTTTCCCACCCCTAATTTGCATGTGCAAATTAGGATTTGTTAGGTATTCGGCCAAATCTTTCACGAAGGATTTGGGGATTCGGCCGAGTGCATTTGGAGCATCCCTATCAGAAATATAATCTTACATTGTTGAACATGGGATCAATAATAAAACTTATTTATTGTCTCATTCTTAAGGGGAGGGGGAAAGTAGTGTTAGCCGGGGTCTTTCTCTTATAGAAATTCTCATGGTTGCTGTTTGACCCTTGAAAGGGATGTTTTAATAAGTAAAATTTAGTGGGTGACCATAGCTTGATTCATTGTTGTATATATCAGGACTAGGGTACACCAGTAGCGAGAGCAGAGATATAAGTGAAAGGAGAGTCAAGGCATTAACCGGTTTTTGGAACCATTCGAGTCTAGGAACCAAGATCACACGGGAATCACGATTTAATGCTCAAAAAGTAAGAAATAGAAGTTAAAACTTAGTTCTCTTAATTTGGTGCCTCCTTTAACTCCTCTTCGGGTCACAGGATTCTCTCAGCAAGAGGACAGTTTGTACCATTTCTATTTAAAGGGGAACTATCGCGAAAATGAAAATTTAATTTAAGCTTCAGCATACTGAAATAAGAAACGTTTGAAATACAATCAATTAGAAATTCTGTACTGTTTCTGAAATAATCAAGTTTATATTCACTATTCCTCTCTCAGCATCTGTTTCGCTTCTTTCAGGAGTTGGGTGTCAGATATTCATTGACAGTTAGATCCAATATATCTTATAGGATATATATCTAGAAGATGTATTAGAGGTCTCTCTATTAAAATCACCAGACATCATGTCTCTCTACATGCAGAATTTGTGCAAAAGGCAGTTATTTTGTTAGATTTTGTTTGTACTGGAATCAGTTATTTGAGTGAGCTCTAATACATCTGCTAGGAAAGGAGCCCCCCTATAAGATATATTGGATCTAACTGTCAGTGAATATCTGACACCCAACTGCTGCATGAAGAGAGAATGAAGAGAAACAGATGCTGAGGGAGGGATCGTAAACATAAACTTGATTATTTCAGAAACAGTACAGAATATTTCATTGATTGTATTTAGAACATTTATTATTTCAGTATGATGAAGCTTATATTAAATTTTCATTTTCGCGATAGTTCCCCTTTAAGAATCGAATAAATGTTTTTTTATTGTGCGACACTCAACAACTCTCCCAACTTCTTCTTCTTCCTTCCCGAGATCAAAGCAGCTGTAACACACAGATGTAACATGAGAGAGGTGAGCACAAAAGGCCACAGTAATTCCCCCTTGTACTGCACAACTAACCAGCTTCCCACTGGCACGGCCGCTTTTATTCTCCTTTAATATTTCATCTTCATCTTTATCCTTGAGTGAATTATTGTTTTGTACTGCAAAGAGGTTTTATTTTACCCAAGTTGACCCTGAAATGCTGAAAATACCTGAACCGTAGAGGAAAACTGTCATCAGAATAAACCGTTTTTAACATCAGAATAAAATATAATGTTATGTAGAATAACGTGGGCACCACTGACTGGCATCTCCGGTCTCCAGATATTGGTCACAATTGTCCGGCCGCTATACATGTACCAAACACTGTGTGAAACTTACATTCATACAATATTAGCAGGTTTTGGGCTCCCAGAAGGGTGTGCAGACGCATTCACTTACCCTGGAATCAAAGGGCCCCATACTACAAAATATCAGGACCCACAACTCGAGGGGTCCTTATTAGTAACCTTTTGTCTGCTAACAGGTTGAATGAGACCCCAATCCACTCCCATTGTAATGAAACTTTATAATGAAATTATTATAATGAAAATGTTCCCACAATCCACCAAACTGCGCCCACTCCCCGTCCTTCCTGACCCACAAAGCACATTTTTATGTAACTGGGCACCTGACTGCACAACCCCCTGTACCCCATGATGTTGGCCCTGCTGTGTTTTGGCAGTTGGGGAATCCTAATGAACATCCTATCACATTCAGACTGAGCAAGCTGAGAGCACTGGGATTGGCTCTGTATCTAACAACAGCCTATGGATGAGCTGGATTTCATCTCCACCAATGGTACAGGGGCAAATGCACCTAAGGGCAGGGTCAGACTGGGGGGATCCAGGGCTTCTACCTCAGGGGCCCCAACACACTCCCCCGGGCCGGGCCAGGCAGGCAGGCCGGGGGCGACCTAGGCAACCTGGCTGGACACTGCCCCCCCGTCGCACATACGCATGCACGTGCACTTGACCACGACAAGGGGTGAGCGACGGAGGGGAGGCTGACAGGACGGAGGAGAGAGCAACAGAGGGGAGGGAGGGGAGAGCGACGGAGGGGTGAACGACAGAGGGGAGGGTGACAGGAGAGAGGGGAGAGCGACGGAGGGGGGGAGAGCGACGGAGGGAAGAGCAACAGAGGAGAGGGTAACAGGAGGGAGGGGAGAGCGATGGAGGGGAGGGAGGGGAGAGCAACAGAGGGAAGGGAGGGAAGAAGAGGGAGGGAGAGTAACAGAGGGGAGGGAGCGACAGAGGGGAGGGAAGGGAGAACGACAGAGAAGAGGGTGACAGGACAGGGTGACAGGAGGGAGGGGAGAACGAAAGAGGGGTGGGTGAGAGAGGGAAGGAAGGGGAGTAAGACTGAGGGTGCAAACAGGTAATAGAGGTAGGCAGAAGACAATTTTAGAGGTAGCTACCCAGTGCCCCCCTATCATTGCATCCTAGGCAGCTGCCTCTTCTTCCTACCCCTATTTACAGCCCCTATACTCACCCAGTCCCCCACACACTCCCCCAGCCCCCCACTCCAGCCACAGCTCCCCCTAAGCAGGCAACTCCAATGCATGTACATTGTTCTCTTCCTCCTGCGATCATGTGGGGGGAGGTCAGGTAGCCACGGGAGCAGGTCTGGGTTGTGGGGTCCACAAGGTTTTTTCCCTCCAACCCTGTCTAAGGGGCACAGTTTTAGTCCTCAAGCACTTGCACCTGAATCATTTGTAAATGAGACCAATGGCACCTCTAAACGTACTGTATAATAAAAGCTGCAGGTTTAGGCAATAGCTCTAAAGGGTGCAATTTAATTGGAATGTGTTACAGAAAGAATAAATGTTATATATATATAAAATTATCTTTTGACACATAAAATGAGACTAACAATGAAAATGAAAATCCAATTTCTGTGCAAACATCGCTCTCTAATTTTCTCTCTCCCGCCGCCTTTCATTGAATTGATTGTGATTTGTGAAAGGGAAAGTCAGTTCTTTCTGTATTAAGAGCCGCCAGCGCTCCCTGGTAATAATGCCGCAATCCCTGCAAAAGAAGCAAGAAATACTGAGCAGATCTGCTGTTAATTCTGCAGCAACTGTCAGACGGGACATTTCTGTTGTCAGAACTTGATCAGCCCAATATGGCGGGAACCCAGTGGAACCAGGGAAATGTCTAATGATGGGAGGAAATCATAAGGTGTTACGTGTAAATGTATTCTTATACCATCAACTTAGACGTTGTATATGGAGAATAAAAGGATTTTAGCTGAAAGTGAATATCTGGAATGGGGCATATCACTATGGGAACAGCAAAGCAAATGTAAATTCCAAGCGACGTGATTATCAAAAGAACAACTTGATGTTTCTGCCTGTGAACAATGTATAATATTGGGTTATATAGAGAATTGTTGTACAGTCACTCCAGGGTGCCACTTATCTCTTGCTTTATGGCAGCTGAGATTCTAGCTATCTGTATAACAGAACATTCTGTCCCAGTGGCTGCACAGATCCTATCTGATCCCCATTGTAAGCAGCAGTCCTGTTCTGCTTTATGGCAGCTGAGATTCTAGCTATCTGTATAACAGAACATTCTGTCCCAGTGGCTGCACAGATCCTATCTGATCCCCATTGTAAGCAGCAGTCCTGTCCTGCTTTATGGCAGCTGAGATTCTAACTATCTGTATAACAGAGCATTCTCATACCCATTGTAAGGCGGGGGATATATAAAGATCTCTAAATAACAGGAGGGTTGTGACCATAAATAAAACTTTGCTTTTGGCTCTGTGCTGATAATTAAAGCCACAGGCAAGAGCAGCACTTAGCAGCCAGGGAATGTACAGAGAGGGGCTACTATTCAGGGTTAAACACTAAAGTACCTGTGTCCTCAGCTCTCTCCATGGTGGGACTGAAAGCTCCACTGCACAATGAGGCTCTATTGCTCCAGTGCCACTGCTAATGGATTGATTTTATTTAGAACCCAGAGAGGAGCTGCTCTTTTCTGTATAAAAATAAAAAGGATGTAAAGCCAAAAACAGAATGTTGCCTAATGGAAAAAACTGCAGTTCCAAGCAACTCCCCAATATCCATTCATTACAAAGGTTCAGTGGTTTGAATGTCATTTGTAAACTTTAACTGAAAGCAGTATTTCTACTTTCTGCACTGCTGGTTCTGACTCTTGGCATTAAGTAGCAGATGTCAGCTGTTCTCCAGCCAAAATTGTAATCCCCTCAATAAAGGCATTACATTCTTCATTTACTACAATGTTTCAACAGTCAGGACCAGCAGTGCAGAAAGAAGCCACTACCCCCAGAACCCCTACTTTGGGACACCTCTGAATACAAGTTGTATTATGAATCTGGTTTGATTGTACATGTGTGCCCTCTTGTAGACACCACTGGAAAGGCAGGGAAGCCATCGAATGAATGAACTGTGTGCCGTTAGATTTGTATGTACGTATATTTTTATTTTATAGATTTTTATAGATTTCTGTGATACTACAGTCCTAAAGGTCAGGCATCTCTTATGGTCCTCCACACTAATGCAGGTTCTAGGGCCATAGCCGTGCTTGACTCGAAAGCGTTTGACTTGGTTGAGTGGATGGATCTGTGGAAAGACATGGAATGCTTTGGGTTTGGGAGAGATTTTTTTTTTTTAAACATGGTAAAGCTGTTGTATGCAGCTCCCACTGCAGCACTGCGACTTGGAGAAACCACCACACAAACAGTCTGCCTCTCAAAGGTACAAGGCAGGGCTGCCCCCTATTCCCCTTCTGTTCCCAATAGCCATCAAACCATTTGCCACAGTGGTGAGGCAGTCCCATGATATACAAGGATGGTTGTCACATAACAGAGTAGACAAAATTCAGCCGTACGCTGATGATACATTTATGTACCTGGGGGATAGGGGCCCTTCCCTACTACAGGCCCTGCTTTCCCTGACAACCACGTTTGGTCAGGTCTCAGATAAGCCCATCCAAGTTGCTCCTGCTACTGGTAGATCCCCACGGAGCAAGGGAATGCCCATTATCCATCTCCCTGAAATCCTAACCCCGTTATGGCAACTGCAAAAAAGACTTATGAAGCTGCCCTCCACAAAATGGCTATAAGTCCCACTAACAGTGGCACACAATCCCCCAAGATGCTGGCTGGAAGTGGGGGGTCACCAAAATTAGTGATGTGTGGGACGTAGACAAATTGCCAATCTTAGAGGTCAATTGGCAATACCAGCCTTACAGTTGCTCTTCTATAATGTTCTTCACCAATCGCTTCAGCACAGGCACAAAAGAACTCCAGTGATACTACACTTGTAAAAAGGGCCACTGACTGGGGGGTTATTTATCAAAGGTCCAATTTTAGAGTTTAGACCTTGAATGATCTCTAATAGTTTCTAATTGAAGAAAAAACTTGAATGGAAAAAACTGGAATCAGTGAGTTCGGGGTTATCGAATTGATCGAGTTTTCGGGCAAAACCCTCTGAAAAAACTTGAACAGTGTGAAGGCTATTAACATCTTCAAATGTTTCAAGGGACTTCCTACATCAACAGGTTTTAGATGGTGTATTTTTGGATTCTACCTATTTCCAGGGTTGGTGTATAATAAATCTCTTTTTTGACCTGAAAAATTGAATATTGACTAAAAATAACCTTGAAAACGGCAATTTTTTTGGAAACACAACTGGATCCTTAAAGGGGAACTGCACAAAAAACATAACTTCAGCTTTTTGAAACGTAAACATAATTTCAAGCAACTTTTCAATAGACATCAATGCAGACTTTTCATAATTTCTAATGGTTTCTGACAGTCAGTGTCGGACTGGCCCGGCAGGATACAGGGAAAAAACCCGGTGGGCCCTGACCCTTAATGGGCCCCCGTCAGGCCAGTCCCCTGTCCCAATCGTATTTGACAAAAAAAGTTTTTTCCATGCGCCGCACAGCGCCATCTGCGCACGCGCACCTTTCACTCAACGCGTCATAGTAGGGGGTCGGAGGGGGCCCTGGACAGTAGTCCCGGTGGGCCCCGGGCCCCCCCAGTCCGACCCTGCAGACAGTTCCCTAAGCCCAGCCCCCTGCTCTCCTGCTGATCTGTCTGACTACTTTGCTGAGCTGACTGACTACTGTTACTTTGTATCAACAGCATCTGTCCTCAGCCTGTATCCTCCAAACCCCACAATGATGCAGAAAGAGAAGAACTGTTAAACAGCTGGATTCAGACTTTTTTCAGAAACAGGTAACTGTGATGGGTATATTAGGGGTTTCTGTGTTATGTGGCCTCTTTATGAAATTTTGGTTTGGAAGCCGGAGTTCCCCTTTAATAAATCTGCCCCTAAGTGTAAGATCTCACAGTTGTACAAATGTATTTATGATTATATAAATGAGAAATGTACATTCAAGTGCAGGGAAGCCTGGGAAGTGAAGATTTTGGGGTCTCACAGACTGAGATTCCCCCACACAAGTGTCCGTCAGCTGTAGATATAATATTCCGCAGCTATATCTTATATAAGGGCCACACTACATGCAAGAGAAGCTGCGCAGAATAAATCCGGAGATCTCACCACGTTGTGTAAATCCCATATTGGCACATTCTCACTCCAAAAATACGGGACGGAAATAATCTCTGTTTTAAATGAACGCCTGCCCGAAAAAAATCTCCATAGACCCCAAGATTTGTATCTTAAAGGATAAGTAAACCTTTCAAATAAGTGAATGTATGGGCTAGTCCACACGAGGCAACTTTGGGCGACTATTGAAAATGCAGCGACGCGTGTGCATTAGCGCAGGCGACTTTGCATTGTAACTTATGGGGAAAAACGCAGAGGCAAATCGGGGAGATAGTCGCTCAAAAGACGAGGGATTAGTCGCCAGGCGACAAAATCTCCCCGAATCTCCTCGTGTGGCCTTACCCTACAAGTGATGAGAGCGCTATTCCAAGTACTTTTGTAATTTCCATTCATTATTTATTTTCTTTTTATTCCAAGATACAATGGCTGACGGGTTGGCTTTTCTTTTGGACGGCTCGGCGCTCAGAAAACAGTCTCGTTCTGTACAGAGCGTGCCGATCAGCCTTGGTGCTACAATAGCTCTCTGTATAGAAACCATTTCAATATGAACTAAACAAGTGTGTCTGCTGAGTCTGTATATCTGCCATTGTGGCCAACAAATACCCGTCTGTGCCCACAAACAACCTCATACTGGGTCTTTCCTGCCATAATTAGAAACATTCCCCCTCTTCCCCTTATATAGAACTGGAGCTCCCTCTAATGGTCAGGGGAACAACTCCTAGACTTTCCCGCAGACCAGGGTTGCCGGGTTGGCAGGTTTCCAGCCAAATTGGGCTACTAATTTAAAGCCCAGGTGGGTTTTGAAAGTACAAAGTAGCCAAGGTAGGAGTTGGGCTACTTTTTGGGCTTTTGGCTGGTTGGAAAGCAAATGTGCCAAGCCAAGTGCATGTTGGGTAATGTACTTTCTGTTTAAGAATTTGCTAACTGCCAAGTTTAAAGGGATACTGTCATGGGAAAAAAAAACATTTTTTTAAAAAAATGAATCAGTTAATAGTGCTGCTCCAGCAGAATTCTGCACTGAAATCCATTTCTCAAAAGAGCAAACAGATTTTTTTATATTCAATTTTGAAATCTGACATGGGGCTAGACATATTGTCAGTTTCCCATCTGCCCCCAGTCATGTGACTTGTGCTCTGATAAACTTCAGTCGCTCTTTACTGCTGTACTGCAAGTTGGAGTGATATCACCCCCTCCCTTTCCCCCCAGCAGCCAAACAACAGAACAATGGGAAGGTAACCAGATAGCAGCTCCCTAACACAAGATAACAGCTGCCTGGTAGATCTAAGAACAACACTCAATAGTAAAATCCCATGTCCCACTGAGACACATTCAGTTACATTGAGAAGGAAAAACAACAGCCTGCCAGAAAGCATTTCTCTCCTAAAGTGCAGGCACAAGTCACATGACTGGGGGCAGCTGGGAAATTGACAAAATGTCTAGCCCCATGTCAGATTTCAAAATTGAATATAAAAAAATCTGTTTGCTCTTTTGAGAAATGGATTTCAGTGCAGAATTCTGCTGAAGCGGCACTATTAACTGATGCGTTTTGAAAAAAACATGTTTTCCAATGACAGGATCCCTTTAATGTAAGACTTCAATACCCAGCATGCAATGGGACTGACGTGTAAAAGTCGGGAGTTTCCAGATTTTCGTTTCTGTACCCCCGTCTCCCGTCCCTTGCATGCTTGCGTTTTCCTGTGACTTTCCTAAATTTCAGACAATTTTGGCTGACCTATTTTGTCGATATTTATTGAAATTCTTTATTAATTAAGGCCTTGTGGGTCCCTATACCTCCTGGGCCCTCCTCTGTAGTAACGCCCCTAGTGACGGGTGAATCTGTCCAATTTTGCTTCATGGGAAAATTTGTGAAACATTAAAAAATTTGAAAATGTGTATTTTCACAGAAATTAATTTATTTTTTAGATTTTATTTATTGCACATGTTCTATTTTTGGACTACTTTTGAAGTGCCTCTTGGCTAGTTTTGGGCTGGTTTTTGTAGCTGACTTGAAAATTAGACCTGGCAACCCTGCCTGCCTTTCTTGAGAAAGAGCGGTTCCTGCTTGATAGGGGCTGCCTCTTAGTAAATCCGTCCCACACTGCCGGTGCATTTCTCAGCTTTGGGCCTCGGTGTCGGCAGCTACAGGAACAGGTGCACTCGCTGCAAATAAAGCACCAAACAAAAAGATTTAATGGTAATGAGGCTGGAAATCAGGGATCTCGCTGGGGAAACAGATGTTGAATGAAAAGATGTTTTATTCAACAGAACTGAGACATGAGTTTGGCCCTTGCGAGTCATTTGCATTTGCCATAATGGAGCTGCCGGGTACCAATGATATTCCAGCACCGCGGGGGGGGGGGGGGGTTCTGCTCAGTGGAATTGGACTGCTGAAGCTTTTCAGGACCCACAATAGACATAATTGCTTTATTTAGTTTGCTTCCAAATCTGAACCGAATCTCCCGGCTTCTCCTCTACTATTTCCAGTTATGGAGGGGACCAGGGTGGGCTGGACACAGGTGCAAAGCACAACATTTCATTATTGTCATCACGTTGGACATTAGAAATGACTGTGCCCCATACAACACACCCCAAATCCCGCCCACCACAGTTAAAAGACAACAGAGTCATCAGTGCTAAAAACTGTAAACCCCCCCCCCCCCCCCCAAGAGTTGCCACCATATCTGAAAAGAAATACCGGCCTTCCTTTATATTTATCTTTTTTTTCCCTATTAATAAAATTGGGATCAACCATAATTTTTACCGGCCAGGTGGCAACCCTACCCCCCCCCCCACACACAAGTTATAAAAAGCCATTGATGGTCAGGACCCCCTTATACAGAAAAAGAATGTCAAAAAAGATTTATAAAAGACATTGGCACCAAAGCCCCCCCCTTACAAGTTAAAAAGAAACATTCCGGCCCAGAGATTTTTTTAAAAATCCATTGGTGGCAGGGGCCTATAGAGTATTAAAATAATACATTGGTGGCCAGGGCTTTAATAAAACACAAAAAACACACATTGGTGTTCAGCAGAACTGAACTTGTGGCTTCAGCATTTCAATTTGCCTCTTTTCGTGGCTTTCGTGGTCTTTTCGCTGCTTCCGGACTTCAATTTTGTGACTTCAGGTCTTTTTTTTTTGGGGGGGACTTCAATTTTTCGGATCCTTTCATGACTTTGGGTCTTTTCGAGGCTTCAGGACTTCAATTTCGGCTCCTTTCATGTCTTCAGGTCTTCTCGCAGCTTCAGGACTTCAATTCTGGCTCCATTTGTGACTTTGGGTCTTTTCGCAGCTTCAGGACTTTAATTTTAGCTCCTTTCGCTACTTTGGGTCTTTTTGAGGCTTAGGGACTTCTACTTTGCTGTTCGGGACTTCGGCTCTTCGACTACTGAAGATGCGCCCCAGCTATTTTGAAAAGTGCAGCACAGCGGGCCCCCCCCTTTAGTTCCGGGCCCAGTACAGTAGTACCCCCTGTGCCCCCCTTATGGCGGCCCTGATGGTGGATATTGTATAAATTCTATATTTTACCGGCAGAGGAATGTCATTGTACAGTTGATATTATACATTGAGGCAGGTAGTGTCTCCTGGCATCTGCCCAACCCACACTTGTCCATCAGACGGACACATGGGGAGATGCCATTTATCCCTATCCAAGAGGCCACATTCCCACTGCTCCAGAGTCCAGTGGTGGTGCCGTCACCCCTCTCCTGCCCCTTATTTTCAATAACCCCCACCCCACACACATTCCCTACACAAAGTTCTGGTGCTTGGGGGGGCAGTCTGGCACAAGCCGTGAGGGTTCCGGCTGAGCACGTGGCGTGTTACATGGAGTGTCCGGGTACTTTTGGCCCTAAATTATATCAGTAACATTGTGACTACCAATCCTGCTGAAAAAGGCTGAATCCTGGACTTGGTGCATCCTTACAAAATATAGACAATATAACATAAGTTTTTCGAAATTTACATGAGAACTAAAACCGGCACCTTAAAATCCTACTCTCATTCCACAGGGTTCCCCCTTTATTTGTGGGTAACCCGCAGGTACCCGACCCGCTGCAGGACTCTACCATGGAGGACAGAAGCCCAAAGATTAGGGGCATATTTATCAAGGGTCAAATTTCAAATTGAAAAAAACCTCCAAATTCGAATTAAGTTGAAGTTTTTTTTTTGGTCGAATAGGTCCGTTTTCGATCTAATAGGTCTGTATTCGGCCAAATTCGAATTGCACGAATCAAAGTAATTAGATCGAATTTGACTCAAAGTTTTTCCCAAAAAAACCTTTGATTTGTCAGAGTCCACCAATTGACTCCAAATAGGTTCTAGGAGGTCCCCCATAGGCTAAAACAGCAATTCGGCCAATGATCAAATTTTTAAAGAGACAGTACATGATAGATTTCTAATTTTTTTCAAATTCAAATTAAATTTTGACTATTCCCTACACAAAAAATAGCTTGAAATTCGATTTTTTTTCATTTGAAAATTCATCCTGACCATTGATAAATCTGCCCCTTAATGTGTAGCATTTCTCACCCAAAAGCTTTTGCAATCTCATTTTCTCTCGCAGATGCCACAGTCTCTCACGTTGTCTACAGAATAAACAGGAGAATGAAGGGAGGAATGTGAAGGGTCCCTGTGTAAAAGCAGCAATCGCTGGAGAAGAGACTCACATCAATAGGGGAGTGAGAATCCAGCACTTTACACTGGGCCCAGTAATAACAAGTGTTCATTGAGCAGCTGCCTCCCAAAGAATATCCCTCTCAGTGTGCGGAACACTCATCAGCACAGCATCGGGGGCTCAGAAAGAGCCGGGTCTTCCAGCACATGGATAAACACTCCAGCAGCCGGGGCCCAATCAATAATCCATCAGTGTCTGGCACTGAAACAGCACTGGAGAGTGGCCCGAGTAATGGGATTCACACTCAGCTCATACAAACACACGGCCCATTATATTCACTAGAAACCCGCTTATCCATCAGCCTTCAGTTTGTCTCTCTCATGGTACAGGTATGGGCCCCGTTATTCAGAATGCACAGGGACTTGGGGTATTCCGGATAATGGATCTTTCTGTAATTTGGATCTTCATACCTTAAAGGGATCCTGTCATCGGAAAACATGTTTTTTTCAAAACACATCAGTTAATAGTGCTACTCCAGCAGAATTCTGCACTGAAATCTATTTCTCAAAAGAGCAAACAGATTTTTTTATATTCAGTTTTGAAATCTGACATGGGGCTAGACATATTGTCAGTTTCCCAGCTGCCCCAGGTCATGTGACTTGTGCCTGCACTTTAGGAGAGAAATGCTTTCTGGCAGGCTGCTGTTTTTCCTTCTCAATGTAACTGAATGTGTCTCAGTGGGACATGGGTTTTTACTATTGAGTGTTGTTCTTAGATCTACCAGGGATCTGTTATCTTGTGTTAGGGAGCTGCTATCTGGTTACCTTCCCATTGTTCTGTTGTTTGGCTGCTGGGGGGGGAGGGAGGGGTGTGATATCAGTCCAACTTGCAGTACAGCAGTAAAGAGTGATTGAAGTTTATCAGAGCACAAGTCACATGACTTGGGGCAGCTGGGAAATTGACAATATGTCTAGCCCCATGTCAGATTTCAAAATTGAATATAAAAAAACCTGTTTGCTCTTTTGAGAAATGGATTTCAGTGCAGAATTCTGCTGGTGCAGCGCTATTAACTGATGTGTTTTGGAATATAATTTTGTTTCCCATGACAGTATCCCTTTAAGTCTACTAGAAAATCATATAAATATGAAATAAAGCCAATAGGCTGGTTTTGCTTCCAATAAGGATTAATTATATCTTAGTTGGGATCAAGTACAAGCGACTGTTTTATTATTACAGAGACAAAGGAAATCATTTTTAAAAATTTAGATTATTTGGATGAAATGGAGTCTATGGGAGACGGCCTTTCTGTAATTCGGAGCTTTCTGGATAAAGGATCTTATACCTGTACAAATGTAGGTTACAACTCACGTTACTCCCAGTAGGATGGTATAAGCCCTGGCCTAGAATCATTAATCTGATTGGCTTGTTTACAAAGTGATTGAGTCGGATTTAGGGAGGCACCAAATCCAGGATTTCGTTTGGGATGCAGCGTTTTGTGGCACCACCACATGAACAAGGAAATTTGGGGGGGGGGTCTGCACAGTCCTTTAGAATCATTTGAATATGTAAATTAGGACTCAGTTCCAAATTTGTCCAATGCTACATGATTTAGCCACAATTTGGTGCATTCCTAATTGGTTGGTACATTGGCCACATGCAAATCTAATAGCCTTTCACTGCTCAATCTTCCCATGATTCCCCTTTAGGGTGTTTTGTCAAGTCCTTTAGACTTAGAGTGGGCATGTAGCTAGGGAAATTAGATTGCAAGCTCTGGTGGAACAGGTATCAATGTGGATGATTATTAAACAGATTCCATGGCAGACTCAGCTGTTTCGTGTGGTTTCTCTAAAATAAAATGTGGATGTTGGTGCGTAGAGGAATCATGGGAATCATGGCGAATACTCCCCGTCCCCATTAATCACAAGAACTGACGTCTCCCGGCAGCTCCTGCTCATAGGGCCCCGGGGGCGGTCGGATCAGAAACATTTATTCATTAGAGAGAAATAAAACACAAGATTTATCAGTGATAATACCAACCTGTTCTTTTTCAATGTGAAAAACAGAGCAAAGTTAGAGACTGCACGGTACAATTTGATTGGACGCCACTCTCTCTTCCATCCCAATCTAACAGTGTCTATGCCATTTAAAGGGGCAGCGTTCGGTTGTTAGCGGCTGGGTGGTTTATATAAGAGAGAGAGAAGCGATATGTCATAGCTCTGTATATAAACATTCCTCTAACATCAACCCATAACCATAGTAACAAATCTATGTCTCTTAATTAAGCCTTTTGCTGCTTTACTAGGACCTGCACTTATGGAATGACCAACACAGGCCCTTGATCAGTATCATCTGCACAGATAATGACTGGGGAGACTCCATGCCTCCCGCAGCAGATATACAACTACAACTCCCAGCAGGCCACTGACTACTGACGGCCCATGCTGGAAACTGCAGTTGAACAACCTCTAGAGGGCGACAGGGCGCCAATCCATTCTCCCTAAACTTCATGAAAAAACATCTGGAGGGGGCGGTGGAATTTGGTCCGTAAAGTTGAAGCCAAGCAAAGCAATTGCGACCGCCCCCTGACACTGCGTCGGTTAAATAAAAATAAAGTGGCCGCTCAGTGGGACTCGCTAAAAACTGAAGGGTGCAGATGCTGTGAGATTAGGAACGCGGCCTGGGTGGGTGTCGCTGAACGGGCGACAATGCCACGACCACCCACTTTTCCTGTTCCAATTGTTATGCGAAGAAGTAGGAGAAGGAAAAGAAATTAAAAAATCAAGCAGCAGTTACCCCTGGTCGACGTATGAAATGGGGGTTCACAAAGCTTTCTGCCAAAGGAAGTGGGAGTGGCTAAAACTAAACGGTCCATGGGAAAGAATTAGGGATGCACCAAATCCACTATTTTGGATTCGGCTGTCCCCCTAGAATCCTTTGCGAAAGATTTGGCCGAATACCAAACCCAAATCCTAATTTGCATATGCATATGCAAATTAGGGGAGGGGGAAAATGTATTACTTCCCTGTTTTGTGACAAAAAGTCACGTGATTTCCCTCCCCGCCCCTAATTTCCATATGCAAATTAGGATTCGGATTAGTTTTGGCAGGTCAGAAGGATTCGGCTGAATCCTTAACCTGCTGAAAAAAGCCGAATCCTGGATTCTGTGCATCCCTAGAAGGAATGGCATCAAACATGCACAGAAAACTTGAGGGGGGAAGGATGGAAGAGTTCCCCTACAAGGAGCAGGCCGTATAAATAGATATATTGCTTAGGGATGCACCGAATCCACTATTTTGGATTTAGCCGAACCCCTAAATCCTTTGCAAAAGATTCGGACGAATAGCAAATCAAATCTGTATTTGCATATGCAAATTAGGGGTGTGAAGGGGAAAACATTTTTTACTTCCTTGTTTTGTGACAAAAAGTCACGAGATTTCCCTCCCGACCCTAATTTGCATATGCAAATTAGGATTGGGATTGGCAGAAGGATTTGGAAGGTCGAATCCTGGATTCGGTGCATCCCTAATATTGCTTACAAATAGTCCTTCCTGTTTCAGATAATACAGGGTCCAATGCCCGGGGGGGGATCAAAATGCAGATGATGATTTTTGCAGTCATTTCTGTAATCCCGCCCCCCTGGGTTTAGCAGCAACAGTTCAAGTTTCATTTAAAACAAAAATACAAGAGGTCGCTCTCCTGTAATAAAGGAGTTCACATGAGCCCGGAGTTTGGCAGGAGGAGTGAGAGGTCTGGATGAGGCAGAATATCGAGGGGCCCATTGCTCAGTCCAAGTCTGCTGAAGAGCCCACGGGGGGAGCCACAGTCCTGGAGATGAATGTTGGGCGAGTCTCACTATCTGTAGCTCTGGGTGCCAGCGCATGAGGAGGAGCCGTCTGCAAGAGAGAAGCATGGGGTTCACGTATAGATTACGTATATATTATATAACGACAATGCAACTGTCACTTACTGTATGTTAGTTCATCCCCTGCTCGCTTCCGTGACTGGTCCCCTCTAGAGAAAATATAAAAGAATTAGACTCCTATACAAACACTGACTGAGCTCAATAACCATGTGACTCACTAACCACCCGTCTTATAGTTCAGCTGTAGAGTTGCCACCTCACCCCTTTAAAAACAGAACACACATGGAATCCACAGTCTGCATAGCGATTCATTTAGATGCATGGCTGCACATAAATCAGTTCAGTCTGCAGCATACATGTAAATGAATTGCTAATTAGCCATGCAGACTGTGGATTACATATTAGGGATGCACCGAATCCACTATTTGAGAATCCCCGAATCCTTGGTGAAAGATTCAGCCGAATACCGAACCAAATCTGAATACTAATTTGCATATAGCAAATTAGGGCCAGGAAAGGAAAAAGTGGAAAAAAAATCTTTTTATGATGAAAAGTCACATGATGTCCCTACCGGCCCCTAATTTACATAATTCGGATTCGGACGAATCCTGCTGAAAAAGGCTGAATCCTGAACCGAATCCTGGATTCGGTGCATCCCTATTACATACGTGTTCTGTTTTTAAAGGGGTGAGGGGGCAACTCTAGTCAGCTGCCGGCACAAACCGAAACACCGACGCTGTAAATTTGGCTATTCTAAGAAATGTTGCAATGTACCTTATTTATTTTGTTGTTATTCCCAGATATTAAGAGATACATGTACCATTAATATGAATGAATTTTGTTACAACAGCGCCACCTGCTGGTCAGTTTCCCACCAGTCTGACCAGCAAGTAGTCAAGGAAGTTGTCAGGAGAAAGAAAGAGGCTGATGTTCTTCTGCTTAGGAAAGATGTGAGAAAGGTTTCTAATTTTATTCCTAAGCAGAAGAACATCAGAGCAGCCTCTTTCTTTCTTCTGACAACTTCCTTGACTACTTGGTGGTCAGACTGGTGGGAAACTGACCAGCAGGTGGCGCTGTTGTAACAAAATTCATTCATATTAACAGCACATGTATCCCTTAATATCTGGGAATAACAACAAAATAAATAATGAAGGTACATTGCAAAAATTCTTAAAACAGACCCCTCATCACTTTTACATTCACTTATTTTTAAGGTTTACTTATCCTTTCAGAAATTAGTAGGGCAACGGATTCTTGTTTCCCTGCAAATAAATCATAACTACATCATGCAACAAAATAGCAGCACTACAGCATCCAGTCCTCCATACAAAGAAGCACACGCTGTATTGTGTTTTACTTTGCCTTTAAACGCAGTACCCAGCCCCCCCCGGGCCAGTCCGGTTGAGCCAATTATTTGTGTGTTGCACAAACTCCCAGACAGGTAATGGCTCTTGAGTGCTGGGAAGTTATAAGTGGAGCAATCGGATAATTCTGTGTAAGTGGAACAGGAAAATCATTTCACCAGAGGCTCGTTGGCCTTTTGAGAGGTTTCTATCAGAGCGGAATTCATTTGCATCTCATCATGTGAAGAGCTGTTAGTAGCACAGGATGAAATCGCTCTGTATAATAGAGACACACACAATAACCCCTTTCCGTTCTCAACCGACCAACTGCATCACTGCTGACAGCATCCAGCACCAGTGTAACGGCTCTGCCGCTTAAAGGGGTTGTTCACCTTTAAATTAACTGTTAGTATGATGTAGAGAGAGATATTCTGAGACATTTTGCAATTGTTTTTCATTTTTTATTATTTGTGGTTTTTGACTTATCTGGCTTTTTATTCAGCAGTTCTCCAGTTTGTAATATCAGCAATCTGGTTGCTAGGGATCACATTATCCTAGCAAGCATGTATTGATTTGAATAAGAGACTGGAATATGAATAGGAGAGGCCTGAATAGAAAGATGAGGAATAAAAAGTAGCAATAACAATACATTTGTAGCCTTACAAAGTATTTGTTGTTGTAGATGGGGTCAGTGACCCCCCATTTGAAAGCTGGAAAGAGTCAGAAGATGAAGGCAAATAATTAAAAAACTATAAACTTTCAAAGGGGACATTCATTTTCCAAAACGTGTTTCACTTCAGTTGGTTTCAGACAGTTCCCCAGAAATAACGACTTTTTCCAATGACCTATTTTCTATGTGTCACTGTTTTTCACCTTCTAAAGCAGCTCTGGTAGGGGGGGTCGCCGACCCTGTAAACTGTTCTAAATTGATACATTTAGTTCATACATTTCTCATCTCTGTCCCTGCTGAACAGAATCTCTGGATTACATTACAGGCAGCTGTTAGACTTGATACAATAGTTACTAATACTCCAGAGATGCTGCTGAGAAATGGATCAACTCAATGTTGTCAAATTGTAACAGTTCAGAATCTGAATCACTGAGTTGCCAACACCAGATACAGGAACATTCAACTTTACACTTAGATTTTGAAAGAAACGGTAAAAAATAAAAAATGGAAAGTGATTGAAAAAACTCGTTATTTCTGGGGAACAATCTGCAAACAACTGAACTGAAAAAAAAGTCTTTTGGAAGGTGAACTTCCCCTTTAATTCTCAAGAGCCCAAGTACCTGGTGAAGCCGTTCTGCGCCAGCTCCTGCTGTAACTTCTGGTCCTGAGCAGCGTAGTCTTGTAGTTCTGCTTCCACCGCAGGGGGCAGAATGTTGGGGATAAACTTAGAAAAGAGCGTCGGCGCCAGCTGGACCCATTCTGTATAAAGGAACCAAATGGGGAGGGGACAGAACCAGAACAAAATGACAGTAGGAGAAATAAACACAGAAAAGCACTTTATAGAGATCTGTGGTATCACGTCAGCAACTGTCACCCAACATCTCTGTGACCTCTGCATTAATACAGGGAGAGGAGCAATTCTGTATTGTAAGGGATAATGTACCCCCTACTGTAAATGATAAGGATATTAGAAGTCACTGAGGGGTTGTTCTGTGACCATATAAAGGCACAAGGCTGCAGGCTGAGTTATACAGGGAACTCTGAGTATCACTCATGTATTATAAGGGATAATGTACCCCCTACTGTAAATGATAAGGATATTCAAAGTCACTGAGGGGTTGTTCTGTGACCATATAAAGGCACAAGGCTGCAGGCTGAGTTATACAGGGAACTCTGAGTATCACTCATGTATTATAAGGTATAATGTACCCCCTACTGTAAATGATAAGGATATTAGAAGTCACTGAGGGGTTGTTCTGTGAAAATTTGAATTTTCTAATTTTTTTTGGCCAAAACTGTCAAATTTGAGAATTAGCCAAACTCGATTTGAGTTTGAATTTGAATACTCTGGCCCTTTAAGAACTTGAATTTGACTATTCACCACCTAAAACCTGCCGAATTTCTGTATAAGTCAATGGGAGAGGGCCAGGGATCTATTTGGTGGTTTGCAGCCTTCCTGACATTTTTTTTTTTAAATTCAAATCGAGTTTTTATCATTTGAAACAAATTCGATTACAATTTTCGGGTCGTTTCAATTCGTCCAAGTTGAAAAAATTCGATTTTATTAATAAATTTCGATTGGTCGAATTTTTGGGAGTTTAAAAAAACAAAAAACAAAAAAACAACTCATATGAATTCGACCTTTGATAAATGTGCCTCCCCATTTATTTCCGGTACAGATGAATGTGCAGTTATCTCTGATCCTTTTTTCATGAAAAAGCAAAGAATAAACGAAAGTAGAACAAATGATCTTTCCAATCACACAGAGAGCCTGTAACCCAACGATGACTGAACCACATAACTGCAGCCTGATCTTATTCTGGGAAACTGTGTAGGTGGATTAGTTATGCCTATACACAGACTGGGCCCAGCACTGGAGGCTGGACAAACATGGGGCCCCTGAACGGTGTCCTGCAAGGGACATTTAACTACACAGGCTCTATACAGTACAAAATATATAGATATGAAAATATAGAGATGCACAAGGGCTTGCAGTCTACTTACCCGACCTCAGGGTGTACAGGCCTTTCACGATGCTTGCCATGGTAGACGGCGTGACTTGAAAAGGAGTTGATTGGGCTTCTAGTAATAAGGCTGCGGGGAGAGACAAGGAATTGGCACTGAGCGGATGGAGGTGACAGTTGCATGGTGTGTGCCTCATGGGGATCAGTACACAGTGGAGAGAGAAAAGGGTCGTGGGGGACAATAATGAGCTTTTGGGGAGCCAGGGAAAATGGTGAGGTGCTCTGTTATAGAAAGATTTACTTCTCTGGAGAACAGGGAACAAGTACTGACTGCTGGAGACTGTGGGATCATCATGGGCTCAGAATATATGACAGTTGGACAGACATTGCTCATGGTAAAAGGAACAGTTGTAAGTCGTGAGCATGTTTGGGGGAGACGTTCCTCAGGGGCCAGACCAGAAGACTGTGAGACACGTTCCTCAGGAGATGGAGCACAAGATTATGGAATACATGTTCCAGGGTGAGAGGCTGCAAAACCACATGCACAATAGGAAGGCTGCAGTGGTGTTGCACATGGGTGAAATACAGACAGCAGGGGTGCACGGGTGCAGCTCAGATATCAGAGACATAACAGAGAGGAGAATACTCACGCATCAGGCTATAAATGTGCTTTTCTGCCACATGGTCGGTAAACAGCTGTATTAAGTCATCTTTTAGGTCTCTGTTTAGCTTGGTTTCTATGTAAAACTTGTTCTGGAGAATAAATGAGAAATAGAATATTTACCTGGAAAACCCCAGCCCACCGCATGCAACTCCCGGCCCCCGCAGCACGCAACTCCCGGCCCCCCACAGCACGCAACTCCCGGCGCCAGGTTTAGAGATTCTAACACTAATAAGAGGTCAATGTACTTACCATGTAGATGAAAAGAGGGACGATGCTGTGCAGCGCTCCCATGTACTGAGCCAGAGCCAGGTTAAACTTATCAATATAATCAGCAGGAGAACTGGCCTGAAACGAAGGAGAGATGCAGTTATATACAGTATATTATACAGTCTTTTACTCTGAGGCAATTCCAGGTCACACCAGCAGGGGGAGCCACGAGGAGTCAGAAGCGACGTTGCCACAACCTGCGCTAATATATTCATTACACCTGTGACTCTCCTGGTGGAAAGTCTTGATGATCCTTCAGGTTATAATTAAATGTATGAAAGCTTTTCTCATGAAATTGTAATTGTGAGTCGTAGGAGAAAAGTGTGTGTCTGGCATCTCTGCAATAATGTAAACTTGGCTGTTATCTCATACGTCCTAAACTCCCGAACCAACATACAACTCTGTGATATCAACTTAGGAACCGCCTCTAAGTCCCCTTAGTTACATCAGCATAAAGATTCCCCTGTACTAAGCACAATTCAGCAGGAACAGTCCCTAAGTTTGCTCATAGTCTGTACAGAGAGATCCCATAAAACTATGGCAGCATAGGTATTCCCTGTACTTAGCACAATTCAGCAGGAACAGTCCCTAAGTTTGTTCATAGTCTGTACAGAGAGATCCCATAAAACTATGGCAGCATAGGTATTCCCTGTACTAAGCACAATTCAGCAGGAACAGCCCCCTAAGTTTGCTCATAGTCTGTACAGAGAGATCCCATAAAACTATGACAGCATAGGTATTCCCTGTACTAAGCACAATTCAGCAGGAACAGTCGCTAAATTTGCTCATAGTCTGTACATAGAGATCCCATAAAACTATGGCAGCATAGGTATTCCTTGTACTAAGCACAATTCAGCAGGAACAGTCCCCTAAGTTTGCTCATTGTCTGTACAGAGAGATCCCATAAAACTATGGCAGCATAGGTATCCCCTGTACTAAGCACAATTCAGCAGGAACAGTCCCCTAAATTTGCTCATAGTCTGTATAGAGAGATCTCGTAAAACTATGGCAGCAAAGGTATTCCCCTGTACTAAGCACAATTCAGCAGGAACAGTCCCCTAAATTTGCTCATAGTCTGTACAGAGAGATCCCCTGTACTAAATACAAATATTCATAAACATTTGAGTGGCCCTTTAAAAATCTCACAAAAGGTATGTTTGTCTTTTTTAACATTCACCAACAAATAAGTCAACAGATTCCTATAACTGCAGGTGTCTGAATGTCATTTACATGCTGATGATGATCTCAGGTCCATGAATTCCACAAAAGCTACAAACAACAGTTCCCTGTATCTTTGATCTGACAGTTCGTTAGAGTGCTTCTCACCAATAATCCTTTAATCCACTAAGCAAGGCTCCCCTGCCTCTAATGGTTTGTGCCGTAATCCCAGTCTGTGTGTCTGCGGACGGATTAAAGTGTTGGGTTTGAATGAAACAGTAGGATTAAAATTCACATCGTAATGAAAGAGCGACATCCAGTGGCAACATGAAGTCTCTGCGCGCCCATAGAGAAAGAGCCTGGGATATGAGTGTTTGCAGTACAGAGATAAGCAGCAAACTCCCATAATGCCTCTGTGGGCCAGACAAACACAAGCCATGCGCATCATAAGCACTTCCATAATGCTGCTATGACCAGACAAGGATCATACAAACTTGTTAGTGCCCATGTGACACTGGGAAAAGAAAGTGACAAATGTATCAGGTGACACCAGTTCATTACATGCTGCTCCTCCAGCTAAATCATATTGTAGTTACTGTGTATTGCCCACCAGCAGCCTGTGTATAACACATAATGCAGCACCCGCCTCACCTGTAGCTCCTGCGAGACGCTCTCTAAGTGGCTGGTGATCTTATGTATCAAGTCACTGTACATCTGCTCCGAGTGTTGCTGGCACACACATTTATATACACAACTGGAAGAAAAACGATGTGTTAAATGAGAACATATATATTATATATATCACTGTCTTCTCATCAGCTGGTACCTATCTGATCCCCATTGTAAGCAGCAGTCCTGCCCTGCTTTATGGCAGCTGAGATTCTAGCTATCTGTATAACAGAACATTCTGTCCCAGTGGCTGCACAGATCCTATCTAATCCCCATTGTAAGCAGCAGTCCTGCCCTGCTTTATGGCAGCTGAGATTCTAGCTATCTGTATAACAGAACATTCTGTCCCAGTGGCTGCACAGATCCTATCTGATCCCCATTGTAAGCAGCAGTCCTGTCCTGCTTTATGGCAGCTGAGATTCTAGCTATCTGTATAACAGAACATTCTGTCCCAGTGGCTGCACAGATCCTATCTGATCCCCATTGTAAGCAGCAGTCCTGTCCTGCTTTATGGCAGCTGAGATTCTAGCTATCTGTATAACAGAACATTCTGTCCCAGTGGCTGCACAGATCCTATCTGATCCCCATTGTAAGCAACAGTCCTGTCCTGCTTTATGGCAGCTGAGATTCTAGCTATCTGTATAACAGAACATTCTGTCCCAGTGGCTGCACAGATCCTATCTGATCCCCATTGTAAGCAACAGTCCTGTCCTGCTTTATGGCAGCTGAGATTCTAGCTATCTGTATAACAGAACATTCTGTCCCAGTGGCTGCACAGATCCTATCTGATCCCCATTGTAAGCAGCAGTCCTGTCCTGCTTTATGGCAGCTGAGATTCTAGCTATCTGTATAACAGAACATTCTGTCCCAGTGGCTGCACAGAAAAAAAATCTCATGTAGCCTTTAATTAAATATTCACCTTTGAGTACATTGGGGAAATTATTGGCCCCCCAACCCCTATGCAGTGTCCCCCTCCCAATCTTCACTTCAGAGCGACCCCCCCCCCATAACTGTTCCAGACTTTTGCTGCCCTCGCCCAACTTTTTGGAAACATGTTGCCGGCATCAATTTGAAAGTGAGAAATTTCAGAAAACAATCACATTTCTCACATCGTCTTTGTACTATTTGCAGTGAAACGCGGGTTAAACTCTTATTTACTTTACAGTGTCTCGATATAACAGGGTTGAAATTTTATACAAAAATGGGGTATAAAAAACCCAACATTAACTGAAGATGATTATTTGTATCAGTCGTTTGTAGAGAGTGAGTCCAAGCAAAGAGACTGCTGGTCGGGTTGGGTCAGTAGCAGAAGAGACAGCAGAAGGAGACGAGAGACAGTAAAGAGACAGTAAAGAGACAGTCAGAGGTACCTGTAGATTTGCTCATAGGATATAGGGATATAGTCGCCGGGACTCTGGGTCAGTAGCTGCTCTATGGCGCTGTCTAGTTTGGGCCAGTAACTTGTCCTGTAATCCTCCAACGTAATCACATTCATCACTGGAACAGACAAGCAACACAACCATCACATTAACCACAGACTTGGCCATGACACAAACACATCTACTTGCCATTTGCCAGTTTGGCCACCCACATTGGGATAAATTGGACCGGGGGCTACAGATCTGATCATAATGAATCTATGAGACCCATCAGGACCTGCACTGGCTGATCCACCGGGATTGTCTAACATGTCACATATGTGTCTCTGCTTATCCTGTATATGTCTACCTGGAGTAGCTCTCAGTCTTCTCTCAGCTGTCTCTCCCTTTTCTCAGCTGTCTCTTCGATTCTTAGTATCTGGGTCAATCTCAACTCTCTTAGCTGTCTCTCTATATCCTCTATGCCAAACTACCCCCCCCCCCCTTACATGTCTCTTGGATTCTCTGCGTCTGGCTCAATCTCATCTCATTTAGCTCTCTCCCTTTTTGCAGCTCTACTCTCTATGCCTGGGTCTCTCTTTCTCCCACTTCTATAACCCAGATCTCTCTCCCCTCTACCCCTGGGTCTCTCTCTCTGTTCTCAACCCCTAGGTGTCTCTCTCTCTATTCTCTGCCCCTGGGTCTCTCTCTCTCTCTTCTCTGCCCCTGGGTCTCTCTGCCTCTTCTCTACCCTGGGTGTCTCTCTGTCTCTCCTCTACCCCTGGGTCTCTCTCTCTCTCTCTCTTCTCAACCCCTGGGTGTCTCTCTCTCTCTCTTCTCTGCCCCTGGGTCTTTCTCTCTCTATTCTCTGCCCCTGGGTGTCTCTCTGCCTCTTCTCTGCCCCTGGGTGTCTCTCTCTCTTCTCTGCCCCTGGGTGTCTCTCTCTCTCTTCTCTGCCCTTGGGTGTCTCTCTCTCTCTTCTCTGCCCCTGGGTGTCTCTCTCTCTTCTCTGCCCCTGGGTGTCTCTCTCTCTTCTCTGCCCCTGGGTCTCTCTCTCTTCTCGGCCCCTGGGTGTCTCTCTCTCTTCTCTGCCCCTGGGTGTCTCTCTCTCTTCTCTGCCCCTGGGTGTCTCTCTCTCTCTTCTCTGCCCTTGGGTGTCTCTCTCTCTCTTCTCTGCCCCTGGGTGTCTCTCTCTCTTCTCTGCCCCTGGGTGTCTCTCTCTCTTCTCTGCCCCTGGGTCTCTCTCTCTTCTCGGCCCCTGGGTGTCTCTCTCTCTTCTCTGCCCCTGGGTGTCTCTCTCTCTTCTCTGCCCCTGGGTGTCTCTCTCTCTCTTCTCTGCCCCTGGGTGTCTCGCTCTTCTCTGCCCCTGGGTGTCTCTCTCTCTCTTCTCTGCCCCTGGGTGTCTCGCTCTTCTCTACCCCTGGGTGTCTCTCTCTCTCTTCTCTGCCCCTGGGTCTCTCTCTCTTCTCTGCCCCTGGGTCTCTCGCTCTTCTCTACCCTGGGTGTCTCTCTCTCTCTTCTCTGCCCCTGGGTGTCTCTCTTCTCTGTCCCTGGGTGTCTCTCTCTCTCTTCTCTGCCCCTGGGTGTCTCTCTCTCTTCTCTGCCCCTGGGTGTCTCTCTCTCTTCTCTGCCCCTGGGTGTCTCTCTCTCTTCTCTGCCCCTGGGTCTCTCTCTCTTCTCGGCCCCTGGGTGTCTCTCTCTCTTCTCTGCCCCTGGGTGTCTCTCTCTCTTCTCTGCCCCTGGGTGTCTCTCTCTCTCTTCTCTGCCCCTGGGTGTCTCGCTCTTCTCTGCCCCTGGGTGTCTCTCTCTCTCTTCTCTGCCCCTGGGTGTCTCGCTCTTCTCTGCCCCTGGGTGTCTCTCTCTCTCTTCTCTGCCCCTGGGTGTCTCGCTCTTCTCTACCCCTGGGTGTCTCTCTTCTCTGTCCCTGGGTGTCTCGCTCTTCTCTACCCCTGGGTGTCTCTCTTCTCTGCCCCTGGGTGTCTCGCTCTTCTCTACCCCTGGGTGTCTCTCTTCTCTGTCCCTGGGTGTCTCTCTCTCTCTCTTCTCTGCCCCTGGGTGTCTCTCTCTCTTCTCTGCCCCTGGGTGTCTCTCTGTCTCTCTCTGCCCCTGGGTGTCTCTGGATGTCTCTGTGTCAGACTCGGGGGTCTCAGTTATAACAGAGCCGGGGGGAGAGCTTGTGGGAGGCGGGGGTGCCGGTCGGTCGCTACTCACGGAACTTGGAGGTGCTGTTGCCGGTCAGACCGAGCAGAGCTTTCCCGGGGCCGCTGTCACAGCGCTTGGTGCAGGTTCCGTACCCGGAGGAAGCGGCCGGGAGATTGGGCAGCTCGGGCCAGTGGTTGTGGTTGGGATCCTGCTCCATGTTTTCCTCATCTTCCTCCTCCATCGCCGCTCCGCCCTCTCACCGCTCCCGAAACCCAAACATCCCGAGCTTGTCAGTCCCGGGGTCCGGCAGCCACACCGGAAACTGCGCGGGGCATGACGGGAAAACCTGGGCGCTGCTGGGAAATGTAGTTTAATGGCCGGCGGAAGTTCTCTCTGACTGACATGGCGCCCGCTGGCCTTTCACTCTCTGCCTCTCTGTCCTCCTGCGTCTCTATGACTTTACTCACAGTCTCAGTAAAGGCCGCGTTGTCTAATTGTGACCAATAAACAATCCAATACAATTGTACCGTCTGTCTGAGGCTCACACTTGGGCTTCACTACAGCTGACACGTGACTGACACTGAGGAGAAAGAGTTTCACATTTTTTTTATTTAAGGAGACATTTAGTGTAAAAAATAACAAAATACCAGTACATTATACTTATTTAGATAAAGAAGAATTGTGCTTAAAAAAGTTTCAGGCTGATTTATTGAATATTTCTGCAAAAACCCTAATAATCCCTCCCTTCTCTTCCACTTGCTGCTCCCTGAATTCCCAGCTCATTGCACTGTTGGACAGGAACCAATCAGCAGCTAGCAGGACCTGATAGGGAACTGAAGCCTGTCTGTGCTTGTGTGACTGCAGGGCTGTGATTGGCTGTCCCCCTGGCACAAGCTGTTAGGACACGCCCACCCCTCATTTGAAACACAGACAGGGACCAGAGAACATCTATAGGGAGCTCCAATAAAGGGGCTATTTTTAAAGATAATATTCATTTTTAGCTCCATCTAAAAGCAACACCATATATTACTTATAATTGCCTACAAAATTAGGGTTTTTCCATTTATCCTATATGTCTCCTTTAAGGGAGTGCTTCAATTATTCGGAGGGGTAAGTTGGTGCATACCTCCCAACATTTTGGAAGTAAAAAGAGGGACAAAAAAATTTTTCCACACGTAGCGCAGCAATTTTTGACCACACCCCTTTCTGTGGCCACACCCCCTAATTACCATGTTTGTGTTACAAAATTTGGCAGGTTATGAAAGTTTGAAAATATTTCTCCTTATCTAAACTGTGTTTTTGTGTCTCAAAATTGTTACAAAGTATCTTATTTGCACCTGTTAGCTGTTCTGGGCTCTCTGCTAAAAGCCAATTAAGTGAGAAACTTTGTTTCTTTTTCTGGCTGTTCCGTGCATAGAAAAGAGGGACTTTCCAGTACAAATGAGGGACTGCGGGTTGGGCTGTCAAAAGAGGGACTGTCCCTCCGAAAAAGGGACAGTTGGGAGGTATTTTGGTGCCATAAGTCTATCTGTACATATTGTACATCGTTCCCTGAGGAGGGTTGCCACCTGGCCGGTAAAAATGTTGCTTGATGCCAATGTTATTTACAGGGACAAACCATAAAAATATAGGAAGGCCGGTATTTTTTCCCCAGAAAACGTGGCAACTCTATCCCTGAAAGGAAAGGCCCAGCACTGCCATGTTTACTGCCATCAACTGTCACTCAGACATCAGTCCAATTACCCATCCCTTACTCATCACTTACTCATCACTTACCCATCACTTGGTCTCTGTTCTATAGTCAGCTTTCCCTCTACCTTATAGCATTTGGTTTTTCTGCATTGATTAATTACATTTCCTCTCCACAATGTTGGCTTAGGGACTGAGCGTGGATGTGCTTCTCTTTATTGTGTTTAATGGCCATAGTATCAAGCAGGGCTGTAACTACAGAGGAAGCAGAGCCTGCGGTTGCAGTGGGGCCCAGTAAAGTCCTAATTTAAGGGGTTGTTCACCTTTAAATAGGGATGCACCAAATCCAGGATTTGGTTCAGGATTCGGCCTTTTCAGCAGGATTCGGCCGAATCCTTCTGCCCGACCGAACTGAATCTGAATCCAAATTTGCATATGCAAATTAGGGGCGGGGAGGAAAATCTAGTGATTTTTTTGTCATAAAACAAGGAAGTAAAAAATGTTTCCCCTTCCCACCCTTAATTTGCATATGCAAATTAGGATTCAGTTCGGTATTCAGCCGAATCTTTCAAGAAGGATTCGGGGGTTCGGCCGAATCCAAAATAGAAGATTCAGTGCATCCCTACCTTTAAATTAACTGTTGGTATGATATAGAGAGGGATATTCTGAGACAATTTGTAACTGGTTTTCATTTTTTATTATTTGTGGTTTTTGAGTTAATTAGCTTTTTATTCAGCAGCTTTCCAGTTTGCAGTTGCACCACTCTGGTTGCTAGGGTCCAAATTCCCCTAGCAACCATGCACTGATTTGAATAAGAGACTGGAATATGAATAGGAGAGGCCTGAATAGAAAGAGGAGGAGTAAAAAGTAGCAATAACAATAAATGTGTAGCCTTACGGAGCATTTGTTTTTTGAACTATTCAATTGTTCTTCATTATTTATTTGTTTATAGTTTTTGAATCATTTGCCTCCTTCTGTTTCTTTTCAGCTTTCAAATGGGGGTCACTGACCCCATCTGAATAACAAATGCTCTTTAAAGCCGGCCATACACAGGCAGATTAAAGTTGCCGATATCGGCTGTTTAAACAAATTTGGCAGCTTGCCCGAGTATGGGGTCATTCCGACACAATCCCCAATTGATATCAGGCCAAAAATTGATCAGACAGGTGTGATTTTTTTTTGGTGATCTTGTTGGCTACTAGTTGATGTCCTTGTCCTGTCGGCACCCATTTCCTTCATTATAATCTGTTTGGCCATAGGGCCGAATGTCGAATTAACCCAATATGGCCCTGCCTGTGGTGGGCATACCACTTGACGTGTATGACCACCTTAAGGCTATTCAGGCCTCTCCTATTCATATTCCAGTCTCTTATTCAAATCAGTGCATTGTTGCTAGGGGAATTTGGACCCTAGCAACCAGACTGCTGAAATTGCAAACTGGAGAGCTGCTGAATAAAAAGCTAAATAAGTCAAAAACCACAAATAATAAAAAATGAAAACCAGTTGCAAATAGTCTCAGAATATCCCTCTCTGCATCATACTAACAGTAACT
Organism: Xenopus petersii; assembly: GCA_038501925.1. NCBI lineage: Eukaryota > Metazoa > Chordata > Amphibia > Anura > Pipidae > Xenopus > Xenopus petersii. Next base: position 138,077,779 of record CM076684.1, on the reverse strand, counting down.
CAAAGGTGAACAACGTTTCATTCACAGCCCTAATTAAAGGGGCGAGTTACCACCATGCTGCAGAGAAACCAGACCAAGGGGCCACATATTAGAAGGAATATGGTAATTGGCACTTGATAAATTTAGTCCACCAGGGAAGTGGTGGGAGGAGTTACACCAGAACAATTCCAACATGGATGGCGGTCTTTGCTTTGACTCATGGAGCGACTACTTGGGGCTCTCCAGTCTGATCAGCAGGGGGCTGCAGCCTCAGAGAGAAGGCGAAAGGCCAAGATGGGACGTTTTATCTCTGGCCCCCGCGGAACCGTTACCCAGTAATGAGTCTGTGGGACACAAAGGCTGCGGGTTCTGCAGGAGCAACAGGGAGGCGCTGTCTCTATACACGTCTCACCGTCTGCGGGCGCTGGATGGCCGGGTGCTGTGCCCAGTACTAAGAGGCTACACTTGCCCTTTGTGTGGGGCTAATGGCGACTGGGCCCACACCATGCGGTATTGCCCCCTCCGTTGGCTCCTCAGAGATCCCCAGAGTAACAGCAATAACCCAAAGCTGAGACACTGAACTGGAAGGAACCCTGGGATTCTGCACCACTAATGGGCTCCTCGGGGGACGGCCTTTGCACATCACATGACTGCACCTTTTCTAATGTTGCTGCTTTATTTGCACTGTTCCTATTGACACTTTAACTAAAAGACTAATCATTGAGTGATCACCGACCCCTGCACAGACACTGATGTCTCACTCGGCACCCACGTTGCACCTCATTGTTCCACTCGTTGTTTCTGTCCCCGGGGCCAAACGGTGCCCATCCCCCATGTACCGGACATTCCAGCTCTCCAGAGACGCTCCAGCCTGGGGCCCGCCCTCCTCTAATTATTTTATTTACTGTTTTAACAGCATTAATTTGTATTTTTTATTAAATTGAAAAAATTTCCGGATATTTGTGTCTGTGCCGTTATTTTATATGACTTGTCTTTTAGTTCAGGATATTTCCAGTTCCCTATTCAGCTTGTCACACACTCAACTGCCTGGTTGCTGGGGTAAGTTGGACCCTAGCAACCAGATATTTCTCATCAGGGGAAGTATTCGCAAAACTAACTGAAGCCTGTACCATTACAGGGTAGCCCAATAACTGGGTCGTTGATAGGGATGGTTCACCTTTGAGTTAACTTTTATGTTCTAGAATAGCCAATTCTAAGCAACTTTTTCAATTGGTCTTTATTATTCATAGTTCTTGTGAATTATTTACATTCGTCTAACTCTTTCCAGCTTTCAAATGGAGGTCACTGACCCCATATATGTCTGGCTGCTTTCTACACCAGTGGGCTCACACCGCAGGGCTTCATTGAATCCAGTTGTCTGCAGCCACACTGATTGCAGGGAAACACTGAGAATAAGTATTTACTGGTTGATTCATCAGAAATAAGTCCAATTGGCTGAAGGGTTTTTGGATCTCAATTAATTAGGATTATTGGCTTTTTTTCCAAGCCTCTGTTAAAGGAGAACTCACCCCCACTAATAAAAAAAACCCTACTCACAACCCTTCATAGTCCCCCTCTCCCTGCCCCCCCACATAGGTGATAACACCTGTTAGTGCCCCATATCCTTTACTCTCACCTCTAAGTGCGGAGGGGGTACTGGGTAGGGGTTTTTATTAGTGGGAAGGGCTCAGTTCTCCTTTAACCCAACTGCTGTTTTAAAGGAGAACTAAAGTGTAACTAAAGAAGTAGGTAGAAATGTTGTACATGATGTTTTGTGCTTCTGTACCAGCCCAAGGCAACCACAGCCCTTTAGCAGTAAAGATCTGTGTCTCCAAAGATGCCCCAGTAGCTCCCCATCTTCTTTTCTGCTGATTCACTGCACATGCTCTGTGCTGCTGTCACTTACTGAGCTTAGGGGATCTTAAGAAAGATGTGAGAAAGGTTTCTAATTTTATGCCTAAGCAGAACATCAGCCTCTTTCTTTCTCCTGACAACTTCCTTGACTACTTGCTGGTCAGACTGGTGGGAAACTGACCAGCAGGTGGCGCTGTTGTGTCTGCTCAGTTGTCGCAAATCAGAAAATTGCTCCAACTGCGCATGCACTGCCACGTTGGTCTCATTCTGAAGCGGCTGAAGATGGCGCCCGTGAACTCCGCTGGACTGAATCTGCACCGAGGGGTAAGTAAAGAGTTAGGTGCATTTGCCCGTGGTTGGAGGAGGGAATCGGTATAGGGTAGGTTTTTTTTTTTTTTAAATTAAGGGTTTGTTTCTCCTTAAAGAGACTCAAATCTAAAGGGCATACTTTTATATAGTGAATAAAGTACCCTCTATTGTAAAATATAAGGATGTTATAAGTCACTGAGGAGTTCCATGACTATATAAAAGCATGAATTTAAAGGCTGAGTGTTTCATACAGGTCACAGAACTCCGAGGTAACTTCTAATATCCTCATATTTTACAACTGGGGGTACTTTATTTATTATAATACACAAGTTTCAGCGAGTCATGTGACAGAAAAGACATCAGAACTCACTGTTTATAACTGATGACATCAGAACTCACCGTTTATAAGGATATCATTTACAAGATATTCATGGCTTTTGTGTATTATATAGATCAATATGACCACCCCTAAGGAGTGAGTAGCGTATAGGGCCTGATATAAACATCCCACCCAGGGGCGTTTCATGGCCAGTGCCCACCTGATGGGTTTCTTGCAATAGGATGACCTCGGCGCTGGATTTCGTGATGAAGTCTATGACCTGCCGGTGCTTGATGGCATTGACAAGCCCCTAACATTCCAGCTCATTGCTTTGACGGACCTTTACGTTTAATACAACATATAATAATAGCTCGGCTCTTAAGCACAAGTCAAGTCAAGGCAGTGGGCTCAGAGATCCATGTGGTTCTAGGCCCGGTTGTTCCGTGTGTACAGCCAGTTGCCGAGCTCCAGCGGGATGTAAAGAAGTGAGTCTGCCCATCCGTGACAACATGAAGTCTGGCTGGATACAACGTCGCGTAGGGAAGATTGAGGTCATGGAGGCGACCACTTCCCATCTTGGAACGTCGCTCTTTGGCTTTGGACCTCAGCCGAGAAATCTCCAAATATTGATATCTTTTCTGCCTGGTGGGTAGGGTAGGTGCTTCCTTTCTCCATGCCAGCAACAGGACCGTGTCGCAGTCCCTAGCGCTCAGCAGGCAATTAGGGGATGAGGGGGAGCCCTTGAGATTGGAGCTTTGGTAGATATCCTGTGAGCTGGCTCCGTGGTGAAGGAGTTTCTGCCAAACTGGTCGACTAGCCAGGTCTCGATAGGCCTCAGGGGAGTCACCCTCTGCTTTCTCCAGGAAGCCAATGAATCATAGGTTGTTCCTCCTCAACCTTTTCTCCAGATCAGGGGTCCCCAACCTTTTTTACCCGAGAGCCACATTAAAAAATAAAAATTGTTGGGGAGCAACACAGGCATGTAAAAACTTCTTGGGGTGCCAAATAAGAGCTGTGATTGGCTATTTGGTGGCCCCTATGTGGACTGGTAGACTACAGAAGACTATGTATATATACATACATATATATACACAAGAACCCTTGGTTTCTATGCAACCAAAACTTGCCTCCAATCCAGGAATTCAAAAATAAGCAGCTGCTTTGAGGCCACTGGGAGCAACATTCAAGGGGTCAGAGAGCAACATGTTACTCATGAGCTACTGGTTGGTGATCGCTGCTCCAGATCATCGGGCTTAGAAGTTCAAGCCGCAATGGCTTGATTGAGGTGCTGGACCCAATCCGGCAGTGGATGGCAACGGAGCTCACCCTTTGCTCAAGGGCAGCAGGTCCTGCTCAATGATGGATAGTTCAACTTTAAATTCATCTGTTCTGGAGCATATGAGGCTGGTACTGGAGTCTTTGGAGGCGCAGATTTCAGCCAGCAGATCAGATAGAGAAAGCTCCAGAGATGTGGTTGAGCGGAGCCTTTGGCTTTCACTTGTAGAGGGCCCAGGGAATTGGCTGCTAGCGTCATTTTGGGTTGGTCGGGACTCGCGTGCATATTTTTCCAATTGTGATGCGGCCCTGGAGGCTCTTTTGGGCTTTATTTTGCCCCATGAGTATTCGCTGGGGTAAGGCCTCGCAGGGTACGTCACACAAATCCATTTTGTGCTGTTTTTATCAGGGGGAAAAATAGAATATTTTAGGCCTGGGTGCAGGAGCTCTTCTTAACGACATCTGTCCTGGCCACACCCACACTACTTTGTATTTCTATTACTTTAAAAAACCTTTATTCTTTGAGGTTACTGTTATTTAAGCTGTTTGTTTCATGATTGCTGGTTAGGAGAGCAAGCCCCATCCGTGGTTGAACCAATGGCCCAGCACCTAGTCCTTGAGGGTCAATAAACATTGGGAGGTGTAGTCTTACTGCTACTTTCTGGTCTATGGAAAGCTTTGCCAACTGCTGGAACCTCTTGCAAATCCCTTTTCTTCTGCAGCAGCAGCAACAACAACGTAGCCGCTACTAAACTGCTTAGTGCTTCCTTAACCCATACACAAACCGAGAACCCAATTCTGAACTACAACTTCCACCCAACCCTGGGAAAAGCTGCGGGCTGCTGCGAGTTGTAGGTGAGCGTTGCGGTGAATAAGGCGAGTAATATGTTTGTATAAGTACTTTATTTTCCATACAATAACCAGCAGCAAGTCCTGTTTTGCCTAAATACATTGCCATACAGCACAACCGGATGTTCCTGAAACCCAACCGAGTCGCGCAGCTTTTTAGGAGAAGAGAAAGGAGATAGAAAGGGTAAAAATTCCTCCTACTACAATACTTGCTTTATTTAAATAAGAAAAAAAAAAGCAGTCGTAGCAAAACGTCACCCTCTTCTACGCGCACAAAGATGGAATATGAAGCCAATCCGCAGCCCCTACAGCTAAGGCTGAACATGTGACTCCCACTACCCAATCCTCAAATGTCGGTGGGATGATGGGAGTTGTAGTTCTGCAGCTGCACATTGGTCATGCATGAGGTTAAGCACATTTTATCTTTAGAGGGTCACTTCTCTTTATTAGAAACTCATTTAAAAAGAGAAAAATGGAGAAAAAGAGGCTTTGCATTATGAGCAGTGATAGGTCCAGGATCAAGTCATGGTTAGCGGACATGTAGGGGGCAACTCGCTGCTTTACATTTACTAGAGGTATAATTCCAACTACATGGGCCTGAAAAATAAGAACCTTCATTTTGATTGGATGAAGCTGCTACCTTGGTAATGATGCTCTAACGTTTCATTGGCTAAGGCAGTCACAATCCATTGATTCACTGGGAGCTTATAATAAAATGCAGGGCTGTCCCAGCTGGAAGCCTGGGGCCCTCTAACAGATCCATAGGGGCCCCAACATTCTTCTGTGTAGCAGCAACTGACACTACAGAAAACTGATTTTGGTTTCAGTGACTGGGAAGCTCCATCATTAAGCGCATTAACCAATAGGAGTATTTAACCAATTCCAGGCCCTGATTTAAAAGGACAGAATGTACATATTTTTTAAGTGCAGTGCTAAGAATTGCTTTACTGAACAGAACGTACCACTGCTTCATGAGTAGGGGAACCACAGCGGAAAAAAAAAAAAACTTACAACGTGGTTTTAAAGGACCAGTTCATTCATATGCAAGTGGTTTCACAAGGGTTCTTCAGGTAACAAGAGCACATTGAGTAGGAATATTTTATGTTGTGTAAGCGAAGTTACCAAGAACCCTCCAGGACTCCTTGGGTGGGTGAATAATGAGAATAAAGGGCAGATCTCAGATACGCCGACTGCTGCTTCCTCTAGAGAACAAAGGATTTCTGCTCATATAAATGTACCAGACAAGTGAAAACATCAGGTACAACAGCAGAGATGGATGGAGAGAGAGAGAGAGAGAGATGGATGGAGAGAGAGAGAGAGAGAGAGAGATGGATGGAGAGAGAGGCAGAGAGATGGATGGAGAGAGAGGCAGAGAGATGGATGGAGAGAGAGGCAGAGAGATGGATAGAGAGAGAGAGAGAGAGAGAGAGAGAGAGAGAGAGAGAGAGATGGATGGAGAGAGATGCAGAGAGATGGATGGAGAGAGATGCAGAGAGATGGATGGAGAGAGATGGATGGAGAGAGATGCAGAGAGATGGATGGAGAGAGATGCAGAGAGATGGATGGAGAGAGATGCAGAGAGATGGATGGAGAGAGATGCAGAGAGATGGATGGAGAGAGATGCAGAGAGATGGATGGAGAGAGATGCAGAGAGAGAGAGAGAGAGAGAGAGAGATGCAGATCACATTAGGGCACACAGAATGTTTTAAATATTCGACTGGAAGAAGAAGAATGCTAACCCACATAATGCCAAGCCTGACCAATCAGATTACAGCTACCTAACGCCGCACTGTTGTCCACCCGTCTTCGTCGGTTTCAAGTTTAGTGCGTCGAGGGGCGTCTTTTTCCTCTTTTTCGGTGTTCCAAGAGGGCTTTTCCTTGTCGCCAGCAGGAGCTCCCCGGGGGGTCCCGCGCTCTTCTTGCCGGCTCTCTTTTTCTTCGTCTCGTCGCCATTGGCTCGCTATAGGAGCAAAGTGGCCAGTTAGTGCACAATGAAAGGGTTTCATTCTGAGAAGGAGAGAAAATTAAAGGGGTCCAATACACTGACCTTCGTCTGTTTTAGGAGGCACTCGTCTCCTGTCCCTGGGTTCTGTTTTGCTGTCTGCGCTCTTATCACCCGGTGAGACCTTTCTGGGCGTTACATTATCGTCTCCTCCCCGTCGCCATACAGATTCCTCTCTGGAAACACAAAAGTGCAGGACTTTAGTCAACATTCCTGGGGTTACATATAAGGGGAAGCCAAGGGGTGGTGCAATTTGAAATGGCTGCAATGTGGTTGTGTGTTGGTTTTGGCTATAGGCACAGAATGCACAAACCAATGATACAGCAATATCTCATTCCAAAGTAACAGGAGGTGCTCCCACCTGACTGGGCGCTTGTCTCGCTCAGAATCCTTTTCGCTTTCTTCTCCTCTCTTAGCCCAACTGCGCTCTTCAGCTGGCTTAGATTCATGGGGTGGGCCCCAGCTGTCTTCCCGGGCTTTCTCTCGCTCTCGCCAGCCCCCTGAATCAGCAGGTGGAAAAAAAAACAAGATTTACACTTGGACCGGCACCCTAGTGTTTCACATCCCTCCACATGTAAAATGCGAGCAGGCGGCTCGTGCACTTAACTTATCCACAGAGGTGGCCACAGCATCCATTAACTGAGTTTAGTTGTCCTTTAGCTTGTTAATTCTTAATATTAAAAAGCTATAAATATTAAAAAAAAAAGTTACAATTTATAAACGCTCTTACCTGGGCGACTTGCTACAATAGGTTTCCAGGGTGTCTGGCCTCGGTCATCGTCTGCTCCACGCCTGGGGCCTCTGTCATCGTCCGCTCCACGCCTGGGGCCTCTGTCATCGTCCGCTGCACCCCGCCAAGATCCACGATCATCATCAAAACCACGACGAGCTGTTCTGTCCTCATCAAAGCCACGACGGGGACCTCTATCATCTTCAAAACCACGTCGAGGACCACGGTCATCCTCAAAACCCCTCCTTGGACCACGGTCCTCATCAAAGCCCCTCCTTGGACCACGGTCATCCTCGAAGCCCCTCCTTGGAACACGGTCATCCTCGAAGCCCCTCCTTGAAACACGGTCATCCTCAAAGCCCCTCCTTGGACCACGGTCATCCTCAAAGCCCCTCCTTGGACCACGGTCATCCTCAAAGCCCCTCCTTGGACCACGGTCATCCTCAAAGCCCCTCCTTGGAACACGGTCATCATCAAAGCCCCTCCTTGGCCCACGGTCATCATCAAAACCTCTCCTAGGCCCACGGTCATCATCAAAGCCACGACGTGGTCCTCTATCATCATCCATGCCTCGTCTAGGACCACTGTCATCATCAATGCCCCGCCTTGGGCCTCTGTCTTCATCAAAGCCACGTCTAGGAGCTCTGTCATCATCCAAGCCTCTCCTTGGGCCTCTGTCATCATCCAAGCCACGGCGTGGCACTCTGTCATCTTCAAATCCTCTCCTAGGGCCTCTATCTTCTTCAAGACCCCGTTTTGGACCACGATCATCTGTACCTCGCCAAGAACCTCCCTTTTCTTCTTCACCATCAGGCCGAGACACCTGTTCTTCATCCTTTCTCAAACTGGCATCCTCATCTGCTTCATCTCTTACTGGCTTTGAATCTTGTCCAGCTCTACGCCAAATACTAAAAATAAATGGAAGAGTTAGAGGTGGTCACAAATGCCTTAGTAAAGGTAGCGCTTTTTATTATCTTGAATACCCATATCTTTGGTTCAATCTATACCACTTCTTCCTCTTACATCTAAGTAACTGCCAATTGATTGTGAAAAGACACACAGTTACCTTTCAGGAGGAGCTTGCTTGCGATCATCTGGTTCCTCACCTCTCCTCCATCCACTTTCCTCTCGCTCTCCCCAGCGAGAAGTATCCTACAAGACAAAAGGTTCAACATAGAAGACATGGGCAGGGTTGGCAAAGACAGAGCAGAAGACAATTTTGTTGAGGAGCTCTTAAATCCATCAAATTCATTACAGGATTACTACACCACATCCTTTGCACATCTGAACTATTAAGAGTAAGTTGCCACCAAATAAGTCCCACAGCTCAAGTATGCCAATTTGCATGTGCCTCCCGATGGATAACCGACAACACTAAGTGCACTGGTCAAACAGCAGCACAGACAGATGTACATGGTTTATGGGCAAAACCACGTTCTTTAACTTGCCTCTGGTCTGTGTTGCTGATCTTCAGTCCTACCACTCCCTGAGCCAATAGGCTGAAAAATGAAGTGGAGGCCTCACCTTCCTGAGCGTATCATCCCCACCCCGCCTTTCCTCCTCTCGCTTCCTTTCCCGCTCTTCAATTTCGAGCTCTCGCTGGCGCTTCTTGCGTTCTTGTTCTTCCAGCTTCTTAATTCGCTCTTGATATTCTCGCTGTTCAGCTTCACGCTTCTCGTTCTCAATTTTCTCTCGTTCTTCTCGTTCTGCAACACACAGAACAAACGCAAACAGCCTTTAGTCCCAGTGAACAGATTCATAGTCCTCTAATATAAACTGAAGCTGTTCAGGAGAGGAACTTGCAAGAAGATTACGGTTATCAGTAATTCTTATTTTATGATTAGACTGTTTCCAAGTCAAACGCAGACTAAATAATTAGCCTTAATTGTTCTCGTTGGAGTTAATATAGCACTGGAATGGAACCCACTGCCAAACAGACTGGCAACAAGTTACGAACAGTGCATCTACTGGTCTAAGCCCAAAGTGGTAGGCTCCTTGCAGACCCCCGGATCCCTTGGTAACTCTACACAGCCATAAGTCAGACCAACATTACAGTATCAGCTAATTTCTTAAATTAGCCACAGAAATCATAAAACTCTAGAGTTTGTGCACACTAAACCCAGCTATTTTACCTACGAAGTCATTTTTCATTTGCTCACTTAGCTCAGAGCAACCACTCACCCTGCTTAAGTTGCACCTCTTTGAGTCTCTGTTCCTCCTCTTCCTTGTCTCTGTAATAAGCAATTCTCCTTTCTTCCTTGCGCTGTCTCTTTCTTTCCTCCAGGCGTGCACGCTTTTCCTCGGCTAACCTTTCTTGGAACTGCTTCAGTTTTGCCTGCACATGGGTAAAAGGCATAGTAAGTTTTAGAGTTCCTTGAAATGTCTGCAGCTGGGGAAAGGGGAGACTGTGGGTTATGAAAATCTTTGTTTGCCTCATTCCGCAACATCAACTTCTGCTGCTTTTCCTTGGTTCTTAAAAGCAGATTACTAGGTATTTAAAGGACAAACTCCCTCTTTTTGATATCAGCTCATTCATTTCAGATTATGAATATGCCAAAATACCTTTGTCCAAATATTGCTGTCCTGAGCTATAGACCTACATGAGGGTAATACTTACCTCGTACACGGATTGACGGGAGGCTTTCAGCTCAGAAACAAATGATTCTTTGTCCTCCAGCATCCTCGACATCCTGTTCTTATGTTCCACAGCCTTCTCTCGCTCCAGCAGTAAGGTGCTGATCTGTAAGCACACATGGTTTTAAGTAGGGATGCACTGAATCAACTATTTTGGAACCCCCCTTATCTTTCACAAAAGATTTGGCCGAATACCGAACCAAATCCAAATTTGCATCTACTTCCTTGTTTTGTGACAAAAAGTCACGCAATCTGCATATGCAAATTAGGATTTGGATTTGGTTCAGCTGGGCAGAAGGATTCGGCCGAGAGCTGCACTATGTACATACAAGGGATGCAACCCTAAGTTCTACACTACTACATTGTGACAAAACAATGTGCCAGTAATATATGTCTAACCAGTCATTTTGCCTCAGTTTTCAGAGATACACAGCGGCACGCAATAATTTTATTTTGTGCAGTAGCCTCAAGAACAAAGCTCATGCTAAAGATGTTCCCCAAAAAGAATATCAGCCCAACAGGTGTGGGGCTGCATTTTCCTCAATGGGATTTCTATAGCACCGGAATGGAACCAACTGCCAATGGGTAATGACAACTGATTACGAACAGTGCGAGGAACATGGCTTATACAGCAGACTTACCCTTTCCTCCTCCTGCTGCTCCCACAGCTCCATGTCGCTGATTCTCTGCTCGTCATAGGCTTTCTTTAGTGGGGGGATTTCTTCCAAGCGTTTTGCTCTTTCAAAGTAGTCAATCTAAAACAGAAATGGGAGAGTCCAGTCTGGAGTGCTTGCAATTGGACATCAGCTAATTGGCTATAAAGTCTTGTGCATAGGGATGCACCGAATCCAGGATTCGGCCTTTTTCAGCAGGATTCGGATTCGGCCGAATCCTTCTGCCTGGCCGAACCGAATCTGAAACCTAATTTGCATATGCAAATTAGGGCGGGGAGGGAAACTGACGTTTTGTCACAAAACAAGGGAGTAAAAAATGTTTTCCCCTTCCCACCCCTAATTTACATATGCAAATTAGGGTTCGGATTCGGTTCGGTATTCGGCCGAATCTTTTGTGAAGGGTTCGGCCGAATCCAAAATAACAGGATTTTTTGATACTCACCGTTAAATCCTTTTCTCTGTAGTCGATAGGGGGACACAGGGACTCTTGGGGTTTAAGCTCCGCCCTCCAGGAGGCAGGACACTATTAATAAAATTAAAATTAAGTGGGCGTGCCCATATAGTGGCTTAACCCCACATGCTGTAGCATTCCTTCAGTTGGTACCAAAGAGACTGCTGAAAGACAAACTGTATTAACACTCAACTTGCAAAACCGTAAATCAGGAAAACTTTTCCTTAAGACCAAGTGGTCAACAATTCGCTCAGGGTCGGGAAGCCCTGTGTCCCCCTATCGACTACAGAGAAAAGGATTTAACGGTGAGTATCAAAAAATCCTGTTTTCTCTGTCGTCTAAAGGGGGACACAGGGACTCTTGGGGACTTAACAAAGCAGCCCCAGACAGCAGGGTGGGAGCGAATCTAATAAGGTAGAGACACGTTACCGTACCACAGAGTGTAGCACTTTGCGGCCGAAAATGGCATCCGCTGACGAGAACGTGTCAAGGCTGTAGCATTTAGTGAATGTATGAACCGAGGACCAGGTGGCCGCCCTGCAGATCTGGTCCAAAGAGGCCGAGGTGCGCCAGGCCCAGGAAGCTCCCAAGGATCGTGTGGAGTGAGCTCGAACATTAGTAGGAGGAGTTCTGCCCTTAGCCAGATAGGCTTGCCTGATGGTTTCTCTGATCCAACGTGCGATAGTGGTCTTGGAGGCTGACAGACCCTTCCGATGACCGGACGGAATGATAAAAAGTGCTTGAGAGCGCCGATAAGACTTGGAACGGTCAAGGTACCAGCGAAGTGCCCTGACCACATCCAGACTGTGAAATCTCCGTTCCTTGTCATTCTTGGGTTCCGGACAGAGAGATGGAACCACAATCTCCTGGTTCACGTGAAACGATGACACAACCTTAGGCAGGAAGGAAGGCACAGTCCTGAGGACTGCCTTGTCCTTATGGAAAACCAGCAGAGACGGATCACAAGATAGGGCACCTATTTCCGACACCCTGCGAGCAGATGAAATGGCAACGAGGAAGGCCGTTTTCCATGTAAGCCACTGCTCTGAGACGACTCCCAGAGGTTCGAAGGGGGGGTCAAGGAGAGCCTCCAAAACGAGATTAAGATCCCATCCAGGGACTGGCGATCGGTAAGGAGGAACGATATGTTGTACCCCTTGCAGAAAGGTGCGGACCGAATCGTCTAGGGCGAGACGAGACTGAAAAAGGACAGAGAGAGCAGATACTTGTACCTTCAAGGAACTGAGCTTCAGACCGAGTTGAAATCCTCGCTGTAGGAAGGATAAGAGCCTGGGAACATCACATTCATGGAAGGAAAAACCGGATGCCTCGCACCAGGTCCAGTAACTGCGCCAAACCCGATGGTAGGCTTTGGAAGAGGTAGCTTTGCGTGACTTCAGCATAGTGGCAATTACATCTTCCGCTATACCCTTCCGTCTCCAGATGGCCGCCTCAACAGCCATCCCGTCAAAGCGAACAGTCCCGGATTGTGGTGTAGTATGGGACCCTGCTGGAGAAGATCGTTCCTGGGAGGGAAACGAACTGGTTGAGCTATGGACATGTCCTGAAGATCCGTGAACCACGTTCTCCGGGGCCAATACGGAGCTATCACTATGACTGTCGTGTAGGATTGCTTGATTTTCTTCAGAACCCGAGGGAGCATTGGAAACGGAGGAAAGACGTAAGCTAGGTGGAAATCCCAGACTTGTGTCATGGCGTCCACTCCCATCGCCGTCGGATCCCGAAAACGGGCGTAAAAGGCTGGAACCTTGCGGTTGGCTCTGGAGGCCATGAGGTCGACTTGAGGACGTCCCCACCGTTTCACTAGGTCTGTGAACACCGCGGGATGAAGTTCCCATTCTCCCGGATCCAGCTGGTTCCGACTGAGGAAGTCTGCTTGGGTGTTGTCTACTCCTGGAATGTGGATGGCAGATAGTCTGACTGAGCTGAGTTCCGCCCAGGCTAGGATTTGTACTACCTCCGCTAGGGATGCTTTGCTGCGGGTACCTCCTTGCCGGTTTATGTACGCGACGGTGGTGGAGTTGTCGCTTTGTACTCGGATCGACTTGCCTTGGAGCAGTGGAGACCAATGCCTGAGGGCAAGCCTGACTGCCCGAAGCTCCAGGACGTTGATGTGTAGTCTCTTTTCTGTTGGCGACCAACGGCCTTGTACCGACGAGGTGTTCCACGTGGCGCCCCATCCGAGGAGACTGGCGTCTGTTGTGATCACGGTCCAGTCCGGAGTCGCCCAAGACTGGCCTGTCGACAGATTGTGGTGATTCAGCCACCAGAGGAGTGACACCCGGGTTGTTTGCTGTAGAACAATCCGTTGGGACAGAGGGCCCCCTTTCCATCCCGAGAGAACGTTGGCTTGTAGAGGTCTCAAGTGTATCTGAGCGAAGGGAACTGCTTCGATGGATGAGACCATCAAACCGAGGACCTTCATTGCGAGGTGGACTGTGGGGAGCCGGTCGTGAAGAAGGAGAGTGACTTGCGCTCTGATCTTCCTCTGTTTGTCCATGGGCAGGGAAACACGTTGGGTCAGGGTATCGAAGTGGAGACCCAGGAATAGCATCTGGTGACTGGGTGTCATGCTGGATTTGGTCCAGTTGATGGTCCACCCGAAACTCTGAAGTAGTGCAATTGCTTGTTGCATGTCCCTTCGGCTCTTCTCTAGCGTGGAAGCCTTCAGGAGAAGGTCGTCCAGGTAGGGAGTGATCGAGATGCCTTGGAGCCGTAGCGTTGCCGCCGTCACCGCCATGAGCTTGGTGAACACTCTGGGGGCAGAGGAGAGACCGAACGGAAGTGCCACAAATTGGTAATGGCGATTTCGGAATGCGAACCTGAGGAAGCGATGGTGAGGAGGCCAGATCGGAACGTGAAGATACGCATCCTTGATGTCGAGGGACATCAGCAGTTGACCTGGTTCCATGCCCCGTATGACAGACCGGAGAGTCTCCATTTTGAACCGGACCGATCGTATGTGTTTGTTGAGGAACTTCAGGTCCAATACCGGTCGGAAGGATCCGTCTTTCTTGGGAACCAGGAACAGATTGGAGTAAAAACCGCAAAATGTTTCTGACGGGGGAACCGGAGTGATCACTCCAGTCTGTTCCATGTTGGCAATGCAGTCCAAAAAGGCTCGGCCCTTGACTGGGTTTGAAGGGACCCTGGACATGAGAAATTTCCTGGGAGGAAGGGAGGCGAAATCCAGGTGGTAGCCCTCGGAAATGATTTCGGTTACCCAAGCGTCTGACGAGTATTGTGTCCACACCTCCCGGAATCTCAGCAATCGTCCCCCTAGCGGTTGCCGTGACCCCGGAGGGGGTGACCCGTCATACTCTTCCCTCCCGTGGCCTGTGAGATTATCTTTTCGAGTTCCTCACCAAAAAGTCGTTGTCCCTTAAAGGGTAGTGAGGTAAGGGACTTCTTGGAACTGACATCTGCAGACCAGTTCTTCAGCCAGAGTGTTCTGCGTGCTGCGACGGAGAGCGCTGACGTGCGGGCAGTAATCTGTGCTGTATCGAGAGAAGCGTCGCACAAGTAAGCCGCCGCCTCCGTGATGGATTGTGCGGAGGACAGGATGTCTGTTCTGGGGATGCCATTTTGAATGTCTGCCACGAGGGATTCTGCCCATGCCTGAATGGCTCGCGCCACCCAGGCGGAGGCAAGAGCTGGCCGAAGAGTGGAGCCAGCGGATGAGTAGACTGCCCTGAGGAAACCTTCTAGACGTCTGTCTGAGGGATCCTTGAAGGCTGCAGCGTCCGTGACTGGTAACGCTGTGGATTTGGATAACCGCGAAACAGGTGCGTCCACGGTTGGAGGCAGTGACCATTTTTCTACTAGGTCTTTGGGAAAGGGATACGATTTCGAAAATTTTCGGGTAGCTTGGAACTTTCGCTCCGGAGAATTCCATTCTTCTTGTATTATGTTAAGTAGCTGGTCATGTGAAGGAAAACATGTAGCAGATTTGTGTTTTCTTTTAAACAGGTTGGAAGATGAAGCCTGTTGGTCAGGTGTTTGTGTGATTTTTAGCACGTCTAACACCCCCTTAATAATACCCTCAACGTCGTGAGGGAGTTCCTTGCTTCTGGAATCCTCCGCATTATCCTCCTCAACTTCTGAGGAAGCATCAGAAGGCGGGAGTTCCCCTTCTGAATGAGAAAAGTCTTCCCCAGCTGACGAGACGTCAGAGGGGGTATGGGTGTCTGTGTCACCCTTGGAGCTGGGAAGCCGTTTCCGCTTTCCACTGGAGGGATGACCTAGTTTGGCTAGGGCTTTACCCAAATTGGTGGCAATGGAAGGAAGGCCCTGCAGGGATGCCAGAGATTGGGAAAGTTGAATTGCCCATAGGGGTGCAGGGGGTTCTGAGGAAGTGCCCGCTACCCCATCCATTGCATCCAAATCCTGTGCGGGTTCCCCAGATGCAGGGACCGTTGGGATGGGCCCCTGGGTGGGTGCTGGTCCCTGCCCCTTTGAGCAAGGTCTGCAGAGTGGGTCAGCCTGGCCCCCAGGGATTTTTAGTTGGCAGTTTTTGCAGGTAAAATAGGTCACCTGTGCTGCTGGTGCTCTCCCCCCAGCCCTGGGGAAAAGTCCCCCTGACTTACCTTCTGCCATACGAACAGTGGCTGAGGTACCTGCTGAGGAATGTCAGTCAGCAGATATGCTTAGTAAGAGTGCTTTTAGGCAATCCTAGACTGCTGCCTGAAGGTAGAGCCTAATCCCCAAAAGCAAGAGAGGCTCCCGTGTCTCCTGAAGTGCTGCTGGCAGAATGAGGAAGCGTCAGCTAAATGTGGCTGTGTAGAGTGGCGGGAAGGAGTTCGGCGCCTTCTGAAGCCACTTGTACACTTCGCGCCGAAAAAACAAAATGGCGCCTGGAACGCATCAGCGCGATGCGTTCCACTGCGTGCAGGAGAAGGGCGCACACTCACTAAGCAGCCCGTCAGTGTGGAAGAGCGACGGAGAGAGCAGACAATGCCACCTTGAATGCAGCTAGGTCTGGGCTGACTGAGGGGGGTCCCCACCCGGAGAGGGGGGGGGGGGGGGGGGGAGAGCAGGCCAGAACACGAGTAGGACAACTCATACTCACTGCTGGCGTCTCAACCGGTCAGAACATCTGCTGGCCCCAGCGGGTTGCAGGAATTTTTTCTGTGCAGGTCGGTTATAGCCTAGAGGGCTAGCATATGACCCCGGTGAGAGATCCCTCGAGGGGGGGGTACACACAAAGGAACAGGCAGTCCTGCCCTGGTGACACCCCATAGCATGCTTCTGTGTTGAAGCTGGTATCCATCCTCCTTGAAGCAGGACACTTTAAAACTGAAGGAATGCTACAGCATGTGGGGTTAAGCCACTATATGGGCACGCCCACTTAATTTTAATTTTATTAATAGTGTCCTGCCTCCTGGAGGGCGGAGCTTAAACCCCAAGAGTCCCTGTGTCCCCCTTTAGACGACAGAGAAAGTGGATTTGGTGCATCCCTACTTGTGCAGGGTGCTTACATAATAAAGGGACCAGGTTATTAGGGAAATTAATTCAGCAGGGCTAGTGTCAGTATTGACCTTCACAGCAGACCTATGCCATTTGGACCTTAAGATTCTTTACAAATGGACACATTACCAATCACAACGAAAGTAGGAACAATGACCATGGAGATCTGTGTCGGAAGAGTCCATCAGCACAGCAAACAATTTGTAGCCAAATATCCCAACTTTAAGATTTTAAACCGTGCAAATAAATGAATGAGAGGAAACAGAACCCACCTTCTTCTCCTGATTCTTCAGACGATCTTGGAGCTCTCTCTTTTCCTTCTCCAACTGCTCCACCTGTTTAGCCATAATGAAGTCTGGATCCAGTTCCTCAAGATTCTGTAAATGGCAAATTAGTGGAGGAAAGTCTACTTAGAGAGAATGGAAGCTTCTGCTACAGATAAGGATATATTAAATAGCAATGGGGCACCGGGCTTTCTATAACTGAAGCAGGATAATGAAAGTATGAGCCTTCAGTACTATGAGAGTTAAACTTCAGTAACTGAAAGGCTGCTGGTTGGGCAACGCTGATATTTAGTATTGCAGTCTATTATACCTACTGTCAGCAGAGTCTTCTTGGAGCATCTAACAGCAATAACAAAGCAAATGCAGAAGGTGTTCAATGTGTGCTTACTTCTATGTCAATGTCTTTAAAAGCTTTGGCACCGAGCTCAGTCTTCTTGATCTGCTCCAGTCGCTCCCGCACGGTTTTCTTCTTGATTTGCTCATGCTCCTGTAAAATCCGCTCCTTCTCCCTCTCTTTAGCCTCCTGGCGCAGCCTTTCCTCCTCTGCTTTCCGCACTTTTTGGAGCTCTGCTTCTCTCTGCTCATGCTCTTCTTTTTCTCGCTGGATGTTGAGGTTCTCTAGGCGTTCCTTGCGTTCTTCTATAGTCTGGCGACGGGCAAGAATACGCTGGTGTTCCTTTCGGGAGTTCTTCTGGTAGGAAACGATAGCAATCTGGTGCTGTTCCTCCTTCTCTTGCTAAAAGAGAGCATTCGGGGTGTATACGTTTTTGAATACATTAATATAAAGAGTATATTCCCATTTGTATTCATATGTATATAACTAAATTGCTTTCCTTACCCATAAACTACCAGGCTAGTACTTTAGCTCAATGGCAGAATTTGTAAATGTCAGCAAAGCATCAATCTGCATTGATACTGCCTGCACACTAACCAATGTAACCTGTTATACAAAGTGATTATCCGGATGCTTGCCCTGAATTCTTATGATCATTAACAGGGCAGCAGTTGCTAACAACCACAGAAGCATAACCTTCATCTGCAGGGGGCCCCAGTAAGGACCAGCAGAGAATGTGGAAGCAGACTGTGAGCACAACTATATAAGTAGGTGAAATGTGCATTGGGGCAGACCCGCAGTGATGAGGATATGAGGATCCAGGGATCGTGTTGTGCCAAGTGGTTACTATTGCAGGCATTCAACTTTGTGAAATCATTTACTAAATTATGCCGGAAGGCAACTTGCGCAATTGGTTTGAGTTTGGATGGAAAAAAGGAGATTTTGTTTACTTACCGTTAAATCTTTTTCTCTTTCGTCACTTGGGGGACACAGGGACCTTGGGTATAGCTAGTACCACTAGGAGGCAGGACACAACCACAAAACAAAACTGACTCCTCCCTCGCTGGCTATACCCCCAGCAGGCGGAGCCTAAAGCCAGTTTGTACCAAAGTCAACAGGAATAAAACTAGATATGGAAAACAATCCAAATGCAAATTAACCAAAAACATATCTGAAGGAGTGAAGGCCTCTATCCAGGGAGGGAAGCCCTGTGTCCCCCAAGTGACGAAAGAGAAAAAGATTTAACGGTAAGTAAACAAAATCTCCTTTTCTCTAAGTCAGCTTGGGGGACACAGGGACCTTGGGACATACCAAAGCTGTCCCCAGAAACCGGGTGGGAAAAGAGGCCTAAGTAGAAACCACCGCAGCCTGCAGCACCCTTTTGCCGAAGCGAGTGTCAGATGCCGCAAAGGTATCAAAGTGGTAAAATTTGGAAAAGGGATGGACGGAAGTCCACGTAGCCGCCTTGCACAGCTGCTCGGCCGAAACTTGGTTACGGAACGCCCAGGAAGTACTCACACCCCTGGTGGAGTGAGCTGTGATTCTGGTTGGGGGATCCTTCCCCTTTGCTGTGTAGGCTCTCTGGATAGATTGCTTGATCCATCGGGAGATGGCCTGCTTGGTCGCCGGACAGCCCTGGCGAGGTCCTGAAGGGAGCACCAACAGAGCATCACATTTACGGATCTCTCGAACTCTATGCAGGTAGAACTTCAGAGCTCTGACAGGATCAAGGGTGTGCAAGGCTCTCTCCTTAGAATTAGCTGGAGCAGGGCAGAAGGATGGTAAAACAATTTCCTGGTTTAGATGAAACTCGGAGACGACCTTCGGGAGGAACGAAGGGATGGTGCGAAGAACGGCCCTGTCCGGATGGAAGACGAGATAGGGAGCTTTACATGAAAGAGCACTGAGCTCAGAGACACGTCTCGCTGAGGCAATAGCAAGAAGAAAAACCGTCTTCCAGGTGAGCCACTGAAGAGGTACTGAGGCGAGAGGTTCAAATGGAGGCAGTTGAAGAGCGTGCAACACTAGAGTGAGATCCCAAACAGGAAAAGCCGCTCGAACAGGAGGAGCCACATGAGCCACTCCCTGCATGAATGTCTTGACATCTGGAAGTAGAGCGAGACGTCTTTGGAAAAGAACTGAAAGGGCAGAAATTTGAGATTTTAGGGATCCTAAAGACATGCCCAGAGAGAGACCTTCTTGCAGGAACTCCAGGATGTGAGGAATGGAGAACTCCCGGAACTTCACCTTGAGTCTAGAGCACCACTGTCGGTAGGTGGACCAAACCCTATAGTAGGCCCTGGCTGAAACCGGCTTTCGCGCTGCGCACATTGTGAGTGCGACGGCCTTGGAAAAACCCTTCCGAGTTAGGATTCGTGTCTCAAGAGCCAGGCCGTTAAGTTGAGGCTTCCTGGGTTTGGATGCCGGATCGGTCCCTGGGTGAGAAGGTCCGGCAGTGATGGCAGAGTCCATGGTTCCGCCACGGAAAGATTGAGGAGGTCGGAGAACCAAGCCCGACGGGGCCACCTTGGCGCTATCAGAATAAGCGTGATCCGTTCTCTTCGAACCCTTCGGATGGTTCTGGGAACCAGAGGCAGAGGGGGGAAGGCATACGCTAGTCGAAAAGGCCAGGGGGCCGTTATGGCGTCCACATCGTGTGCCAGGGGATCCCTGTAACGAGCAAGGAACATCGGAACCTTCCTGTTGTGCCTGGTCGCCATGAGATCCACTTCTGGCATGCCCCACCGCAGTGACAGCTCTTGGAAGACTTCGTCGTTTAGTGACCACTCGCCTGGGTCGAGGGACTGACGGCTGAGGAAGTCCGCCTCCCAGTTCAGCAAACCCGGGATGTAAATGGCTGACAGTTGAACATTGCGAGCTTCGGCCCACCGAAAAATGAGCTTTATCTCGTTTAACGCTCCCCTGCTTCTTGTACCGCCCTGGTGGTTGATGTAAGCCACAGCCGTCGAGTTGTCCGACTGAACCTTCACCGCGTGGCCCTCGAGGTCTTTTTGCCAGTGGAGAAGGCCGAGCCGAATTGCCCGGATCTCGAGCAGATTGATCTGCAGACGTGTCTCGTGCTGGTTCCACTGCCCTTGAGCCGACCGCCCCTCGAGAACTGCTCCCCAACCGAAGAGGCTCGCATCCGTCGTCAGGATACGCCAGTAGGGTTCGCCGAGGCGCCTCCCCTTGGTGAGATGAGAGGTCTGTAACCACCAGAGGAGGGATGACCTCGTTTGTTGAGAGAGTTGTATCTCCTGTAGCAGGGATTTCCTTTTCCAGGAAGAGAGAATGTTCCACTGAAGTTCCCTGAGATGGAATTGGGCAAATGGAACTGCTTCTATGGTGGAGACCATAACTCCCAGAACTTTCATGCAGAATCTCGCAGAATGTCGTGGCTTCTGAAGTAGACTCTTCACCAATCTTTGTAGGCAGACAACCTTCTCGATCGGTAGAGATATCGTTTGAGACTGCGTGTTGAAGGTCATGCCCAGGAAAACCATGGAGTGGCTGGGTATGAGCGAGGATTTGGTTAGGTTCAGAACCCAGCCCAGATCTTGCAGTTTGGTCATCGAGGTCTTCAGAGCTTGTTGAGCCTCCTGAAAGGAAGGTGCCTTGATCAGTAAGTCGTCGAGGTAAGGAGTGATGTTTATCCCTACACTGCGAATGTCTGCCGTGGCAGCAGCCATGATCTTGGTGAAGACCCGAGGGGCCGAGGTGAGGCCGAACGGCAGACTTGTGAACTGGAAATGACGATTTTGGAAGGCAAATCTCAAGTATTTCTGATGCGGAGGGAAAATGGGCACGTGCAGATAAGCGTCCTTGATGTCGAGAGACATGAGAAATTGACCCGGAGACATCGCTGCGATGACGGATCGTAAGGACTCCATCTTGAACTTCCGAGGACGGAGGAATTTGTTTAACTCCTTTAAGTCTAGGATAGGTCGAACAGATCCGTCTTTTTTGGGAACAACAAAAAGGTTCGAATAGTAGCCCTTGAATCGCTCCGCAGGAGGAACGGGAATAATAACCTCTGCGATCAGAAGACTGGCGATCACGTCTTGGAATGCCAATTGTTTGTTCGATCCTGGAGGGAATCTTGACATGAAAAATCGTGGAGGGGGAAGAGATGAAAACTCTAGGTGGTATCCTCGGGTAACGACCTCGTGAATCCATGAGTCTTGAATGAGGGTGACCCATGTATCTGCGAAAAGTCTTAATCTCCCCCCCACAGGAGTTGGTCTCGGAAGCATGGAGTCATGCTGAGGAAGTCTTATCAGTGGTCTTAGAGACGTGTTTCCTGTTTTGCCAGGAAGGTCTTTGCTTGTTCCCGAAACGACCCCTGTTTGAGAAGGATGTTCTTGGAGGAGAAGATCTGGAACCCTTGTTTTGGGAGGTACGAAAAAACTTTCCTCTACGAAAGGTGGGACGAGCCTTTGGTTGTGGCAGCAGGGTGCTCTTACCTCCCGTAGCCTGGCTAATGATCTTATCGAGGTCGGGCCCGAAGAGGAGTTTACCCTTGAAGGGAATGGATGTAAGAGACTTTTTGGAGGAGAGGTCAGCAGACCATAATTTCATCCAAAGGGATCTTCGTGCTGCGATTGCGAGGGCAGAGGACCTGCTAATGACTTGTGTTGCGTCAAGTGAAGCTTCGCATAAATAGTCATTTGCCTCCTTGATTTGTGAGGCAAGCTGAGAAAGTTCGTGGCGCGGAACTCCGTCCGCTATAGCGTTAACGAGAGTATCGGACCAGGATTGGATGGCCCGGCTGACCCACGCTATGGCAATCACTGGGCGAAGGGATGAACCAGAGGCAGAAAAAACAGATCGTAGTAAGCTCTCTAATTTTTTGTCCATCGAGTCCTTGAAGGATGAAGCATCAGGGACTGGTAATGCTGTATTTTTGGAAAGTCTAGAGACAGGAGCGTCGACTGATGGTGGAGATGACCACCTGTCGGTGACATCAGGCGCAAAGGGGTATTGCCTGAGGAATCGACGGTTTGCTTGGAAGCGCCTCTCTGGTTTGTCCCATTCTTGTTGAATAATTTGATCAAGCTGAGAATGTGAAGGAAAAACAGGAGCTGTCTTACTGTGTCGCTTGAAAAGAGCCTTTGAGGACTCAGCTATGGCCCCTGTTTCTTGTAGGTTAAGGGTTTCCAGTACAGATGAAATCAGTGAATCAACAGATTCCGAAGAGAATTTATGGGAGTCCTCCTCGTCATGGCCGGAACCACCAGATAGTTCACCGTCTGAGTGGTCCTCATCCCCGGAGTCTGGCAGGAATGGAGACTGTTGCCTGGGAGGGGAAATACTGTCGTCATCAGATGGAGAGGGAGCCCTACGCTTAGAAGACCTAGGCCTAGGATTATCTAGCCGGG
The DNA here is from genome assembly GCA_038501925.1 of Xenopus petersii. Classification (NCBI taxonomy): domain Eukaryota; kingdom Metazoa; phylum Chordata; class Amphibia; order Anura; family Pipidae; genus Xenopus; species Xenopus petersii. Next base: position 138,055,220 of record CM076684.1, on the reverse strand, counting down.
CAAGCAGCTTGTCCAGGGACTGGGCCAATTTGGGGATTCCGGTGGCCAATTGGGATGCCCATTCTGGAGTGGATGGCCCCCTGGCAGGGGAAGCCGGTCTGCTAGAAGCTGGGGATTCCCCTTGGATAGCCAGATTCTGAGGTGGAGTAGATACTGGAGGTTCAGTAACCTGAGATTTACAATTAACACATAGAGGATCCTTGTGGCCTCTTGAGAGACGTTTGCAGCATTTGGCACAAGCCAAATAGGTAACAGAGGCAGTGGGTGCAGCCCTGGAAAAGAGACCCTCACTTGGCCCATCAGACATGATGATGGCTAAAGTGGCAAGTTAGCCTAATTGCTGAGACAAGGGAAGCCTCCCCCACCCCCAGAGGGTAGAACTACACGCTAACCTGCGGTGGAATAGGCAGGGAAGGAGGAGTAGTTTGGTCTGGAACCTGTAGAGGACCGAGGTGAGCCCTGTGCCCCTGCGTGCTGTGCCTTGTCTCTCAGCTTCTGAGAAATGCGCGCGAAGGGTGCGCCACTTAATCCAAAATGGCGGCACGCACAGAGAGGAGGAGACGCGCCAGGCGTCTGAGGCCGTACTGCGCATGCGCGAGTTAGCGCAACGTAATTTCCCCGCCAGTGAAGGAAGCGCCATTCAATGGCGGCGCTCCCCCACCTAGTCACAGCGAAGTGAAAACGCCGCATGGCGCCAGAAGCGCCTGTCACCCTTCCAACCAGGAGCCTAAGGGCCCAGATATAAACGCCCCTCAGAGTGCCCCAGGGAAAAACTGAAGGGAGTGAAAGGGAGAGTAGGGACCCTGCCTCTGTAGATAGTATGGCCAGGCAGTCCTTGAGCCTGAGAGGGAGAGAGAGAGGATAGGGGCTGAGGAAACAGACTTACCTCAGGCCCAAAGGATCCAATGCTCTCCTTGTCAACCGGCCAGCACTTGTTCCTCCTGCAAGGAAGGGAGACATTCTGTGAGCTGGATGGTCTGTGCCAGAGCACAAGATGACCCCGGAGACAGGCTCCCACGTTGGGGGGTAGCATTAAGAGCCTTTACGTTGTGTAAAGGGTCTGCATTGCCCCTGGTGTCAGCTTAGCTGACGTTTAGAGTAGCAAAAAATAAAAAACGTCCTAACCTCCTGAGGACACAACTCAAACTGGCTTTAGGCTCCGCCTGCTGGGGGTATAGCCAGCGAGGGAGGAGTCAGTTTTGTTTTGTGGTTGTGTCCTGCCTCCTAGTGGTACTAGCTATACCCAAGGTCCCTGTGTCCCCCAAGCTGACTTAGAGAAAAATTTATTACTTATTAATACAATCTGCAGGGGTACCCGAGTACTTTAAGGGCAGGGGCACACGGCCTCCTTTAGTGAGTAACAGTCTAACAGCAGATCAGTCATGTGAGAAGGGGACTGGCAGTTGTAACAAATACATCACACTGCTAATTAGCCTTCCACTTGATTTAGCACATTAGAAATAACATGGCTCATCACAATACTGGGAGCATGTCAATGAAATGTGCAGCTCATTGGATTAATGGATCAAACCTAAACACACACACACCACAACCTGGCGCTTACGCGTTTCATGTCCAGCCCCAAACACTCACCAACACATGAGCAGGTTTAATAGTGGCTACAGCCTTGGAAAGGACAGAAGACATTGCAGTGAGCTGGTTCCGGATATGCTCAGAGGGCATGTTTTGCAGGAAAGGCCCGACGGGTGCATCCTCCCGTGTGGAATAATTCAAATCCGACCCGAAGCTTAGAGTACGAGACGTGTGATCTATACGCACCTAAAAACAAAGATTGGCCCATGTCAACATCACTAAATCTGTATGGCACATGGTACTTACATTATAGTTTACTCGGCACATTGAATGCTTCTTACATTATAGTATACTGACCAATTACAGCTTTAGAAATCCCAAGGTTGGTACTGTGTTGTAGTGTAAACCCCACCAAATGTGGTGTAGCAAACCTTTAAATATATATTGTGCTGAGGAAACAGTAAAGTGCTCAATGGAGAGGGTTTTAGAGGAAAAGCCTAAGAGCATGTCTGAAGGGGACTGGCAGCAGTAACTACCTGTATTGAGTTACACTGCCAATTATCCTTCATGTTCATTTTGCACATAAGAAATAACTTCACTCTGCACAATACAGGGAGCAAGTCAATGAAATGTGCCATAAATATTCAATGCACAGGACCCAGACACCACCTGTACAATAAAACCACCATGGAAGGGATAAAGTAGCGTCATTAAATGGTAAATGGTCACTCTCTTCACTCTGCAAGTGCCCAATGAGCACGCACCTCCAAAAGGAATTTTAGAAACCACTTGATATGTTTTTTCTAAATCTACTAATCTCACTTGATGGGAGTGCTTTTTTCAACCTGATCTACTATGTTACAATCATCATGGCTGTAAGTGTTCTTGACCTGTAGCTCCTCGGGTGGCGGTGATCACTTACTTGCAAATTGCAGTGCCTCGCAGCATCGACGATGGCACGCTCCAGCAAAAAGGCATCAACGAAGGGCAGCAGCGAGGCGAGTCGGGAGAACTCAATGGTCTGATAGATCTGTGCCACCTTAAGGCGAGATGGAAAAGAATAAGAACCGGAAGACTGCCTCACTCTGTAGGATAAGCTATATGTACATTGTAATACCAACAGGCAATCAATGGACGAGTCCTCAACACAGATTTAAAATAATTATTATTTAATTCTGTATTCAAGGCAAAGCCTTACACATTTCGCATCTTCACACACTCTTAATCATAGGCAATGGGTGGTGCACCTGGACCTCCTCCTATAATGGGTAAGTCTATAATGGCAACTATCCGGTTTCTTAATATATATATATATATATATATATATATATATATATATATATATATATATATATATATATATATATATATATATATATATATATATATATATACATATACATACATATCTATTTAATGCACAACATATATCATTTTGTGATGAAATGTATGAGAGAACTGGCACAGAGGGTTACCTGCTGCAGAAGGCGCAGAACGGTGTTGCTTTGTAGCTGAGGAACGTACTGCTGCAGCTCAGGCTCTTTCTCGGCTTGTTCTTTTACCCAATCCAACACCTTTCAACAAGATCAATCATTTTACAGACAGAAGATGATTGCTGCAAGACTAATAATTAGTGGCATAAAAATATATTCCAATATTTGGAAACATTAAAGGAGAAGTAACATGAAAGGGGTGGTTCACCTTTACGTTAACTTTGTGTAGGTTATAGAATTCGAAGCAACTTTTCACTTGCCCATCATTTATTTTTTATAGTTTTTGAATTATTTGCCTTGTTGTGATTCTTTCCAGCTTTCAAATGGGGGTCACTGACCCCATCTAAAAACAAATGCTCTGTAAGGCTACAAATGTATTGTCATTGCTACTTTATTACTCTTTTTTAAATCAATGCACGGTTGCTAGGGTAATTCAGCTTCTAGCAATCAGATTGCTGAAATTGCAAACTGCAGAGCTGCTGAATAAAAAGCTAAATAACTCAAAAATCACAAAAAATGAAAACCAATTGCAGATTGACTCAGAATATTCTACATCACACCAACAGTTCATTTAAAGGTGAACAACCCCTTTAAACATCCTTATAACAAAAGATACAACATGTTCATAGGACTTCCGAAGAAACAAGTGCTATTTAAAATACGGTTCCAAACATATGGGATGTCCTCCACTAGGGATCATTGTGCTATGACAATAGCTGTGACTAGACCAGAGTTTAGTAAATGCCTTTAAAAAGAAGATTTTAAAAAGGGGACACTGGGGTATAGCTGGTACCACTAGGAGGCAGTACACAACAATAAAGATCAAACTGGCTCCTCCTCCACCGGCTCAACCCCCAGCAGGCGGAGCTTAGCTCAGTTTGTACCAAAGTCAACAGGAATATGTAAAAAAACTTTAACAAGACAACGCATCATCTCTGACGGAAAGCAAAAGGCCTCAATCCAGGGGGGAAGCCATGTCCCCCAAGCGACTGTAGCGAAAGAGCTTTAACGGTGAGTACACAAAATCTCTATTTCTCCAAGTCTGCTTGGGGGACACAGGGACAGTGGGGACGTACCAAAGCTGTCCACTAGAAAAAACCCCAGGTGGGAAAAAGAGGCCTATGTGGAAGAAACCACGGCCTGAATCACCTTTCTGCTAAGGCGAGTGTCAGAAGCCGCAAGGGTATCAAAATAGTAGAATTTGGAAAAAGAGTGGACGGAGGTCCACGTAGCTGCCTTATACAGCTGTTCAGCTGATGTCTGTTTCGGAATGCCCAGTCCGTACTCACACTCCTAGTTGAGTGAGCAGTAAGTCTCTCTGGCGGAGCCCGACCCTGTACAGTTAAGGCTCTCTGAATGGCTTGTTTGATCCAGCTGGAGATGGTCTGCTTTGTAGCTGGAGCACTCCAGTGTGGCCCTGAGGGAAGGACCAGTGGTGATTCTTTCTTGCGGAAGTCATGAACCCTGTGCAGGTAGAACTTTAGAGCTTGTACGGGGTCCAAGGTGTGCAATGCCACCTCTTTACGATTGAAAGTTGCAGGGCAGAAGGTGGGATAATTATTTCTTGGTTCAAGTGGAAGTCAGAAGCGACCTTTGGTAGAAAAAATGGAACCGTGTCTAGGACTGCCCATGTGGAATACAAGATATGGAGATTTGCATGAAAAAAACATTTTGCTTAAGCAATTGCCAGGAACACAACAGTCTTGTGACTACCCCCTGCACAAATATCTTTACGTCAGGAAAAGGTACCAGGCATTTCTGGAAAAAGACAGATAGTGCTGAAAACTGAGACTTGAGTGTGTCTAAGGACAGTCCCATGGGCAGGGCCTCTTGCAGAAAATCCAAAACGTTAATTGGTGTCGGGTGCACCAATGGCAGTAGGTAGACCAGACTCTGTAGTAGGCCCTGGCTGAAACGGTTTGCAGGCGGCACGCACATTATGTGTGCTACAGTCCTAGAGAACTCTCTTTTTTGTTAGGATTTTGGTCTCAAGAGCACACAGTTAAGTTGAGGTTTGGTGGGTTTGGGTGACAGATTGGTTCTTGGGTGAGAAGGTCTGGAGGTGAAGGCAAGGTCCAGAATTTTGCCAAGAAAATCATGGATTGGCTAGGCATCAATGAAGACTTGGTCAAATTTAGAACCCAACCCAGTTCTTGTAGTATGTCATGGTCACCCTGAGCGACCTTTTAGAAGGAAGGTGCCTTGATTAGCAGGTCATCTAGGCATGGAGTGATGAAGACTCCCGCACCAAACGAAATGACCTAGTCTCCCCCCTATTGTCTGGCAGAGAGGGACCACCAGCATGCTGAGATAGTCTTGTCCTTTAAGTGGTGTTTACGGTTTTGCCAAGGTGGTCTTTGCTTACTTCCGAAACGTCCTCTAGTTGCAAAAGACAGTTATGGGGGGGGGGGGAATGACCATGTGCTCTTGGTTTGGGAGCCACGAAAAAACTTACCCCTGCAAAAGAGGTACGTGCTTTTGGTTGTGGTATATTGGCCAGGTTGGGACCAAGCAGAAGCTTCTCTTTAAGGGGATGGAAGTCAGACTTTTTGGAAGAAAGTCTGCTGACCCTAACTTCATCCAAAAGAACCTGTGGACTGCCACAGCGAGTGCTGATCTGCGGAGTACTTGAGCTGCATCTAGAGAGGCCTCACACATGTAAACATTAGCTTCTTTGATCGGAGAAGCCCATTGGGAAGTTTGTTACGAGGTGGCCCTGCAACGATTGCGTTGAGGAGAGAGTCAGACCAGGACTGGATAGCCCGGCTGACCCATGCCATAGCTAAAACAGGGCGAAGAGAAATGCTGGAAGCTGAGTATACGGAGCGCCAGAGGCTCTCTAGTTTCTGGTCCATAGAGTCCCTGAAGAAAGTAGTATCGGGACTGGCAATGCTGTATTATTGGACAGGCAGAGTATGAGTGCCTCCAAAGAAGGTGGAGACGACCATTTTTCTGTGAGTCTGGCAGGGAATGGATATAGCTTTAAGAACCAGCAGTTGGCTTGAAAAAACTCTCAGGTCCATCCCACTCTTGCTGAATGATCTGATCAAGCTGTGAGTGAGAAGGAAGACTGGTGACATCTTGCTGTGACGTTTGAAGAGGATTTTGGAAGAGTCGGCTGAAGCTTCTGGTTCCTGGAGATGATGGGTCTCTAGGACCAAAGAGATCAAGCAATTCACTGACTGAAGAGAGTCTGGGTGAACTTTCTTCTTCATGCTCTGAATTTGAAGATAACTCGCATTCAGAGCAGTCACAATCCTCCCCCAAGTCTTTAATATGGGGGGGATGTCTGGGAGGGGTGTCACTCTCCTCCTCAATCAGGGAAGGAGCCCTACTTTTGGAGGCCCTCACCCTATGGTTGTCCAGGCTGGAAGAAGTTTGTCCGCTGACTGAGCTAACTTCGGGATCCCTGCGGCTAGTTGTGATGCCCTCTGGAGTAGGGTGCTCTCTGGGTGGTGGATCAGCCCGGTTGGGAGCTGGTGGCTCACCCTGAGTGGGCTGGCTTGGAGTAGATTCTGGAACCTGCTCAGGTGGTTCACATTTATTACATAAAGGGCCTTTGTGCCCTGCGGGGAGATGTTTTTGGCATTTAATACTAGCTAAAAACGTTATGGCCACTTGAAGTGCTCCCCTGGCCGTCACTGACCCCCTCAGACCTTATGCAATAGTAAGTAGATAAACACCTAATGGTATAATGAACTACTCGCTAACCTGCCTGAGGTATGGGCAGAAAGGGAGGGGTGGCTTAGACCTGTGGGTAATTGTAGGTAATAGTGGACTCAACCAAAACCTTGTGCTCCTGTGTGTGGAGTAGCGCTGTTCCTGCTGAAATCAGAAGCAGGAATGGCTTCCTTAACGTGAAAGATCCACCAGACTCCTCCTCTCTGGCACTCAGAGAAAAATGGCGCACCTCTCTAAAGACTGCCGGACCGCTAGGCGGGTTTCGCTATGGCGCCAAGACATTCGCCAATCCGCCTCAGACTGTCCCCCTTCAGTGGAGCTGTGGGGGGGGGGAGGGGGGGTTTGGCAGCCTCAGTAAAAGCAGCCGTCTTCCTCCCCAGCCTTGGACCAGTAACACGAATAGCATGGATTTCTCCTTGGGTGGCAGTAACTGCGCACCCGGTCTTTGAAAAAAAGGGGGGCTTGATTGATCCTTCCTCTGAACAGAATAGTCCCCCGTGTTTCACTTACTAGAGAGTGAGGAAGGTGGGCAGAGGGGGGAGCCTGCGAGGAGAGCAAGTTACTTACCTAAAGGCAGAAGGCTCTCCTCTTGTCTGCCGGCCAGCCCCATCTCCTCCTGTAATGGAAATGGAGACATCAGTCGGGCTGGTTGGTCTGTGCACACAGCACTTAAAAGACCCCGGAGACAGGTTGCCACGTAGGGGGATGCCAATAGTAGACTTCTACGCAGTGTAAATGACCTGAAACATGCCCTGATGTCAGAATAACGGACTATTACCAGCATACATCCTAACCTCCTGAGGACACAACATAAATTGAGCTAAGCTCTGCCTGCTCGGGTTATAGCCGGTGGAGGAAGAGCCAGTTTGATCTTTATTGTTGTGTCCTGCCTTCCAGTGGTACCAGCTATACCCCACTGTCCCTGTGTCCCCCAAGCAGACTTGGAGAAATAAATCATTATCGAACGCAACAGTGGATGGGGTTCAGCACCACTACGAACTGACAAGATTACACGTCTTTCCCTTTTTCCACAAAAAGTTAATAGCAAAGCAAGAATGCTAAACAGGTGTTACTTCTCCTTTAAACATGAAACACATTTTTATGTTGCAAACAACCAGGTTGACATTTTGACAAGTCCTCCCCACCTTGGTGACACGGTCGCAGAGTTTGAGCGGGTGGAAATCCACTTCCAGCCAATTGTACAACTCCTTCACCTCGGGAAGAATGTATTGCATGACATTAAACCGCACCTGAAAAAAAGGCCAAGTGAACATTAGGGACAAGAATATTTAAAGAACATAATGACTATCTTTTCAGTTGCAGTTCTGCCAGAGTCTCATTCATGGAAACCAAGGTTATTAGTGTCTCTATGAAGATTTCCCTATGGCGATTGGAGTAGCACTTACCATATCTTTAATAAGTCCGGCACGATTGGGAGGTGATTGCAGTCCTAGCAAAGTGGCCAAGCGTCGCTGTTTTTCCACAATTATTCCATCCATATCCAGGAGACGGGCGATGTCTGTGCGCTCAGGAGTTATGGGGATGGAGAGTGTAGCGAGCAGGACCCTCGTAGACATCCTATTAATAAACAAAAAAGCTTGCCGTCACAATAACTCTGCAGCACCCTTAAAAGGGTGGTTCACCTTTAAAGTGGACCTGACACCCAGACATAGAAAGCTGTTTAATAAAAGTCCTTTTCAAGTTAAACATGAAATCCAAATTCTTTTTTTTTATTAAAGCATTCAGAGCTGTTCTAAACGTATTTAAAAATCTCAACTGTCAATCAAATACTGCCCCTCCTCTATGTATGCCTTAGGGCGGCAGACAATTACTTTCACTTTCCAATCAGCACTTCCTGATTGTCACTGCTCTCCCCCAGTTCTCTTCACCATTTGTGTAGTCAGGGCATGGGGATGGACATAAGGTCCCACATTCTGGTGCACAAACAAGATTCTGAGATGATGCAAGACGTGTCTTAATAACAGTGTCCACAAAACGACTCCTGCCTGCTTGTTATAATTATGAGTTCAGAGAGTGAAGGAAACAAGATTCAAATAATTTATACAGACTAATTGAAGTTCATTTTGCATGACTAACGTGATTATAGGATTTGGAATAATATTTTTGGGTGACAGGTCCCCTTTAAGATAACATGTTGTAGAACAACAAATTCTAAGCAACTTTTCAATTGGTTTTCATTATTTATTTTTTATAGTTTTATAGTTATTTGTCTTTCTCTTCTGATTCTTTGTAGCTTTCAAATGGGCAGTGCTATGAAATGTTTTTCTACTAAATAAACTGCATTACATTTTTGAGTGCGGTCGGTTTCTGCCAGACTACTACTACCACTACATCATAAATCACATTGTCTGCCTCCCCAAGCTGAAGGTCTGGGGCTTGAGCACCTGGACGCCCCATTAGTTTTGATAAGTAAACCCTTACTTTTTACCAACACTGGATGCCTTTTTAGAAATGTAATGAACAGTTAACCCACATATACAGGCAACTATTGAGTGTCTGAAGGTGACTGACAGCAATGACCACGAAAATGTCACGCTGCTAATTTTCCTTCTGTCTTCCTATAGCACATAATAAATATCTATTCCCACCACAAAGGGAAGAGAGACATTGAAAAGTGCTCTATGGAATGCATAAAAAAACAAAATAAAATCCTACCAGCCCATCTTACTTCACTGCATAATATACACCTGCTACATATCCACCACTTATGGGTTCCCTAGACCCCACTGTACCCCCAGACATACCCCTGAGAGAGGATAAGCTACAGCTTTAAATAATAAGTCACTTCCCCTATGTCTAATCTGGTGGCTTCTGCTACACTGCTTTAAGAGTCAGAACAAGCAGTGCAGAGAAGATATACAGCCAGAAAAGCACAGTTAACTTAATTAGAAATAACTTTAAACCCAGAAAACATGCTTAATGAATGTATATTGGGAAAATATTACAATTATATTTTCTCTTGCCTAATTGGGGGACACAGGCACCATGGGGATGAAGATCCTGCAGCAGGAGATTGGACACTAAATTGTTAAAAGTTGACTCCTCCTCCTCCTGCTCTGGGTTTCATCCCCTGTCTCCTCCTAACAACCCCAGTTTCGTTTAGTGTCCTCAGAAGGAGAAGACATATTTATCCTGTGGCTGGAGCAATTGATCAGACTACGTGTTACGATCATGCCACATTTAGGGGCCACTGATCCTTTCAAGAGCCTCTCCAGCTATACCAACTTGCCCTACAGCCTTCCCGCTCTACGGAGGTCTGCAGGCTTGCTCCTATCTCCCTGCGCTGCTTCCCGCTCTTCGGAGGTCTGCAGCAGCGCTTAACACACTATTCTGTGTTTGGTAGGTATACTGCAAATACAGATATATGTGTTTGTTCATATATATTTTTATTTGTAAATTCTATAGGGAGATTCTACAAAAGGGCGTGGACCAGCTGGTATTCTTGTGAGTATGAACTAATTGTTTCACTCCACCTTAACCCCTTAGCGTTGCCACTCTATCCCTGGTTCTCTTACCCCTGTTTTGGTGCACCGTTTCGGTCCGGGTCCTCCCCTCCCTCACCCAACGGTTCCTCCCGCCATCTCTTACGCGCGCGGCTTCTTGCGTTCCACGCTGGAACGCACTTCCGCTTCCGCCCAGCGTTACTGTAGGACGCGCCATTTTCTTTGCGCCTCTCACTTCACGCGGCACACGGAGCGGTTCACCTGCTCTCTACAGGTCCCTGCAGGGAACCTCTTCAGCGCTTACCAGGGACAGGCACGGAGCTTCCAGGTGTATATGCTGGAGCGCAGGCAGTAGAGTACCTCCTACAGTACTGTGAATGCACAGGTTTCCACTGATTTGAGCAGCCAAAGACCTTGGTAAAGTCCTTGTCTCTCTGCATTCGCCTTGTCAGGCAAGTACCTGTTTTTTACTGCATATGGCCTTAGGTTCAGGGTCTCTTATCCCATATACCTATTCTGTCTTCACAGGCCCTTTCAAGCCAGAAAGACCGCTCTGCCATTCCCCCCTCTCTTGACTGGGGACCCCTGTCTCAAAAAAAAAAAAAAAAAAAAAAAATTTGTTTATTTTCAATACAAGGAGCATTATGGCAGACAAAACAGAAGAGCCCAGGGCCTCCAAGTCCTCAGCTCTTACTCGCTCCCATACCCAAATTTCTTTTTTGGCCTGCACACAATGCAAAGCAAAATTTTCCACCGCTTCGGCTGATTCAGTGTGTTTAGCATGCAGACCACCAGCCTCAGTGCCACCTCCAATGGCCAGCACATCTGATTCTGAGTTAGTCAGGGCCTTAACCCTCTCACTTGCAGGAATCCAAAACCTGGCCCGCATTCCAGAGACCCTAGACAAGGTCCTTGAGCACCTTTCACACCCTCCCAGGTTCAATGAACGTTCTACAACTGCTAAGAGGCATGCTCTTTCCCCTCCAGACTCCCCAGGTGAAAATTTCACTCCCTCCGACGAGGAAGGTCAAGTTTTATCAGAGGATGACTCTGACCAGGAGCATCTGGATCCAGATTTAGACACTCCGAGAACACAAAAGGAGGTCGAAGGCCTCATACAAGCAGTACTTAATACACTCAATATTGAAGACTCAGTCACGACTATTGAACCTGCCAAGGACATCTTCAAGAGACATAAGAAAAGTTCACATATCTTTCCAGCTTATGAACAGCTCGACGACTTAATAAAGTCCCAGTGGAAGCACCCTGACCACAGGGTTCAGATTTCTAGGAGATTCTCTCAAACATACCCCTTTCCTCCGGAGTGCACCGATCTCTGGGCAACACCCCCAGCAGTAGACCCTCCAGTTTCCAGACTGTCAAGGAACACCACCATACCTGTAGCAGACGCAGCCTCATTCAAGGACCCTATCGACAAACGCCTCGAAGGGTTCTGCAAGTCGGCATTCACAGCGTCAGGCTCCGCCTTTCGTCCAATTTTCGCTATTGCCTGGGTCGCAAAGGCCATGGAGGTCTGGGTGGAGCAAACAGCACAACTTATTGGTTCAGAGGATCCTACTACTGACAACCTGTTGTCTCAAATTGCGGATGCTACCTCTTATATCGGTGATGCTGCAATTGACGCAGCGAAGATGGTGGCACAGGCCTCAGCCCAATCAGTGGCGGCTCGGAGATTTTTGTGGCTAAAATCGTGGTCTGCCGATTTAACATCTAAACGCTCACTAGTCAGCCTCCCCTTCCAAGGAAAATTACTCTTTGGAGCCGAGCTTGACAAGATCATATCCCAGGCAACGGGTGGCAAGAGCACCCTGCTCCCACAGACTAGAACCAAGAGACCTCCGTTCAAACGGAGACCCTTTTTTCGTCCCTTCAGGCAAGGCCAGCGTTCAAAGACACAGACGGATAAATCCAGCTCGAATTTCCGTCCCCGCTATCAGGGCAAGCCAAGACTCAGCTGGTCTTCCAACAAGTCTACAACTAAGCCCTCCCAGGACAAGTCCAGCTCAGCATGAAGGGGTGCCCACCCCCGAAAGGATCCCACTAGGAGGCCGACTCAAATTCTTTCGGGAGGTGTGGCAAAGACAAGTACGGGACCTCTGGGTCCTTCAGGTGGTTTCACAGGGACTATTGATAGACTTTACGCAAAGACCACCCCTCAGATTCTTCATTTCAAGGTTGCCCAGTCTAAGACTCAACAAAGCCAAGTTTCTCTCGGTCATACACGACCTTGCCAAGGCCGGGACTATACAGCCAGTACCAGCTACAGACAAGGGCAGAGGGTACTACTCCAACCTTTTCATGGTCCCCAAAAAAGATGGGTCTCTGAGACCAGTGTTGGACCTCAAAGACCTCAACCCCTTTGTTCGCAAATGTCGCTTCAAGATGGAGTCAATCCAATCAGTTTTGGCGGCTATGGAAGACGGCGAATTCATGTCAGTAATAGACATCAAAGAAGCCTACCTCCACATACCCATCCACCCAGCTCACCACCGGTTCCTCAGATTCTTCGTCGACGGTCAGCACTGGCAATTTGTAGCCCTTCCCTTCGGTCTCTCATCGGCTCCTCGCACCTTCACCAAGGTAATGGCGGCAGCACTAGAGGAGTTGAGACTCAAAGGAATACCGGTCATTCCATATTTGGACGATCTTCTCGTAAAGGGCCCATCAGCAGCTCATCGCCACACTGCCCAGGTCCTACACACCCTGACCAACTTAGGGTGGATGATCAACTTCAACAAGTCCATACTAATTCCGACACAGACAATAGAATACTTGGGTCTGATCTTGGACTCAAAGCAGGGGAGGGCCCTCCTCCCACGGGACAAGGCATGCACCCTGCAGGACAGAATCCAGACCATCCGGACGGCTCCCACGGTCTCACTGCGTGTGGCCATGAGAGCTCTCGGAACGATGGTAGCAGCCTTCCCATCGATTCCATACGCTCAATTCCATACCAGACCCCTTCAACATGCCATCCTCCTTCAGCAGAGGAGGGATCGGACGGATCTCGATCGCCGAATAGTCCTTCCGCACAGTGTAAAACTCTCCCTCGACTGGTGGCTGCAACCACATCGCACTGTAGACGGAAAGCCATTTCCTCCACACCACTGGACTATTCTCACGACGGACGCCAGCCTACGGGGTTGGGGAGGCGTACTAGAGCAAACGACGGTCCAGGGCCTTTGGGACCAAGAAGAGAAGAAACTTCCCATCAATCTTCTGGAATTGAGGGCGATCCGATACTCCCTAGAGAACCTGACTCGCATGCTCCGAGGTCGAGCAGTACGGATACAATCCGACAATGTAACCGCAGTTGCGTATATAAACCATCAGGGCGGCACAAGAAGCCAAGCGGCCCTTCAGGAAGCAAGCAGCATCCTAGACTGGGCGGAACACAACGTTCCTGCTCTATCGGCGGTCCACATTCCGGGGGTCGACAATTGGATAGCGGACTATCTGAGCAGAGAAACGATAGATCACGGGGAGTGGAGCCTTCATCAGGACGTGTTCCAACTCTTAGTGGAGAGATGGGGACTTCCAGACATCGACCTGATGGCGTCCCGAAGCAATCGGAAGGTCCAACACTTCGTGGCAAGAAGCCTAGATCCTCTGGCTTACGCAGTAGACGCTCTAGTGATCCCTTGGCAATTCTCCATGGCGTACATATTCCCACCTCTGGCACTGCTGCCAAAGGTCATCAAGAAGATAAAAAGAGAAGGAACTCAAACAATTCTGGTGGCGCCGTTCTGGCCAAGGAGAGCGTGGTTCGCGGACCTGGTACAGCTGGCGTCCGGCGAACCATTTCATCTGCCTCAGCGGGAAGATCTCCTCACTCAGGGTCCCATCGCTCACCCGAGTTCTCATCAGTGGGCTTTAACGGCGTGGCTCTTGAGGCCCTAGTTCTCAGACGAGCTGGTGCTCCTGCCGAGGCCCTACCCACTATGCTTCGAGCACGGAAGCCTGTTTCGGCAAAAGCCTACCACAGAGTGTGGAAGACATTCATCATGTGGTCTGAAGACAGAGGATCGGATCCTCAGAAGGCTACAGAATCTGACGTCCTCTCTTTCCTACAGGAAGGGTTATCCAAGGGTCTGGCGGTTAGTTCGCTGAAGGTTCAAGTTTCAGCTCTGTCTGTCCTACTCCAAAGGCGACTTGCACTCAGGAGTCATATCAAAACTTTCCTTCAAGGCGCTATGAGGATGGTGCCTCCGTATCGTTGTCCTGTACCTCCCTGCGATCTTAACCTAGTTCTCTCTGTTCTTCAGGAGGATCCCTATGAACCCATTGATTCTTTACCTCTCTCTACACTGACTGAAAAGGTGGTTTTCCTCTTGGCCGTCACATCGGCTAGGAGGGTGTCTGAACTGGCGGCGCTTTCCTGTCAGCAACCATTCACCATCATACATAAGGACAAGGTGGTGCTCAGACCTACTCCGGACTTTCTACCTAAAGTCGTTTCTGAATTCCACCTGAACCAAGATATCGTTGTTCCTTCCCTATGTCCGGATCCCAAGAATCCTGTTGAGCGTAAACTGCACACTCTGGACGTGGTTCGCGCTATCTCTTCATACTTGCAGGCCACCAAGACTGTTAGGAAGACGGATGCTCTCTATCATTCCGGCAGGACCTAAATGCGGTTCCAAGGCAGCCAAGACGACGATCGCTAAGTGGATCCGTAATACGATCACTCGGGCCTATGCCCTGAAGGGGAAGCCACCTCCGCTTAAGGTGAGAGCTCACTCCACTCGCTCTCTCAGCACGTCTTGGGCGGTCCGTCACCAAGCTTCGGTGGAACAAGTTTGCAGAGCGGCCACCTGGACGTCCCTTCATACATTCACGCGCTTCTACAGGCTACACACACTAGCTTCAGCCGAAGCCTGCTTCGGGAGGAAGGTGTTGCAGACTGTCATTAGTTAAACGCCTTTTGGGGTAAGCAGTGTCCCGCCCTCTGGGTTGCTTTGGGACATCCCCATGGTGCCTGTGTCCCCCAATTAGGCAAGAGAAAGAGAGATTTTTGTACTTACCGTTAAATCTTTTTCTCTTGTCCTATATTGGGGGACACAGGCCTTCCCTCCCTGTTCTGACACTGTTACCTGACTAATGTTATATACAGGTTATTATAGTTCTAAAATCGGGCTGTTTTTTGATATTTTGATATAGTTTTTCAGTTTAAGGGGTTTTCAACTTCCTCTTCTGTTGTGGGTCATGATGCTCCTTCTTCGGTTCGAAACTGAGGTTGTTAGGAGGAGACAGGGGATGAAACCCAGAGCAGGAGGAGGAGGAGTCAACTTTTAACAATTTAGTGTCCAATCTCCTGCTGCAGGATCTTCATCCCCATGGTGCCTGTGTCCCCCAATATAGGACAAGAGAAAAAGATTTAACGGTAAGTACAAAAATCTCTCTTTCTTTTATTAAGCCAACTTAGTTTTAGGTAGAGTCTCACTTTAATTATAAATGTATTAATTTATGGGAAATATTTGGGAGTGTGTGAACAATGATCGCAGGAGACTGTATATATCAATGGGCAACACAAAGTCTTACAAAGCATGAATGAAGGGAAAACTTGCAAATACATGCAGGAGGCTTATCAGGGAAGGGCAGGCTGGTTTGAAGGGGAAGTAATTCCTATAAATACATAAATTATAATGCAGAATAACGTGAAATGCCGGAATGCAGAATTGGAAAGTTCAATGTGCACAAATATCACCTTTCATCTGTAGGGGAACTAATATGATGGCTCCTACCCCGCTGTGTTTATAGCATTACGGATTAGTTACCCACCTCTGCATTTCCTCTTGGGTCAGATTCTTTCTCATTTCCCGAGAGAGGTGATACAGTCGGTGCAAGGTGGAGGCATGGAACAGTGCGTTTCCGGACTTCCAGAATACAGTTGAGACTTTATTGTAATAATTTGCCATCAGCTGGGGTTTCGGCGGCTTCTTAGATAAGGCAAAAAGGCCGTGTATATCCTCAACAGCTTTGAAGGCTTCCTAAAAAGTGTTGTGAAGAAGAGACATTGTTTCAGAAAATAAATGATCATTTTATAATTAAAATAAGAGGCAACAGCCTGGAGGAAGGATATGGCCCTATGTGTAATTTAGGACAGAATTAAAATGATTTAAACAAGGGTTAACTGCTCTGCCTGCTCCCACATGTAACAAGGAGATCTCAGTGGGCATTATTTATAAACACTGAGCAGTAACCCATGGCAACCAATCACGATTGCTTTCTGTGTTCAACTTACAGCTGGCTGAAAAAGCTAATCACTGATTGGTTGCTATGGGTTAATGCTCAGGTGCAAATTTGCCCACTGTTTATAAATGAGGTAGAGTATTCGGAAGTGCATACCTGCCAGAGCTCCATGCTAATGGCACTGTCCAGTTGAACCAGCCTAGTTTCTAAGTGCATGGACTGGCTCTCGGGATTGTTCAGGTTAATGGCAGTGCTCTGATTATGGTGCCGCTGGATCTGACTCAAATGCATCCTGAGGTTGTCGCATAGCTTCCGGAACTCGGCTTTTCGGGTGTAGAGCAGGCAGAACTTGAAGGCTGCACAGAAAAGAGAGAACTATAAGTCTATTGTGCACTTTCTAAAGGAAGGAACGTAGGCCCGAAAACAAAACAACTCAGGCTACCTTGCTGAGCGATGTCATGATAGAGACGCTCGACTTTGGAGTTGTTTCTGAGCAGGTCCAAGCACTGTCTGTACGACTCCCAGAGGAACTTTACCCAAGGAGTCAGAAGCAGTCGATCCGTACGGTCCTGGGTGTCCTCACCGCTAACAGCGCTCAGCAGAACACTAAGGAACAAAGACCCAATTTACTGCCCATTGCTTACACTGCATAAAAACCCTTTAAGCTGCTATTATTTAAAGGAATGCTGTCAATCTGCTCCAGCAGAATTCTGCATTGAAATCAGTTTCTCAAAAGAACAGATTTTTTTATATTTAATTTTGAAATCGGACATGGGGCTAGACATATTGTCAGTTTCCAAGCTGCCCCCAGTCATGTGACTGGTGCTCTAATAAACTTCAGTCACTCTTTACTGCAAGTTGGAGCGATATCACCCCCCCCCCAACAACAGAACAATGAAGAAAGAAATTTAGATAATTACACCTCTGGTCTATGGCACCACCTAATCTTAGGTAGCTGGGTGTGTCCTGTCACCAAGTAGGAGGGTCTGTATCCCCCCTTGCCCTGAGAAACTGATACAAACACCCATTTACCTTTCAGGAGTCTGAATATTATCAAGATCTTCAATGTCCAACACCATCTGCTGCGAAGACTCTTTGGCCGATTCCGTCCTCTCCTCGGCCAATTTCAAGTAAGCGCGGACGACATCTTCCAGAGACTTAATATTAACCTGCACAGGGACAGAAAGGCGCTCAGTTCACAGAGAGGCTAACAGGTGGGTGCTGTTGAGGGACACAAAGGTTGGGTGGGTGGCATACCTGCTGGCAGATGTTCTTGTACTGGTACAAGCCTTCCTTGGCCAGGTGACTCTTGCGCAGATCCACGCAGAGCTCCAGGTACTTGAGCATAATCGGCTCGTGAATTTTCTGCCATGTTCGGTGCTTTTTGCTCTTTATCACGTCGTATAAAACGTCGAGGGCTGGTTGCTTCTTACCAACCTCAAGGAACTCTGGGGGGGGGGGAGGCAACAAAAAGAAATTACAAGTCTAAAAAAACAACGAAAAACTGGCATTTAGGTGTTTTTGGATGACCACAGACCAGGAGTTACACATTGAGCCCAGCAGAAAGCAATTACCAAAGTGACACATGATACAGACTCTTCTGCAGCTGAAGTACTTTACATCATGGGGCCTGCACAACAAAATTTTCTGGGCCCCCCTCCATTAAAGGTCACACAAGACAAGCGTTAAAACATTAAATGCCCCCCTACAACACTGTTCACATATACATCTGACTTGTAAACAATGTCAAAATGTAAAGACAAATGCAAATATCCAGAGATGGAAGAATTATACCTGACCATTGCTCGAATAAGTTAAAAAAAAAAAAAATGCCACCCTACAAGTTAAAAGAAGGACTTAGGTGCCCAGGGCCCCCTACAAGTTAAAGAAAAATAACATTGGTAGTGAAAGACCCCCAAGTTTTCAAAAGAACATTGGTGCCAGGGCCCCTAAGTTATGAAAAAACATGCCCAGGAACCCTACAAGTTATTTAAGAATATAAAATCATTATTGACCACAGCCCCTACAAGTAATTAAAAAAATCATTATTGAACAGGGCCCCTACAAGTTATTTAAGAAAATAAAATCATTGTCCAGGTCACCTAAAAGGTATTAAGAAAATCATTGAACAGGGCCCCTACAAGTTATTTAAGAAAAAAAATATTGACAAGGGCCCCTACAAGTTATTAAAAAAAATTGTGGCCAAGGCCTCTACAAGTTAAAAGGAAAAAAAAAAAACCAACAACTGCACTTAGCCAGGGATCTCAGGGGCCTGTATCTTCAGTCTCCTGTGCTCTGATTCGCCAGTGAAAGTCCCGGTAAAGCCAAGTGGCGATTAGATAAACTAGAGGGGAATTTCAAACTTCACCCATCCAATCTCCATGTGGCTTTATTGGGACTAAAAGTCACTGGCAAATCAGAGCACAGGAAGCAAGATGCAGGAATCTGAGCTCCAGTCCCGACTCCCTTCGAAATCTGCAGCTCACTGATGACATGGGGTCGGCTATGCAAGTAAGTGCAGCACAGCTGGCAGTAACCAATCAGAGACGTGAGTGGGGGCCAATGGGTCATATCTGTTGCTTTTGAATCTGAGCTGAATGCTGAGAATCAATTACAAACTCACTGAACAGTTATGTCCCATGTGGCCCCCCTTATAGTCACTGACTAACTCAGAGTTATAGAGCTGAAAAGCAGGAAGTAGTGTTCTGGCTATTATGTTACACATCCACTCACTCCAGTCTTTATACATTACATTTTTGGCTAACTATATTAGATACATTTTTTATTTTGTACAGCCTATTTACCAAGTTTTTATTTTCACATTGAACTGTTCCTTTAACTCCCCAAACCATCCTGGTGTAGTGGGTGCACAACTAACTGCACATGTCCCCAAATATACTCCCAAGGAAATAAAACATAATGCTGTTCTATTTAAGTATTAATTTCTGCTTTTAAACTGATTTTTTTTGTTATAGATTGCTGCTGCATTGCTGAAAAGCACAGACTGGGCCTAAGGTGGGGGAAGTGCAATATAAATGTATGAGCTGAGCACAGGGAAAAAACAAGCATCGGACTAGTGAATGTCACAGTCAGATTAGTTTAGTTGGTTTCAGGGCTTCAGAGGCGATTAGTCGCAAGGCAACTAAATCTCCCCGAATCTGCCTGAGTGCTAAAGTCCTATACAGTTCACCAGAATTAAAGACTTCTTCCAATCACTTTCTATTTTTTATTTGTGACCGATTCTCTAATATTGAAGTGTAAAGTTTCACTTTTCACCTTCTACGGGTAAGGGCACACCTGGAGATTCTGGGAGATTTAGTCGCCCGGCGACTAATCACCTTTTCTTGTGGGCGACTAATCTCCCCAAACTGCTTCCCTGTGGCTTCAGTCTGCTTCAATGAAAAAACGCCTGCGCAAATGCACTTGCGATACTTAGATTTCCGAAGTTGCCCCTTTGGAGATCGAAGCGGCGCAAGTGCATTGGCACAGGCATCTTTTCATTGAAGCAGACGGAAGCCACGGGGAAATTAGTCGCCACAATGAAGAGGCAATTAATCGCCAGACGACTAAATCTCCCACGAATCTCCAATTGTGCCCTTACACTAAAGCAGCTCCGGAAGGGGGGGGGGTTACGACCCTGTAAACTGTTCTAAATTGATACATTTAGTTAATACATTTGTTATCTTTGTCCCTGCTGAGCAGAATTGCTGGGTTTTAGTAAAGGCAGCTGTTAGAATTGATACAATAGTTGCTAATATTCCCCCACAGATACTGCCAAGAAATGTAGCAACCAATTGTAGCAACCAATTGTAGCAACCAATTGTAGCAACCAATTGTAGCATTAACGCTAAAAAATAAAAGATGGAAGGTAATTAAAATAAATCTTTATTTCTAGTAAACAATCTGAAAATAACTGAAAAAAGTGTTTGGAAGATGAACAAGCCCTTTAACTGGGAGCCCAGCTGTGAGATTCTGCCAGAAACAAGAGGTGGCCAATAAGGGGTCAAACACAAATGGGTGAAAAACTTTTTAACTTTAACTGCAGAAAATAAATAAAAAAAGTGTGTTGGGTCTCTTTTGGAGTTGGTTGAAGTGGCCAAACTTTTTTCCAACCCAAATTAACAAGCAACATGTGCATTGTGGTTACACTCAGTGTCTGTCACCTAAAGGAGGATTTTTTGTTATTAACATTTCTTGGACTGTGCCATCACAGTTAATAAACCTTTAGTGGCCACTATTAAAGTTTTGTTCCATATAAACAGCCACCTAATAACATACACAGTGACATAAGCTGTGCCCAGGGAAATCAGTTGATATAATAAAGACTGGGCATGAAAACAATGGATTCCCAGATGGCACAGGGATGAACAATCCGCATATACAGGGGTTAATCAAATGCTTAGGACAGAAGCCCCCATTTTGCCATAAATCCCCCAATTTAAAACTGGCTACCTTATAAAATGGGAAAATAACTGACAGTAACAGAATGCCCATCCCCCCGATGTTTTAAATGACTTATGACAACAGACCATATGGTAAATTATGGAGTATGAATCTTAAATATACCAGATCTTGCTTTATAATAATAATAACAACAACAAGTGGATTAGTGTTTCCCCGGTGACAGTGAGAAGGAGCGGAGGATTCTGTTAAATTCTGTTAAAGAGTCACTGGCCTGTGAGCAAATACGTTGCTGCTGCCACTGGCCTTATTAAAAGGAAAGAAAACCGAGTTGTCTCATCTGGTAACAGACAGATTATCTGCCTCGGAGGATGGGAGGGCCCATAAATCAGCTGACACAGGCACTGGGGGTGAGTAGGCGCAGAGATATTAAGAGGGGCGAGCAGAGATATTAAGAGGGGCGAGCAGAGATATTAAGAGGGGCGATCAGAGATATTAAGAGGGGCGAGCAGAGATATTAAGAGGGGCGAGCAGAGATATTAAGAGGGGCGAGCAGAGATATTAAGAGGGGCTGAGCAGAGATATTAGGGGGCTGAGTAGAGATATTAGGGGGCTGAGTAGAGATATTAGGGGGCTGAGTAGAGATATTAGGGGGCTGAGTAGAGATATTAGGGGGCGAGTAGAGATATTAGGGGCGAGTAGAGATATTAGGGGGCGAGTAGAGATATTAGGGGGCTGAGTAGAGATATTAGGGGCGAGTAGAGATATTAGGGGGCGAGCAGAGATATTAGGGGGCAAGTAGAGATATTAGGGGGCTGAGTAGAGATATTAGGGGCGAGTAGAGATATTAGGGGCGAGTAGAGATATTAGGGGGCGAGCAGAGATATTAGGGGGCGAGTAGAGATATTAGGGGGCGAGTAGAGATATTAGGGGGCTGAGTAGAGATATTAGGGGGCTGAGTAGAGATATTAGGGGGCTGAGTAGAGATATTAGGGGGCTGAGTAGAGATATTAGGGGGCTGAGTAGAGATATTAGGGGGCTGAGTAGAGATATTAGGGGCGAGTAGAGATATTAGGGGCGAGTAGAGATATTAGGGGGCGAGCAGAGATATTAGGGGGCGAGTAGAGATATTAGGGGGCGAGTAGAGATATTAGGGGGCTGAGTAGAGATATTAGGGGGCTGAGTAGAGATATTAGGGGGCTGAGTAGAGATATTAGGGGGTGAATAGAGATACAAGTGAGTAGTTAAGAGACTAATCGCAGCCGCAGGGCTGTTACAGGGGGAGTAGATTTACAGATACAGGTGCCGGGGTGGGACAAACAGCCGCTAGTAGCAGAGCTAAGTCCAGAGGGCACGGGCAGTGACACGGATAATGTAGCGGTCAGTCAGTCAGTGAGTCGGTGTAAGTTCTCTGTATCTCGGAGGCACAAGGGCGGGTACAGGAGAAACAGTAACTGGCGCGGATCGAGTGGAACAAGGCCCCGAGGCCTATCCGTGTGACTGAGCAGCAGTGACA
Organism: Xenopus petersii; assembly: GCA_038501925.1. Classification (NCBI taxonomy): domain Eukaryota; kingdom Metazoa; phylum Chordata; class Amphibia; order Anura; family Pipidae; genus Xenopus; species Xenopus petersii. The sequence continues at coordinate 138,032,919 of CM076684.1, read as the reverse complement.
GCTCTAGCGCCCCCACACGTCCTATCCACGGGCCCTTCCCGCCGCGGCACCGAGATACTCCGAGCCCGAACACACTCGCTCCGTCTACTCACCGTTGGCCCGTTTGAGGGCGTTCTCGGGGCGCTGGAAGTAGACCGGCATTGCGGCAGATAATGGCGGGCCCGGTTAGAGAAGTTGCAGCATGTCCGCCACGCCAGAGAAAGAGACTGAGGGGGAGGGAGACTCGACGCACGGCCACTTCCGGTGCGCGTACGACCGACGTCACTCTCTGCGGACTGACGCTCTGTGTTCTCCTCCCTCTTCTACTTTGGCGCTAAAAGTTGCGGGGTCGACTGGTTGGTGATTTTCCAGCCAAACTACTAATTTAACTCCTGGACTGGTTTTGAAAGTACAAATTAGCCAAGGCTACTTTTTGGGCTACTTGTTGGGCCAAGTCTGCTTCTCCCAATGCAGGTTGGGTTATGTAGTTTTTGTTTAACAATTTACCAAATGCCAAGTCTAATGTAAGACTACAATTCCCAGCATGCAATGGGATTTTGTTACCAGAGTTACCAGATTTTGGCCTTAGTTTCCCATTTCTTTTAAGCATTCCCACATTTTCTGGTGGCTTTTTTTTTTTCAGACAATTTTGGGGCAAAAATCTGCTGGTCTCTAAATTGTCTAGAGTTCGACCTTTCTTTTTTTTACCAATGTTAATTGTATATGAATTAGGCCTCATGGGACCCCGATGTAGTTACACCCCCTGGTGACGGGCAAATCTGTCCCGTTTTGCTTCATGGAGAAATTTGTGAAAAACTGAAAACATATTTGTTTATTTTATTTTAGACTTTTTTTCTGTACATATTGTGCCAGGTCTGGACTGAGAATTAAAATAGGCCCTGGCATTTCAGGTACACAGAAGCCCAAACAGCCCACTAAATACTGACTTTCTATGGAACTTTATAGCAGCCCCTATGGCATTTGCCAGAACCCACAGATTGCCAGTCCGGGCCTGATTTGTGCTATTTTTGGGCTACTGTTGAAGTGCCTCTGGGTTGGTCTTGGTTTTGTAGCGACTTTGGCTGTTTTCTCATATTACACCTGACAACCCTGCGCGTGTGATAACATTACAGTTTCTTCTCATGTGGGACTTGGTCACTTATTCTGCAACGTGATCTCTTCTAATTAAGGGCTCTTACTGACGAGCGGTTGAAGCTGCGCAGGAATAGACACATTTAGCTTTTTTCAACGGGGCTGTACTCGCACAGGCGCGTGTATGTGCCGAACACGGGTTGAGACGCAACTAGGGTTGCCACCTTTTATAAAACATTTTTACCGGCTGCCGGGGGCGGGGCCTCAAAGTGGTGGGATGTGACGTCAAATGGGGCGGGGCCACGCCACGGATGCTTGAAGAGGCAAAAGAAAAGGCAAGTTTACAGGGGATTAGGGCGGGCCGAGGGGGTCTTTTTAAGGGTATTACAAATTTACCGGCAGTTACATTGCCGGTAAACTTGTAATAACGGCCCCGGCCTTGGCAGGTATTTTACCGGCTAGGCCGGTAAAATACCGGCCGGGTGGCAACCCTAGACACAACATGCTGCATTTTTTCTGCGTTCGACACCTACACGCGCCTGTGTGAGTACAGCCCCGTTGAAAAAAGCTAAATGCGTCTATTCCTGCACTCCCCTGCGGCTGAACGCAGAAAAACGGAACACAGGGGAGCGCAGCTTCAACCAATCGTCACTCCCCACCAGATCCTTCAGTACTGTCACCTACTGACTCCTCCCCCAATCAGCTCTAACTGTCCTCCCCCTTTATTACCTGAACAACACAGGTGTCCTCCATACCTGATCCCCCCGACTCAGTCCAACTGATTACCCTGATCCCCAGTTATTCCCCCAGCAGATTATGTGATTTATCCCTGCTGCCCAGGTACCACTATTGTCTGTCCCCTCATCCCCTCTGTGTCTGACATCCACTCAGCATTGACACCTACCCCAGAACTATTACCCCCCCCTCTCCCTGCCCCACAATCTACTCCTCCCCTTGCCCCATCATCCCCTCCACTTTCCCCATCACTTCCTCTCCCTGCCCCACAATCTACTCCTCCCCTTGCCCCATCACTTCCTCTCCCTGCCCCACAATCTACTCCTCCCCTTGCCCCATCACTTCCTCTTCCTGCCCCACAATCTACTCCTCCCCTTGCTCCATCATCCCCTCCACTTGCCCCATCACTTCCTCTTCCTGCCGCACAATCTATTCCTCCCCTCCCAGCACCCCATCACATACCGCCCTGCCCCATGAATGCTGCAAATATAAGTACAAATCCGCTTTATATGTGACTGCACTGTCAAAACCAAATCCGTACCCCTAGGGGCAGATTTATCAAAGGTCAAGGTGAATTTTCAAATAAAAAAAAATTGAATTTCAAGCTATTTTTTGTGTACTTCGACTACAGAATAGTCCAAATTCGATTAGAACTTGAAAAAACTTTGAAATATAGGGCTTATTGTTGTCAATTCCCCCCAGCATAAGAGATTCCCATAATGCAGGCTCCAATGGGTCGCTCTGCAGGTAAAGTCAGAACAGGATCACCCCTTTGTTTTATGGGTCATGAGGAAAATAAGCCCCGGTCCTGTCTCCTATAGCAACTAGACCTCTAACATCGGGGTCAGATATGGGACCTGTTATCCAGAATGCTCAGGATCTGGGGTTTTCCAGATAATGGATATTTCCATAATTTGGATCTTCACAACTTAAACCTACTAGAAAATCCTGTAAACATTAAATAAACCCAATAGGCTGGTTTCCGGATATCACACCTGTAATAATAAAATAGACAGTGCATTTAGATCCCCAAAGATACATTAAAAAACAACAATTTCCATAGATTTTTGGCAATAGACTTTTTCTTTAATTTAACAGAATACTTTCAAAAATTAAATTACTGAAAACCTAAATGGAGCCAAAACCTGGTTAAACCGTCTCATCTGCTGGCGGGAATGTAAAAATCACACGTGCGCAGGTGTCTTGTAGCGGGGAAAGAATGGCTTCCATTATTTTGTATAGGGGGGGTCTGAGCTTTGGAGCCCGTAATGAACTTGCTATGAATAAAAGCCCCATCTGAAGCATCAGCCTAAAGCTAAACATGATAAAATACAATTGTCACTTTATAAATATGTTTCTCACGGGCGGAGGAACGGGGATTAGTAACTAATGGAGGAAAGGGAAGAGGAGGTGAAACAAAATTGTCAAAATCTACGGGGCAGATTTATCAAAGGTCGAGGTGAATTTTCAAATGAAAAAAAAAAAAAATTGAATTTCAAGCTATTTCTTGTGTAGTTCGACTAGGGAATAGTCCAAATTCAATGAAATTTTGAAAAAAACCCCGAAATTTATCATGTACTGTCTCTTTAAAAATTTGACTTTGACCATTCGCCTTCTAAAAGCTGCTGAATTGCTGTTTTAGCCTATGGGGGACCTCCTAGAACCTATTAGGAGTCGAAAAATCTAACGTTTTTTTGGGAAAAACTGAATCGAATGCGCTATTACTTCGAATACAGACCTATTCAACCAAAATAAAGTTGAAGTTTTTTTTTCGGTTGGTCTTTTTGAAATTCGAAATTCGACCCTTGATAAATATGCCCCTAAATGAATAACTAAAAGGAGGCGGAGCTAGTGATTCCCTATCCACAAGCTGATTGGGTTCAGTCCTCGGCAAACAGAGTTCATTGTATGAATGAGGAAATTCCAAGGAAAGGGTTAAACTCGGCAAGCGGCTTCACAGCGCTGATAAAATCACTCATTGTCTGTCGGGGTCGGAGGATTCACATAAAAACTGATTTTCACATTGTGGTGCTTGTCCTTCTCTACAAAGGGCCACTCAGAGTCAAAATCAATGTCCTTTGGCTACAGGTTGCCCTCTGGGCTCCGGGAACCTGCACAAAAGGAACAAGACACAGTCGTGAGATCTATGAAACAAAGGCAATAATGCTGGGCAAGGTCTAGTAACCCATAGCAACGTGGTTATACAGACTGAGGTCTGATCTTTAGTAGGGATGCACCAAATCCAGGATTCGGTTCGGGATTCGGCCTTTTTCAACAGGATTTGGCCAAATCCTTCTGCCTGGCTGAAACAAACCCTAATTTGCATATGCAAATTAGGGACAGGGAGGGGGGAGCACATGACTTTTTGCCACGAAACAAGTAAAACATTTTTCCCTTCCCGCCCTTAATTTGCACATGCAAATTTGGTTTGGTATTCGGCCGAATCTTTCATGAAGGATTTGGGGGTTCAGCTGAATCCAAAATTGGGGATTCAGTGCATCCATAGTCTTTAGGCAGCCCCCGTGTAGTTATTGGATGAAAGACACACAGACATCAGGACATTCTCAGCTCCGATTGGATAGCATATATATATATATATTTCTCTCAAGGAGTTTATGATGGAGGGGGGGCCCAGTCGCACCCGTATGTGACACTGACCTTGTACAAACAGGAGAAGAGGTTCAAGGTCACGGTCAGTTGCACTACTGCAGCGGGTGATCAGGGAGAACATTCACAGTCGTGTAGATTTCTTTCAGAATCAGCAGAGCCGTGTCCTCTGACTCCCTGCAATAAATCCCCCTCATTAGACATCATGTAACACCGGGTGCCCACCAATAACTGCCACCAACAATCCTGTGTGCGGCCTTTTAAAAAGGGACAGTTCACCTTTACGTTAACTTTTAGTACGTTATAGGATGGCTAATTCTAAGCAACTTTTCAGTTGGTCTTCATTTCTTCTTTCTTATAGTTATTTTTTAATCATTTGCCTTCTTCTCCGGACTCTTTCCAGCTTTCAAATGGGGGTCACTGACCCCATCTAAAACCAAAGCTCTGTAAGGCTACAGCTAATTGGCAACAAAACACCCAATGACCTATTGCCATAAATGCTATAAACCTCATAATAAACCTCTATTTCAATCATTGTACAAATATGTGGCCCTCCATCTGTTATTGATGTGTGACCCCAGCACCTTAAAGAGGTTGTTCACCTTTAAATTAACTGTTATTATGATATAGAGAGGGATATTCTGAGACAATTTGTAATTGGTTTTCATTTTTTATTATTTGTGGTTTTTGAGCTATTTAGCTTTTTATTCAGCTCTTCAATGTAAATGTTAACCAATCTGGTAACTAGGGTCCAAATTACCCTAGCAACTTACAGAGCATTTGTTTTTTTAGAAAGCAAACGCCAGCAACGCCTATTTAAAAGCTGCAAAGAGTCAGAAGAAATAGGCAAATAACTATTAAAATTAAATAATGAAAACCAATTGAAAAGCTGCTTAGAACTGGCTGTTCTACTGTATAACATAATAAAAGTTACCTTTAAGTAAACATTTTCGAATGTTAAAGAAGGGCAAATTCTAAACAATTTTTCAGTTGGTCTTTATTATATTTTTTTTTTAATTATTTGCCTTCTTCTTCTTTCCAGGTTTCAAATGGGGGTCACTGACCCCATCTAGAAAACAAATGCTCTGTAAGGCTACAAATGTATTATTGTTACTTTTTATTACCGATCCTTCTATTCAGGCCTCTCCTATTCATATTCCAGTCTCTTATTAGGGATGCACCGAATCCACTATTTTGGATTCGGCCGAACCCCGAATCCTTCGCAAAGGATTCGGCCGAATACCGAACTGAATCCGAACCCTAATTTGGGAAGGGGAATTTTTTTTTTACTTCCTTGTTTTGTGACAAAAAGTCACGCGATTTCCCTCGCCACCCCTAATTTGCATATGCAAATTAGGATTCGGTTCGGCCAGGCAAAAGGATTCGGCCGAATCCTGCTGAAAAAGGCCGAATCCTGGCCGAATCCCGAACCGAATCCTGGATTCGGTGCATCCCTATCTCTTATTCACATCAATGCATGGTTGCTAGGGTAATTTGGACCCTAGCAACCAGATACAATTGCAAACTGGAGAGCTGCTGAATAAAAAGCTAAATAACTCAAAAACCACAAATAATAAAAAATGAAAACCAATTGCAAATTGTCTCAGAATATCCCTCTCTACATCATACTAACAGTTAACTCAGCTTTTGAGTTATTTAGCTTTTTCTTCAACAGCTCTCCGGTTTGTAATCTGGTTGCTAGGGTCCAAATTCCCCTAGCAACCATGCACTGATTTGAATAAGAGACTTATAAATAGGAGAGACCTGAATAGAAAGAGGAGTAATAAAAAGTAGCAATAACAATATATTTGTAGCCTTACAGAGCATTTGTTTTTTAATGGGGCCAGAGAGTGGGGAGTTGATGTTGCACTTGTATCACACGTACCAGTAACACAGGTGACTCTGCAGAGCGAATAGATATTCATTAAAGCTCTCGATGGGCTTCTCTTGCAGAACGTAATCAATCCGACGCCCCCCATTCAGCATCCCGATCTTCACCGTCACCTCCTCCTCGCGGGAAGCGTCTGGGCTCTCGATCTTTTCAGCTGGAAGGAAGCAAATCTACAATTCTAAAACATTCCGTACACTTTGGATTGGATTCACATTAATTAAAGGTCGAATTTCCAATTCAGGTGAGGTTTTTTTTTTTAACTACTTTAAATTTGAATACACTCGAAATTCAATTAGAAAAAAAAAAATCAAATATTTAAAACTCACACAAATTTTACCGTCTCAAATCGAACTTGACTCGATTCAAGTTTTTTCTCTGAAAAAAACTCGAATGTCAGGAATGCTAGTAACATGTCCCCGGACCTCTCCCATTGACTTACACACGCAGGTTTTAAGCGGTGAATAGTCGAATTCGAATTTTTAAACGGCCAGAGTTTAATTAATCTTGAAAATTAAAATTCGTATTAAGATTCAAATCGAGTTTGGATAATTCACAACTCGAATTTGAGAGTTTTGACCATTTGCAAGAAAAAAAAAAAACTTCGATTTTTCAGTCTACCAAATGACTCCAGAAAGTTTCTTGGAGGTCCCCCATTGGCTAAAAAAAGCAATTCGGCAGGTTTTAGATGGCGAATGGTTGAAGTTTTTAAGAGACAGTACATGATAAATTTCGATATTCAAATAGTTACATTTTTTTCAAACTCGAATCTGGACTATTCGATAGTCCAAGTACACTAAAAATAGCTTGAAAATCCAATTTTCTAATGACATTTTTCAATTCGACCCTTGATAAATCTGCCCCGTAGTGTAAAGTTGAACATCCAGGTCTCTGGTGTTTGAGTCTGGCAGCTCAGTAATTCGGGTGCTGATTCTGTTACAATTTTGCAACATTTAGTTGATTTCTCAGCAGCATCTCTGGAGTATTAGTAACTATTGTCTAACAGCTGCCTGTAATGAAACCCAGGGATTCTACTCAGCAGGGACAAAGATAAGAAATGTATCAATTTAGAACAGTTTACAGGGTCAGCGACCCCCCTCCTAGAGCTGCTTTAGAAGGTGAAAAGTAATTATCAGAAAGTAATTGATAAAAGTAGTTATTTATGGTAGAGTCCTGCGCGGGTCCCTGTTTTCGATACCGCAACCTGCAATCCGCAACCAGGACCCGCTGACCATCAAGGATCAGGAAGTACTGTCATTGTAAACCGGAAGTGACATCATCAGAAGTAGACATGATCAGAAAAAAGGAGTAAAAATCGCTATTGAGAAGACCCACGGCCTGACCCGCGTCTATACCCGACCTGGAACTTGTACTCGCAGGGTACTGCAGGTTTTTGCGTAACCGGCGGGTACCAGACACGCTGCAGGACTCTAATTTCTGGTTATCTATCTGAAAAAAACTAGGTGTTTGATGGTGACAACCCCTTTAATAAGACTTGGGGCGCCCGTCTCATATGACAAATAAATGAAGAATCCAGTGAGTATGTAGGGAAATCTAAAGGATGAACCTGGTAGGACAGAAAGAAAAGCGGCTTCTCACCTTCCACCTGCTGCTGTTTCTCCTCTTCCTCAATCTGGTCTGCGACTCTCTTTAGCTCTAACTGCAGTTGTGCCGAGGACGTGTGGGCGCGAGCGAAGTCGTTCAGGGTCTGCCAGGCGCTGCGTAGGGAAGTGATGAAGCCGTGTTTCAGGTCAGAGCCCATGCGGGTCAGACTTTCCTTCAGTTCTAAGGAGACGACACAAGGATATGGTGATATTTTATTTACATGTGTTATGTTCACTACAGACGTGACTTCTCCATGCGCAGTGTGCATTCTGTTCTGTATTAGGGGCGGGACTGCAATCTGAACCGGCTGACAGTTTTGATAACCGGGAGGATGCAACTGTCAGCACAAATTACTTTTTGCATAACCAAAGCCCCGCTCCCCAATATACTGTACGTCAAACTGCACACATGAAAATATTATCAGCTTATCCTAACATACCCAGGTGCAATCTCTTTCGACCTTTGTGGTGAGGAATCAGCACTGGTTTCAGGTCAATGTCTGGAATGATCATGGGTTCTAACCTGTAGGCCACGGGGTCCAGCTGGAAGGAAGAGAGACAGGACAGTTAAAGGAGAAGAAAAGGCTAAAAGTAAGTAAACTTTATCAGAACGTCTATATAAATACACCAGTAAACCCTCAAAGTAATGCTGCTCTGAGTCCTCTGTCAAAAGAAACATCACATATCTTTTCTTTTGTGTACACATGGACTTCCTGTTTACAGTTTAAACCTCCAGGGCTAGAGCTTGAGCATGCTCAGTTTGCTCCTCTCTCCCTCTCCCTGCTGTAATCTGAGCCCAGAGTTATGAGCGAGCAGGGAGAGACTCAGGCCGGAAGTGATGTCACATCAAGCTAATATGGTAGCTGCTATCCTAAATAACCAGATAGAGTTTCTAGAGCTTTTTACTCAGGTATGGTAAAACATTCTGCAGAATAAATATAGTGTTATAGTTTGCACTATTGTGGCTGTTGGCAATAATCTGCCTCAGTAGATTTCCTTCTTCTTTAAATAATTGCAGTCTTATAACGAACTGTCACATATCTGACCTTGGGAGTAAATGTAAAGGACACAGCATATGAGTTGTGGAAGAGTGGGAGTTCTGGGGGCCACGTTGAGCTTACCGGATGGTAGATATTGAAGAAGCCTTTGCACGTAGGCAGCCGGAAGGTTTCCTCGATCTTATCCAAGCCCCGTACAGTCAGGAACATGCCAATGGGAGAGCCCAGGGCAAAGAAATTGACTGGTTCAAAATCCAATGAGTTGTACTTCACACAGACCTAACGACAGGACAGATTGGGTCAGTACTGCAGCCAATATAGAAAATAGAACAGTGGCCACATTGACTCTGATTGGGCTGCGGCATTACCTGTCCTGTGCCAGTTTCAAAGTATTCATAATCCACAGGCACCGCGGAGACGGACACCCCAACAGGCAACTTCCTCTTGTGGGACTCCAGGGCGGAGCCATCTTCAGAGGGGAGGAGTTTGGCAGCGGCTTCCTGTGCGGCAGCAGCCAGTTCTTCTTTGGCTTTAATTTGTGCAGCCTTCTCTTCCTCTGCTGCTTTTCTCTTTGCCTAGTTAGGAATAAGGAAGAGGAGACTTCCACCATGTCATACGTCATTGGTTAAACTCTAAGGTACAAAAACCAAAGCGCCATGTATATGAGCCAGGGGTATAATGATTGGTATTTCTGTAATAAGTTCTAAGATAAAACTTTTATATTTCAGTGGTTGTAATGGTATGTAATCTATAAAACACTACTGAGACTTGTTTTACCTTTGGACATGGGATGTGTTGGCTACAAATACTAAAATATATATATATATATATATATATATATATATATATATATATATATATATATATATATATATATATATATATATATATATATATTAGGGATGCACCAAATCCACTTTTTTGGATTCGGCCGCACAACCGAATCCTTCGTGAAAGATTCGGCCGAATACCGAACCAAATCCAAACCCTAATTTGCATATGCAAATTAGGGTTGGGAAGGGGAAACATTTTTTACTTCCTTGTTTTGTGACAAAAATCATGCAATTTCCCTCCCGCCCCTAATTTGCATATGCAAATTAGGATTCGGATTCGGCTGGGCAGAAGGATTCGGCCGAATCCGAATCCTGCTGAAAAAGGCCAAATCCCGAACTGAATCCTGGATTCGGTGCATCCCTAATATATATATATATATATATATATATATATATATATATATATATATATATATATATATATATATATATATCATTTTTTTTTATTTGGCAATATTTTATATATACAAAAAAAGGGGGGGTTGTGGGTGCACACCTAAGGCAAATTTCAGAATATTTAGAGCCCTAAGTAATTCAAGTAAATATGCAAGTGCATGTAAATTTAAAAAACAGGGTTTTTTTGTTACAAAGTTATGATCATAAAATTGATAAGCCACCATACCATGTCAAGGTAAACCCCACACGGTGGTCCCTAACTTGTTCACCTCTTATCATAGTATAAAAGGTATTTGATCTCTTTGTATGAACGTCTCCTTGGTTTCAAACTGTGAGCTAAATCCTCCCCCGCCGACTGCTGATGCGGCTTTTAAGAGGGAGAGACTGGCCAAACCAACGCCCATATTGAAAAAAAATGTGGTAGTGAGGTGTAATTGAAAACAAAGTGGAATGATATGTGCAGTTACACGTTGGTGTGTATTTGTGGAGTGTGTATAGTGGTGAAGGGGGAATGTGAGGAGAAATATAGTGTGGAATGTAATATGTGTAATGTGTGCATGTTAGTGCAGGAGTGGATTAGGTGAAATTAACAGCAAATGTAATGTGTTTCTTGTGTGCTAAGTACTGCTATGTATAGTTGCACAATAGTGTGTGTGTGTTGTGGAATGAATATAGGTGTATGGTGTGGAAGTATGTGAAAAGGAAAACTAAATGAGGAATGTGATGTGTGTGTCTGTGCAGGAGTGTCTCATTCCAGAACACACACACACACACACTATTGTGAAACTATACACAGCAATGTTCAATTTAGCACACAAGAAACTCATTACATCTGCTGCAAATTTCACTAAATCCACTCCTGCAAACCTTCATAGATATATGGGTCAGGGTTGTCCAGCTCGTGGTCTACAGAGATGGAGGCCTCAAAAGAGAGGCCCTTCAGGGTATTTGTTGCCCAAAGTCAAATCCACAGGCTTCTCTCATTTTCCGATCATCTGGTTCGCTATGTGATATGTGAGATAATCAGCCCCATTATCAGTACAGAACCACACAAGGGTGTTGTCTGTTCATCTTACTACCTTGTAAACTAAATATATACTCAGGCCCGGACTGGCAATCTGTGAGTTCTGGCAAATGCCAGAGGGGCTGCTATAAGGTGCCATAGAAAGTCAGTATTTAGTGGGCTGGTGGGGGTTGTTTGGGCCTCTGTGTGGGCAGATTGGGCCTCTGTGTACCTGAAATGCCAGGGCCTATTTTAATTCTCAGTCCAGACCTGTATATACTCCACATAGTGCGGATAGGAATCAAGCTTCTACTGACCTCCGTGACTGCTCTTTCCTGCACAAACTTGGCAATCTTCTTCCTAGGGCCCAGTGGGATTCCCATCTCTTTCAAGTCATCCACCGTACACATGAGCTGAAAAAGAAGACTAATTTTATACAGTAGTAGTATTCTCCATTTCCTCTCTCTCCGGAAAGGTACGTAGGAATATAGGTACCCGCAGCTACTGGAGGGGACACTAGGGAAGTAATAGCATATTGGGAAGGAAAGACCCCCAGTGGGATAGAATAAGTATGGCGGAAGGACCTTCAAAGTAAAGGACAAGTAACAAAGTAAGGCTCTCTGTGGGAAGGAAAGGAAGTGGAGGCAGGACCCTCAGTGGAAGGAGAGGAGAAATAGAAAAAGGAAAAAGAATTGAAAGTAAAGGGAGTGAAGACCCTCAGCAGGAAGGAAAAAAGGACACAGAAATGAACATAGACAAAGAGAATACCAGGGACTCCATGTCAATCTGTTCTTTCTCAAACACACTGCTGTATTCTGCCAGGCTGAGCAACTCAAGGGCTTCCTGCAGGCTCGGCAATGGTTTCTGCTGCTCTGAATCACTGGGCTCCTCCACGGCTTGTAATGTGACTGGGACCCCTGTAATGCTGACCTTGAGGAGAAAACAGAAGCGTGTGATTGGTCAATCTGGGGACCAGTGTGAGTATGGAGGCAGTAGCAATTAAATAAACTCAGTATAGGACTGTATGCAAGGAATTGTGGGAACAAAGATTTTAGGATTGGGCTTTAAAAAGGGCAGCCATTACATTGAATGTTCAGCATATTTGGTAAATACTAGAGAAAACACTTTCAGCTTCATTCCTTTACCTACACATGTGGTTACATTTACTGCCCCAGTGGAGCTTATCATTATAGGGTGTGGCCTTACAATGGACCCTGGATTTCTCAATAGACATCATTTTGTTATAATCCGCCCTCCAATCATGTGATATAGTGAATAACTGAGCATAATGTGAATGCCACTGACTCAGTGTAATAAGGGGTGCTGGGAGTGACACAAGGAATATTGTATTCCATCGGGAGAATATTTGTATAATAATGAGAAAACAACTCACTGCTTTATCATCTGAATCTTTACTTTTTAACGGCCCATTGGCTTCAGTGAGTCGTACGGGCACAAGAGGAGGAGCAGTTGGATCAGTCTGGTTAGAGAGGATGTCGAACAGAACCAACGATCCTGTGGAACAACATTCAGTGATACAACATAATCTGCTAAACAACAAGCCTGACCCTTCATGCAAAGATCAGTATGTGCCTAATAAGGGGAAAACATGGAGTTGCTTGTCCGTTCCTTAAAGGGATTCTTATTTTTTCTTCTAGGTGCACCTCAGTTGATTTTGCCTGGTCATGTGATTTCAGAAAGAGCCAGCACAGGATGGAACTGCTTTCTGGCCGGCTGTTGTTTCTCCTACTCAATGTAACTGAATGTGTCTCAGTGGGACCTGGATTTTACTATTGAGTGCTGTTCTTAGATCTACCAGGCAGCTGTTATCTTGTGTTAGGGAGCTGCTATCTGGTTACCTTCCCATTGTTCTCTTGTTAGGCTGCTGGAGGGGGAAGGGAGGGATATCACTCCAACCCGCAGTACAGCAGTAAAGAGTGACTGAAGTTCATCAGAGCACAAGTCACATGACTGGGGGCAGACAATATGTCTAGCCCCATGTCAGATTTCAAAATTAAATACAAAAAAATCTGTTAGATCTTTTTTGAAACGGATTTCACTGCCTCCCCCCTGACATTACCTAGGCTGTGACCGGCCACAGACACGCCCCCGGTGAAATGTGGATTGCGGCTCATGAACAGCGCAAAAAGGCGGTTCATCTCCATATTGACTTTGTCCACAATGGTCTGGCAGTAGGTGGGGCTGTTATAGAAGAGAATATCCAGTAGGGTCTCGTTGGTAAAGTGACGCAGGCGGCCAATGCTGGGCAATGTGATCTTCTTTATTCGCCTGCCACAAAATAAGGGATATATTTGGTTTAAACGTTTTTATAGTTTTTCATGTTAAACAAGCAGGATTTCAACCCAAAGAACAATGCTACACTATACAATGACGCACACCTATACAACTTGTTGTGGCTAAGGGCAGAGACACACTGTCAGATTCAGGGAGATTAGTTGCCTGGCGACAAATCTCCTCTTCTTTGGAGCGACTGATCTCTTGGAACGGTCTCCCCACTGGCTAGATTGAAAATCGTCAGGGGGATGGCACTCGGAGCGCTTCGTTTTCCAAAGTCTTCCAAAGTAGGCATGCACCGAATCCAGGATTCGATTCGGGATTCGGCCAGAATTCAGCCTTTCAGCAGGATTCGAATCCTTCTGCCTGGCCAAACCGAATCCGAGTCATAATTTGCATATGCAAATTAGGGGTTGGGAGGGAAATCGCTTGACTTTGTCACAAAACAAGGAAGTAAAAATATTTTCCCCTTCCCACCCCTAATTTGCATATGCAAATTAGGATTCGGTTCGGTATTCGGCCGAATCCAAAATAGAGGATTCAGTGCATCCCTAGTCCAAAGTTTCCTCGTGAGGCAACTTCAGGCGATATAAAAAAACGAATCGATCCGAGTGCCATCCCTGTCGGTGATTTACATTCTAGCTGGCAGCAATGCAGTTCGGGAGATTAGTCACCCCAAAGAAGAGGAGATTTGTTGCTGACGTCTAATGTCTCCGAATCTGACAGTGTGTCTCTGCCCTAAACATAAAGGAAAATAAAACCTAGTTTTTAATTGGTGAAGCTACCTTAACAATTGACTAGTTTATAAACAAGCAAATTAAAACCAACAACCCAACTATGAAATCACACTCAGTGCATTTTTTTTTAAACATTATTATCTGTTACAAATATCCAAAAAGGAATGAAAACGACATTTTATGGACACATCAGATTAACCACTATAAGAAAATTATAACCATAACAAGCCCAGAATGTGGTTTGAAGCTACAATCAATTTTTCTTAGGTTATTTTTTCTACTTTTTAAAGCAATGTTTTTTGGTCTGATTTACAGTATATGTGGCTTCCTAGACCGAAACCTTCTGAGCGGAGGGCCTGGGACAGGAGCACCTGGGCCACGATTCTACCTTGGTGAGTTTTTCTACTATAAATGGATGTTTTTATGCTTAAAGGGGGAAGTGAAATCTAAAATAGAATGAGACTAGAAATTATGTATTTTATATACTAAACATAAACTTACTGCACCCCAAGCCTAATCAATCAAATGATTTATGCTTGTAAAGTTGGCCACAGGGGGTCACCATCTTGTAACTTTGTTATACATCTTTGCAAGACTAAGACTGTGCACATGCTCAGTGTGATCTGGGCTGCTTAGGGATCGTCATAAATGATCAAAACAGCACAAGTCAAATAATATCTGCCAGAAGCCGATACAACAAGACTGATTAATAATCAGAATATACAGACTGCACTGGGTCCTGTGTTGTCCTGTAATCTAACGTGGATTTTATCGTTTTTGTATTGTTTAATACAAACTTTCTCCAACTCTGCAGAACCAGTGGCTGCAGCAAAATAATCCTCTAAATAGAATCCCAGTTTATCTGTTTAAATCTGGCTCCATGATCTTTGTCCCTGCAGCTGGAGTTGGAAACAGTAAAGGGGATGTAAAGGCAAAAATAAAATCCAATACAAATCTCTACACAGTCGCCGACTGCTCTACAGGGAAACAAACAAAGCTGCTTGAGTTTTGCATGGCTGGGAAGTAAGACAGGGGCTCCCCCTGCTGTTCATAAGTATGATTGTTTCCCTGCAGAGCAGTTAAGGACCGTCTGACAATTCCTATCCACAGCAGTAAATGAAGGGAGAATTTCACTGCATACAGTCAGGTTTCTTATAAAAACAGTACACATTTTTTAATTAAAGTATACTGGAGATAGGTTTCTTTTTCATTAAATTAAAAATGGGATTTTATATTTTTGCCTTTACATGCCCTTTAAATACATGTTAGAAGTCCCATAATATTGACCAAGTTTTAGTAAATGTTCTTTTTAGATGGGGTTCTGCTGATTTAATCCTTATTGCTTCTATAAATGGTAGATTAGGTGACTGAGTTCTTACATTACACCCCAAAGAATGTCATTTCCATCAACATATGCTGTAGGACTAATATTCTAGCAAGGTGCATTGTGGGAAAAAAAGCAGTATACAGACCTATCAACACCTGTGGCATCTCCATGGAGAGAGCTGTGCCAATGGACTGGCAGAAACTCCACCCGACGCGCTTTGCCCTCCTCCAGGGACTTTCTATAGTGAGTCTGCAGCAGTTTGAGGGACACCGTCCTGAAGTCATCCACTGATGGGAAAACGGGAGGCGGCTTTAGTAATGTTAAATACAGAGCCATGGCTATAGCCAGGAATACCTACTCACCACACTCTATGATGCTCCTGAAACGCAAGTCACACACTGGCCCGATGCCGTGGACCATAAACACCAAATGATCTGCCTGTGGTACTTCACCTGAAAGAACAAGGGATCAGTGACGCAAAGTGAAACCACTCTCTGAGCCAATGGATTCTCACATCTGGCCAAACAGTTCTCTTCTATGGGCAGGAGACTCACCATCGGGAATTTCATCCAGTTCGGCGTCAATTCCTCGCTTTACGACTCGAGGTCTTGACTGGCCGTCTTGCGGGGGCCCCCATTCCTCTGGGATCAGAGATTGCTGGAACTGGACAATCACCTGCAAAGTAATGATGGCATTCCTGTATGAATGTCATCGATGATCCGGGGGCGGACAATGAGGCCAGTACTTACTTTGGGGTTGTGCATAACAATTGTTTCCCCTCCAGGAAATTCCAGTCTCCGATGCCACTGGTTGGTGGTCACGGCTTTCTTGTATTCTGCCTGCAAGCAATAGGATTGGACTTGTTAGTAAGACAGGGCAGTCTAAGTGGCAGCTGCTTCTCCAATATAGAAAGGCAGGGTGGCATTTAGCTGGCACGAAGTGCTTTGGTATAGCAGTCCACACCCAGATAATTGGATGCTGTGGAGCTACAGATGTTGCTTTTGGACCATAAGAGTTTGTTTAAATGTGTCCAGCAGCCTATAGAAAGCTCTTTGCTCTCCCCCAGACCAGCAGGACTGACAGAACCAAAAACATGATCCTTTCATTTATATGAAAATGTCATGACCTGTTTTATTAGGGGTCTCACCTCCAGGCGCTCGCTGAAATCCTCACTGTAAGGAACAAACTTGCTGTCGGAGTCTCCTTTGTAAAACCAAGAGCAGCGCCGGACTTCTGACTCCTCCTCCTCCTCCCAAAATACCGCCTTCCTCTCTCGATTGTACAGGTAGACGTCATAGCGCCCCCCGTCTGTATTCACCACCACACTCTCGGGGTCCGGCTGCACTGTGGGAGACACATGGTACAAAAAGTAAAGGATATTTCCAGAACTATATTAACCAATCAACTAAATGCCACTTAGACTGCCCAGTCCAAAACTGGCATGAAAAGCCCCATCTGTCTGATGAACAAACCCGAGTAGAAGATCATTACACAGTAAGGGGCAGAATTTCGAATTTACATTTTTTTTTTTTAAACTCCCATGAACTCGAAATTTATTAAAAAAAAAAAAAAAAAAAATCACATTTTCCAAACTTGGGTGCATAGGATCGACCCAAAAACTCAAATCTAATTCGATTCGAGTTTTAAAAATTGATTAGAGCTTTTTCTCAAACAGCAATTTAGAGGGCCACAGTATGATCAATCTTGACAATGCCCTAGCTGAATTTGACAGTTTTCAATTCGACCCTTGATAAAACAGGATTTTTGATACCATTAAATCTGTTTCTCTGTAGTCGATAGGGGGACACAGGGACCTTAGGGGTTAAGCTTCATCCTCCAGGAGGCAGGACATTTATGAAATTATTCAGGGGGCGTGACTGGATAGCCAGCTTAACCCCACACACTTACTGATTCCAATCTGGTTTGTACCAAAGATACTGCTATATTAACTGCATAAAACGATAACCAATGGCAGAACAGTAAACAGGAAAATTATTCCCATGAGCCCAATGTGGTCAACTATTACTCAAGGGGCGGGAAGCCCTGTGCCCCCCTATCGACTACAGAGAAACAGATTAAACGGTGAGTATCAAAAATCCTGTTTTCTCTGTCGTCTCTGGGGGACTTTAGGGGACTTAAAGCAGCCCCAACAACGGCTGGGATTGGGGAATAGATGATTTGACACTTTCACTGCACCACAGAGTGCAATACTTTGCGGCCAAACGCCGCCTCCGCTGAGGAGTACGTGTCAATTTTGAAAATGTGTGATCAGAGGACCAGGTAGCCGCTCTGCAGATCTGCTCCACGGAGGCAGAGTTGCGCCATGCCCAGGAAGTTCCGATTGCTCGTCAAGTGAGCTCAAACATTCTGTGGTGGAACCTTCCCCTTTGCCAAGTAGGCTTGATGTATTGTTTCTTTGATCCATCTTGCCAGTGTGGCCTTGGAAGCTGCCCGCCCCTTCTTATGTCCCGTCCACAGTATGAACAAGGCAGTAGAACTTCAAAAGGATTTTTGCACAAGTTGGACTTCGAAAGGATTTTGAATGATCCACGTACCAACAAAGTGCTCCAACGACGTCCAACTTGTGCAGTCTGCGTTTTTTTCGTTCTTCAGATGAGGACATAAAGTTGGCACTACAATTTCCTGATTGACATGAAAATGGGAGACCACCTTAGATAGGAAGGAAGGTACGGTTCTCAGAACGGCTTTATCCCTGTGAAAGGTTAGGAATGGTTCTTCACATGACAGAGAAATCAGTTCGGACACTCGTCCGGCTGATGATATTGCCATCAAAAACACCACCTTCTTGGTCAGCATTGACTCTGAAATGGAACCCATGGGCTCAATGGTGGATCAAGTAGCGCCTCGAGAACTAGGTTTAAGTCCCAGCCAGGAACTGGGGACCGGAAAGGAGGTCTTAGGTGTGTTGGACACCCTGCATGAATGTTCGGAGAGAATCATCTAATGCTAGTCTTGTCTGAAATAGTACCGATAGGGCCGATATCTGCACTTTAAGAGAGCTGAGCTTTAGATTGAGCTGGAGTCCCCTCTGAAGAAAGGATAGTATCCTAGGAATGTAAAGATCGTGAAACGGGAGACTGCCTTCACTGCACCAGTTGTGATAGGTGCGCCAGATTCTGTGATATGATCTGGACGAAGTCGCTTTTCGGGCTTTTACCATGGTAGTAATGACTTCCTCCGATAATCCCTGTTTTCTCCAGATGTCAGACTCAATAGCCACCCTGTCAAAAGGAACAGGCCTGGGTTGTGATGGGCTATGGGCCCTTGAAGGAGGAGGTCTGCCCTTGGTGTCAGTCGGATTGGTGGATCTACCGACATGTCCTGTAGATCTGAGAACCATGTCAGTCGTGGCCAATATGGTGCCACTATGATTACCGTGAGTTGTGATTGTCTTATCTTCTTTAGTACCCGAGGTAACATGGGAAGAGGTGGTAAGACATACGCTAGCCGGAATCGCCAGATTTGTTTCATTGCGTCCGTCCCTGCAGCTGTCGGATCCCGACATTGAGCAAAGTACTTGGTTACTTTGTGATTGTTTTTGGAGCGCATGAGGTTGATCTGCGGACGTCCCCAGCGATGTACTAGCTCGGCAAAAACTGTAAGTCCCATTCTCCCGGTTCTAGTTGATTGCGGCTCAGGAAATCCGTCTTTGTGTTGGATATTCCGGGTATATGGATTATGGACAACTGTACGTTGTGGCTTTCTGTCCAGTGTAATATTTGTTAAGCTTCTGCCAGGGCTGCCTTGCTGCAGGTTCCTCCCTGGCGGTTTATGTATGCTACTGTCGTGGCATTGTTGCTCGGTTTTGTCCAAAGCGACTGTGTCCATATTTCCAGTGCCAGTCTTACGGATCTTAACTCCAGTATGTTGATTGGGAGTTTTGATTCTTCTGGGGACCAACACCCTTGTGCTGATAGGTTGTTCCATGTCGCTCCCCACACGCTGGCATCCGTGGCGATGACCGTCCAATCTGGTGTCGCCCATGACTGTCCTGTGTTTAGGTTGCAGGGTTTTAACCACCAGAGGAGAGAGTTCTTGGTCTGCTGGGACAGGGAGAACGTTCGGGAGAGTGGACCCCCTTTCCACACGGTAAGAGTATTCGTCTGTAACAGTGCGAATGGTATTGCCTCTATTACTGAGACCATTACGCCCAGTACTCTCATGGCTGCGTGTAAGGTGATCTTCAGAGGGTGAAGTAGACGTTTGATCTGGTCTGAGTTGTTTGTTTTTCGTGAGGGAGCAATACTAGTTGAGCGATCGTGTTGAATTCAAGCCCCAGAAAGGTCATTTGGTTGTAGGTTGGACTTCGACCAATTCACTGTCAAGCCGAAACTCTGGAGCATTGAGATTGCTAGACCGAGATCTTGTTTTGCTTGCTCTGCTGTTCTGGCCTTTATGAGTAAGTCGTCCAGGTAGGGCGTGATTGATATTCGCTGTAGGCGCAGGGCCGCTGTGGACCCCGGGATTAGCTTGGTAAACACCCGGGGTGATGCTGATAATCCGAATGGAAGGGCTACAAACTGGTAGTGTTTGTTGGCAAATGCAATTCGGAGGAAGCAGTGATGTGGTGGCCAGATCGGTACATGGAGACATGCGTCCTTTATGTCCAATGACATCAGTAGTTGACCCTGTTCCATTCCCCTGATCACGGAGCGTAGGGTTTCCATCTTGAATCGAGTCGAGTGAACAAATTTGTTGAGGAGTTTTAGGTCCAGTACTGGTCTGAATGTTCAGTCCTTCTTTGGGACAACGAAGAGATTTGAGTAGAACCCCGAGAATTTTTCTTGAGAGGGTACTGGCAACATGATTCCATGTTGGTGATGCATTTTAGAAAGGCTTGCACCGTGGTGCTGTTGGATGGAGCTCTGGACATGAAAAATTTGCCAGGGGGAAGGGTGAAGAAATTGATGTGGCACCCCTCTGACACCATCTCTTTTACCCAGGCGTCTGAGGAGTGTTGTATCCAAGCCTCCTGGAATCGCAGTAACTTTCCCCCTATTTGTTCCCTTGATTCCGAAGGGGGTGGCCAGTCAGGCTGTTGTTGATTTATCGCTTGCGGGTTTGTTGTGGGCCTTGTTAGTCTTCCAGGTAGACCTACCCGTCACCTGGTTTTGAATGGAAGTGTGACCTAGGTGGAGAATGGTTTTGTCTCGAAAAAACTGCTCGAAAAAACCTTCCTCATCTGGAGGTAGTGTTTGTTTTGCTTTTAGCTTGTGGAAGGAAGATACTCTTTCCTCGCGTGGCTTGTGAAATGATCTTTTCCAGTTCTTCACCGAACAACCGTTGTCCTTTGAACGGAAGTGATGTAAGGGACTTTTTGGAGCTGACATCTGCTGACCAACTTTTAAGCCATAAAATCCGCCTCAATGCTATTGAGAGTGCTGAGGTCCTGGCCATGGCCATGGATTGGGAGTGGCGTTACATAGGTAGGCTGATGCGTCCAGAATGGGAAGAATGGATGCTGCGAGTTTGTCCCGAGGCACTCCATCTTGCACATCTTTTAGAAGGACCTGTGCCCATGCTTGTATGGCTCTGGAGACCCACTCTGACATCAGCATGGGTTGTAGCGCTGCCCCTGAGGCTGAGTAGATAGCTCTCAGAGTACCTTCCATCCGTCTGTCAGCAGGATCTTTAAATGCTGCGGCATCGGTAACCGTGATACCGGTCCATCTACCGTAGGAGGCTGCACCATTTATCGACCAATTCCTTAGGGAATGGATAGGACTTTGAGAATTTCTTAGTAGCTTGGAACTTTCGTTCTGGAAAATTCCATTCTTCTTGTATCAGTTTGATCAGTTGATCATGTGCCGGTAAACAGGCTATAGACTTCTGTTTTCATTTGAAAGGGCCTGTGGTCTGACTCTTCTCCTCCTGAGATGGCGTGATATTAAGTATCTCTAGTACTCCTTTAATGATGCCATCAATGTCATGCTGTGCATTCTTTTCCCTGCTTTCGCCTTGGGTTTCCTCATCTTCTGAAGATGCGTCTGATGGGAGTTCCCCTTCTGACTGGGAAGAATCCTGATCTGCTGAGGAGGCATCGGATATGTTATGTGAGGTGGAAAG
This sequence comes from Xenopus petersii, assembly GCA_038501925.1. NCBI lineage: Eukaryota > Metazoa > Chordata > Amphibia > Anura > Pipidae > Xenopus > Xenopus petersii. Next base: position 138,011,338 of record CM076684.1, on the reverse strand, counting down.
GATCTTAGCGCTATGTGCTCTCTTGTGCTTTTCCGTGTGTTTGTGGCTGAGTTTTGCTAACACCTTTCCCAGATTAGCGATAGCTGGCAGACCCTGCAAGGAGGCCAAGGATTGTGAGAGTTGTACAGCCCAAAATGGTGCTGGTGGCTCTTGGGTGGTATTATCCAGTTTCTTGGCGAAAGCCGTGTGAGTCTGAACACCCTTTACTCTGTTTAGGGTTTGGCACTGGGGTGAGTATTGAACTCTGACCCCCAGAGCAGAGTCTGCAGAGCGAATCGCCCTGGCCCCCCAAATATTTAGCCTGGCATTTTGTGCAGGCAAAATGTGAGACCTGTGCCGCTGCTGGGGTTTTGCCCCCACACCCTAGGGAAGAATCCCCTGCCTTACCTTCTGCCATCCTGTTGGGGGTTTTCCCCCTGTCAGTAAAGTGTTGGAATGGGTAGGCGTGTGGGATGTGGCTGCTCTCCAGCTGCCTTCCCTGTGGCACTGAATGGGTTAATCCTCCACCCGTTAAGAAGGCTGGGACTGGGAGCGGTGTGTGCCATGTGACCTGCAGGAGTAATGGAACTGTGCTCCTGTTCCTGCCGAGTGAATCCAAGATGATCTGCTCTCAAGGAAGCAAGGTTACTGCTGCTCCTGAGAGTGTCTGCCGTCTGTAACATCTCGATGAAGAAGAGTTTTTCCCCATCAGCGTCAATCCATCCTCCAGGTAGCAGGACACTCAAAAAACTGATTGGAATAAGTAAGTGTGTGGGGTTAAGCTGGCTAACCAGTCGCGCCCACTGAATGATTTCATAAGTGTCCTGCCTCCTGGAGGATGGAGCTTAACCCTTACGGTCCCTGTGTCCCCCAGAGACAACAGAGAAATCTGCCCATCAATGTCTTACCTGAGTTATAAATTTCCTCCAAGTTGTGTGAATCCAGAGTGCTGAATGGCAGCCAGACCTCCTTGTCCTCCACTTGCTTGCAGTAAAACCAGTGAGGCTGAACGGGCTCGTACAGGTTAGGCAGGTAGGGTGGGGGTACTGGTACTGAAGGACCTGCAGGTCTGACATTTGGAAATGTCTGTGATGATGGAGGAGGCGGAGGCATGTTGGGTGCAGCTCTAGGGGGCTGGAGAGAGAAAATAAGTGAATGACATTAGCGTATATGAATTGACAATAACGGAGAGTTACAGTTGTACCCAGCAGTGCAGTTGTATAGGAGCAGACCTATAGGAAGCGAGCGCCTGGTAGGGACCCACAGGTTTTGTGACTCATGTGAATCCATGTACCTTCCCTATAGCCAAAATGGCATATAAACTTTTGAACAAAGAGCCCATTATTCCAGGGAGTTGGGAATGAATAAACATTCCATTAACTATTACACAGAGCACTGATTATTACATGGAGCACTGCTTAGTCACCCGATCCCTCTTTCAGCACGCTGAGATTTAATAAAAAAGGCAGCTCTGTGCCCCCCACCTTGGCTGGATCAATTACAGTTCAGGTTGTTGCTATGTTGACTAGGATGGTTCTGGCCAGCGGTTTTGTTGATAAATTAAACTTTGGAGCAAACCCATAACATTGGGGGGGGGGGTGTTAGTGTTTGCACTGCCCATAGCATCTTAAAAGTGTTGTTCACCTTTAAGTTAACTGTTAGTATGATGTAGAGAGGGATATTCTGATGCAATTGGTTTTCATTTTTTATTATTTGTGGTTTTTGAATTATTTAGCTTTTTATTCAGCAGCTCTCCAGTTTGCAATTTCAGCCATCTGGTTGCTAGGGTCCAAATTCCCCTAGCAACCATGCATTGATTTGAATAAGAGACTGAAATATGAATAGGAGAGGCCTGAATAGAAAGATGAGGAATAAAAAGTAGCAATAACATTACATTTGTAGCCTTACAGAGCATTTGTTTTTTTAGACCCCCATTTGGAAGCTGAAAATAGTCAGAAGAAGGTGGTAAATAATTCAAAAACTATAAAAGACTAGAGAAAACATACTAAAAGTTGACTTAAAGGTAACCCCCCCTCCCCCTTTAACCAACAGAAAGGGCTGTTTAAGGAAAAAAAATGTAAGTTAACAGAGCAATAAAGTCGACAGTTTATTTTTGACCGTCTGTGGGCCCCTCTGTTGGCCCAGCATGTGAGGCGACAAAATTAGACCTCAATGCCTTTGTCCCTTTATTGACCCAAACTGTCAGAAATGACAGCTCATGCCTTCAATAAGTCCATCAATAAGGATCTCATCATCAGGAGTGATGACACTCCAACCTGTAGTAAAGAGTGACTGAAGTTCAGAGCACATGACTGGGGGCAGCTGGGAAACTGACAATATGTCTAGCTCCATGTCACATTACAAAATTAAATATAAAAAAATCTGATGGAGCTACACTATTAACTGAATACTATCCCTTTAGGTAAATGGTGCACTTCTAATAAATACAGGTTGCAGGGCTGCAATTCAATTGCAATCAGTACAGTCTCTCTGACTGGGTTTTGAAACACTCTGCTGACCTTCTTAAACGGCACATAAAGGCAAAAATATAAAATCCCATTTTTACTTTCTTTAATGAAAAAAGAAACCTATCTCCAATATACTTTAATTAAAAAATGTGTACTGTTTTTATAAGAAACCTGACTGTATGTAGTGAAACTCTCCCTTCATTTACTGCTGTGGATAGGAATATTCAGACAGTCCCTAACTGCTCTGCAGGGAAAAAATCATACAGCAGGGGGATCCCCCGCCTTACTTCCCAGCCATGCAGAACTCAAGCAGCTTTGTTTGTTTCCCTGTAGAGCAGTCGGCGACTGTGTAGAGATTTGTATTGGATTTTATTTTTGCCTTTACATCCCCTTTACTGTTTCCAACTCCAGCTGCAGGGACAAAGATCATGGAGCCAGATTTAAACAGATAAACTGGGATTCTATTTGGAGGATTATTCTGCTGCAGCCACTGGTTCTGCAGAGTTGGAGAAAGTTTGTATTAAACAATACAAAAACTATAAAATCCACATTAGATTACATGACAACACAGGACCCAGTGCAGTCTGTATATTCTGATTATTAATCAGTCTCGCTGTATCGGCTTCTGGCAGATATTATTTGACTTGTGCTGTTTTGATCATTTATGACGATCCCTAAGCAGCCCAGATCACACTGAGCATGTGCACAGTCTTGGTCTTGCAAAGATGTATAACAAAGTTACAAGATGGTGACCCCCTGTGGCCAACTTTGAAAGTATAAATCATTTATTTGATTAGGCTTGTGGTGCAGTGAGTTTATGTTTATATTTAGTATACATAGTATATTCTATTTTAGACTTTACTTCCCCTTTAAGGTACCTCGATAATGAAAGTTGTCCAAAACAGGCAAAATGTTGGGAATACTGCCCGGGGGGGGATGACCTGCACCTGCACCCTAATGTCACTAGAAATGATTAATTAACAGAAAGCCAATGGTAGCACTGAAGTTCTTACCGGTGGGAGAGAGGCTGGCAGCCCCTGAGGTTGGAATTGAGGTTGAGGTGGGAACTGAGGATTCTGGATAAACAGAGGCAATTCTTGTTCCTGCTGAAGCTGGGGAGGAGCCAAATACGGATTTACCCGACTGCTTTGGATGTTGTGGCGGTAGGGGTTATATCCTGCCTGGGAGGAGCTAGTGGGCGGAGCTACATAGGCGCCAGGTGGAGGTCCCTGGTGTGAGGTTGGAAGAAACACACCAGTTGTAACCTGGGATACCGGAGCATTGCCTGTGACCGGAGGCTTTGCCGTTTTCGGTGGGATCGGATTTCGCCCAAACTCAGGTGAAGATGTCGGCAGCATAGAGGAGGGCGGCTTGAAGAAAACGGAAGTAGCAGGTGACGATGCTGCTGTGGTTAAAGGTGGCTGCACAATAGCGGCAAATGGATCTTGGCTACTGCCTGGGCCCGAAAAATAACTAAATGTTTGGGGTGGGTTTGTAGCAGCGGACGTCTGTCCTAGAAAGCTGTCCTCTTCTCCCACCTCTGAGGCATCATCTGTAACCAATCACAGAACAGAATGTTGTCATATAGCTCCGTTATACAACCAGTACCTTTATGTGGTAAATAACCCAATGTTACTATAGGGTTACTATAGGCACCTTCTCTCCCTACTATACGTGCTATCCCACAGTCACACTCCCTTCCCAGAGACTATTATCCCACTGTTACTATAGACACCATCTCTCCCTACTATTCCTGCTATCCCACAGTCATACTCCCTTCCCAGAGACTATTATCCACTGTTACTATAGACACATCTCTCCCTACTATACCTGCTATCCCACAGTCACACTCCCTTCCCAGAGACTATTATCCACTGTTACTATAGACACCATCTCTCCCTACTATACCTGCTATCCCACAGTCACACTCCCTTCCCAGAGACTATTATCCACTGTTACTATAGACACCATCTCTCCCTACTATACCTGCTATCCCACAGTCACACTCCCTTCCCAGAGACTATTATCCACTGTTACTATAGACACCATCTCTCCCTACTATACCTGCTATCCCACAGTCACACTCCCTTCCCAGAGACTATTATCCACTGTTACTATAGACACATCTCTCCCTACTATACCTGCTATCCCACAGTCACACTCCCTTCCCAGAGACTATTATCCACTGTTACTATAGACACCATCTCTCCCTACTATACCTGTAGTTGTAACATCACAGTTAAATACAAGTAAGATGTAGGATTGTCAGTACTACAGCAGAGAAGCTGCACACAAGGGAATAAAATAAAGAATCAATAACATTAGATCTGTAGCCGTCAGTGAAGGTGAGCAGAGCAGGAGGATTCTCAGTTTATGATACAACAGGATCCTGGAACTATTTATAACAACAAACAGTCAGATCCTCGTTCTGTGCTAATAAAGGATTAAAATGGAGGAAGAGGAGGAGTCTGATTGGCTGGAGAGGAATTCTGTGTAGAAGGGATTATGCTGTGGGGAATTTGTTGTGTTGAGCTCTTAAGGGCACTGAACACTTTCCCCAGTCACAAGCAGATAAGAACATATAGAAGAGAATATAAAATATCCAGAACAATAAACTACATTTCACATAATATCCTCCAAGATGAATATTCTTTGGAGATATTTGGTTCAGTGAACCACAGAAACCCACTTGTGGCCCCTCTCAGAGAAGACTGGGAGCTGTAGTTTCTGATAGAAATAGTTTAGTTGATTAGAACATAGTGGTGACTGGGGCACAGACAGGCCAAAGGGATGGAAAAACTTGCACAAGGTGGATACTGTCCCTTTAAGATGAGGACACCTGTGGGAACAACTACTGAGAGTGAAATAATGGGGGGGACACAAATTGATAGGAATAGAGACAATATGACATGGGGGGTATCTGGGGTAAGGAGAGGGGCACAGTGACATATAAGGGGGTGTCAGGAGTAGGAGAGGGGTCACACAGTGACATATAAGGGGGTGTCAGGAGAAAGAGAGGGGTCACACAGTGACATATAAGGGGGTGTCAGGGGTAGGAGAGGGGTCACACAGTGACATATAAGGGGGTGTCAGGAGAAAGAGAGGGGTCACACAGTGACATATAAGGGGGTGTCAGGAGTAGGAGAGGGGTCACACAGTGACATATAAGGGGGTGTCAGGAGAAAGAGAGGGGTCACACAGTGACATATAAGGGGGTGTCAGGGGTAGGAGAGGGGTCACACAGTGACATATAAGGGGGTGTCAGGAGAAAGAGAGGGGTCACACAGTGACATATAAGGGGGTGTCAGGAGAAAGAGAGGGGTCACACAGTGACATATAAGGGGGTGTCAGGGGTAGGAGAGGGGTCACACAGTGACATATAAGGGGGTGTCAGGGGTAGGAGAGGGGTCACACAGTGACATATAAGGGGGTGTCAGGAGAAAGAGAGGGGTCACACAGTGACATATAAGGGGGTGTCAGGAGTAGGAGAGGAGTCACATAGTGACAGGGGGAGCAGTAGGGTAACAAGGTGGGGGCGGGGGGCACATAGTGACAGTGAAGGAGTTGGATTGGGGGGTGAGGGTTCTGTCAGTGGAACAGGATTGGGGGAGACTCGGATTCTCGTCTGTCAGTCACAGTTACACATCAGTAAAAAACGTTCTTCACTGAGCGAATCACGGGACGCGGGGCCCCTCCCTCGCTCACTCACTCACCAGCCGGAAGCATCGCGGGGCAAGGGCCGTGCTGACTCACGGGGATGAAGGGAAGGGAGAAGCTGATTTCGGAGGCGGAGAAGAGAAGGTTGTTGCCGGGCGGCCCGGACTGAGCCCCGTTAGGTACCTTCCCCGCCATGTCCGTCCCACAAGTTCCACGTCTCGCACCCGGGACACCAGGAACTGTTCCGTCACCAAGTCACTACGTCCAATCAACGCCTGCGGGCAGCGCGCAGCATCCAATGAGAGCTCGCCGAGCACAAGCGTTCCCAACCAGTGGCTGGAGACCAGAGTTCATACGTATGACGTCACACGCTAACCTCACCAATCGAAATGTCAGGCTTAGCTATGAGGGTGGTTCTGGAGGCTCCGCGTTGCGTTTGCCAACCATAATATGGCTGCCAGCCTAGCGATTTCCGCCAGTCCTTACGTAAACACTAGCCAAAACATGGCCCCTGTTTCCGGCAACCAGCGCGCGCCCGGTGCTTTCGACTCGACCCGTTGCGTAATGACGTCCTTTTCCCGCCATCACTCAGTTGGTTGAACGCGTTATTGGCGAGCTGCGCAATGGCCGGAGTAGAAGACTGGATTAGCGCTCCGCTCGCTGTGGTGCAGGGTTTATTCTGTGAGTGTGGGGAGTCCGGCCCCCGGGCCAACGGGGAAATCACTTGACACACGTGAGACTTGAGAGAACTGAGCCCCGTGTTTTATTACTTCCGCCTTAACATTTAGTCTGTTACACAATCTCGCTCAGTCTCAGCAACTTTTCAATTGGTCTTCGTTATTTATCTTTTATCCTTTTTTATAGTTATTTGCCTTTTTCTTCTTCTCACTCTTTCCAGCTTTCAATGGGGGTCACTGACTCCATCTAAAAAACAAATGCTCTGTAAGGCTACAAATGTACTGTTATTGCTACTTTTTATTACTCAGCTTTCTATTCAGGCCTCTCCTATTCATATTCCAGTCTCTTATTCATATCAGTGCATGGTTGCTAGGGGCATTTGTACCCTAGCAACCAGATGGCTGAAATTACAAACTGGAGAGCTGCTGAATAAAAAGCTAAATAACTCAAAAACCACAAATAATAAAAAATGAAAACCAATTACAAATTATCTCAGAATATCCCTCTCTACATCATACTAACAGTTCATTTAAAGACGAACAACCCCTTTAAGGAAGACGGCCCTTTCAATAACTGGTAAAAAGGAATTCGGAGCGGCAGCGATTCAAATGGGGGACCAGCCCCTTTTGTTTTTATTTTGGGGATGTTCCCCCTTTGTCAGGTGATAGATTATAATTAGCTAACCCCACCCCCCCTCATGAATACAAAAGTGTAAATTATCATCATGAACCAATCAGTGGACAGTGTCCAAAAGGTCCCATGTATAATGTCCATACAAGGAATTAAAGGATAAATAACCTCAAAAAAATGTTTTGAAAAATGTTATTTTTATACATTAAAAAAAAAAATTCCAAGACAAATTGAACTTTCAAATCGCAGAGTCTTTTTAAGAAATAACTTGCGGAAACTCGGCTTGTGCTCCTCTTCAGAAAAGGCAACGATCCATCGTGCGAAGCTTGATTTCTTCTATAAGGAAGGCAGGGAGGAGAAATCGAGCGCCACACGATGGATCGTCACCTTTGCTGAAGAGGAGCACAAGCCAAGTTTCGGTAAGTTATTTCTTAATAAAGACTCTGCGATTTGAAAGTTTAAAGGGATACTGTCATGGGAAAACCTGTTTTTTTTTTTAAACACATCAGTTAATAGTTCTCCTCCAGCAGAATTCAGCACTGAAATCCATTTCTCAAAAGAGCAAACAGATTTTTTTATATCTAATTTTGAAATCTAACATGGGGCTAGACATTTTGTCAATTTCCCAGCTGCCCCATGTCATGTGACTTGTGCCTGCACTTTAGGAGAGAAATGCTTTCTGGCAGGCTGCTTTTTTTCCTTCTCAAATGTAACTGAATGTGTCTCAGTGGGACATGGGTTTTTACTATTGAGTGTTGTTCTTAGATCTACCAGGCAGCTGTTATCTTGTGTTAGGCTAAGGCCACACTAGGCGATAGCGCCGCGATTTGACTCGCGGCGACTTTTAAGCCGCAATCGCTGGGGAAACTTTTGCGCTGGCGTCTATGGGGAATTGCGAAAAATCGCCAGCGTAAAAACACACGCGGCGATCTTTTTTCTACTGTCACTCGAAATTGCCTCGCTAGGCGATTTCGAGCGACAATAGAAAAAAGATCGCCGCGTGTGTTTTTACGCTGGCGATTTTTCGCGATTCCCCATAGACGCCAGCGCAAAAGTTTCCCCAGCGATTGCGGCTTAAAAGTCGCCGCGAAAAGTCGCCGCGAGTCAAATCGCGGCACTATCGCCTAGTGTGGCCTTAGCCTAAGGGAGCTGTTATCTGGTTACCTTCCCATTGTTCTTTTGTTTGGCTGCTGGGGGGAAAGGGAGGGGGTGATATCACTCCAATTTGCAGTACAGCAGTAAAGAGTGATTGAAGTTTATCAGAGCACAAGTCACATAACTTGGGGCAGCTGGGAAATTGAAATATGTCTAGCCCCATGTCAGATTTCAAAATTGAATATAAAAAAATCTGTTTGCTCTTTTGAGAAATGGATTTCAGTGCAGAATTCTGCTGGAGCAGCACTATTAACTGATTCATTTTGCTAAAAAAAAAAAAAAAATTCCCATGACAGTATCCCTTTAAGTTGTCTTGGTGTTTTTTTTTCGATTGAAGTTTATCAGAGCACAAGTCACATGACCAGGGGCAGCTGGGAAATTGACAATATGTCTAGCCCCATGTCCGATTTCAAAATTGAATATAAAAAAAAATGTTATTTTTAGAAATGGATTTCAGTGCAGAATTCTGCTGGAGTAGCACTATTAACTGATTCAGTTTGAAAAAAACTTTTTTTTCCCATGACAGTATCCCTTTAAGGGTCTGTGTTTGTAAAGTCCATATCCAATCATTTTTGATGTCCTCGTTTCATTTCGCTCGGTGTGCCGCTCCTAATTCCTTTTTAATAGTACACCAGTGTTTATATTAAATGTCATTTATTTCTGCTGTGACTCCGTGCCGTGTATTCCAGCAGCTCAGAGACAGGCGAATGGAGACTGGGAGAAGAACGTTACCGACTACTTCCATGATAAACTACAGGGGAATCGCTCTGCCGCTTCTGTAAGTGTCATCTCTGCCCAAAGGAACGCCGGCCCTTTAATTGCTACTGTGCCCAATAGAGAGAGCAGCACGTTGTACAGCGCACAGGCTTCTGTATGATCATTTGGCTCTGCAGCCAATCCAGTGCTTGCTTTCAGTTCAGACTGATGTATTCAAACTGCTGATTGGTTGTCAGAGGAGGGAGCCTTGCGTTGAGCCTGCATGTGTTAGTGATGGGTGCAACTACTCCCTGCAGCCTGGTTGGGTTAATGGAATAAAACCAGTACAATGTCCTTATTCTAAATGCACCCTGAGCCAGCGACCAATGGGATTAGTGGGAACCAATTGCTCCTTTTCACCTCTGTTTCCATTAACCCCCAGGTGCCGTGTCTCAATGACGTCCCCCTGCATTACCTGAAGCCAAACAGCCTGGTGAGGTTCCGCTGCATGGTGCAGGACATGTTCGACCCGGAGTTCTACATGGGGGTGTATGAAACCGTCGATACAAACACCAGCGCCAGAGTGAGTTCCCTCCTCTCTGCTGCAGCCATTGGCTTAAAGGAATACTGTCTTTTTCAAAACACATCAGTTAATAGTGCTGCTCCAGCAGAATTCTGCACTGAAATCCGTTTCTCAAAAGAGAAAACAGATTTTTTTTTATATTTAATTTTGAAATCTCGGGCTAGACATACTGTCAGTTTCCCAGCTGCCCCCAGTCATGTGACGTGTGCTCTGATAAACTTCAGTCACTCTTTACTGCTGTACTGCAAGTCTGAGTGATATCACTCCCCCCCCCAGCCTAAAAACAGAACAAAGAGAAGGTAACCAGATAGCAGCTCCCTAACACAAGATAACAGCTGCCTGCTAGATCTAAGAACAACACTCAATAGTAAAATCCAGGTCCCACTGAGACACATTCAGTTGCATTGAGTAGGAGAAACAACAGCCTGCCAGAAAGCATTTCCATCCTAAAGTGCTGGCTCTTTCTGAAATCACATGACCAGGCAAAATGACCTGAGATGCACCTACACACCAATATTACAACTAAATACACTTGCTGGTTCAGGAATGACATTTTATATTGTACAGTGAATTATTTGCAGTGTAATTTAGAAATAAAAAAAATCAAGACAGAATCCTTTTAAAGAACGGTCACTGATAGGCTGTCTCTGCAGGTTCTGCATTTCGGGAAGTACAGGGATCTGGCCGAGAGCCTGGTGAGTCTCCTCTTTCTTTTCCCCCCTAACAGTGGTAATTTAGAGTGACGCTTCCCCTTTAATAATCAGTTTTCTGCACATGATCTAATGTGGGTTTATGGATATGGGCGGAGTCCTGTGTTGGAGGCGGGGCATGTGAGGGTTTGATTTACATTACTGCCAATTATTTCGACAGCCGCAGCAGGAGGTGGATCTGGACTCTCGTCGCAACGTAACCTGCGAGAGACAAACCTTCTACTGTGTCCCGGTGCCGGGGGAGTCCCCGTGGGTGAAGGACATATCCTTTTCTTTAAAGGGGTGGTTAACTTTTAGTATTTTATAGAAGGGCCAATTCTAAGCAACTTTTCAATTGATCTTTGTTTTTTATAGTTTATTATTTGCCTTCTTCTTCTGAATCTTTCCAGCTTTCAAATGGGGGTCACTGACCCCATCTAAAAAAAACACAAATGCTTTGTAAGGCTACAAATGTATTGTTGTTGCTATTTTTTATTCCTCATCTTTCTATTCAGGCCTCTCCTATTCATATTCCAGTCTCTTATTCAAATCAATGCATGGTTGCTAGGGGTATTTGGATCCTAGCAACCAGATGGGTGAAATTACAAACTGGAGAGCTGCTGCATAAAAAGCAAAATAAGTCAAAAACCACAAATAATAAAAAATGAAAACCAATTGCAAATTGTCTCAGATTATCACTCTCTACATCATACTAACAGTTAACTCAAAGGTGATTAACCATATAACCAAGTGGTTTGATCCACGCCCTGCTAGCCAATCAGCCGGTCGTGCTTCAGCCTGTGATTGGTTTATCCTTAACATTGGATTCACGCCTACACCAGCTCCAGCCAGGCAAGGGCCTGCGCCTCCACCTCCTACACCCCCAGTCGGCAGAAGAGGAGCTACGAGGAAGATGAGGACGTCGGCCCATGTAAGGAACATCCCACATTAGTGCGGCAGCAATTGGTACGGCTCACACGGGGGTATTTATCTATCTGTCGTCCCCACGCAGGTGACACTCGCACTTCCCATGGACTTGGTGAACCAAAACGATTGGAGACTGAAGCTGCGGGACTTCAGCAGAACCAACCTTCCAGCTGCTCTTCTGCCCCCGACCTGAACTTCCCTCTCCCCGGCGAGAAAGGACCTGCCTGTCTCATCAAGGTACCGTTTTTTAGCTCCACCCCCTGGGCACTTCCTCCTCCTTCTCCTCCTCTTCCTCCTTTTCTTTCTCCTCATAGGCACAATGTGTAATGGTCCGGCATGTGCTGAAACCCTTTAATGATCTGTTTAGCCTTTATCCAACAAGCAGAAGTGAGACGCAGGGAACTTTGGGGTAACTTGAAGTACTGAACCCCACTTCTGTTTGTGAGCTTCCTTACCACAAGGTGTCGCCAGAGGAGGAGTGATCTCTATCAGACAATTGTTTGGGTTCATCTCCCCTTCTCTTCCCATCTCCGGCAGGTGTATGAGGGTTGGGACAGCTTCAAGGTGAACGATATTATAGAGGTGTATGGAATCTTATCAGTGGACCCAGCTCTGAGTGCGGTGAATGAGGACAGGTAAGAGGTACCCAGTGTACCCCCCCAACATCAACCTCCTGACATTAAAGGGGTTGTTCACCAACACTTTTTTCAGTTCAGTTGGTTTCAGACAGTTCACCAGAAATAAAGGCTCTTTCAAATGACTTTCTATTTGTGACAGTTTTACTAATATTGAAGTGTAAAGTGTCATTTTTCACCCTGTAAACTGATCTAAATCAATACATTTAGTTGATACATTTCTTGTCTTTGTCATTAAAGGAAAACTATACCCCCAAAATGAATACTTAAGCAACAGTTTATATCATATTAAGTGGCATATTAAAGAATCTTACCAAACTGGAATATATATTTAAGTAAATATTGCCCTTTTACATCTCTTGCCTTGAACACCCATTTCATGATGGTCTGTGTGCTGCCTCAGAGATCACCTGACCAGAAATACTGCAGCTCTAACTGTAACAGGAAGAGATCACCTGATCAGAAATACTGCAGCTCTAACTGTAACAGGAAGAGATCACCTGACCAGAAATACTGCAGCTCTAACTGTAACAGGAAGAGATCACCTGACCAGAAATACTGCAGCTCTAACTGTAACAGGAAGGGATCACCTGACCAGAAATACTGCAGCTCTAACTGTAACAGGAAGGGATCACCTGACCAGAAATACTGCAGCTCTAACTGTAACAGGAAGTAGTGTGGGAAGCAAAAGACAGAACTCTCTCTGTTAATTGGCTCATGTGATCTAACATGTTTGTGCGTTTTAGTCTGACAACTCAGTAATTTATGTGCAGACTCTTTAACTGTTACAATTTTGCAACCTTTAGTTGATCCATTTCTCAGCAGCATCTCTGGAGTATCAGCAACTATTGTATCAAGTCTAACAGCTGCCTGTAATGAAACCCAGAGATTCTGCTCAGCAGGGACAGAGATGAGAAATGTATCAATTTAGAACAGTTTAAAGGGTCAGCGACCCCCCTCCCAGAGCTGCTTTAGAAGGTGAAAAATGACACTTTACACTTCAATATTAGAAAAACAGTCACACATAGAAAATTAAAGTAATTGGAAAAAGTCGTTTTTTCTGGTGATCTGTCTGAAACTAACTAGTTGTTGAACAACACATTTAAAGGCAACTGTTAGACTTGATACAATCGTTACTAATACTCCGGAGATGCTGCTGAGAAATGGATCAACTCAATGTTGTCAAATTGTAACAGAATCTGCACCTGAATAACTGAGACAGAAACATTCAATTTTAAACTTACATTTTGGGATAAAAAATGGAAATTGAAAAAAGTCTTTATTTCTGGAACTGAAAAAAGCGTCTGATGGTGAACAAACCCTTTAATGGGGTCATTTTCTATGGGCGTTTCTCTTGATTTAACGCCTTCATTTCAGTAACACCCTATTTCTGTGAATATTTTGCATTGGTGGGAGCTGCCATGTTTGCTCTTTCTAATGGAGCTGCTTTCTAGCAGATGAGTTTTCATGGTTTTTATAAGTAATTGTGCACTCGGCATGTGTTTAGTATGAATTGGGTATTTTTATTAGTAACCCTCGGTGCTTATCCGAATAGAGATGCAGTGTCTGCCCTGCTGGACCCGTCTGATAACATGGAAACCCTGGAGGAACAACGTGCTCACTGCCCTCCCGCCTCCCTGGTGCCCAGAATTCACTCCGTTGTTACATGGAAACTGCAACACAATAACCCCCTGCTGCCCGGCACCCTCCAAGGCACAGAGGAGAGCAAGCTGTGTAAGTGCTACTTCTAGTCTGTAATGAGAGCAGCAGTGCACTCCGCCAGTAGTTTTGCCCAATATCATCAGACCTATAACCAGTTGCTTTTATTTCCCCCAAGTTGTCTCCAACCTCCTGTGTGAAGTGTCAGCTGTGAGGGCCGAGCTCCTGGGCTTCCTGTCACATGCGCTGCTTGGGGACAGTCTCTCTGCCGAGTATCTCATTATGCACCTCATCTCTACAGTGTGAGTGTCATCTCCCTGCAGGTCTCGGTAATGATGAATAAAGCTCATAGCAGCTCCTTCCTCTCTACTCCCATCATGTGACTGAGCAGGTTGCTAAATGTCGCCACAGGGGGAGGCGGCTCGGATAATTACTAGATTTGACTCCAAACTGTCACGTCTGACTGAGGGGCATGTTTACTAACGTTGGAGATAAATATCTGCAGATGTTGCCCATGGCAACCAATCAGATCTTTGCTTTTGTTTTGTAACTGTTTAAATCTAACCGCTGATTGGTTCTCCACAAATATCTGCAGATAAACTGCCATGTTTATTCCAAATTGTTCACTTCTGGTTTGTAACAGATATGCTCGGAGGGACGTGCTTCCCCTGGGAAAGTTCACGTTGAACCTCAGTGGCTGCCCCAGGAACGGTATCTTTTCAGAACTTCTGTACCGAATCCTCCAGCAGATTGTCCCTGCGGTAAGCGCCAAACCATGAGATAGGCCTGTGCCTTGTTTTCATATCCTGCATATACATCATTGGCTGTTCCCTTTTCATATCCTGCATATATATCATTGGCTGTTCCCTTTTCATATCCTGCATATATATCATTGGCTGTTCCCCTTTCATATCCTGCATATATATCATTGGCTGTTCCCCTTTCATATCCTGCATATATATCATTGGCTGTTCCCCTTTCATATCCTGCATATATATCATTGGCTGTTCCCCTTTCATATCCTGCATATATATCATTGGCTGTTCCCCTTTCATATCCTGCATATACATCATTGGCTGTTCCCCTTTCATATCCTGCATATACATCATTGGCTGTTCCCCTTCAATATCCTGCATATATATCATTGTCCCTTTCCTGCAGGCTCACTACCTCCCAATGACCATAGAGAACATGAACAAGCTGCGCTTCATCCCACACAAGGATTACAATGCCAATCGTCTCATGAGTGGTCTCTTGCAGTTATCGGCTCACACGTCTCTGCTGCTGGACGAGACTCTGCTGGAGCAGGGACAGCTGGACACTGCAGGTGGGAATTGGGATCTGGTTCTGCTATAGCCCCGAGTGTATTTACACTAGGGATGCACCGAATTCAGTTCGGGATTCGGCCTTTTTCAGCAGGATTCGGATTCGGCCGAATCCTTCTGCCCGGCCGAACCGAATCCTAATTTGCATATGCAAATTAGGGGCAGGGAGGGAAATTGCGTGACTTTGTCAGAAAACAAGAAAGTAAAAAATGTTTTCCCCTTCCCACCCCTAATTTGCATATGCAAATTAGGATTCGGTATTCGGCCGAATCCTTCGTGAAGGATTCGGGGGTTCGGCCGAATCCAAAAAAGTGGATTCGGTGCATGCCTAATTTACAGTATAGAGAACACTGGCAAAGAGCTCACACTTGCCCTTTAATTCAGGGCTACACAATGGGGCAGCTCATTCCACCTAGGGGGCATCATCCTATGGCTCATTCCATCTTCTCTTCGCAGGGGTGCACAATGTGACCGCACTGGGAAACCTGATCACTTGGCAAAAGGTGGATTATGACTTCAGTTACCATCGGATGGAATTCCCCTGCAACATTAATGTCCTTGTCACATCCGAGGGGCGATCTCTACTCCCAGTAAGTAGCTGGGGAGATGCCTGTCCCTAATTAGGCTGAAAGTTCTAGTTCTTGACTACACGAGCCACAGTCACTTGATCCTAATACACTATAATCCCGAAAATGTTCTCTATATTCATGGTGTTATAAGAGTATATTTAATATCTAATCATATTAAAATACATGACATGGAGCCCACATTTAGTCTTTAGTGTATCCTATGATATAATAAATCTACTTTTATAACCGCATGAATATAGAGAATTGGTTTTTATTGGATCATATTGTTACCTCTGTTTAGTCACTACAGGTCTCAATCAGGCTTCATTTTTTTATACTTAATACAGCCAATACATTTTTTGTGACTCAAATGAATAGTCCAATCATAAGACAGTGCGGCGGCAGCAAAAGTAATAATGGTATTGGCTGCGTCTGATTTTGATTGGTCTGCAGAGAGAGAGGGGGATATTATATAACACAGTGATATCCTATGTCCCCAGTCAGACTGCCGAGTCCACTTACAGCCGCAGATGACGCCTCCGAATCTGGAGCAGTACATGGGGGCTCTTCTCGGCGCTTCTCTACCCTCCCTGCTCAACAAATTCCGCAGCTACATCGGCCTCCTGAGACTCCTGGATTACAGCATCTCTGATGAGATCACAAAGGTAACAGAATGAGAGAGTCGAGGAGTCGCTAAGCAGTCTCTGGTGAATGTGGCGCCTTCCTATACGTTCAATTTTCCGCCATTTTGACCCGTCTCTTTCTCTCTAGGCTGTTGAAGATGATTTTGTGGAAATGCGTAAGAATGACCCGCAGAGCATTAGTGCCGATGACTTGCACCGGCTGCTGGTTGTTTCCAGGTATTGAAAGAGGGAACCGTTCCCTCCATAATCTCCTTCTACAGGAACATCTTATATAAACCTGCTGATGGGGGTTGCACATCTGAGTCAGGACAAAGCTGGTCAGGTGATAACTGGGCTCAGATCCCATCGTGGAATGGCTCTGCTGCCAGAAGGAAAGCTATTAAAGGATACGTTAACCTTAAAAATAGGTGTAAAATTAATGAGGGGGGTATTCTAAGCACTTTGCACTGTACATTCATTATTTAATTTTTTTTAGATTCCAAGATATTAAGGGATACATGTGCTGTTAATATGAATGAATTTTGTTACAACAGCGCCACCTGCTGGTCAGTTTCCCACCAGTCTGACCAGCAAGTAGTCAAGGAAGTCAAAGAAAGAGATATATAGATATATATATGTATATATTAGGGATGCACCGAATCCAGGATTCGGTTCGGGATTCGGCCACGATTCGGCCTTTTTCAGCAGGATTCGGATTCGGCCAAATCCTTCTGCCCGGCCGAACCGAATCCGAACCCTAATTTACATATGCAAATTAGGGGCGGGAGGTAAATCACATGACTGTCAGAAAACAAGGAAGTAAAAAATGTTTTCCCCTTCCCACCCCTAATTTGCATATGCAAATTAGGGTTCAGGTTCGGTATTTGGCCGAATCTTTCACGAAGGATTCGGGGGTTCGGCCGAATCCAAAATAGTGGATTCGGTGCATCCCTAATTATATAGAGAGAGATAGATATAGAGAGAGAGATAGGGTTCTGCAGGACGTCAGGGGTAACAGATTCTTCTTTCCTTCCAGGTTGTTGTCACTGAGCTCAGGTCAGACGACTCTCTCCAGGGAAATGTGGCTCAGGGCAAAGCAGCTGGAAGAGCAGAGGAAAAGCCGATTCCGAGAGCAGAAACACGTGAATGGGAATGAACTTTAGGGGTTAAACTCCTCCATACGGTGCTGTGCCTGTGGCTGGATAAAGGGGACCTTGTCTGCGTCTTTGTTTCCAGCCTGATACCTGCATGTGGCACCTTGTTCTGCTCAGATCTTCCCTGTGCTCTGCCCATGACTTACTCAAGGACTTTTTTTTACGAAACCGGTTTTGTAAATTTTGTAATTCCAACAAGCGTAACGGAAATTTGATATTAAATTGTTAACAGCTAATAAATTAACTTTCTTCACTGTTCTATCTTTTTTTTTTATGGAACCGCATATGTTCCTGCTGAATTGTGCTTAGTACAGGGGAATACCTATGCTGCCATAGTTTTATGGGATCTCTCTGTACAGACTATGAGCAAACTTAGGGACTGTTCCTGCTGAATTGTGCTTAGTACAGGGGAATACCTATGCTGCCATAGTTTTATGGGATCTCTCTGTACAGACTATGAGCAAACTTAGGGGACTGTTCCTGCTGAATTGTGCTTAGTACAGGGAATACCTATGCTGCCATAGTTTTATGGGATCTCTCTGTACAGACTATGAGCAAACTTAGGGGACTGTTCCTGCTGAATTGTGCTTAGTACAGGGGAATACCTATGCTGCCATAGTTTTATGGGATCTCTCTGTACAGACTATGAGCAAACTTAGGGGGCTGTTCCTGCTGAATTGTGCTTAGTACAGAGGAATACCTATGCTGCCATAGTTTTATGGGATCTCTCTGTACAGACTATGAGCAAACTTAGGGGACTGTTCCTGCTGAATTGTGCTTAGTACAGGGAATACCTATGCTGCCATAGTTTTATAGTATCTGCCAATGGAACGTGACCACACCCCTTCCTGCTCCTTGAAAACCAATCCTTTAACAGCTTGATAGATGCTGCAGTTCTTGTCTAATGACAATAAAGGGTTAACATATGTCCTTACCATTTTATTTTCATTAGACTAAACAAGAATTCTAGCTCATAAGCAAAATGCAAACCATGTGAGATGTAACTTAAATTTACTTTTTTAATACATGGGTAAAGTCTGTTTAATTGCTGGCGCTACATGTGCTGGGAAATAGCACAATATCCTCCAGGGACACTTAATACCTTCCTTTATATTAAACTGTTCATCTCGGAGAGTCAGGGCAGGAATAAAGATCACAGACAGGCTGCGGAATAAACACAAAATGACTTGTAATTGATAGAGGCCCGATGTCCATTACGTTTCAGTCTCCCAGTTATTCCACTGGAGCAAAGAAGCCGTTACTGGTCATTTAACATGTAAGTCCTTCTCTGAACCCAAATGGAGATCCGTGTGTATAATCATTCTTTGAATGTTCTATCTCCCATTCTTATAGTTAATCAGAATTAGGGATGCACCGAATCCAGGATTCGGCCGAATCCTTCTGCCCAGCCGAACCGAATCCGAATCCTAATTTGCATATGCAAATTAGGGGCAGGGAGGGAAATTGCGTGACTTTTTGTCAGAAAACAAGGAAGTAAAAAATGTTTTCCCCTTCCCACCCCTAATTTGCATATGCATATTAGGGTTCGGCCGAATCCTTCATGAAGGATTCGGGGTTCAGCCGAATCCAAAAAAGTGGATTCGGTGCATCCCTAATCAGAATCCCTATTACTGAATTAATTTCTGAGTTCACCTGTGAGATCCTCTTGCTAGCTACCCGAGACATAAGCACATACAGGATTTAATTACTTATATTCCTGGGGCATAATAAGTTTATTATAAGACTTGGCAGCAGCAGCCTGGCATTGAGTGCTACTCTCTGGTTTCCTTCTTTCCATCTTCAATCCGGTTGTATTTCTGGTTTGAATGTGATTATTGCTGTGGCCTTTGAATAGGGACTAAGGACTAAGCCATGAGCAAAGGACTTGCACAGTAGGAAAGTCTAAAGCAGCCGTTGCTAAAATGTTAGGTTGGCAGACTTTGATATAATAATAATCTTTTCTAGATACCCCTGAAAGGCAAATACAAGCTTAAAGAAAAGTAAAATCTGAAACAATAAGGCTAGAAATGGTGTATTTTGTATACTAAACATAAACATGAACTTACTGCACCACAAGCCAAATCAAACAAATGATTTATACTTTCAAAGTTGGCCACAGGGAGTCAAAATCTTGTAACTTTGCAAGACCAAGACTGTGCACATGCTCAGTGTGGTCTGGGCTGATTAGGGATCATCATACATTATCAAAACAGCACAAGTCAAATAATATCTGCCAGAAGCCGATACAACAAGACTGATTAATAATCAGAATATACAGACTGCACTGGGTCCTGTGTTGTCATGTAATCTAATGTGGATTTTATCGTTTTTGTATTGTTTAATATAAACTTTCTCCAACTCTGCAGAACCAGTGGCTGCAGCAAAATAATCCTCCAAATAGAATCCCAGTTTATCTGTTTAAATCTGGCTCCATGATCTTTGTCCCTGCAGCTGGAGTTGGAAACAGTAAAGGGGATGTAAAGGCAAAAATAAAATCCAATACAAATCTCTACACAGTCGCCGACTGCTCTACAGGGAAACAAACAAAGCTGCTTGAGTTCTGCATGGCTGGGAAGTAAGGCGGGGGCTCCCCCTGCTGTACATAAGTATGATTGTTTCCCTGCAGAGCAGTTAGGGACCGTCTGACAATTCCTATCCACAACAGTAAATGAAGGGAGAGTTTCACTGCATACAGTCAGGTTTCTTATAAAAACTGAACAGATTTTTTAATTAAAGTATATTGGAGATAGGTTTCTTTTTCATTAAAAAGTAGAAATGGGATTTTTTTTTTGCCTTTACATGCCCTTTAAGTTGGCTGCCAATTTGGAGGTGGAAGCCTATTGGCCCATTTCTTGCACTTACCAGCAGGCCCTGCTTGACCAATATCTGTGGGGAAGATTTAAAATTCCCTCCATTGATGACCAATTTAATTCTCTTTAAAGGGGAGCTATCGCGAGAATGAGAATTCAATCTAAGCTCCCTCATACTGGAATAAGAAACTTTGTAAATACAATCAATTAAAAATTCTGCATCTTTTCTGAAATAATTAAATTAATGTTCACTATCCCTCTCTCAGCATCTGTTTCTCTTCATTCTCTCTTCATGCAGCAGTTGGGTGTCAGATATTCACTGACAGTTACATCCAATATATCTTATAGGGGGGCTCCTTTCCTAGCAGATGTATTAGAGCTCACTCATATAACTGATTCCACTACAAACAAAATAACAGCCTTTAGCACAAATTCTGCATGTAGAGAGACATGATGTCTGGTGAGTTTAATAGAGTGACCTCTAATACATCTTCTAGGTTCAGACTTTGTATTTGATTGCATTTAGCAAACAACTTCTTTCAGTGTGATGAAGTTTATATTAAATCTTCAATTTCACAATAGTTCCCACTTCGCCAGGCGTATTTTCGCCAGCGCTCCGCAAATTCACTAAAATCCGAAGTTGCGCACAGGGGTAGCGTTAGTTTGCGAAGTTGCGCTAGCGTTGCTTCGCTATGTAAAGCGAAGTTACGCTAGCGAAGGCTAATTTGCATACGGCGCAAAATTCAAATTTCAATGGAGGAACACGTATCAGCACTACAAATGCCTAGAAAACCTTCAAATCAGCAAATAAAAATGTTATTTTGCCCTACACATGTGCCCACTGTCTAGGTAAGTTGCCATGAGTCAGGAAATGTAGGGGGGAAGGAGGGGAGCCCCAAAAATATTTTCGATCTTTTTCAGCCTATCACCCATCATGTAGAAAACACGCCAGCGTTTTTTGGGACTTAGAAAAAAAATGTGACTTTTTTTGAAACAATCCCTATCTACTCTATTGCGCTTCGCCAGGTCTGAAGTGGCGAAGGAAGTCTAGCGTAAAAGGTAGCGTTCAGTACACTGCGCAAGTTAGTGAATTTTCGTAGTTACGTCGCTAGCAAAAATTCGCCTGGCCTAAGGATACGAAGTAACACTAGCGAAAATACGCCAGCGTTCGTTATTGAATTTGCGCAGTAGCGAAAATGCCAAACGCTAGCAAATTAACGCTAGCGTTCGGCGCTTAGTGAATTTGCGCCACAGTATCTAATCTCTGCAAGTCCCTGGAGGCTGAGTTACCCTTGACACCAGATTTATAATGGACTTTTGGGATTATATGGAAAGATTCAGAGGCACAGACACCATTTTTGACTTTTTTTTTTATTAAAATAAGGTCCTTTTTCTTACAACATGGAGTCACATTCATGAACAAACACTAAAAACTATGGATGCGCCGAATCCATTATTTGAAATTCGACCGAATCCTTCGTGAAAGATTTGGCCGAATACTGAACCGAATCTGAATGCTAATTTGCATATGCAAATTAGGGTCAGGAAAGAAAAAAAAAAAAGTGGGAATTTTTTCTAACTTAACTTGTTTTGTGATGATTTCCCTTCCCGCCCCTAATTTACATATGCAGATTTGGCTCAGCCGGGCACAAGGAATCTGCTGGATCCCGTACCCAACGCCTGGATTCGGGGCATCCCTACTAAAAACAGGAGTCAGTGGTGTTGGAAGGGGCCTGAAACTGAAGGAACCGTTGTTAATAAAGGTCCGACTGGAACGAGACAGGACGGATACGCACGTAGCACTTCACGACGGGCACGAGAGTATTAAAGGGTAAATACTGCTAACGTACAGCGTGTTTATACCGGAGTCCAGAGTGATGTCAGGATCCGCCTACCCACTAACTCTACAGTCCTCTACGTGGCTCTTATTATGTTGAAGCTACGGAACGTCAGCGTTTCTAGCGGTTTATATACCAGTGTACAGCGACGTGACAATAAATCCCTTATATACACGGACTCTACTTTACTACAACACAGATTACAAACAGGGCCCAGGTTTAGCTCTGTCACACATATACACAACTATCCAGCTCATTATAATCATACAACACATCACTGGCCCTATATAACAGAGAACAGCAATGCCAAGCCCGTGCCACCCCAGCTGAACTACTACAACTCCCAGCAACCTACACCAGCCCCCCCGGGAGATGTGTTTCGGCAACAGTACAAGGCACGCGGCTTCCCAGTGTCGAGGACTCGATACAGCAGAAACCCTCGAGGTCCACAGAACCTTTGTAAACCTCTGGCGCTTACATTTTTTTAATCCGTTAAAAATATAAAAGGAAACTAAACCAAAGAAAAAGTGCGGAGATCAGTTTAAGGCAACTCAAGAAAAAGCGACGCGACTGTCTCGTACCGCTGCCGCCTGCCCCTTTTCCTCTGTCGACGTATATATAAAAAAAAACAAACAAATCTATAAGATAAATAGCGCTATCAACTCAATTCCGCTGCTGGTCTGTTTAAAGGAGAGCTATCAGGAAAATGAAAATTTAATATAAGATTCCTCCTACTGAAATGATAAACAATTAAATATTCTGCATTGTTTCTGAAATAATCAAGTTTATCTTCACGATCCCTCTCTCAGCATCTGTTTCTCTTCATTCTCTCTTCATGCAGCAGTTGGGTGTCAGATATTCACTGACAGTTACATCCAATATATCTTATAGGGGGGCTCCTTTTGCCTAGAAGATGTATTAGAGCTCACTCAAATAACTGATTCCACTACAAACAAAATAACTGCCTTTTGCACAAATCCTGCATGTAGTGAGACATGATGTCTGGTGAGTTTAATAGAGTGAGCTCTAATTCATCTTCTAGGCAAAAGGAGCCCCCCTATAAGATATATTGGATCTAACTGTCAGTGAATATCTGACACCCAACTGCTGCATGAAGACAGAATGAAGAGAAACAGATGCTGAGAGAGGGATCGTGAACATAAATTTGATTATTTCAGAAAGCTACAGAAATGTCGATTGTATTTAGAAAGTTTCATATTTCAGTACGCTGAGGCCAATGTTAAATTTTCCTTTTCGCGACCGTTTTTTTTTAAAATAAAATAAACCGCAGTCAGGAACGTCACCGGGCGTCTTTAAAGGTTAAAAACAGTCTCTGCCGTAACCAGCGCGCCTTATTGCCAAGGGATTGCCGCGTTCCTGCGGGCCGGTTCTGGTAATGCTTAAAGTACTGTAAACATATTGGTGTGTGTTGATCCGGTTCTGGAAGGCAGTGTGTTTAACCCCTATCACTGCTACAGCAGCAGGAAGAAGGTTTCTTTTAAGGACAGGATTTCGGGGAGTCGTT
Source organism: Xenopus petersii (assembly GCA_038501925.1). Taxonomy (NCBI): domain Eukaryota; kingdom Metazoa; phylum Chordata; class Amphibia; order Anura; family Pipidae; genus Xenopus; species Xenopus petersii. The sequence continues at coordinate 137,987,738 of CM076684.1, read as the reverse complement.
CAGATCTGTATAATACGTGTCTGACACTGGGTGAACAGCTCTTTAAAGTCATTTCGAGGGGGTTCGGGCGCTGTATTTGGTTCTGGGCTCTTCTGCACTTTCGCAACAGCGAAATTAATACCCTGAGCCAGGCCGGCTTGCGTTATATTGGCCACCTGAGCCACAGAACTTCGGATCTTGGCGAAAGGGGAGACAGCTCGGCTATTGTTACTGTCCGCTGGGGAAGGAGCGGAAGTGGCAGAGGCAGGACTTGCTCGGCCCGATTTGGAAAGCTGAGGAGGCTCCACAGGCAGAAACTGAGAACTTGTGTTGTTATGAGACACATCGAGTTGGGAGGGTCGGGGGATCAGTTCTGTGTCTGATCCCAGCGGCGCTGGAATTTTTGGTGAATTATTGCTCGATACTTCTGGGTCTAACTGGGGTTCCTTATTGACCGACTCATTCAGGTCGCCTTTGGTTTGAGCATCGTGAACAAACTGATGGCAATACACATCTATGGGGGTCCCAAAGTCAACAAGAACATCAGCTTGCGGGGGGGTGTCCTGCTCTTCGCATTCAGTAACGTGGATTTCTGTGGAATGATGGGGATTAAAATCAGCGCTGCTGACGGAGTGGGAACGGCTTCCTAGACGCGGAACCGAAGCAATGATTCCACAGCTGGGGAGGACATAGTCAGTCTGGCCAATATTCTCCAGAGCTCCGGCTAATTGGCCATCCTCTTCATCAGACTTGGGGAGGAAGTCGTCCGAATGGAAAGAGTCGCTGTCCGATGAAATATCCAAGTCTGATTCAGTACGGCCCTTGATGTCTGAGCCGGGGTTGTCCAGGCTACTGTCAGACTTCCACACATTGACCTGCAGGTTTGGGGTGAGAATTCCCTTCCCGTCGGGCTTGTTGAAGGCCCCCAGTTTGCGTAGGCTTCCAATGTTGCTCTGTTTGACTTTCTGGTTCAGAGAGGAGAACTTGCTCATCAGGAAGTTTTTACTCTGTGCCAGGCCCATGCTGTTCAGCCCAAGTCTCTGACTTCTGGAGCGAATGCCTATAATCTCCTCGTGGGGTTTGCTGCTCTTCCTACAACAATGCCAAGACTGTATTATTAGTACCTGAAATCAGTCAACCCCTCCCAAATCAATATGAAATGATTATCCTCCTGGAGCCGGTAATTACAGGCAACAGAACATGGTCTTTCACCCTGAGACTGACTGACAAAGAGAATGAATGATCCTCTCACCTTTCCAGCTTCTTCTCAATGACGGGCACGTCCAGCTCCAGCGCCTGTTTGGTAAGTCGCAGCATTTCCGCTATGCACAGCAGTGTATCTGTAATACCAGCAAACGGGTTACTGACAGCAAGTCCAGTTCATTTGTTTCTATAGATATACCATGGCCTGGATGAATGAGAATCTTCACAAACATACAGGTTACTGACATTTATACCACTTTCCTCCCCTTCCAAGCACAGTGTCTAACAGCAATGCAGGGAAACTGCCATCTCAATTCCAAATCTAGAAAGTTAAAGGAGAACTAAACCCTAAATATAAATATGGCTAAAAATGCCATATTTTACATAATGAACTTATTGCACGAGGCTAAAGTTTGAGCTTGTCAATAGCAGCAATGATCCAGGACTTCAAACTTGTCACAGGGGGTCACCATCTTGGAAAGTGTCTGTGACACTCACATGCTCAGTGGGCTCTGATTGGCTGTTGAGAAGCTAAGCTCAGGGCTCATCACTAATTATCCAGCAGAAAATGAGCTTCCCTGGCTGTAATATAAACTGATGCTACAGGTTTGCTGATTATTCAATTCTGATGCTAATTGCACTGGTTTCTGTGCTGCCATGTAGTAATTATGTGTATTAATTACTAATCAGCCTTATATTGTGACATTTCTATTCTATGTGTACTGTATATTGTGAGTGGGTCCCTAAGCTCAGTAAGTGACAGCAGCACAGAGCATGTGCAGTGAATCAGCAGAAAAGAAGATGGGGAGCTACTGGGGCATCTTTGGAGACACAGATCTTTACTGCTAAAGGGCTGTGGTTGCCTTGGGCTGGTACAGAAGCACAAAACATCATGTACAACATTTCTACCCACTTCTTTAGTTAGGCTTTAGTTCTCCTTTAAGTGTGTGGTCCTAAAGTGCAGCAACTCCCTGCTACATGCAGAGGTAGAACTCTCAGTGACCCCTATGGGGTGGTTTTGATTGCAGCGTATTTCAGCTGGGGAGAATAGGAATAGCTGAATATCACAATTACAGCTCAAAAAACCTCTAGTGTGCCAGAATGACTACTATTGGCCATTGGCTCAGTCCAGCGGTTCCAGTTTAAACAAATAGGAGGTGGCAGAGGTGCTGTAGGATGTTTCTGTGGCAGCTGAATTACAGACAGACAAACAGCCCCATGTCACATGCGATAGTTAAGTATTTTGTGGTTACAACTGCTGCAGTGACTGCGGATACTAAACTGGCCCTTTATGCCGCAGCGTGAAACATTTCCTTACCTTTCCCGTCTTCATCGGGATTTCGTGGGACGGCTCTCAGCGTGTGGAAGTAGCCGCTGTTCCCTTTGTATTTGTAGTGTAACCTCATGCAGGAGAACTTTGGCTTCCCGAAAAATGTGGGTTCAGGGCCTAAGCAAAATGAAGCAAAAAAATAAATAAATTAAATATGAGATCTGAGATCTGCTTCCTTTTACCAACGGCAAAATGTTTCAAGGGAATATATACCTGACACATAGTTTAATATAGCAATGCAATTTGCAATTTTTTAGATTTCATGATATTAGCCATTTTCTCTGCTCAGTTCTATCCCTCGATGTGACAGCAGTGAAAAAAAACTGAGCTACTAAGTGCCAGAAGATGCTTCCTACTTCAGTCAAATTAGTTTTGTGTTTTTTGGGAATCTCTGCACCATGTTACCAGCACTCCACTCACCCTGGGACGTTTGCACAACTAGTTATTACAGTTCATTACAGATAGTTTTGATAGGCTGAGGTTTCAGTTGTATAGATTAAACACAGCTGTCATTTCTATCCCCAGTGCCCAGTCTATTTCTGTTAGGGATGCACCTAATCGAATCCGAACCCTAATTTGCATATGCAAATTAGGGGTGGGAAGGGGAAAACATTTTTTACTTCCTTGTTTTCTGACAAAAAGTCACGCAATTTCCCTCCCTGCCCCTAATTTGCATATGCAAATTAGGATTCGGTTCGGCCGGGCAGAAGGATTCGGCCGAACCCGAATCCTGCTGAAAAAGGCCGAATCCCGAACCGAATCCTGGATTCGGTGCATCCCTAATTTCTGTTATTTACAGATTAGACCAAGAGAAGACGGCACACGGCAGCACTCACCAATTTCTATTCTCTCCAGGTCTTCCAAGCTCAGCCTCTGGTATTGATTCACTTTATCAATTTCCTCGTCATAGCTGAATGGGAAGAGACGTTAATTGCCATTAATACAATGCACCATCAATCTTTTAATACAAAGAAAACAGGTTCACACAGTTAAAGGGGAAATATCGCGAAAATTAAAATTTAACAATAGCTTCCTCGTATTGTATTAAGAGACTTTCCAAATACAATCAATTAAAAATTCTGCAGTTTCAGAAATAATCAAGTTTATAGTCACTAGCCAATATATGAATGATCCAATATATCTTATAGGGGGGCTTCCTTTCCTAGCAGATGAATTAGAGCTCACTCAAATAACGGATTCCAGTACAAACAAAATAACTGCCTTTTGCACAAAGCCTGCATGTAGAGAGACACAATATCTGGTGATTTTAGTGACTGTCAGATATTCATGGACAGTTAGAGCCAATATATCTCTTAGGGGGGCTCCTTTCCTAGAGTTCACTCAAATAACTGATTCCAGTACAAACACAATCTTACAAAATAACTGCCTTTTGCACAAATCCTGCATGTAGAGAGACATGATGTCTGGTGATTTCAGTGGGTGTCAGATATTTATTGACAGATCCAATATATCTCATAGGGGGGCACCTTTTGCCTAGAAGATGTATTAGAGCCGACTCAAATAACAGATTCCAGTACAAACAAAATCTAACAAAATAACTGCCTTTTGAACAAATTCTGCATGTAGAGAGACATGATGTCTGGTGATTTTAATAGAGTGAGCTCTAATACATCTTCTAGGCAAAAGGAGCCCCCCTATAAGATATATTGGATCTAACTGTCAATGAATATCTGACACCCAACTGCTGCATGAAGAGAGAATGAAGAGAAACAGATGCTGAGAAATAGTGAAAAACTTGATTGTTTCAGAAACGGCACAGGAGTTCAGAGTTTCTCATTTCAATATGCTGAAGCTAATAATACATTTTCATTTTCACGTTAGTTCCCCTTTAAAGGGGAAGTTCTTGAAATACTTTCTAGTATGCCATAGACCACAATGTATCGTCTTTGCAATGGGATGGGTTTTGCGGGTTTTATTTTTTAATTTGCTGTTCTTGCCAAAAAGCGAACAGACTGATTGTAAAAACAAGAATTTTTTATTATTTTTATTACTCTCCTCTTTCATTCCATCATATGATCAACTGCCTGGTTACTAGGGCCAGTGACGCTAGCAACCAGCTGAGAGTTTTTTAAGCTAAACTTGAGTTTTATATGTTCTACAGTCAGGATTTCCCAAGCACAGCATTGCTGATCTGTCATACTGTCTGGTTCATAATGCTTCACTTTCTGTCTGCGACTGATAGAGGGAGCTCTTGTTCCAAAGAAGTGTCTTGGGGTATGCGGATACTCTCCAATCAACATTTATTCTTTATATGGGGGCAGAGGTGGGAATATACAAAGCCCTGTAAGACAAGAAGCTCATACTGGCAGATTCAAGTGCCTTATAACGGACTGTAGGTGGACCAAGGGTTGCCCCACAAATGGATTATTGGATCAGCCTTGTTTGATCATTTGGCCCCGGAGCCAGTGATCTTGTTCTTTGATCTTTGGCTTGAAATCCTGCTTGTTTAATATGAAAAACAATAAAAACATTTAAATAGAGCCAGTGATCAGATCACATAGGGGTCCATGCAGACTCATTGCACGAGAAGATCCATAACTGAATGGGCTCCCTTGCTATCAGGGCTTCCCTTGTGTCCGTGGGCCCTGTTCTCTGCAGTCTGCTGAACTGGTGCTCTCCATCTAGGTATTAAAGGATAAGTAAATCTTTAAAAGAAGTGAATGTAAAATCGACAATAGTGTATTTCTAAGAACTTTTGCAATAAACATTAATTATTTATTTATTTTTCTCCCCCCAAGATATTAAGGGATACATGTACTGTTAATATGAATTTTATTACAACAGCGCCACCTGCTGGTCATTTTCCCACCAGTCTGACCAGCAAGTAGTCAAGGAAGTTGTCAGGAGAAAGAAAGAGGCTGATGTTCTTCTGCTTAGGATTAAAATTAGAAAACTTTCTCAAATCTTTCCTAAAACAGAAGAACATCAGCCTCTTTCTTTCTCCTGACAACTTCCTTGACTACTTGGTGGTCAGACTGGTGGGAAAATGATTAATATAACTAAATTCATTCATATTAACAGGACATGTATCCCTTAATATCTTGGAATACAAATAAAATAAATAATGAAAAAGTTCTTAGAATAACACCCTCATCAATTTTATATTCACTTGTTTTAAAGGTTTACTTATCATTTAAGGAGCAATTATAGGTGCAAGGACCTTTGCTATATGCATTTTACATGAACTTTGCACTTGCATTTGTAATGGAGTCTTAAAGGTTAATATGCTGGCAACTCTTATAAGAAAGATCTGTCTCCAGCCAAAATCTGCCCAACTGAAAGAAAAGAAGCTATGGAGGTAGAGTGATGCCCAGGGAGTCACAGTTCCATGGTAAGTCATGTATATTCAGCAGCCCTTAGAGATGCAGGAGAACAGAGCCGAGCAGGAGACAAGTCACAAAAAAAGCAGCTGATTAAACCACTGTGTCGCCCTTCAGGTGAATGACAAGAGCACAATGCAGAAACACGAGAGCCGGGGATTGGAAGAGGATCACTTACTAGGCAACATAATAGGCACAGTTGGAGAGCAGCAGCAGGACTTCTACATCTCTGTGAGTGGCATCAATGAGACTGTAACGACAGACAAGCACTTCTGATTATTATACATCTATACCGTTATTCAATGTCTGTGTATTAGCTAGGGACTCACTTTAAAGGAGAACTAAAGCCTAACTAAAGAAGTAGGTAGAAATGTTGTACATGATGTTTTGTGCTTCTGTACCAGCCCAAGGCAACCACAGCCCTTTAGCAGTAAAGATCTGTGTCTCCAAAGATGCCCCAGTAGCTCCCCATCTTCTTTTCTGCTGATTCACTGCACATGCTCTGTGCTGCTGTCACTTACTGAGCTTAGGGACCCACTCACAATATACAGTACACATAGAATAGAAATGTCACAATATAAGGCTGATTAGTAATTAATACACATAATTACTACATGGCAGCACAGAAACCAGTGCAATTAGCATCAGAATTTAATAATCAGCAAACCTGTAGCATCAGCTTATATTACAGCCAGGGAAGCTCATTTTCTGCTGGATAATTAGTGACGAGCCCTAAGCTTAGCTTCTCAACAGCCAATCAGAGCCCACTGAGCATGTGAGTGTCACAGACACTTTCCAAGATGGTGACCCCCTGTGACAAGTTTGAAGTCCTGGATCATTGCTGCTATTGACAAGCTCAAACTTTAGCCTCGTGCAATAAGTTCATTATGTAAAATATGGCATTTTTAGCCATTTTTTTAGGGTTTAGTTCTCCTTTACTCAAATTCAAACAGGAGTCATCAAGCCAGTAGAAGATGTGAGGCTGCTGTATCTCTGAACTATACTAATCAGTATAACAATTAGTTATAATCTACTTCACATTTAGCATCACACAGCTAGTAGTGCGCATTTGTATCCCTGCTCAAATCCACCTAGTCTAAGGGGTATATTTATCAAAGAGTGACGTTAGAGATCGACACAGTCCTCTAGAGTGAAATTCGGGCACTCTCCATTCATTTTTATGGGATTTTGAAAGGCATCTTTATCAAAGGTTGAACTTTCACCGATTGATAAATACTCTTTTAAAAATCCCATAGAAATGAATGGAGAGTGTTGGAATTTCACTGTAGAGGACTGTGAGATCTCTAACTTCACTCTTTGATAAATATACCCCATGCCTGTAGTTTCCAGTTCTGGGTCTCTCAGTTAAACACAGACCTGGGATCGCAGTCTATGAGAGCCCAGCCGCCGTGGAACTTCTCGTCGTCGGGCAGGAGCATCTGCATGTAGTTCTGCAGCAACTGGCTGATCAGCTCCTGGTGGTTCCTTTGACTCTCCCTGTGCATCGCTTCATGCTCCTTCTCTTTGGTGAAGATGGAATAAAGATCCTCTGTCACAGGGATCCCCTGCATCAAATCTAGAGAATAAGTAAAAATGTTAGGAAGAGGGTGAGAACCCAGCAAGAGACTGCTTTAAAGTAATGTCAGATGGGTGCCTTGAGTCATTAAAGGGGTTGTGCACCTTTAAATTAATTTTAGTTTTCTGTAGAGCGTGATATTCTGAGGATATTTGCAATTGGTTTTCATTTTGTTATTATTTGTGGTTTTTGAGTTATTTAGCTTTTTATTCAGCAGCTCTCCAGTTTGTAGTTTCAGCCATCTGGTTGCTAGGGTTCAAATTACCCTAACAACCATGCATTGATTTGAATAAGAGACTGGAATATGAAAGATCTGAATAGAAAGATGAGGAATAAAAAGTATCAATAATAATCTATTTGTAGCCTTACAGAGAATTGTTATTTTTTTTAAGATGGGGTCAGTGACCCCCAATTGACTGGAAAGAGTCAGAAGAAGAAAGCAAATAATTCAAAAGTTATAAAAAAAAAAAAAAATGAAGGCCAGTTGAAAAGCTGCTTTGAATTAGCCATTCGATAATTTATTAAAAATTAACTTCTTCTTTAAATTCAGGCTCATAAAACAGCATGACCTGCAGGCAACGGAGAAGCTGCAATTTATATTATAACTGGCAGTCTACATGAAGCTTCTGGTGGACATCATTGGTAACTAGGGATGCACCGAATCCAGGATTTGGTTCGGGATTCTGCCTTTTTAAGCAGGATTCGGATTCGGCGGAATCCTTCTGCCCGGAAGAACCAAATCCAAATCCTAATTTGCATATACAAATTAGAGATGGGAAGGGAAATGGGTGACTTTTTGTCACAAAACAAGGAAGTAAAAAATGTATTCCCATCCCTAATTTGCATATGCAAATTAGTATTTAGATTTGATTCGGTATTCGGGCAAATATTTCATGAAGGATTCGGGGGTTCGGCCGAATCCAAAATAGTGGATCTGGTGCATCCCTATTGGTAACATCTCCCAGGATGCCCTATTCTCCTGGGACTTACTGTGGCAACCAGAGATTTGCCCCTTGCTCCCTTTGCATTATCATTATATGAAATATATAAGATTTATTGTACAGAGGATCTATAGATTCCAGCAATCCTGCTATATCGTAATTGCTTTGCCTCTGTTCTCAGGAATCAGGGGTTGCACTCAATTTCTGTTACACAATGATGCTACATAACAATTCAACTATTTAAAGTAACAGTTCAGTATAAAAAATAAAAATTGAGTAAATAGATAAGACTGTGTAAAATAAAAAATGTTTCTAATATAGACAAAAATGTAATGTATAAAGGCTGGAGTGACTGGATATGTAACATAATTAGACTGTAAGCTCTACAGGGAAGGGACCTCCTTCCCACTATGTCTCTTACCATATAGCACTTAAGCTCTTTGTCTCATGATTCTGTATATATTTATTATTTGATTTGTCTCCCCCATGTATAGTTTTATATATTGTACTTTTATGCACTGTTCTACATACATAATAATAGCCAGAACACTACTTCCTGTTTTTCAGCTCTCTAACTCTGAGTTAGTCAGTGAGTATAAGGGGGGCCACATGGGACATAACTGTTCAGTGAGTTTGTAATTGATCCTCAGCATTCAGCTCAGATTATGACCCATATGACCTCCCCTCAAGTCACTGATTGGTTACTGCCTGGTAACCAATCAGTGGAAAGCAAGAGAGCTGAAAAGCAGGAAGTAGTGTTCTGGCTATTATGTTACACATCCAGTCACTCCAGCCTTTATACATTACATTTTTGTCCAAATAACTATATTAGAAACATTTTTTATTTTGCACAGCCTGTCTATTTACCCAGTTTTAATTTTTATACTCAAAAATTCCTTTAAAACTCTATAGCCCCTCCCGCCACATGCAGTCCAATCTGCCTTGGACACAGTTCTTTACCTACCAATCACAGCCTGCCTATATGCATCCTTAAAGCGATTCAGGTAGTATCTGTTTGCAGAGTTCACACCATCTTTCATCACACCAGCCAATTTCCTTTCCCCGGTCCGAGTGAAGTCTCCCTGTAAATGACATTTAATACAAAGAAATATAATTTCAGAATGACGTATTTGCTGTAACATTATGATAATGGAGGTGCACAAAAGTGTATTTTTAGGTTATATTTTGTATAAATTAATTCTACCATTGGCTGCTGATCGACACAGAACACTCAGCACTCAGGGATTAATATAGAGAATTATATAGATATGATACATAGGTTTAAATATGTATATGACGGACAACCTTATCAGATGCTTCCTGCTTTAGTAATATAAGCTTTTGCCTTACAGCAATCAGTGCTCAGGTTTCACCTTTAGAAGACACATTTTTTGCCGGGGTTGTCCCCCTTTAATGCTGATGATCCAGGAAAAGTAAAGGATAAAAAACCAGTGGTACCTTGAGAGCGGCTGTGCCCGCATACTGCCTGCTGATGGAATCTCCATTGTTCGCCCACATGATCTGGTACAAGCGATAGCACTTCATCGGCAGAGGCTGTTCTGGAGGCATCACACCTAACTTTTTAAGCTGGAAAAGAAGTGTAATAATATTTGAATAACTATAGCACGGGGTAAAAAACACAGAAGGTCATGTACAAGGGATATCACATAATTCTAATATTAAAGGGGTGGTTCACCTTCAAACAACTAGTTGTTTTCAGGTAGATCACCAGAAATAAAGACTTTTTCCAATTACTTTCTATTTTCTATGTGTCACCGTTTTTCTAATATTGAAGCGTCAAGTGTCATTTTTCACCTTCTAAAGCAGCTCTGGCAGGGGGGTCGCCGACCCTGTAAACTGATCTAAATTGATACAATTAGCTGATACATTTCTTTTCTTTGTCCCTGCTGAGCAGAATCTCTGGGTTTCGTTACAGGCAGCTGTTCGAATTGATACAATAGTAGCTGATACTCGAGACGGTGCTGAGCAATTTATCAATTAAATGTTGCAAAATTGTAACAGTTTAGAGTGTGCACCTGAATTAAAAATTTGAAACGTTAAACTTTGCATGCTTTCCACGCGTGGCGACGTGTCGGCACCAGCCGCACCTAAATCAGTTCAGTCTGCAACATGCATCTAAATGAATTGCCAATTAGCCATGCAGGCTGTGGATTACATATATGTTCGGTTTTAAAGGAGAAGGAAATCCCCAGGGCGCTAAACCCCTCCCCCCTCCCCGGCGTCTTCTGGCTCATGCGCAGTAGGAACAGGTACCGGTACGGCTCTACTGCGCATGCGCCGAATGTCACGGAAAACTTCGCATGCTGCGCATGCGTCAGAAGACGCCGGTCAGAGAAGGAAGAAGACGCCCGTGGGAGAAGATGGCGACTGCGAACTCCGTGGACAGGACCTGCGCAGAGGGGTGAGTAAAAAGTTAGGGGCATTTGCCCAGGGGGACAGGTAGGCCAGGGGGGAGGAGGGAGGGGGGGCAGCACAGGGGAGGGGGGAGGGGTTTAGCGCCCTGGGGGTTTCCTTCTCCTTTAAAGGGGTGAGGTGGCAACCCTAATGCTGCCCTATAGCATGTCCGGAGGAAAGCAAAGTAACTGACATTGGAGTAGTGAAACACAAATAGTTACCTGGTGTTCCATCACCACCCGAGCAACAGCAGCTTGCACGACATTGGTACGATCCAAACAGTCCATACAGTTGACTCGGAAAATACCTTCCTGCTTGCAGATCACCCCCGCCTGATCCACCCTTCCAAAAATAACAGGAAACAGGTTATGCACTAATAGGAAGTTGTGCTGCATCTAAGATTTTCCAAGAAACAACCGGTGCATAAAGAGGGTGCACACAACGGCAATAAATGATTTCTACAGGGCTAATTCTCTTACATAAAACCCAATTAGGGACCTGTAAACAACATACAATAAAGAAGCATTGGAGCTGTAGCTCCACACACAATTAGCAACATGGCTATAATCAAGTTAAAGTGATTGTTCACCTTTAAATTAACTGTTAGTATGATGCAGAGAGTGATATTCTGAGATAACTTGCAATTGGTTTTCACTTTTTACTATTTGTGGTTTTTTGAGTTATTTAGCCTTTTATTCAGCAGCTCTCCCGTTTGTAATTTCAGCCATTTGATTTCTAGGGTCCAAATTACCCTAGCAACCGTGCACTGATTTGAATAAGAGACTGGAATATGATTAGGAGACGCCTGAATAGAAAGATGAAAAATAAAAAGTAGCAATAACAATACATGTGTAGCCTTACAGAGATTTTGTTTTTAGATGGGGTCAGTGACCCCCATTTGAAAAATGGAAAGAGTAAGAAGAAGAAGTCAAATAATTCAAACACTATAAAAAATAAAGACCAATTGAAAAGTTGCTTAGAAATGGCCGTTCTATAACATACTAAAAGTTAACTCAAAGGTGAACCACCCCTTTACGCAGACAGGGAAAGATTTAGGGCAATGAACCATAAGTTTTTATTGTGTTTTCTAGGACCTATATCCTTTACTAAGCTTCTTTCACTAAATAAAGCAATGATGCTTTAAATCACTTCCTATCCAGTGTATTCAAACATGTTTCTCCTCAAAGGAGGAAGTTAACGATTGTGTTACTTTGTATTTGTTTATCTGCATGCACATAAATTCTAGTATTTCCTGGAAGCCATGTAAATCAACAGAAAGTTGATTCGTACCTTCTATAGTTTACACCCCACCAACTTAACAAAAGGAGATACAGATTTATAATGAATTAAAGGATAAGTAAACCTTTCAAATAAGTGAATGTAAAATTGATGAGGGGGGCTATTCTAAGCACTTTTGCAATGTACATTCATCAATTTATTTTTAATTTCAAGATATTAAGGGATACATGTACTGTTAATATGAATTAATTTTGTTACAACAGCGCCACCTGCTGGTCAGTTTCCCACCAGTCTGACCACCAAGTAGTGAAGAAGTTGTCAGGAGAAAGAAAGAGGTTGATGTTCTTCTGCTTATGAAAAAAATTATAAACCTTTCTCACATCTTTCCTAAGCAGAAGAACATCAGCCTCTTTCTTTCTCCTGACAACTTCCTTGACTACTTGCTGGTCAGACTGGTGGGAGAATGACCAGCAGGTGGTGCTGTTGTAACAAAATGTATTCATATTAACAGTACATGTATCCCTTAATATCTTGGAATTAAAAAAAACAAATAATGAATATAAAATGGCTTAGAATAGCACTCTCATCAATTTTACATTCACTTATTTTAAAGCTTTACATATCCTTTAAAAACATCAACGCGTTTCGCATCAGTTAACTACGTATCATCTGATCCGAAATGTGTCAGGACATTCAGGTTTTTAAACGGCTGAAGTAAAGTCGAACTTATATCTATCGAGTGGCGAAAAGGAATGCTTGCCAATTATTCTTCCTTTTCCTTCCCTAGAAATGAACGCACGTGTAACATAAGAAAATAACAGTCAGGTGTTCACTCACCAGCACCATTTCATGTCAACAATAATGTCGCTAATTGCATCTGTCAGAGTCTGAACGTTCTCAAATTTCATTCCACGGCTGCATAAAGAGAGACAGAAATGAACACAGGCTTATAGGTAACTATAGAAACAGGGACAGGCATCCTCTGGGAAGCTGCAAAAAAACTACAAAACCCACAATCCCTCTGTACTTCTGCTGGTGGGTTGGGCTCAGGGAGTTGCAGTTCTGCAGCTTCTGAAGCATCTAAGCCACATTATCTTGAGGAAGACACCGTAAAACGTTTGCTCCTACCAGTGTTCGTGAAAGTCAAAGGTCACATAGGTGAGGTTGGGGTTGTTGAACATTAGAACTTGCTTCAGGTAGGCGTCTCCAATGATCTTCTCTCTGCCAGCCTGGTCCACCAGGTTAATAATAACCTGCCAGTGAATAACACAAACACGTCAGCTTTTTCATGGTGTAATAAAAACCAAGTTAAATAAAGATTTAGTTTATACGTACCTGCTTTTGGTAGACCCCCAGCTCTTGATTAAAATGCAGGGCAAAATACTGGCTTGTTTCTTTCTCAGCTGCAGGAGACATACATACAGTTAACCCACAACATTGTATTCTTAAAGGATAAGTAAACCTTTAAAATAAGTGACTGTAAAATTGATGAGGGGGCTATTCTAAGCACTTTTGTAATGTACATTCATTATTTATTTTCTTTGTATTCCAAGATATTAAGGGATACATGTACTGTTAATATGAATGAATTTTGTTACAACAGCGCCACCTGCTGGTCAGTTTCCCACCAGTCTGACCAGCAAATAGTCAAGGAAGTTGTCAGGAGAAAGAAAGAGGCTGATGTTCTGCTTAGGAAAGATGTGAGAAAGGTTTCTAATTTTATTCCTAAGCAGAAGAACATCAGCCTCTTTCTTTCTCCTGACAAATTCCTTGACTACTTGCTGGTCAGACTGGTGGGAAACTGACCAGCAGGTGGCGCTGTTGTAAAACAATTCATTCATATTAACAGCACATGTATCCCTTAATATCTTGGAAAACAAAGAAAATAAATAATGAATGTAAATTACAAAAGGGCTTAGAATAGCCCCACATCAATTTTTCATTCACTTATTTCAAAGGTTTATTTATCCTTTAAATACAAACAACCACCCTAATAATGTGCCTTCAAAATAGAATCATATTAACAGTTAAGGTGGCCATAGACATTACATTTATGATCTTTCCAGGAAAGATTGTTCGTTTCAATACGTGTAGAGCTGAATGGTCAGATATACAGATGGAAACAATAGTATGTGACAATTCAGCACTAAAAATGGCCGATGTTTGGGTACCTTCAAAGTCCAATATTATAGATTCCCTGGAGGCACTGGCCATTATATCATTTGAACAGCCCAAAAGTATAGTTTCAGGTTAGGGAGAGCCAGGACCCCATGAGTTACTGGAGCTTGTAAAGTTCTAAAATTTAGGCAGGGGTTATCCCCTGTCCATAGGAATCTCCAAATTAAGTTCTCTACGTGTTTGTACCATTGGGAGTGGAATGTTATATGGGAATTATGCAGGGCATATAACAATTGGGGAGGAACACCATTTGAAAAAGGTTTATTCTGCCAGGTAAGAAGAGAAGTAGCTGTGCCTAAGTATAAATTTTTGAGGTCAATGACCTGGTCTTTGGGGTGAGTTGCTTTTTATGGATAACTGGACTATAGCAATCTTAGGCCCTATTTGGTAAAAACGATGATAGAATTTGAAAACTCACTCTTGTCTAGTCGCGGGCGTGGGTTGTACCTATATCCGACCTGGCTCCAGAACACTGGCACCGACCCCCTGGTCTGCACAAAGGACAAGGTGTGGTTGTGCACGTGGATGAGTTGTTCTGTTTCCACATAGTTGGCCACGTGCCCAATTTTATCAACCCCTCTGCGCTTGTACCTCATTCCTACAGAGAAGAAACATTACTATAATTCCAATAATGCTGCTGCTGCTTAATCGGGTTAAGAATAGTTATGCAGGTAGCGGTTACTGTGCAGTGACAGGGTTAAAGGGATTCGGTCATGATTTTTATGATGCTGTTTTTATTTCTAAATGACACTGTTTACACTGCAAATAATTCACTGTACAAAATAAAATGTCATTCCTGAAGCAGCAAGTGTATTTAGTTGTAATATTGGTGTGTAGGTGCATCTCAGCTCATTTTGCCTGGTCATGTGATTTCAGAAAGAGCCAGCACTAGGAGAGAAATGCTTTCTGGCAGGCTGTTGTTTCTCCTACTCAATGTAACTGAATGTGTCTCAGTGGGACCTGGATTTTACTATTGAGTGCTGTTTTTGGATTTACCAGGCAGCTGTTAACTGGTTACCTTCCCACTGTTCTGCTGATGTACTCCTGGGGAGGGCGGGGGGGGGGGTGATATCACTACAACTTGCAGTGCAGCAGTAAAGAGTGACTGAAGTTTATTAGAGCACAAGTCACGTGACTGAGGGCAGCTGGGAAACTGACAATATGTCAGATTTCAAAATTAAATATAAAATAATCTGTTTGATCTTTTGAGAAACAGATTTCAGTGCAGAAGTCTGCTGGAGCAGCACTATTAACTGATGCATTTTTTTTTTAAAAAACAGTATCCCTTTAAAGGAGAACTAAACCCTAAAAATGAATGTGGCTAAAAATGGCATATTTTATATAGTGAACTTACTGCACGAGGCTAAAGTTTCAGCTTGTCAATAGCAGCAATGATCCAGGACTTCAAACTTGTCACAGGGGGTCACCATCTTGGAAAGTGTCTGTGACACTCACATGCTCAGTGGGCTCTGATTGGCTGTTGAGAAGCTAAGCTTAGGGCTCGTCACTAATTATCCAGCAGAAAATGAGCTTCCCTGGCTGTAATATAAGCTGATGCTACAGGTTTGCTGATTCTGATGCTAATTGCTAATTGCACTGGTTTCTGTGCTGCCATGTAGTAATTATGTGTATTAATTACTAATCAGCCTTATATTGTGACATTTCTATTCTATGTGTACTGTATATTGTGAGTGGCTCCCTAAGCTCAGTAAGTGACAGCAGCACAGAGCATGTGCAGTGAATCAGCAGAAAAGAAGACGGGGAGCTACTGGGGCATCTTTGGAAACACAGATCTTTACTGCTAAAGGGCTGTGGTTGCCTTGGGCTGGTATAGAAGCACAAAACATCATGTACAACATTTCTACCTACTTCTTTAGTTAAGCTTTAGTTCCCCTTTAAGGTCAGGTGTTGAGGGATAAGACAGGCAGTGACAGGGTTAAGGACAGGTGTACATCAGACACACAATGAAGGTAGAAAGCTGATACAAATACAAGCTGTGTATATGTGGGTGGGGGTGCAAGTAGATGGGCAGAGGGAAGAAGCCGGTGAAGCGTGCCGGGCACTGACAGGTATCAAGGGACAGGAGAATAATCAGTTGTGACAAGAATAAATGAGAAGACTAGTGGCAAATACCACAGGGCATTTCTATTTCCCAGACTATTTCAGTAGAAAACCTGCACATCACCAGTCACTATAAAGCTGCAGGCGGAAGATGTTTCTCTATTTATACAGAAATCTGATCTGGGCTGGTTTACAAATGATTCGGGAATGTGTAGCGTCATGTGCTGTGTCACTGGCCAGAGAATAAACACTCCGCCTGGTATAATGGTATTCAGTTCCTACACGCAGATTGCCCCGCCTCCTGCTCTAATCATAATTGGTGCTGCTTTGTATTCATGAATGGATCATAAAGCCTAATGAAGCGGTTGTGCTGTATAATTATGTGCCGTACCTGTAACTGCCTATTAACTGCACAGACCTGTGTACAAACTGACTACAACCCGCTAATGAGCTCTTGATGATAAGTGTCTATGGATTTTACAACTGTACCAATATAAAGACAGTCAGCTGAAACCTTCTAAAGAATCTCATTGTCCTCATTTATTACGGCTGAATGTGCTAGAAATGGATTTAAAGGTGGAAATATAGGAAGAACACCCAGAGAACTAAAGCCTAGAAATAAATATGGCTAGAAATGCTCTTTTTTTCTATGCAGAACTTACTGTACCAGCCCGATAACAGTAATAATGCCGGTCTTCAAAGCTGACCCCAGCAGTTCTCCATTTTGGATTTTGTTAGGCATCATGTGTGTGTGTCAGTGGCACTGCACATGCTCAGTGTGCTCCGGGCTTTTGTTGGGAAGCTAAGCTTAGGGGTTGTGGCAAATCATCAAAAACATTAATAGGGGTACTTCACCTTTAAACAAATTTATAATATGATGTAGAGGGTCATATTCTGAGACAATCTGCAAGTGGTTTTCATTTTGTATTATTTGTGGTTTTTTACTTATTTAGCTTTTTATTCAGCAGCTCTCCAGTTTGCAATTTCAGCATATACTGAAAATGACTGTGTATCCTGTGCTTGAATGGCTGCCCCCATGGCTACACAGCAGCTTGTTTATACAAACTATAGTAGTACTTATCTGTTATCTACTGTGTATCCTGTGCTTGAATGGCTGCCCCCATGGCTACACAGCGGCCTGTTTATATAAACTATAGTAGTACTTATCTGTTATCTACTGTGTATCCTGAGCTTGAATGACTGCCCCCATGGCTACACAGCAGCTTGTTTATATAAACTATAGTAGTACTTATCTGTTATCTACTGTGTATCCTGTGCTTGAATGGCTGTCTCCCATGGCTACACAGCGGCCTGTTTATATAAACTATAGTAGTACTTATCTGTTATCTACTGTGTATCCTGAGCTTGAATGACTGCCCCCATGGCTACACAGCAGCTTGTTTATATAAACTATAGTAGTACTTATCTGTTATCTACTGTGTATCCTGTGCTTGAATGGCTGTCTCCCATGGCTACACAGCAGCTTGTTTATATAAACTATAGTAGTACTTATCTGTTATCTACTGTGTATCCTGTGCTTGAATGGCTGCCCCCATGGTTACACAGCAGCTTGTTTATATAAACTATAGTAGTACTTATCTGTTATCTACTGTGTATCCTGTGCTTGAATGGCTGCCCCCATGGCTACACAGCAGCTTGTTTATATAAACTATAGTAGTACTTATCTGTTATCTACTGTGTATCCTGTGCTTGAATGGCTGTCTCCCATGGCTACACAGCAGCTTGGTTATATAAACTATAGTAGTACTTATCTGTTATCTACTGTGTATCCTGTGCTTGAATGGCTGCCCCCATGGTTACACAGCAGCTTGTTTATATAAACTATAGTAGTACTTATCTGTTATCTACTGTGTATCCTGTGCTTGAATGGCTGCCCCCATGGCTACACAGCAGCTTGTTTATATAAACTATAGTAGTACTTATCTGTTATCTACTGTGTATCCTGTGCTTGAATGGCTGCCCCCATGACTACACAGCAGCTTGTTTATATAAACTATAGTAGTACTTATCTGTTATCTACTGTGTATCCTGTGCTTGAATGGCTGTCCCCATGGCTACACAGCAGCTTGTTTATATAAACTATAGTAGTACTTATCTGTTATCTACTGTGTATCCTGTGCTTGAATGGCTGCCCCCATGGCTACACAGCAGCTTGTTTATATAAACTATAGTAGTACTTATCTGTTATCTACTGTGTATCCTGTGCTTGAATGGCTGCCCCCATGACTACACATCAGCCTGTTTATATAAACTATAGTAGTACTTATCTGTTATCTACTGTGTATCCTGTGCTTGAATGGCTGTCCCCATGGCTACACAGCAGCTTGTTTATATAAACTATAGTATAATTCCTGAAGCAAACACACTAGTGTTACAGATGCAGAAGAACAGTACATTATATTTTAATTACTTAAAAACCCCTTTCATTTTTTGGTGTAATGTTTCCTTTAATCAGTTATACTCATAAACATGACAGGCCCCCTAAGTTAGACTACTGTCTCTCTATATTTTTCCTAACCCACGTGTGCTTTTACCCTTTCATCCCATATATGTTCCTCCTGTTTACCCTCTATTTGAAACAGGGTTATAACCATGAACATAAACAGTCCAGTCAGCGGTTTCACTCTAAATGCAATTACCTCCAGCCTCTCATGGAATACTCCGTTGCAAAGTAATATAAAAATGACATTTGGTTTCCTCGAGGCTGTGAATAATTACAGAGACCTGTGAAAGGTTCTGTATAAATTGTATAATTTATATTCTGAATATATTCAATATATTAATTTATATTGCACCAGTACTTGACAGATGAGACCAAATATTCAGGGGATGGAATGGATACAGTACTTGTGGCCAGTCCTATATAATCAGCATTAATGCTGTTTGCAGACAGTATTTTCATAGTGGTTTATGCTAGGGCAGAATTATAGCCTGTGAAGCTGCCCATGACATGTATAGTAAGGAGATAGTGACTACAGAGTAGCAGTAACACTTTATATCATCTTTGCCAAACCTGCTTTACAACAGATGAAGGGCCATTGGTTACAGTCCTATTTTAGAAACAATTGGGGTGCACATAGCCTGTACGAGGGTTTAAAGGAGAACTAAACCCTAAAACTAATTATGGCTAAAAATGCCATATTTTATATAGTGAACTTATTGCACGAGGCTAAAGTTGCAGCTTGTCAATAGCAGCAATGATCCAGGACTTCAAACTTGTCACAGGGGGTCACCATCTTGGAAAGTGTCTGTGACACTCACATGCTCAGTGGGCTCTGATTGGCTGTTGAGAAGCTAAGCTTAGGGCTCGTCACTAATTATCCAGCAGAAAATGAGCTTCCCTGGCTGTAATATAAGCTGATGCTACAGGTTTGCTGATTATTCAATTCTGATGCTAATTGCACTGGTTTCTGTGCTGCCATGTAGTAATTATGTGTATTAATTACTAATCAGCCTTATATTGTGACATTTCTATTCTATGTGTACTGTATATTGTGAGTGGCTCCCTAAGCTCAGTAAGTGACAGCAGCACAGAGCATGTGCAGTGAATCAGCAGAAAAGAAGATGGGGAGCTACTGGGGCATCTTTGGAGATACAGATCTTTACTGCTAAAGGGCTGTGGTTGCCTTGGGCTGGTACAGAAGAACAAAACATCATGTACAACATTTCTACCTACTTTTTTAGTTAGGCTTTAGTTCTCCTTTAATATTCAACTGGTTAGAGAGGTTGTTTTTCAAGGCTAGGGCAGAAGGGGGCAGAAATCAGCCTGCTGTATCAGAATCCTCTTTCGTGTTCGTGTCCGGAAGCCTTCAGTCGGCTCAGTCGCAAAAAACACATTAGAGATGTTGCATTTTGCTTTGCTCTGTGTTGGGCTTTGACTCTCTACAATAACTTGCCTGCTCTGTGCCTGCTCCTCCGTGATATCAGCGCCACCATAAATCGTGGGTGAATGTCGTCCACACAGGTGGGTTCTTGAGGAGGGGTCTCGGGGCTGCTTTTCTCATCATCCGAAGACTCGTTGTAATTCACCACCAGCTCTTCGATCTGTACAAATCCCTGAATTATGGGCAGTATCCAGAAACTCCCCTGGGGATCCTATGGAAATGGGGTATTGGTTATTAAATCACAGTACAGGAGGCAATATAAAGCAAGTTGCTGATCCATCACTAGCTCTCTGTCTCTGTTATATAGGGCAGCAGCGATCTGTAAATTGCTAGTGGCTATAACTCCAGGCAACGACACACATATGAATACAGAACATTCTAGAACACTGGTTTTCACACCCGCCCTCAGGAACAGCATGCAATTTGTGTATCAGTACAAATTAATCTGCAGGCCTATTAAAGTTGTCATTTTTGGGTTTACAGAGTTAAAAATCTAATATAATTTTCGGCATACTGAAATAAGAAACTTTACTAAATACGATCAATTAAATACTGTATCAAATACCTTAGCAAAATCTAAGTAGATCACATCCACTGCCATCCCAGAGTCTAGGCTTTTGCTCATCTCCTCACTGAACATAATAACATGTCTGGAAAGATCAATTACACACAAAACCATGCTCATACTCATAGTATTGTGATTTGAAATGTATCCCCACATTTTAGCCCTTATTAACCCCACCAAAAGCTTTTTTAACCCAATGTCAAACTAACAGGCTTATAGTTTTCAGGCTGAGTAGAGAATCCATGTTTAGTGGCACCACATTACGAATTCCTGTAAATCTCTTCCTTTAAATTAGACACAGTCCCTCCTTCAACCCAGCAAGGCCTAATTTAGATTACCAATTTAATAACATACCATTTAAACATTTGGTTATGAATTAAAACTGGCTTATCTGAAGGACACCAAGAATGCATCCACATTTCACTATGCAAAAGGAACATCTACTTCAGTTTGGGGTGGGGGGGGGTAGATCCAAATGTTATATAGCAATCGATTTAACAGAAAATTACCTTTAAATTGATGAGATCCTGAATCATGTGCTTGTTCCAAAAGAACCGGTCATCCACCTGCAAGATAAACAATTGGGTTGAGGTGAGATTCCCAGACATACATTAGGGCTATAACTTTATAGTGAAAACTGTTGGCCAAAGCCAAGTTCTCTTAGCAGACTAGTAGTCAGCACGACTTCCACTTTCTTCCTTGTTCTCTGCCTGTTATTGTTTTCCATTTAAGAGAATTGGAAGAGCTGTGCCTATAGCAGGTGTTGGTGGATATATTTAGGGGTCATTTGGGAATGCCCACCACCCGCCATAGGCAGCAGGGCCCTTATACTTCTGAAAAGGACGCAATAACAGTCAGGGATAGGCAATTTGACTTTTGTCATTCTTAAAGGAGAAGGAAAGCCTAAAATGAAGTGAGCGTTATCAGAAAGGTTTATATAAATACAACATTAAACCCTCAAAGTAATGCTCCTCTGTCAAAAGAAACACCACATTTATTTCCTTCTATTGTGTACTTATGGGCTTCTGTATCAGACTTCCTGTTTTCAGCTTAAACCTCCAGGGCTAGGGCTTGAGCATGCTCAGTTTGCTCCACTCTCTCTCCTCCCCTTCCTGCGCTAATCTAAGCCCAGAGCTATGAGTGAGCAGGGAGAGATTTAGGCAGGAAGTGATGTCATCCCATGCTAATATGGCAGCTGTATTGTAAACAGAGAGAGTTTCTAGAGCCGTTTACTCAGGTATGGTAAAGCATTCTGCAGAATAAATATAGTGTTATAGCTTGCACTATTGTGGCTAATCTATTGGCAATAAACGTAGCTTTCCTTCTTCTTTAAAGTGATAGCTGACGAGACATCAGGTCTATAAAGGGGGGTCTTTGTAAAAGCAGGGGGCACGGAGGTTTATATTAATAGTGAGACATAGGATTCATGGTACAATCAGTCTGATCAAGACTTGGCCTTTAACTCTCAAATGAACCAGACTTAAACCAAGGAGAATCTAGCCAAACAAAAGACAATGGACAAAGAGCAGAATCCTGCTGAAAGTTATGTTTGCAAATAAAACCCTGAATATACAAGAGCTCCACCTGGATAAACAGTGAGTAAAATACAATTCATCGGTAGTATTTATCTTTCCTATCCTACAAATAGACGAGGGCAAGTTCAATGTGTTCCTCTGTATATTTGCATTTATACATATGGGTGGGAGCTGCTTTACTGTTTCCTGTGGGCAACTTACGCTCATATTCTACATGTAAACGAGGCCAGATTTCTTTGTAGGCTGATAGGCTTCAAAAAGAAGCCCACGGTGAATTATATAATGTATCTTTAAAGGAACAGTAACACCAAAAAATGTAAGTGTTTTAAAGTAATGAAAGTATCATATATTGTTGCCCTGCACTGGTAAAACTGATCTGTTTACTTCAGAAACACTACTATAGTTCATATAAACAAGCTGCTGTGGAGCAATGGCGGAAATTGAAAAACGGCTATATGGCACAGCTTAACTAATGGACAACAGATAACACCATTAGACAGAAAGAACTTATCTGCTATCTGCTGTGTTACTTGAGCCTTTTATCCTTTGAATGGCTGCCCCCATTGCTACACAGCAGCTTATCTATATAAACTATAGTATTGTTTCTTAAGCAAACACAGAAGTTTTACCAGTGCAGGGCAACACTGTATTATATTTTCATTACTTTAAAACACTTTTATTTTTTGACGTTACTGTTCCTTTAAATCCCACAAGGTCTCCCTTACAGACACACTTATCTAGAATTCTGAAATGCCTCGATCTTAGACCAGCGGCACGTTTCTATAGCTGCTTACCATCAGTTTATATATCCTAATAGAGCGTAAGCCCATCTGGATGTCTGCCTATTTATTTGATGTATGACACATACGTCTTTCTAGATCTTCCCTCATTACTTTACATACATATATAATATGAAGGATACAAGATTACAGGCAGTAGGAAATCCCCTATGTGGTCCTTGCTCTTATTTGTAAATAAGCAAGGTACTACTGATATTGTATTGCTGGCAACTCTAAGGGGCAGATTTATTAAGGTTCGAATTGTAAATTCAAATTCGAATTTTCGAGTTGGATTTTTGGTCAAAACTTAAATTCGAATTTATCATCCCTTGACCCTGGGAACAACTCGAATTCAACTATTCGCCACCTAAAACCTGCCGAGTTCATGTAGGAGTCAATGGCAGTGGTCCAGTGACCCATTTGAAGATGTATGTTAATAGCCTTCCTGACATTCCAGATTTTTTTGGAGAAAAAACTCAATGTGAGTTGGTAGAATACGAATTGAATTTTTGGATCGTCCCTATTAGATCATTTTCAAATTTTATTTTATTTTTCTCTTAAATAACCTCCCATTCCCCTCCTTTTCCATCTGCTCTTCTTTTGCTCCTCCAAATACCGAACAGATTACTTGTTTATTTTGTTTGAATTTGTTTTACTTTTATGAAAATAAATAAAAATATTTGTTAAAAAAAAATAACCTCCCATTCAAGTTGTGAGTATATTCAAATTTATTAGAGTAAAAAGAATACACTACTGCATCATTCTTTGCCTCTAACAAAATGCTTGTGAATCCTTTTATTTGTTATTTAAAGGAGAAGAAAAGCTTATGAGGCAGTTTATTGCCAATAGATTAGCCACAATAGTACAAGCTATAACACTATATTTATTTTGAAGAATGCTTTACCATACCTGAGTAAACAGCTCTAGAAGGTCTCGATTTAGGATAGCAGCTGCCATATTAGCTTGGTGTGACATCGCTTCATGCCGGAGTCACTCCCTGCTCACTCATAGCTCTGGGCTCAGATTACAGCAGGGAGGGGAAGGGAGGAGCAAACTGAGCATGCTCAAGCCCAAGCCCTGGAGGTTTATGCTGAAAACAGGAAGTCTGATACAGACTTCCTGTTTTCAGCATAGCCTGGAGAAGTCCTTGTGTACACAATTACTTTGAGGGTATACTGGTGTATTTATATAGACCTTCCTCATATAGCTTACTTAGTCTTAGCCTTTCCTTCTCCTTTAAGAAAACTTCCTACAGTCAGTGTTGTTCAGGACACTTCCCCATAAGATTCTCTTTACAAACTCTCTGCCTGTAAAGAAAAAAAAATGTTTTTTCCAGTTCTCACATATACGATAGGCCAACCCACCTGCAGATGTGACCCAATATCACCAATATATTTACAAGCAGCCATCTATATTTACATTTATTTTGCTTGATCCATCCTATCCCTTTAATGCATAACAATGTTACTCTCCTTGTTTCGAGTCAAGTACACACGATAATATGTTGTGCTGCAACATTCTTTAACTTGAAATTGCTACGTGGGCCCTCGGGGAGACAAGTACAGCTGTAAATTCCTTGTGTCGGCATGTTTAGTTTCAACCACTCGGTTATAAAATGGTCATCAAGAAAGATGTTTCACAGAGGAACATTCATCAAGGGTCGAATTTCGTATTCATTAATAAACTCCTATGAACTGTAAATTTAGAAATCAAAATTTATCAATAAAATCTCATTTTTTAAAGTCGGATGGATAGAATCGACCCGAATCGAATTTGATTTGAAAAAACTCGATTCGAGTTTTCTTCTCCGAATGTCAGGAAGGCTGCAAACAACTCCAAATTGAACCCTGGACGTCTCCCATTGACTTAGGGTCAGGGCACATCACAGGCAGATTCGGGGAGATTAGTTGCCCGGCAACAAATCTCCTCTTCTTCGGGGACACAAATCTCCCCCAACTGCCTGTAAAATGTAAATCGCCGGTGAATTGGCACTCAGCGGGATTCGTTTTCCATGTCGCCCGAAGGCTGGCTAAAATGTAATTTGCCGATGGGATGGCACTCGGCACAATTCGTTTTCCGAAGTCGCCTGAAGTTTCCTCATGAGGAAAACGAATTTCGCCAAGTGCCATCCAGCCAGCGATTTACATTTTAGCCGGCAGGAAGGCAGAGGAGGCAGTTCTGGGAGATTAGTCGCCCTGAAGAAGAGGAGATTTGTCGCTGTGCGACTAATCTCCCTGTGTGCCCTGACCCTTAAACAGCAGTTCGGCAGGTTTTAGGTGGCAAATACAAGTTCTTCAAGGGTATGATAAATCTTGAAAATAGAATTTGAATTTTTTTTTTTACAACTTTAATTGAATTTGAATAGCTCACTAGTTAAATTTGACCATAAAAAAACTAGAAAATTAAAATTTTCAATGCAAAGCCTTGAAAAATCTCCCCCAAAATATCCTGGGGTCCCAATGCTGCACAGGGATACTTAGTGCCAAGCTGGTTTATGATACTGCCAATAAAACCATTGGATGACGGCTAGTAGGATGGCTGCTGGGAGGTTGGCATTACTTCAAATAACACTGGTGTCTTGTTTTGAATTGCAACCAAGCAACAACAATGTGTATGGAGTTTGTATGCACTTCCTGTGTTTTGTTGTGGGTTTCCTTGTGGGTTGTGTTGCTCTGGTTTCCTCCAACAGCCCATAGATATACTGGTAGTTGAACTGGTCTCTGATGAGACAGACACGAGCAAGAGTAGAGTGTTTATGCTGCACGGCTCCAGGTACTGATATGAGCTATGAATAATGAAACATTCTCTGCAGAGTGTGGAATAATGCGTTAATGCTGTATAAATGATAATATCGGAATACTGACCGTTTGCCATAGTGGGAGGTCATTCTTTTCTCTGGAGCTCTGTCTTTGTACGGAGCAGGTCAGGTCATAAGTCCAGCTATAGTAGAAGGAGTCCGAGTCCATAAACATTTTAAACAGTTCCTCCAGCAGCCTCCGTTCCAGTTTCTCCTTCTCCTTGCTCTCTTTAAAGGGATACTGTCATGGGGAAAAAATGTATTTTCAAAACACATCCGTTAATTGTGCTGCTCCAGCAGAATTCTGCACTTAAATCCATTTCTCAAAAGAGCAAGCAGATTTTTTTATATTTAATTTTGAAATCTGACATGGGGTTAGACATATTGTCAGTTTCCCAGCTGCCCCCAGTCACATGACTTGTGCTCTGATAAACTTCAATCACTCTTTACTGCTGTACTGCAAGTTGGAGTGATATCACCACTTCCCTTTCCCCCCAGCAGCCAAACAACAGAACAATGGGAAGGTAACCAGATAGCAGCTCCCTAACACAAGATAACAGCTGCCTGGTAGATCTAAGAACAGCACTCAATAGTAAAATCCAGGTCCCACTGAGACACATTCAGTTACATTGAGTAGGAGAAACAACAGGCTGCCAGAAAGCAGTTCCATCCTAAAGTGCTGGCTCTTTCTGAAATCACATGACCAGGCAAAATGACCTGAGATGCACCTACACACCAATATTACAACTAAATACACTTGCTGGTTCAGGAATTAAATTTTATATTGTAGAGTGAATTATCTGCAGTGTAAACAGTGTCATTTAGAAATAAAAAATACATCATAAAAACCATGACAGAATCCCTAGCCTAACCTAGAATGTGCAATGGTATTAGCCTTCAAAGGATATTTAAAATGCAAGTGACACCTTGTGTGCCACTAGTAGAGGGCTTTTTGTGGATGAGCAGCAACCACACTGTCTTCTAGGCCTCTACGACTGTAAGTAAATCTAAAATGCTGCACTTCTATGCTACACATAATATGTTTTAGGCTCCTTTAAATGAGAACTAAACCCTAAAAATGAATGTGGCTAAAAATGCCATATTTTTATATAGTGAACTTATTGCACGAGGCTAAAGTTTGAGCTTGTCAATAGCAGCAATGATCCAGGACTTCAAACTTGTCACAGGGGGTCACCATCTTGGAAAGTGTCTGTGACACTCACATGCTCAGTGGGCTCTGATTGGCTGTTGAGAAGCTAAGCTTAGGGCTCGTCACTAATTATCCAGCAGAAAATGAGCTTCCCTGGCTGTAATATAAGCTGATGCTACAGGTTTGCTGATTATTAAATTCTGATGCTAATTGCACTGGTTTCTGTGCTGCCATGTAGTAATTATCTGTATTAATTACTAATCAGCCTTATATTGTGACATTTCTATTCTATGTGTACTGTATATTGTGAGTGGCTCCCTAAGCTCAGTAAGTGACAGCAGCACAGAGCATGTGCAGTGAATCAGCAGAAAAGAAGATGGGGAGCTACTGGGGCATCTTTGGAGACACAGGCTGTGGTTGCCTTGGGCTGGAGACATCATGTACAACATTTCTATCTACTTCTTTAGGCTTTAGATCTCCTTTAAATTGTTATTCCCTGCCTAAAAAACTTTGCAGTAATGATAACTTAGACATGTCACAGAAGACAGTAAGTATGCACAAACACAAATTCTAATCCCTGCGTCTGGGCCCAAACATTCAAATAGAATGTAAATGTTCCCCATACATGGGGAGAAAAAAAGGAACTCTAGCAACGGCAGGCAGAAAAGGAATTTCTTCAGTGTTTAAAATATTTCATCAACACTTTGTTCAACAACTGCCATTCATCTGTCCATAAAAGGAACACTTTCCCTTAGTTAGACTAAATACATTGTGTCTACGTGATTCCAGCGAAGTTGTGATCAAACCCAGGTATTCAGTAATTACAATAATCCTGGCTATAGATTGGAACGCAGAGCAATCCACAGGCCTGGGTCATACCATTATTGAATAAGGGCCTGCGGTGTATGCTGCACTAAGTAACTAAAGGGCAGGTATTCCCTATTTAAGCAGCTTTTTAACATTCTAGTTTGTTTTTCTTTAAATAGATATTGTATGCAGAGGCCATGCAATATATATGTATATACATATAAGGCTTCTGTATCACGTGTCTCGTCACTAATATACTCAGTAACAGAGGTTGGCAATTTATGACCACTACCTGCTATTCCTCTTTTACTCTTAAATATAATACAGGTATGGGATCTGTTATCCGGAACCTCATTATCCAGAAAGCTCTGAATAACGGAAAGGCGGTCCAACGCCTATATATAATCATTTTCAGCGTCGCAGAGTTACTCTTCGGTAACCACGTGTGTAGTTCAGGAGCTTTTCTGCATCCTTTACAGTCCAGAGACGATTAATCACTATGGTTCTGGAACACAGGCTCAGCACAGGAGGAATATCCGGCACCCTGGGACATTGGCAAGGTCGTTCTACTGAATAAATACAGAAATAAAAACCAAACAGCATTGCATTCATCTGCCAGAGTAGCCCACAAATACACAGGCTCGAAGCATTACTACCCAGAATGACAAAAAGGAAGCAGGTTGCACCCACATGAATGAACACTGGGAATAATGAGGCAGTGCTTTTAAAAAAATATAAAGACTAAACACTAAGGGGCACATTTACTAATGGTCGAATATCGAGGGTTAATTATCCCTCGATATTCGACCCTCGAAGTTAAATCCTTTGACTTCGAATATCGATATTGAATAACTATATTATATATATATATATATATATATATATATAAATATATATATATATATATATATATAATTTATCCGAGCACTCTAATAAATTTGACATTATGTGGTTTGGATTGGTATGTGTATGTATATATTAAATAAATCCAATAGGTTGGTTTTGCCTCCAATAAGGATTAATTATATCTTAGTTGGGATCAAGTACAAGCTCCTTTTTTATAATTACACAGAAAAAGTAAAACATTTAAAAAAAAAAAATCGGATTATTTGGATAGGAGATGGCATTTCTGTAATTTGGGGCTTTCTGGATAACGGATCCCATACCTGTACTGTGGACTCTTGGATAAAGGTATTTGCCTTTTCTGTAGAACGGGGGTTACATGACCTAACCTCTCTCTCTCTTATATTATGTACCTGTCCTGCTTTTTAATTATTCATTAGCACAGCGCTCAGCAATTCTCTCTCTCTCCCACATAATCATCACAGGGTAATCTTAGCTAGCAAACTGTGCAGCTTCTCAGGTCTCATGCTCCCCGTAGTCTGTAGGGAAAATAAGATGATAAACCCCCCGGATACCTTTTTCTTAGCCGGAGCGGACACATTGGATTTGATCTGAGTGAAAGTTTTCATAAGAAACTTTGAGTCATCGGGAGACTGGGTTATCTTCTCCGGCTTGTTGATCCCAAAATGATGTTTCTTGCAAAGCTGGAAAAAAGAAGAAACTCTGGTCAGCAAATAAAGGCCCAAAAATTGCTAAAATAAAGATCTACCAGAAAAGCAACACAACTGGGAATATGCAATGATCCCATTCTACATACCAATAGAACCCACAACACTTTGTTCAACTTTAAATTAACTTTTAGCATTATGTAAAGAGTGATAAGATAATTTGCTGTATATTCAGCAGCTCTACAGTTTGCAATTTCAAGCAATCTGGTTCCTAGGGTCCAAATGCCCCTAGCAACCATGCACTGATCTGAATAAGAGACTGGAATATGAATAGGAGAAGCCTGAATAGAAAGTTGAGTAATACAAAGTAGCAATAACAATACATTTGTAGCCTTACAGAGCACATGTTTTTTTTTTTAGATGGGGTCACCGACCCCCAATTGAAACCTGGAAAGAGTCAGAAGAAGAAAGCAAGTAATTGAAAAACTAAAAGACTAATTGAAAAGTTACTTTGAGTTAGTCATTCTATAACAAACTAAAAGTTTACTTAAAGGAACTGTTCAGTGTAAAATAAAAACTGGGTAAATAGAAAGGTTGAGCAAAATAAAAAATGTATCTAATATAGTTAGTTAGCCAAAAATGTAATGTATAAAGGCTGGAGTGACTGGATGTGTAACATAATAGCCAGAACATTACTTCCTGCTTTTCAGCTCTCTAACTCTGAGTTAGTCAGTGACTATAAGGGGGGCCACATGGGACATAACTGTTCAGTGAGTTTGTAATTGATCCTCAGCATTCAGCTCAGATTCAAAAGCAACAGATATGACCCATGTGCCCCCCCTCAAGTCACTGATTGGTTAGTGCCTGGTAACCAATCAGTGGAAAGCAAGAGAGCTGAAAAGCAGGAAGTAGAGTTCTGGCTATTATGTTACACATCCAGTCACTCCAGCCTTTATACATTACATTTTTGGCTAACTAACTATATTAGATACATTTTTTATTTTGCACAGCCTATTTACCCAGTTTTTATTTTTATACTGAACAATTCCTTTAAAGGTGGACCACCCCTTTACAACATATTACATTAAGGGGCAGATTTCTTAAGAGTCGAATTGAAAAATCTAATTTTTTAAGGTCAAAACTCTCACATTCAAATTTTTAATTATCCAAACTTGATTAGAATTCGAATTTATCAAACCCTAGCCCCTTAAAAATTTGAATTTGACTATTTGCCGCCTAAAACCTGCTGAGTTCATTTATATAAGTCAATGAGAGAGGTCCAGGGACTAATTTGAACGTTACTAGCCTTCCTGACATTTTTTTCAGAGAGAAAACTCGAATCGAGTTTAGTCGAATTCGATTCAAGATTTTGGGTCGGTAATATTAGTTTGAGTTTCACATATTCAACATTTTTTATTAAATAACCCCCAAACGATATTCGAGTATATTCTAATTTATTAGAGTTCAAAAAAACTCACATGAATTTCGAAATTTGACCTTTGATAAATGTGCCTCTAATTGTTGGGACACATTTTTGGGAAATAACCGCTTGTAATCCACATAGACATTTAGGCCAAAGGTTCAAGGGGTGCATTGTCTTTCAGCATTTCTCCTATTCAATAATAAGCGATGGGTGTTTATATCAGCAAGTCTGTGTACAATGTGTGAAGTGGTGGAATCAATTCTAAAAAAGGTCTACAGAGCAATTAAAATATTTCATCTAATCAAAATGTGTTAAAGAAATGTTGTGCCATTAAAATTAAAAGAGAAGGAGAATAATCCTCATTTCCCTCAGGAGAAGAGGGGTGCGAATTTGGGAAAAAAAGGAGCAAATTACCTGCTGTTCCAATAAAAAATAGTAATTAGTGATTTCATTACAATGAGCAATCATTATGCTGAACTTAAGCTATAGGATTTCTTTATGCTTTCCTACGCACTTACATGAATAGGCGCATCATATTAGATCTATTTATTTAACATACTTAATATATAGCAGGGGAGGGTTAAATTACTTTAAGGGGTAGTGATAAGTGGGTCAGACTTTTTGCAGTAGCTTATTGGTCCATGTATGTATGTATGTATGTATGTATGTATGTATGTATGAGGCCCTCTCTGCTCAACATATGGATGAAAATAAGTCTATCTACTAAATAAGGACCACATCAACACATTATGGCCTCCCTCTCCCTTGGCCTCCCGTTATGACTGCTGGCCTCCCGTTATGACTGCTGGCCTTCCGTTATGATAGTTAGCCTTTCATTATATTGGCCTCCCTTATGATTGTTGGCCTCCCGTTATGATGGCTGGCCTCCCGTTATGATTGCTGGCCTCCCGTTATGATTGCTGGCCTCCCGTTATGATTGCTGGCCTCCCGTTGTGATGGCTGGCCTCCCGTTGTGATGGCTGGCCTCCCGTTGTGATGGCTGGCCTCCCGTTATGATTGCTGGCCTCCTGTTATGATTGCTGGCCTCCCAATATGATTGCTGGCCTCCCATTATGATTGGTGGCCTCCCATTATGACTGGTGGCCTCCCATTATGATTGGTGGCCTCCCATTATGATTGCTGGCCTCCCATTATGATTGCTGGCCTCCCATTATGATTGCTGGCCTCCCATTATGATTGGTGGCCTCCCAATATGATTGCTGGCCTCCCAATATGATTGCTGGCCTCCCATTATGATTGCTGGCCTCCCATTATGATTGGTGGCCTCCCAATATGATTGCTGGCCTCCCAATATGATTGCTGGCCTCCCATTATGATTGGTGGCCTCCCATTATGACTGGTGGCCTCCCATTATGATTTCTGGCCTAGGGACCAATTGATTAATTAACCGGAGAGCACTTCCCCTAGCGGATCAACCATATTTAATATTACAGACTTTCTGAAAGGGAGCCTAGATAGCTTGTTAGATAGAGTTACGGTGGTGATACGGCCTTAGACTTGTTTTCTGCTTTGGGTTGTGAAGTAGCAGGTCAGGGTCGGTTGGGGTTGAAAAATGTCTGATCCAGTTAGCAAAGCCATATTACCACTGTCAATTCTATCTAACAAGCTATCCAGGCTCCCTTTCTGAAATACAATTACAGGTAGACCTGGGGCTTTCCAGATAAGGGATATTTCTGTAATTTGGATCTACATACCATAAGTCTACTAGAAAATCATGTAAACATTAAATAAACCCAATAGGCTGGTTTTGCCTCCAATATGGATTAATTATATCTTAGTTGGGATCAAGTACAAAGCTACCGTTTTATTATTACAGAGATAAAACAAATGATTTTTAAATATTTGGAGTATTTGGATAAAATGAAGTCTTTCGGAGACAGCCTTTCTATAATTTGGAGCATTCTGGAGAATGGGTTTCCGGATGCCCGTATTAAAAATGATTTCAGATTACGGACGTATTGTTTGGTTACACCTTTTCAAACTCAAAGATTGGAATAAAAAGTCAACAAAAAACCCTATAGCTTTATGTAACAGCTGAAAAGTGAAAGGCTGATCTGTTTATAAGGATTTGTGTACTGAACATACATCATATTTTGCTGAACAGAGCAAGGAAGTGAGATTGGCAGAGAGGGAAAGGAATTGAAAGGGATGAGAAGTGAATTAGTAGAAAACATGGAGCAGAGGCAGGCACTTTAGCAACATCTAATTACGGGGCCCATTTAACAGACTCCATCACGGGTGACTGACAACGCGGTGTCTATATTTTAAATAGAAATTTACTGCTGCATCAGCCAAAGCCAATTCCAGGAACAAACAGCTCGTACAAACAATCCCTCCTTATGAGCAGATGGGAAATTTCTACTCTGTCATTTGCAAAAAAAAACAAATGGTGAAAATGCAAACGCTGGGTTTTTTGTTTTTTTTTTGGCAGAGCTTTATGTAGCAAGTTAATCTAATTTGCCCGTTCCGGTGACAAATAATTCAGTTTACTGGAAACAAGATAATGATAATTATTTATGCATTTCTATTTTTTAGCTGTCTGCGCTGCAGTTTTATTTGGGGGAGGAATATCACCTCGCAGGAAATCAGAGCCTTATTAGGAATGTTGTGGCCCCAGAAAACTGGAAATCCTGGAGTCCGTGGGGCCCAACAGCTGTCGGAAGTTGTAAACAGTCACTGGAGTTCTGCAGGCTACAGGAGGCACAAATAAATTGCAGACCATGGAGCTACTCTCTATGTTAGCCTGTATAACCCAATTATAATTATCACTATCACCTTTTCTCCACTAACATATAGATGAAACATTACACAACTACATGGTATTCTGCATCACCCACATTGCAGGCATACCGGTATGTATTTGCCAAGGGGCTTTTTTAAAGGACAAGGAAAGTTAAACTAAAGAAGTAGGTAGAAATATTGTACATGATGTTTTGTGCTTCTGTACCAGCCCAAGGCAACCACA
Organism: Xenopus petersii; assembly: GCA_038501925.1. Taxonomy (NCBI): domain Eukaryota; kingdom Metazoa; phylum Chordata; class Amphibia; order Anura; family Pipidae; genus Xenopus; species Xenopus petersii. The sequence continues at coordinate 137,954,017 of CM076684.1, read as the reverse complement.
GCCCTTTAGCAGTAAAGATCTGTGTCTCCAAAGATGCCCCAGTAGCTCCCCATCTTCTTTTCTGCTGATTCACTGCACATGCTCTGTGCTGCTGTCACTTACTGAGCTTAGGGAGCCACGCACAATATACAGTACACATAGAATAGAAATGTCACAATATAAGGCTGATTAGTAATTAATACACATAATTACTACATGGCAGCACAGAAACCAGTGCAATTAGCATCAGAATTGAATAATCAGCAAACCTGTAGTACAGCCAGGGAAGCTCATTTTCTGCTGGATAATTAGTGACGAGCCCTAAGCTTAGCTTCTCAACAGCCAATCAGAGCCCACTGAGCATGTGAGTGTCACAGACACTTTCCAAGATGGTGACCCCCTGTGACAAGTTTGAAGTCCTGGATCATTGCTGCTATTGACAAGCTCAAACTTTAGCCTCGTGCAATAAGTTCACTATATAAAATATGACATTTTTAGCCACATTCATTTTTAGGGTTTAGTTCTCCTTTAAATATGTTGCAATATCGTCACATACCAAGGATAGAACAACAATTAATTTCTGTTGCATGTAAACAGAATGTGAGAAAGGTGAAGGGCACCTATATAAAGGGAATGTTTATGGTTTAAATATTTACTTTTCTATTCCAACTATATACAGCGTAGCCGTCCACCTGTCCAGTCCTCATAGAAACCTGAAGCCGTTTGTATTAAAAGAGAAGTATTTTTGTTTTTAGTAAGGCACCTGCCTGTCAACCTTCTTTACTCCTCAGGCCTAGGTGCAGACTGGCGAACTGAAAACTCTGCCATGACAATGTTTTTAAACTTTTTCCCACTGGTGATGTCACCGTAATTTATACTAATTTAAACAAATCATCAATGTTAAAGGGGTGGTTCACCTTTATGTTAACTTTTAGTATATTATAGAAGGGCTAATTTTGAGCAACTTTTCAATTGGTCTTCATTTGCTTTTTTTTTTTATAGTTAAATTATTTGCCTTTTTCTTTTGACTTTTCAGATTTCAAATGGGGGTCACTGACCACATCTAAAAAAACAAATGCTCTGTAAGGCTACAAATGTATTGTTATTGCTACTTTGTATTACTCATCTTTCTATTCAGGCCTCTCCTATTCATATTCCAGTCTCTTATTCAAATCAGAGCATGGTTGCTAGGGGAATTTGGACCCTAACAACCAGATGGCTGGAATTGCAAACTGGACAGCTGCTGAATAAAAAGATAAATAACTAGGGATGCAACAAATCCACTATTTTGGATTCGGGCGAACCCCCAAATACTTTGCAAAAGATTTGGTCGAATACCGAACCAAATTCTAATTTGCATATGCAAATTAGGGGGGATTTGCAACTTAGGATTCGCTTCGGTCGGGCAGAAGAATATGGCCAAATTCCTGCTGAAAAAGGCTGAATCCTGTATTTATATCAAATTAGCAGCCACAATCCTACACAGTCACATAATTGCCCAAAGTCTCACCTCCAGCTCCAAGTCCAGAGGTTCAGCAGCCGACAGAGGAATAGCAGCAATCTTGTTGATCTTGTAGATCTCATGGCCACCGGGAAGACTTCCAATCAGGGACTTCTGTCGGATTAGAAGAAGCCACCAGGGAAGATCTGAAACAAAAGAGTAGAGTGAGGGGGCTGTAAAACCTCATTAGTGGTTTGGGGGCAAGTGATTTAGCATTTTGTTTAGCAAGGTGAACTTTTAATGCAAAAAGGTATATTAATCAAGTGCCCAATATTGCTTGTACTTTATCCTGAATAAGATAAAAATTAATCCTTATTGGAAGCAAAACCAGTCTATTGGGTTTATTTAATGTTTACATGATTTTCTAGTAGTCTTAAGGTATGGGGATCTATATTAAGGAAAGCTCCATTATCCTGAAACCCCCAGATCCTGAGAATTCTGGATAACAGGTCCCATACCTGTAATGATAAAACAGTAGCTTGTACTTGATCCCAACTACGATATAATTAATCCTTATTGGAAGCAAAACCAGCCTATTGGGATTATTTAATGTTTACATGATTTTCTAGTAGACTTAAGGTGTGAAGATCCAAATTATGGAAATATCTGTTAACCGGAAAACCCCAGGTCAAGAGCATTCTGGATAACAGGTCTTATACCTGTAATAATAAAACAGTAGCTTGTACTTTATCCTGAATAAGATAAAAATGAATCCTTATTGGAAGCAAAACCAGCCTATTGGGTTTATTTAAGGTTTACATGATTTTCTAGTAGACTTAAGGTATGGGGATCTATATTAAGGAAAGCTCCATTATCCGGAAAAGCCCGGGTCCTGAGAATTCTGGATAACAGGTCCCATACCTGTAATAAAAAAAAAGGTGCTTGTACTTGATCCCGAATAAGATAAAATGAATCCTTATTGGAAGCAAAACCAGCCTATTGGGTCTATTTAATGTTTACATGATTTTCTAGAAGACTTAAAGGAGAAGGAAAGCTCCAAGACAGTTTATTGCCAATAGAATAGCCACAATAGTGCAAACTAGAATGCTATATTTATTCTGCAGAATGCTTTACCATACCTGAGTAAACAGCTCTAGACACTGTCTCTGTTTGTTTAGGATAGAAGCTGCCATATATGCTTGGTGTGACATCACTTCCTGCCTGAGTCTCTCCCTGCTCACTAACAGCTCTGAGCTCAGATTACAGTAGGGATGGGAGGAGGGAGGGGGAGAGGAGCAAACTGAGCATGCTCAAGGCCGTGCCCTGGAGGTTTAAGCTGAAAACAGGAAGTCTGATACAGAAGCCCATGAGTACACAATAAAAGCAAAGAAATGTGGTGTTTCTTTTGACAGAGGACCCAGAGCAGCATTACTTTGGGGGTTTACTGGTGTATTTATATAGACCTTTCTGATAAAGCTTACTTAATTTTAGCCTTTCCTTCTCCTTTAAGGTATGGGGACAGGGCAGCCATCAGGGGGGACAGGGGGGAGAGTTGTAGGGGGCCGAGGGTAAGGGGGGCCTGACCACGCCACACTTAATTGATTAGCCGGGCCCCCCCATCTGACTTCGGGAAGGCATGAACGTTTAAGGGGCCCTGGCCACCAATTTGCTTATAATGTGGAGGGGGGCCTGGCCACCAATTTTTTTTCTCATGTGGGGTCCTAGCCACCAATATTTTTTAATGGGGGGGCCCTGGTCACAAATGTTTTTTTCATGGGGTGCCCTGACCACCAATATCTTTTTATTTTTTATTAACATGTGGGAACCCTAGCCACCAATATTTTTTTTTGTTTTTTTACTGTGTGGTGGGGACACAGGCAGTGTAAAACACAAGGGCTCTGACATCAGCTATAATGTTTTATATTTGCAGAATTGTTTTCCTAATCTTGCTTCCTAACAGAAACCAGATTCTGCTCTACAATTTCCCCTCGGCGTGACACAGCACTAAAGAAAACAGTCTGATTATCCTCTACTGTCACATTCAATTTATTTAGCACTGAAAGCTACCCATTCGGGGGCACCTCAATAAAGTAGCTGAGAGGCATGACTATTAAAGTCAGAAATGGTTGGATATGGGCCCTATCTGTCACTAAACAGCTGCTGCTGCACATTCAGATCACTGTGCACAAGAGATAATATATGGACAATTGCACTGGGGCAATTTAGCACCTACGTTTAGAAATCAACCCCAGGCATTGGCTCTAACTCATTTTGTGGACTACCATAGAGTCAGGGCAAGATTTCCCCAAGACCATTAAATTATCCTGTGCACCAGGAGCAAGAATGAAAATGTACGGGGGGGGGCATGCCACCCCTAAAATGTGCACCCTAGACCTTGCCTCAAATCCAGGCCTTCCTGCAGCAAGTTGAGGGGCAGATTTATCAAATTGAAAATTTGAATTTTTAAATCCGAAGTTTATTTTAGTGCAATTCGATTAGGGAATAGTCCAAATTCGATTCGAATTTTAAAAAAAATTAAAAATTTGAATTTTGAAATTTATCATGTACTGCCCCTTTAAGAATTCAAATTCGACTATTCGCCATTTAAAACTTGCTGAGTTGGTGTTTTAGCCTATAGGGGACCTCCTACAATCAATTCAGAGTCATTTGGTGGACTTTTGAAAAAAAACATATTTTTATGTTTTTTTTTATAATTTCGAGTTTATGAGAGTTGATGAGAATTTTTAGAAACTCCCATAAACTCGAAATTCGACCCTTGATAAATCTGCCCCTGAGTGTTAGCCAAGTCATGGATAGGGTCACAGCATAGGCTTCTCTGCCTCTCTTCCCACCTTGCCCCAACTTTGGTGCTTCTGGCTTTAAAGGGATACTGTCATGGGAAAAAATGTTTTCCTCAAAACACATCAGTTAATAGTGCTGCTCCAGCAGAATTCTGCACTGAAATCCATTTCTCAAAAGAGCAAACAGATTTTTTTATAGTTCATTTTAAAATCTGACATGGGGCTAGACATATTGTCAGTTTCCCAGCTGCCCCAGTCATGTGACTTGTGCTCTGATAAACTTCAGTCACTCTTTACTGCTGTACTGCAAGTTGGAGTGATATCACCCCCTCCCTTTCCCCCCAGCAGCCAAACAACAGAACAATGGGAAAGTAACCAGATAGCAGCTCCCTAACACAAGATAACAGCTCCCTGGTAGATCTAAAAACAACACTCAATAGTAAAATCCAGGTCCCATTGAAACACATACAGTTACAGAGTAGGAGAAACAACAAACAGCCTGCCAGAAAGCAGTTCCATCCTAAAGTGCTGGCTCTTTCTGAAATCACATGACCAGGCAAAATGACCCGAGATGCACCTACACACCAATATTACAACAGTTTTATAAGGGCCAGCTTGTAGAGGGACTGGGACAAAGGCCTGATCTCGGCAGGTAAAAATGCTGGTGCAGAACTCTGAAAGTTGCAGGACTCTGAATCCACAATTAGGAGGTGCACAGAAGGGTTTTGGATGTTTTTTTTTTATTTTTTTACAGGCAATTTCGTACCAGGTTGTCTTTGTAACCTTTCATGAATATGCCCCTTAGTCTCCATTTCCAGAATTAATGCATTATTTTTGAAATAACATATGATTAGTTTATTTTAAGGGGTGGTTCACCTTCCAACACTTTTTTCAATTCAGTTGGTTTCAGATTGTTCATCAGAAATAAAGACATTTTCCAATTACTTTCTATGTGTGACCTTTTTTTCTAATATTGATGTGTAAAGTTCATTTTTTTCCCTTATTATGCGTTTCTAAAGCAGCTCTGGAAGGGGGGTCAGCGACCCTGTAACTAAATTGATCCATTTCTTATCTTTGTCCCTGCAGAGAAGAGTCTTTGCGTTTCATTAGAGGCAGCTGTTAGAATTGATACAATAGTTGCATTTATGTTCCCCATAGATCCTACTGAGAAATGTGTCAATTAATTAATTGTAGCGAATGGTAGAAATCAGCTGCCAGACTGAAATACCAGAGACAGGAACATTCAAATTTAAAGTTACGGAAAGCAATTGAAAAAAAAAAACAGTCTATATTTCTGGTGAACAATATCAAAATAACTGAACTGAAAAAAGTGTTTGGAAGGTGAACAACCCTTTTAAATAGGAAAAAAGGAGGTCAATTAAATGTCATGGTTGTTACAGTATTAAGTAAATTGGTGTAATCTGAAAATAAAATGGCACAGGTATGGGACCTCTTATCCATAATGGCAAAAGATGACCAAAGATGGTGCCCGTGAGCTCCACTGTATGATGAATGAGAATGATATTCAGAGACACTTTGTGGAATAATGTGGTGAAAAAGCAGGGAAGGGGACAATCTATGGTAGTGGGGCTTATCTTATTGGGTGGTTTAGTTCTCCTTTAAGTCTACTAGAAAATCATATAAACATTAAATAAACCCAATAGACTGGTTTTGCCTCCAATAAGGATTAATTATATTTTGGTTTGGATCAAATACAAGCAACTGTTTTATTATTACAGATAATTTTATTTTTTTAAATTGGATTTTTTTTTTTTTTTTTTTTTTTTAGATAAAATGAAGTCTATGGGAAGATGGTCTTTCCGTAATTCAGAGCTTTCTGGTTAACGGGTATCTGGATTACAGATCACATACCTGTATGTGTTTCTTTGGGGGGTTCTGGACCCTGTGCCCATACATTGTGGTTCCCTGTTAAACATGCTGCCCAGGATCAGCATAGCAAATAGACAGCAGAATGGTTGTTTGGATTCCTATATTATTTCCTATATCACCCCCTGCGTGCAAAAGTCAATGACCCTACCAACCAGATAGCAATTAGTGATGTGTGGGCGAACCCGATACCCGCGGGTTTACCCATGGGTCAGGCGGGTTTGGGTAGACCTTGCACTGCTCTTGAATGCCGGCTTCCGACTTTATAGCAGTGCGTTTGCTCGCCCCTTCCCTTTTGTAACATCATAGGCAGGGCGGGCATATAAAAGGAACCCAGAAGTGCGGGCTGAAGGAGGGCAGGTTAGGGTCAGGTGCGGGTCGGGAAAACCCTGACCCCCACATCACTAGTGGGCCGACCTGAAACCCACGTGGCGCACAAGTTTACGGGTGGGTTTGGATCGACTTGCGCACAATGCCTTCGGGCTGTGGGTAGGTGTGGGCTGAATTTCTACTGCCCCACTTCTGCCTCCATGTTCTTCCATGACATCATAGTGGGGCAGGTATATAAATGAAAGAGCGCACTGCGTTAGGGTTGGGTGCAGGCGCTGCTGGACTGGGTTTGGGTCGGGCGCATGTCTGCTTTTAGTTGACCCGCACATGACTAATAGCAATATAAATGCAATGCAGTTTACCCGTAAGTGGATGGCTGCAAAAACTGCAACTGCAAACTGTCTTCAAATTTATTTTAATTTTTTAAAAACAGCTACAGAGCCCCATAAATATGTGTATTACATAAAGCTGAATTGCAGAGTTGAGCCTGGCTAGGAGGGGATTCCTACAATGAGAAAACAGGTCTGCAACTACAGAAAAGCTTTAATGGTATTCAAGTTGTAGGTGGCAGTTGCTCGAATTCTGCCTGTGTTCTGGAAGACGGCAAATGACTTGGTGGTGACCACTGTCATCTGCAGACCAATTCATTTTTTCCCTAGAATTATTCAATATGATTATCGCTTATTTATCTAGGGCTATGACGTCACGCAGAGCTTCAGCACCCACGTAGGTTACAAGCTAAGGTCCCTATCACAGCCATGCACTAGGGTCAATTTAATCAGGAGCTGTGTATATTCATTTTCACCCTATATGTAGGTGGCGGAAAGGAACGAGGGATAATAAATGAAATAATAATGGCGAAGGCCAGATTTAGATGATTATCTGACACCGTCTGTTTTCAGAATTTCACAGCTGCTCAGCGATTTTAGCAGAGCTATTTTTATTCGGCTCCCGGAGGAAATCACAGCAGATAACAGGCAGTAGATTATCCGCACAAAAGGACAGTAGCAGCAGGGCCTGGTTATTATTGCCCGGGTCAAATCATTTCAGTTTCCAGATTTCCGGCCACGTCGTATTATGGCTTTTAAAGAAGATAAATGTTCCGGTAATATCAACGGCTACCGGTAAAAGAAAACATTTAAAAATGTCATGGTCTGGGAAATTCCCAACAAAAACCAGGATTTTTTTTTGTGCTCATTTTTAAATATCTCTGAAAAGTCAATAAAATGTTTGTGTGACACCTTATGACTAGTCCCATTGTTTATCTTAAACGTCGTTTATTAGTTTTACAGGTGTAAATAATAAAAAAAAAAACTCATCATAAAAATGAGGGTGTTTGGGGGAGGGTTTTAGGGCACCTATCAGAAGATATCAGAAGATAGCCTGAACTTCTGGTGGGGGAAACCGGTATACTCCCCTGGTTCTTTAAAGGGATACTGTCATGGGAAAAAAAAAACATTTTTCAAAACACATCAGTTAATAGTGCTGCTCCAGCAGAATTCTGCACTGAAATCCATTTCTCAAAAGAGCAAACAGATTTTTTTTATATTCAATTTTGAAATCTGACAATTTCCCAGCTGCCCCAAGTCATGTGACTTGTGCTCTGATAAACTTCAATCACTCTTTACTGCTGTACTGCAAGTTGGACTGATATCACCCCCCTCCCTTTTTCCCCCCAGCAGCCAAACAAAAGAACAATGGGAAGGTAACCAGATAGCAGCTCCCTAACACAAGATAACAGCTGCCTGGTAGATCTAAGAACAACACTCAATAGTAAAAACCCATATCCCACTGAGACACATTCAGTTACATTGAGAAGGAAAAACAGCAGCCTGCCAGAAAGCATTTCTCTCCTAAAGTGCAGGCACAAGTCACATGACTGGGGGCAGCTGGGAAATTGACAAAGTGTCTAGCCCCATGTCAGATTTCAAAATTGAATATAAAAAATCTGTTTGCTCTTTTGAGAAATAGATTTCAGTGCAGAATTCTGCTGGAGTAGCACTATTAACTGATGCTTTTTGAAAAAAAACATGTTTTCTGATGACAGGATCCCTTTAACATGCTGTAGGGCATGAGTAGGGGGAAATCTATTTTTCTGCCATTTTATATTTAAATCTCACCACACCATCTATTTGTCAAATATCACAAGTCGGTGTTTCAATGATAACAATGGGGACTAAGGGACACCCCTGTCTTGTGCACCTCCATCGGTTACCAGAGTACATTTATTTAGTACATCTGTAATACATATTTTGTATACATGCCATGCCTAGTCCTATTATACCTAAGAAACACATCCCAACCACCCCCCAAATACTTTGTATGCCAAGGCAATATCTCTACATCTATGGCCGGTTTCACTATAGCTGATCACTGGAAATGATTCAATTGAATGTTGACTTCAATTGACAAATAGGACTTCCCCATAATGGCTCTCTATCGGGAGGTTGGCAGCCACATCACTTCTGGTGTGTGTGTGTGTCTCCCTGGCAGCCGGTGGCCACCAGGACTAGACTCATTTCTAATGCTCTTGTGCAGGGGTGACTATATGGAGTGCCTCTGGGCTTTTAAGGGGTGGTTAATGATGTGGCTGGGGAGGGAGCAAGGGGCTATGGTATAAAAACAGCGGATAGGGGTGTTTAGAACCATGTCTCAGAGGTGGCACAAAGTCAAACCACAATTTTTTTAAACTGCCAATTAAGGTCTTTTTAAATCTTAAAAATGTAAAAAAAATTTCACTAGAAAACTCAAATTTTTAGAGGAAAAAAACTTTTATTATTATTATACCACGATGCATCAAAAAGCCCAAATCCCAAAAATCCACCATCTCAGACCTGTAGAGGTCCTGTATAAGTCAATGGGAGTGGCACCTATGTCAATTTGAAGTTTTAATGGCCTGATAGTCTGAAAGTCAGACTTTTTGGGGTTTTCGGGTAAAAATTCGAAAAATTTGAGAGATTAGGGAAAAAGTCCAAAATATTAAAGCAATTCTGGAAAAACCCTGAAAAATTAAAGCAATTCGGGTTCCCCCCCTCATTTTATTGTGTTTTTTTTGCAATCCAATTTAATCAAGTTTTTTCATTCCATTCTGTTCCCCCTATTCCCTGTCCAAGCAATGGAGGTAAGCATTGGGGGGGAGGTAATCAGGGAAGAAGGCATCAGGTCTGGTACCTTGGGAGATGTCAGCAGGACCAGAAGCACCTTGAGTAATTCACAAATCAAAAATATAACAAAATTAATATCAGTTTTAAACAGAATTAAAAAGGCTCCTTACTACATAAAAGCTTCCCGTTCAATGAAAATTGTGCTGATTAGAGTATTGGTTGTAACTTGTACCAGTAAGTTCTGCTGATAGTAGGGGGTTAGTGCTGGCTCTGTGCTATTTGCAGCTAGAAACTAATCATCAGCAGCAACAGAGATTATGTAAAAGTAGGTCTCCCTGATGGATTTCCCATGGCTTTGTAGCTAAGCAAATGCAAAATGGTTACTTAGGGAGCAGCGGGGATATGCTGAGCCGAGTATGATTACTTCAGCCGGCGGAGCAAATTAAGTTTCTGTAATTACAGACAAAATTAAAGAGTTGAGCACCAACGCCGCAGTCTGTGATGGAAACTGAAAGCAGAAATCCAAGATGCTGAAGTTTCATATCCTCTGTATTTATCTGATGGAAGTCGTGCTTCGTAAGGGGGAAATAAACAGCTTAGTTTCCCTTTATTTTCCTGTATGTCATAATGCTCATTTCCTCAGACTGGGAAATACACAGCCCTGCCCAGAGATGGTATAAAATTGGTGTGAACACTGCACGTGACATCATTAAACAGACATGTTCCTGTACTAAACGTGTTCGAACACAATCAATGATGTCACAAAACCAAATAAAATAAAATGACCATGAACATCTTTCAATTTTTCGTGTATGTTAAAATTAAATGTACTTTCATTACGCAAAGAACGTTTTAGGATGGAGTCTCCTTTTTTTTTTGAGAAATATTCAGATTAAAAAAAGCCTTTTTTTTAACAGTTGTAGGCAATTATAGATGTGGATTTCCCGTCCCAATTAGCAGGCTACATCTTGTTTTCAGCGTTCTGCCCTTCTATTGTGCCAGTGACTTGGTGACAGTACCAGATGGTATTAAATTCTATTGGCTTGAGTGCCACAACAGACTTAGTTCAGAGACTACCACCTCAGATATATTTTAATAGCAGATTATAGGTGGGAAGCCATGCAGATTTAAAAAGACCCAAGTCTTTGTTTTACAGCAGGACAGTAATAGCCATATAGGAAAAAGAATATATGTGCATGATTCTATAGGGTCAATATGCCTTCATTTTTTTAATTGCTATTATGTATTTGTCAAATGGAAACATTGAGTGTGGTCATTTATATCTTATTTTGTTTCCAAGCATCTGTGGGTTCTGGCAAATGCCAGAGGGGCTGCTGTATGGTTCCATAGAAAGTTACCATATAGTGGGCTGGTTGGGGGCTGTCTGGGCTGGTAGGGGGCTGTTTGGGCCTCTGCATACTTGGAATGGCAAGGCCTATTTTGACTCCCAGTCCAGGCCTGTCCGGAGGGATATTATTGGCTGAGCTTGCAGTTTCAGTCTTGCCTTTCTTTGGCTGCCGGTTATTCATTTTGGATGAAGAACAGAGTCAAAACATGCGGATTAGCCTAAGGGTAAGGACACACTGGACGATTTGTCGCCAACGTTTTAAAAAAGTAAATCACGGCGACAAGACGATCGTCTTTTTTGAACAGATGATTCACAGCGACTATTGGCACAGAGCGATTTGTATCCCATTACTCTGTGCGGTACGTGCTCCACCCAAACCGAAAACGGTTTGTGCTTCCCGCTGTAACCTGGCGCAGGCCCGGACTGGCAATCTGTGGGTTCTGGCAAATGCCAGAGGGGCTGCTATAAGGTCCCATAGAAAGTCAGTATTTAGTGGGCTGATGGGGCTGTTTGGGCCTCTATGTGGACCTCTGTGTACCTGAAATATCAGGGCCTATTTGAATTTTCAGTCCGGACCTGACCTGGCGTCTTTGCGTTCTTGCATCATTGCGTTCGCATTGTAATTTGAATACAATTGCTGCTACTTATCTGTATGTGTGTGCGTGTCTAGGAGATTTCAGTGCTTTTCTAAGTACATGCTATTTCTGATAAATCGCTCGGAAAAGGGTCTCGGTGCGTTTTGGAGCTACAGGCGATTCACAAACGCGCTGTGGGCACAGGAGCTGACGTCTTTCATTTGTTTTTGTTCAGAGACAAAACGAGCGTTATGTCGCCGCGATTTTTGCTTTTTAAAAACGTTGGCGACAAATCGTCCAGTGTGTCCTTACCCTAAAGGTGGCCATAGACGTTACAATTACGATCTTTCCTGGATTCCAGGAAAGATCATTCGTTTCAATACACACGTGTAGAGCTGAATGGTCAGATATATATATATATAGAAACAATAGAATTCTACCTCTATCTGATGAATTCAGCACTAACAATGGCTGATGTTCGGGTGCCTTCAAAGGAGCCCAATCAAAATTTTACAACCAGTATGATCGACAAGTCGACCGATATCCAAGTCCGCTGCTGATATCAGTCAACTTGTCTCCTGAATATAGTTTGTGGCCATAAACACATATGGCCACATAATATCGCGTTGAAACTAATTTATGTACGATATTCAGTGGGTGTATGGTGGGAGATGAACCGACCGATATCGAAAGACGACTCGGATATCTGTTGGCTCATCCTTCAGGCTGTCTGGAAAATTTTGATCGGGCTCCTTTGATCGGCCATTGTTAAGGTGGACATAGACGCACAGATAATATCGTACAAAACGAATTTTTGTACAATATTCAGTGTGTGTATGGTGGGAAAAGAGCCGACCGATATTGGCAGAAGACTTAACGGTCGGCTCGTAGATCGGGCTGGATGGAAAATATTTATCGGGTGCCTTTGAAGGCACCTGAACATCGGCCATTGTTAGTGCTGAATTATCAGATAGAGGTAGAATTCTATTGTTTCTATATGTATATCTGACCATTCAGCTCTACACGTCTGTATTGAAATGAACGTTCTTTCTTGGAAACATCTTTTTCCAGGAAAGATCGTAATTGTAACACATCCATACCCGAGAGTTGGCCAGATGTCGATCGGCAGGGGTAAAAATTCAAAAAATTCCCGCGATCCGATGGCCAGAATAACTTTTATGATCCAATCGTTGAGCCTTAGGGCCCACGATTGGATCATGGTGGGTATATTGGGAGAGATCCGCTCGTTTGGCCACATTGACAAACAAGCGGATCTCTCTGTTGTATGGACAGATTAATGGGATTCTGTCATGTTTTTTATGATGTATTTTTTATTTCTAAATGACACTGTTTACACAGTAAATAATTCACTCTACAATATAAAATGTCCTTCCTGAGCCAGCAAGTGTATTTAGTTGTAATATTGGTGTGTAGGTGCATCTCAGGTCATTTTGCCTGGTCATGTGCTTTCAGAAAGAGCCAGCACTTTAGGATGGAACTGCTTTCAGGCAGGCTGTTGTTTCTCCTACTCAATGTTACTGAATGTGTCTCAGTGGGACCTGGATTTTACTATTGAGTGCTGTTCTTAGATCTACCAGGCAGCTGTTATCTTGTGTTAGGGAACTGCTATCTGGTTACCTTCCCATTGTTCTGTTGTTAGGCTGCTGGGGGGGGAGGGGTGATATCACTCCAACTTGCAGTACAACAGTAATTGAAGTTTATCAGAGCACAAGTCGTGACTGGGGGCAGCTGGGAAACTGACAATATGTCTAGCCCCATGTCAGATTTCAAAATTAAATATAAAAAAAATCTGTTTGCTCTTTTGAGAAATGGATTCAGTACAGAGCAGAGCTATTAACTGATGCATTTAAAAAAATATATGTTTTTTTTCCCCCCTGAATGTATCCCTTTAAGTCTGTTTCACCTTCCGCCCTGTATCACAAGAGATGGGGCAATGCCTCTCTCTGTATAACAAAGAAATAAAAGAATAATGGGTGTGTTGGTAATACAGCACTGCTGGCTGGGACTAATCAGGTAATGTCCTTGAACATTTCCAAAGTCACAAATATTTATTTTGAGCAGCTATCTGATAGTAAGTGACAAGCGTAGCAAGCCTGTTAGGTCTGTAAGCTGAAGGTGTTTGGGACAATGAATGCTCTAGTTTTGCTGGCAAGTCAGAATCAAGACTAACTGCACTGGGCTGCTAGATAGAATGTTTTGATGACAAGCTCACAGCCTTCCCCTCTAACCCTTCCATTCAGGTCTCTCCTTTATAGACCTCTGCAGACTTGCCAGCCTGGTGTAGCTCACAGGCACTGGTTTCAATTTCCTAAGCAGCAGAAGATTAACAGGAAATAAGTGGTACAGAAAAGGTGCTCCTTGCATGCCTTCACGAATTCAAGTTCTATCATGCAACACATACAAATTATGGGTTAGTGGGAGGAGCCTCTAAAGTGGACCTGTCACCCAGACACAAAAATCTGTATAATAAAAGTCATTTTCAAATTACACATGAAATCCAATTTCTATTTTTTTATTAAAGCATTCATAGCTGTTGTATACTCATTTAAAAAACCAGTAACATCAAAAAATTTTTTTAAAAAAATTCGTTCCTATACAACGAAAAAAAAAAACACCAACACAAATTAAACTTTAAAATAGCAAAGCCTTTATTAAGAAATAACAGAAACTCCACTTCCTGTCCCCTTCAGAAAAGGAGAATGGGCGACCATCCATCCAGCGGCTCTCGATTTCTCCTCCCTGGCTTGCCTCTCCCTCGCTCCTCCAGCTCATGCCGCTCTCAGACGTGGCCACACTGACACTGCGGGTCTGGGACTGAGCCAACAGCCTCTCCTCCCGTTCCGGGCTGAACCAGTCGCTGCCCAGCTCCTCCACCACCTCCGGCTCCAGCCCGCAGTACTGGAAGAAAGATTCGAACTTAGAGAAGGAGCGGGAGCTGATGTCGGACTGGGATCGGTGCAGGCAGCTTCTGGAGAAGGAGTCCACTCGTTCCTTCCCCGGGAAAAGCCTTTCCGAGGGGCAGGGGAAGCGGTCATCATGGGGCTGCAGGATGACACCTCCGGGGGGCTTTTCTTTTAGAAACAATCTCCGCACTAATTCCACCCCAGCCGGCTCTGGCTGCTGTTGCCCTTCACCTTGGTTTTTGAGCCGGTAGAGTCTAATTACTGCTGCCCCTGCGCACCGGCACAGCGCGCACAATCATTTTCCATGCCAGTGTCTGGCAGAAAAGGGGTGCGCAGACTTTCCCCAGCCTATTCCCTGCTCAGTCCCCGCAGCGACCCCACCAGAGAAGCGCTGTGACCGCAGTGGAGCAGGAACAGCACAGGGGTCGGACATGCAAGGGAGTTGGGAGAAAAGTTTCCAGGGGGCAGCCTGTTTATGGGGACAGCGGCGGTAGCAGCGCATGGGGCAGCCGGGGACCCCCGAGGGAGCTCGACAGCAGCAGCGGCAGTTACCAGGGCAGCCAGCAAGAGGGCAGACTGGGCCAGGAGGGCACGGTGCCTGTGTGCAGGGGCAGCAGTAAGAGACTCTACCATCTCAAGAACCGAGGTGAAGGGCAGCAGCAGCCAGAGCCGGCCGGGGTGGGATTAGTGCGGAGACTGTTTCTAAAAGAAAAGCCCCCTGGAGGTGTCATCCCGCAGCCCCATGACGACAGCATCCCATGCCCCTAGGGTTGCCACCTTTTCTGGAAAAAAATACCGGCCTTCCTATAAATTTTTCTTTTGTCCCTATTCATAACATTGGGATCACTGGCCTTCCATTATATTTATATTTATTCCCTATTTATAACATTGGGATCATATCACTGACCTTCCTATATATTTATCTTTATTCCCTATTAATAACATTGGGATCACTGGCCTTCCTATATATTTATCTTTATTCCCTATTAATAACATTGGGATCACTGACCTTCCTGTATATTTATCTTTATTCCCTATTAATAACATTGGGATCACTGACCTTCCTATATATTTATCTTTATTCCCTATTAATAACATTGGGATCACTGACCTTCCTATATATTTATCTTTATTCCCTATTAATAACATTGGGATCACTGACCTTCCTATATATTTATCTTTTTTCCCTATTAATAACAATGGGATCAAACATCATTTTTACCGGCCAGGTGGCAACCCTACCTGCCCCTCGGAAAGGCTTTTCCCGGGGAAGGAAAGAGCGAACTCCTGCTCAAGAAGCTGCCTGCACAGATCCCAGTCCGACATCAGCTCCCGCTCCTTCTCCAAATTCAAATTGTTCTTCCAGTACTGCGGGCTGGAGCTGGAGGTGGTGGAGGAGCTGGGGAGCGACAGGTTGAGCCCGGGCCGGGAGGAGAGGCTGTTGGCTCAGTCCCAGACCCGCAGTATCAGTGTGGCCACGTCTGAGAGCGGCATGAGCTGGAGGAGCGAGGGAGAGGCAAGCCAGGGAGGAGAAATCGAGAGCCGCTTGATGGATGGTCGCCTTTTCTGAAGAGGACAGGAAGTGGAGTTTCTGTAAGTTATTTCTTGATAAAGGCTTTGCTATTTTAAAGTTTAATTTGTGTTGGTGTTTTTTTTTCGTTGTATAGGAACGAATTTTTTAAAAAAATGTTTTTGATGTTACTGGTCATTTAAACATCTCAGCTGTCAAATGCCCTGGGCATAGAGGAGGGGCAGACAATTACTTTCACTTTCCATTCAGCACTTCCTACATGTCACTGCTCTCCCCACATTCCCCTGTTCTCTTCACCATTTAATTGTGTAACCAGGACATGGGGATGGACATCAGGTCCCCCATTCTGGTGCACAAACAAGATTGTGAGATGATACAAGACTTGTCTTAAACAGTGTCCACAAAATGGCTCCTGCCTGCTTGTTATAATTATGAACTCCTAGACTGAAGGAAACAAGATTCAAATAATTTATATGGTGTAATTAAAGTTCATTTTGCTTGACTAATGTAATAAAATAGGATTATGAATAATTTGTTTGGGTGACGGATCCCCTTTAACAAGTAAGTTATAGGAGGTGTCCCTTCCACCATTGGCTCAGCTATACAATAACTCGTAATAACAAAACAAAGTCTCCTAAAACCCCTGGTCCCAAAAATGTTGAATAACAAACCCAATACCTGTATCTGCTTTCTACCGCTCTGCTGCATTGCCACCGCCTTACCCCCCCCCCACATTGTATCTATAATCAAATGCCTTTAAAGGAGTTGTTCACCTTTAAATTAACTGTTAGTATGATGTAGAGAGTGATGCAGTTGGTTTTCATGTTTTATTATTTGTGGTTTTTGAGTTATTTAGCTTTTTATTCAGCTGCTCTCCAGTTTGCAAGTTCAGAAATCTGGTTGCTAGGGCCCAAATTCCCATAGCAACCATGCACTGATTTGATCAAGAGGCTGGGATATGAATAGGAGAGGCCTGAATAGAAAGACAAGAAATAAAAATGATCAATAACTATAAATGTGTAGCCTTAGAGATCATTTATTTTTAAGATAGGGGTCAGGGACCCCATTTGAAAGCTGGAAACAGTCATAAGAAGAAGGAAAAATCATTCAAAAACAATGAAAAAGAAAAAATGGAGAATTGAAAAGTTGCTTAGAATTAGCCATTCTATATAACATACTTAAAGTCAACTTAAATGTGAACCTCCCCTTTAACTCTGACCCCATTTATATCGATCATTTATGCCCTTGGGTAGTCAGGTGTCAGGCTTCTCACAGATCTACAAACTGAACTGCAACGTAAAGCTAGCACATTTGCAGAGGAGAAATACACAAGCACCTCGGCGATCAAGAGAAAACAGGCTTACTATGGAATCCAGCATTGTCCGGTCTATTTATATATTGTGCACTGCTGGCTCTGACTCCTAAACCAATGTAGCAAAAGCCAAACAATTAACACACCTGGAGGAGACTCAGCAGTACAAAAGTACAAAGTTTCTAGCTTAATTGGCTTTTGGCAGAGAACCCAGAATACATGGCAACTGCACTTAGATACATTTGTTGCAATTTAAAGGGATACTGTCATGGGGAAAACATTTTTTTTTCAAAACGCATCAGTTAATAGTGCTACTCCAGCAGACTTCTGCACTGAAATCCATTTCTCAAAAGAGCAAACAGATTTTTTTATATTCAATTTTGAAATCTGGGGCTAGACATATTGTCAGTTCCCAGCTGCCCCAGTCATGTGACTTGTGCCTGCACTTTAGGAGAGAAATGCTTTCTGGCAGGCTGCTGTTTTTCCTTCTCAATGTAACTGAATGTGTCTCAGTGGGACATGGGTTTTTACTATTGAGTGTTGTTCTTAGATCTACCAGGCAGTTGTTATCTTGTGTTATCTGGTTACCTTCCCATTGTTCTTTTGTTTGGCTGCTGGGGGGGGGGGAAGAGAGGGGGGGTGATATCACTCCAACTTGCAGTACAGCAGTAAAGAGTGATGAAGTTTATCAGAACAGCTGGGAAATTGACAATATGTCTAGCCCCATGTCAGATTTCAAAATTGAATATAAAAAAATCTGTTTGTTCTTTTGAGAAATGGATTTCAGTGCAGAATTCTGCTGGAGCAGCACTATCAACTGATTCATTTTGAAAAAAAAATTTTTCTCCCCATGACAGTATCCCTTTACATTGCAACAAATGTATCTAAGTGCAGTTGCCATGTATTCTGGGCTCTCTGCCAAAAGCCAATTAAGCTAGAAACCTTTTTCTGGCTGTTCAGTGCAGGAGATCAAAGAGAAAGTGGGAACATTTCTGTAATAATCTGGGACTGTGGGTTGAGCTGTCAAAATCGGGACTGTCCCATGAAAAACGGGACAGTTGGGAGGTACGCTTAAACTGTGTAATGAAAGTATATAGGGAATTTGCTTGGAATTATATTTTTTAACATTCTGAGGTAGAGTTCCCCTGTAAAATACCTTCTAAAACCCCTTGTGATAGGTCAGCATTATATATATATATATATATATATATATTATATATATATATATATATATATATATATATTACAGAGTAGTAATAATATTGCAACACTGTTTACATCTGACTTAATTCTCTGTTTGTCTTGTTATCAGCGGGTGACTTTCAAGCAACAGAACAAATGGCAACATGATGCAAGGGCAAATAAAACTATGAGTGAGTGACAGTGTTCCAAGCTCACTAATCCACGTGACTTTCATGCACTAAATCCCAATCTGTACTGGAGATAACGACATACATTAATGTATCCCAAAAACCTTACCAGTGTGAAGCTGAACCTTCCCAATAATCCCTTCGACCAGGCCCAAGCAGATTGGATTCCAGGCCAACAGTAAGTCAGTAGCTGTGGTGGGAAAAAAAATAAAAAATACTTTAAGGTTTTATTCAATTTTGCTATAAATAAACCCAAAAATATTCCTTTACGATAATGCAGGACTTATTTAATAATATGGAACTGAAACAAATCGCTGTAATTAGTTCTTTTACGATTAGTTCTCATTACGTAACAATACAAAACCAATGCAATATCTATATATATTGATGTATATTGATGAAGTTCTGCACTGCCCCTGCCCCTGCCCCCTGTCCCGGATAGCACAGGGGATATTGGGAACAAGCATCAAGATAATGCATTCGCAGCAACCAGTGATGGGCCAATTTCTCCCGTTTCGCTCCACCGAAAAATTTGTGAATTTCCAGCGAAAAATTCTCGAAACTCATCAAATGTGACGCTGGTGATAAAGTCAATGGGCGTCCGAATAGTTTTAATGTGCAACGGTTTTGACATGAGCGACTTTTCTGACGTGCGTCCTAATTTCACAAAACGTATTCGCCGCCAACGAAACGCGGAGATTTGCCACAAATTCGTGCCTGGCAAATTTATTCGCCCATCACTAGCAGCCATTTTTTTTAGAGCCTAAAAGTTGGCTTTTAGGGGGTTATTTATTATAGTAAAAAAAAAAAGTTTTACTAGAAAACTCAAGTTTTTCGTAGGGAAAAAAAAATTGGATTTTTTTTCATGATTTATAGTGATGTGCAGATCTGTCCCCTTTCGCCAAAAAAATTGCTAAACTATGGAAAAAGCCGCGAAACGGCAACATTTTGCAAAACACATTGAAGTCATGTTTACGCACATCAATTTTTCTCGCTCCAAATGCATGAAAGACAATGGCCGTTTTTTTCTTATGGCGACTTTTTTTGTCCTAATGCGTTAAAGTCAATGGGAGTTTTTTCTTTTGGCGACTTTTTTCTCCAAATGCATTAAAGTCAATGGGCGTTTTTTTCTTATGGGCATTTTTTCACGACAAATCTGCAAATTTGAAGTCGAAATTCTGCAGCGAATCTACAGCTGGCGAATAAATCCGCTCATCACTAGTGATCTATTATATCCCAATGCTGCAAAAAGCCTGAATACAAAAATCCTAGGCCCTTTGCAGCCTCACCACAAATCCGGACTTGGAGGTCCTGTATAAGTCAATAGGAGAGGCACCTATCCCAAATTTAAGCTATAGGGGCCTTTGGGTTTTTTTGGCAGAAAATTAGACTTCTTCTGGGTTTTCAGGCAAAAACTAAAAAAAAATAAGAGCGATTCGAGGAAAGATGCCCCAAAAATGTGAGTGATTCCAGTTTACATTTGACTTTATCAAGTTTTTCCGTGATCAGGTTAATTTGGGTTATTTTATTTATAAATAAGATCAAATTGAGCGTGGGAGTTTATTTCTGTGTTTTTTAAATAAATATGAGATAAATTTGGATTTTTGTAAATAACCCCACAAAGTAGGAATTTGTAACCAGTGGATCAGAACCAGATTATGGGCTGCTTGGGGTGGGTCTTCATGATCAACAAACTGACCTCCTTGAGCCACTAATATACCGCATGGAAATAGTTTGTTCTGATCAATGTAATGCAGCGTCGACTTACCCTTAAATCTCAATGTCCTTGGATCCGAGCAGAACATTAAAAAGGAAGTAAATAATTATTTATGGGATGATATAACGCTATAAATACTAAAAGCAAAGCTTGTTTTACATGAAGGTAGGCACCGGGAGTGCAATTTGATTTCTTGTTATGATACAGGAGAGTGGAAAAGATGATTTTTTCAGAGACAGGAGAGAGAGATACTTCCTGTGTGAATGAGAAATACATTTATGCTCAAGGGCATTGCTTCCTATAGCTGCTCAGAGGCTCTACTTGACTTACTACTGCCATTAAATTAATTCTAAACATGATGAATAATAATAGTGTGGAGGAGCTTACATTTTCCTATTCTTAAGAACAATGAAATGTTTGCTTTTGTTGTTTATCCTGCAGATAGATGAAAAAAGTCAATACTGATTGGTTGCCATTAGGGATGCACCAAATCCAGGATTTGGTTCGGGATTCAGCCAGGATTCGGCCTTTTTCAGCAGGATTTGGATTCGGCCTTTTTCAGCAGGATTTGGATTCGGCCGAATCCTTCTCCCCGGCCAAACCAAATCTGAACCCTAATTTGAATATGCAAATTAGGATTCGGATTTGGTTCAGTATTCGGCCGAATCTTTTACAAAGGATTCGGGGATTCGGCCGAATCCAAAATAGGGGATTCGGTTCATCCCTAGTGGCTATGGGTTACTGCCCACAGGCAAATATGTCCAGTGTTTATAAATGAGCCCTGCCGTGTCCTAGTGTAGCCCACAGCTTGAAATATAGGACTCCTGCTCTATAGTCTACTACATAAGCTTTTAATAGTCCAACCTACTAGTGATGTGCAGGCCGGCCCGATACCTGCGGGTCTGGGGGGTTTGGGTAAACCTCACACCCTCCTTTCTGGGTCGCGGTTCAGCTCTACTGACTGCTCTCCCCGCCCGCGACCTTACAAATGCCGGCTTTCAGACTTCCAAGTTCAACTTTTATAGACACGCGCCTGCGCGCCCCACCCCTTTGGTGATGTCATCGGCTGGGCGGGTCTGTGAAAGGAACTCGGGAAGTCGGGCTCGGATGGAGGGAGGACATGTGGAGGGTGCGGGTGAGGAAAATCCCAACCTGCACATTACTACAACCTATCGCATTTAAAGGCACATTTTATCAAGGGTCGAATTTCAAATTCATGCGAGTTTTTTTAAAACTCCCATGAACTCGAAACTTGACCAATCAAAATATAATATAAAAACAAATTCAATTTGCAATTTAAAAAAAACTTGAATGTCAGGAACGCTGCAAACAACTCCATACTGATCCCTGGACGTCTCCCGTTGACTTAAACAGCAATTCGGCAGGTTTTAGGTGGCGAATAGTCTTAAAGGGACAGAGTACGATAAATATTAAAAGCTTCCATCACTGTGTTCTAGTCCAACCCACTGCTTGAGATTAATGGGGTTGTTGGCTTTTTCAGCAATCTGGTTGCTAGGATCCAAATTACCCTACCTAGACTAGATAGAATTGGATTTGAAACTACGATGTGTTACTTTACGAAATGCCATCAGAATGTGTAAATAAGGCCTACTACTTATAAAAACCACCGCTATAACATAAATTAAAATGGCTAAAGCTCATACATGACTTTACAGAAGTGAATAAAATCAGTTATTTTATATATATCTCCACCGTAACTCACATCATTCCCCTCCCTCCAGCAGGGCAGACAGAATAGGTACACTTTATGGAGCGGGGCACCAAACAGTTAAAGCTCCATTAAAATTTCATGGTTTGAATTTCCAACAGAATTTAAGCCAAGGAGTAATGTGATAAGAAGATATGAAGCGTGAAGGAGCGGCGGATCTCTTTTGTGGCAGAGCCTTAAGTGTCCTATAAAATTAATATGTGCGGGAAAGAAATGAGTCCCGTGAGGAAGGAAACGAGGCATGGATGTCCTTCATGCAGCTGTAATCCAATTATTGGCAAATTATATAGGGGTTGATAAGTAGGGTTTAGCTTCCATTTATTTTGTTTTTAAATACACAATAAAGTATAAAGGCCGCCTTGCTGTGTGAGCGGAATATTCCTACTCTGTATACAGGGGTGTAACTATAGCAGCTGCAGGGGGGCCCAGGAGGTATAGGAGCCCCACAAGGCCATAATTCATATATTGATCATTTGCCCCAGCACAGAGAAGAGAATGGAAACATGGGGGCAGATTCCCTAAAGGGCAAAGTCAAGGACTTCCTCAATTTTTAGTGCAAAAGTCCCAAAAAAATGCTGCTGTCTTTTCCTTTTTTCTGAGTGATAGCCTGCAAAGGTCCATAAATTTTATTTGGGTAACCGGGTTCCCCCCTCCATTTTCTAACATATGGAACACAAACTATACAGTGGGCTCATGTGTAGGGCATTAGAACAACTCTATTGTCTTTATTAAGGTTCCCTGGACTGTAATGTATTTGCTGAAACATATATACGTCCATGTAACTTTATCATTTCCCGCCGTATGCAAATTCGGCCACAATATCGCGTCTTCGCTTGGTTTGCTGAAGAAACGCTAAATTCACCAGCGTTGGGCACCCTCGAATGTACGCCTGCCGATGTGTCATGATGGCTGTTCTTTTCCCAGAGATGCGACTCTTTTTCTCTATCCTTTTGGGAAAGGAAAATACATTTCTACGTGAATCCAAACTTATTCAACTCTGTTCAGAAGATCCATGACATTCGTATTAGTAATGTTTTAGCTCTGTACAGGATTCTGCATTCTAGATAAAAGGTCCCATACCTGTAAAAAAAATGCTTACTTTAACAAAGTTTTTGAAATAGATATTTACCCATTTTGGATTAGTCAGAACGTGTCTACTGCAAAAATATAGGGTTACATGGGGTCAACCTAGTTTTTGGGGAAAATAAAAGCAAAAAAAGACAAAAAAAGTCTCATTTTATTTTGTGGTTTCTAAATGCCACATGCTATTATAGTCTAGGCATTTTGGGTATCAAACTGTTGGGAAGACAGACGTGTGATCTTTCCATCTAAGGTCATGTAAGGGACAAAAGTAAAGTTCTTAGTAGATTCTTAATAGAAATTTCATAAAAACAGTAAGTAAATTTACTGCTAATGGCAATTGTACAGGTATGGGATCCGTTTTACGGAAACCAGCAGAATTACGAAAAGGCCTTCTCTCATAGATTCCATTTTATCCAAGATGTAAAAAAAAATTATTTTTTCTGTGTAATAATAAAACATTCGCTTGTGCTTGATCCCAACTAATATATAATTAATCCTTATTGGAGGCAAAACCAGCATTTTATTTAATGTTTATATGATTTTCTAGTAGAATTTAGCTATGAAGAGCCAAATTACAGAAAGATCCTTTATCTGTAAAACCCCAGGTTCCGAGCATTTTGGATAACAGATTCCATGCTCAGTAGAGTATAACTGTGGGCTAGAGTCCTGTGCGGAACCAATTTCTAAGACCCAGACCTGACCCCGCAGCCCAAACCGCAACCCGCATATTTACCCACTTTGATCCGCTACCCCGTCTGGACCCGCAACACGACCCGCAACCCGCCGACCACCATCAAACAGGAAGTGATGGTGCTGCAAACCGGTTACATCATCATAAGTGGGCGGACAGAAAGAAATTTTGTAAAACTTTAAGAGGAGTAAAAATATAAACAATATAAGATAATTTAGATGAGACCCACACCTAAAAAATCCTCCCCTCATTCTGCAGGGTGCCTGCTTTTTTTTTTTGCGGGTAACCCGCGGGTACCTGACCCGCTGCAGGACTTTATTCTATATAAGTGAAGAATCCGTATAAACGTGATGAATTCTGGAGGCAATGAGCTTGCCAAATCAACAGTATATTCTTGGATGTTTCTCTCCATTATGAAAATAGTTAACTTTTTAATTTTTTTTTTTTGCTATTTAAAGTCTCATCTCTTGATGTAGATTACAGAAAACGTTAGCTACATTTTGAACGCTTAGGTTGTCCTAAAGATATTGCTTTTTTTTTTTTACAAAGTAAATTTAATACTCCACCGGAACAAAAGGCACAAAATGCTCAAAATAACAAATACAAATAACAAAAAACTGAGTGGGAGTTTGCATTATGTTTATTCCTTCCCTTGTTTTTAGAAAACTATGTAAAGCACAAGTTAAAAATAATTCCAGTGCAGAAGTAAAACGCAGCAGCACACGCAAAATGCCCTTTTATAGTCACAAGGACTGATGACGGCTGTCAAGCTTCTTTGTTCAGCATTTGGTACTTCTGTTGCTATCATTGTGCAGAGCCATTGCGTTACGTCCAGTACATTTCAATACAGACAAGGGAGTAAATGATATGAAGAAGCTCAAGGGCCGTAAATAAATGATAAGAGCAGTGATGCCTCTCAGTGTCAGGGCAAAGCGTCCAGCAAGAAAAGAGCGAAGAACCACCAGGCGACGGGACAGGCTAAATCAAGGGAAAATTTGCAATTGCCATTTGGGAACTTTTAAAAATGGTGGACTAGATAGTTTTATGGGATCTCTCTGTACAGACTATGAGCAAACTAAGGAGGCTGTTCCTGCTGAATTGTGCTTAATACAGGGGAATACCTATGCTGCCATAGTTTTATGGCAGGGGTGTCCAAACTTTTGGCTCGCCGGGCCACATTGGAAAAAGATAAAATTGTCTGGGGCCACACATGACATACGCCAAAACATGTTTGATTTGTAAGAGTAAAGGAAATACACAGAAAAGAACTACAATGTCAGTTGGATAACCAGATGGAGCTATACACTGGAATATGGGACACCTGGATATTAAATAGACGTATTATTATATTATTATTACTAACTGGGCAATGGGCAGAGTCCCCCCTCCTCCTATTTCCTCGGGAACCAAGTGTTTCAAACTGGGCCGCATTCATATGCATCCTGGGCCGCATGTGGCCCTCGGGCCGCAGTTTGGACACCCCTGTTTTATGGGATCTTTCTGTACAGACTATGAGCAAACGTAGGGGCTGTTCCTGCTGAATTGTGCTTAGTACAGGGAATACCTATGCTGCCATAGTTTTATGGAATCTCTCTGTACAGAATGTGAGCAAACTAAGGAGGCTGTTCCTGCTGAATTGTGCTTAATACAGAGGAATACCTATGCTGCCATAGTTTTATGGAATCTCTCTGTACAGACTGTGAGCAAACTAAGGAGGCTGTTCCTGCTGAATTGTGCTTAATACAGGGGAATACCTATGCTGCCATAGTTTTATGGGATCTTTCTGTACAGACTATGAGCAAACGTAGGGGCTGTTCCTGCTGAATTGTGCTTAGTACAGGGAATACCTATGCTGCCATAGTTTTATGGGATCTCTCTGTACAGACTATGAGCAAACTTAGGGGACTGTTCCTGCTGAATTGTGCTTAGTACAGGGGAATACCTATGCTGCCATAGTTTTATGGGATCTCTCTGTACAGACTATGAGCAAACTTAGGGAGTGTTCCTTCTGAATTGTGCTTAGTACAGGGAATACCTATGCTGCCATAGTTTTATGGGATCTCTCTGTACAGAATGTGAGCAAACTAAGGAGGCTGTTCCTGCTGAATTGTGCTTAATACAGAGAAATACTTATGCTGCCATAGTTTTATGGAATCTCTCTGTACAGACTGTGAGCAAACTAAGTAGCCTGTTCCTGCTGAATTGTGCTTAATACAGGGGAATACCTATGCTGCCATAGTTTTATGGGATCTCTCTGTACAGACTATGAGCAAACATAGGGGCTGTTCCTGCTGAATTGTGCTTAGTACAGGGAATACCTATGCTGCCATAGTTTTATGGGATCTCTCTGTACAGACTATGGGCAAATTTAGGGGGCTATTCCAGCTGAACTGTGCTGAAAATAGGGGTATGTATTAAACAGCGGCAAAAGCCTCTGGCAGAACTACGGTAGTTCAAACAAAGAAAAAAACATCTACCCAAGTTCTCAGCTTAAAGGGTCTGGACTGAATTTCAAAATCAGACCCAGCAAATCAAGTACACAGAGGCCAGAACAGACCCCACACTCAAATATTTCCAAAGCACATGTGACTATAACATCTCCTTTATAACACAACCCTGCCATTAGAGATGGCATTAATAATAACCTCAGCAATGGCAGGAATTTTCTAGTTTCACATGTACAGGGGGGGGGAAGATATATAAATAAAGAATGCCAAAATATTAGGAAAACGCCACATTCGGGGGGAAAAAATTGCCTACACCTAGTTCTGGTCCTGCTTTTGTACCAAGAAACAGATCACTAGGAAAGTCCAATAATGTGATTTTGTGCCCAACTTGATCAATATCTAAATATTGTGAAGACAATTATTTTGGCCCCGGAGAGGCCCTATCAATAGATTCTTCCACCTTTAAAAGAGAACTAAAAAAAAAAAAAAAAAGAATATGGGTAGAATATCTGTATTTTATACACTGAATTTACTGTACCCCCAGAGGTTTAGTAGCCCTATAACAGTAATTATCCAGACCTTCAAATTTTTTCTACGGGGCTCCCTATCTTCTGATATTGTTTGATCGTTTTTCATGGGTGTCAGCGGCACTGCACATGCTCAGTGTGCTCTGAGTTCCTGGTAAGAATCCAAACTTGTCTCAAGTTATCAAAATATAAGCAGAAAGTGACATCACATCTGTCATAGAAGCAGATGCCACAAGGCTGTTTATTCAATTCTGATGCTAAATGCACTGGTTTCTGTACTGCCATGTAGTAATTATGTGTATTAATTACTAATCAGCCTTATATTGTGACATTTCTATTCTATGTGTACTGTATATTGTGAGTGGGTCCCTAAGCTCAGTAAGTGACAGCAGCACAGAGCATGTGTAGTGAATCAGCAGAAAAGAAGATGGGGAGCTACTGGGGCATCTTTGGAGACACAGATCTTTACTGCTAAAGGGCTGTGGTTGCCTTGGGCTGGTACAGAAGCTAGGGTTGTTACCTTTCCCCACTGGCCAATGACATCATGAGGGCAGGGTGGTGATGTTGTGGGCAGGGTGGTGATGTTGTGGGCGGGGTGGTGATGTCGTGGGCAGGGTGGTGATGACATAACAACTGGTCGATCGATCAATCAGTCAATCTTAGGGAATCTTGCCCAGTTTTCCAAATTAGAACTGGGCAGGCAGTTTTGACCCGGACAGCCCTCATGAAAACCGGGGCAAAATCAGCATGTCCGGGGCAAAACCGGGTAAAATCGGCATGTCCGTGGAAAAACCGGGTAGAATAGGGCCGTCCGGGGCAAATCTGGCCTGTCCGGGGCAAATCCGGCCTGTCTGGGGTAAAATCTGCCTGTCCGGGGCAAAACTGGGTAAAATAGGCCGTATGGGGCAAAACCAGCCAGTCCAGGGCAAAACCGACCTGTCCGGGGCAAAACCTGGTTAAACTGGCCTGTCCAGGGCAAATCCAGCCTGTTCGGGGCAAAACTGTACCGTTACCAACCCTACTAGAAGCCCACACTATAAGGTGCAAAATTTCTATGCTAATTCTTTGAGGTTTACTTCTCCATGAAAGTTTAAAGTTTATTAGAGCAGGGGAAACAACCCTGTTGTAGTTCAAGTACACGCAGGTGTGATTATTTCCCATACAAAACAACTTACAAGCAGAAATATTTACAAACAGTGCAGGTCTGCTGGACTTAAAAGACATGAATGTCTGGCACGGAAATCAAAGGCTTAAGGGTATTTAGGCCAGAAGACTAATGCTATTTCTGTTCTGAAGAGAAGATCCAAAGTAAATGTGGCGTGTTCCTAACGAGGTCCCTGGTTACGGATGTGTCACCATCACTACTATTTATTGCTCTGAGATTGGGCGACATTAACTAAGAGCAAATGGCAAGAAATCAACGGGGGCATGCTGTAAATATTGATGAATGAAAGCTGCCAATTTATCATACGCCCAATTATCAACAGCAACGAAGTTAAACAGAAAATGTGCTGTTAATGATCTATTTTGATGTAAATAGTATGATAGAATAGTCTTACCCCACACACAGAATATTTCTGGTAAAAACTGTCGACTAGGAAATTATTCAAATTAGATTCGAGTTTCTTTTTAAAAATTCGAATTCGATTTTTGAGATTTATTTACTCTGGCCCTTTAAGAACTCAAATTAGACTATTCTACACCTAAAACCTGCCGAATTGCTGTTTAAGTCAATGGGAGACGTCCTTGGATTCATTTGGAATTGTTTGTAGCCTTCCTGACATTCGAGTTTTTAAAATCCGAATCAATTTCGATTCGCGTGACTTGGGGCAGCTGGGAAATTGACAATATGTCTAGCCCCATGTCAGATTTCAAAATTGAATATAAAAAAAAAATCTGTTTGCTCTTTTGAGAAATGGATTTCAGTGCAGAATTCTGCTGGAGCAGCACTATTAAAGGGACCCTGTCATCGGAAAACATGTTTTTTTCAAAATGCATCAGTTAATAGTGCTGCTCCAGCAGAATTCTGCACTGAAATCCATTTCTCAAAAGAGCAAACTGATTTTTTTATATTCAATTTTGAAATCTGACATGGGGCTAGACATTTTGTCAATTTCCCAGCTGCCCCTGGTCATGTGACTTGTGCCTGCACTTTAAAAGAGAAATGCTTTCTGGCAGGCTGCTGTTTTTCCTTCTCAATGTAACTGAATGTGTCTCAGTGGGACATGGGTTTTTACTATTGAGTGCTGTTCTTAGATCTACCAGGCAGCTGTTATCTTGTGTTAGGGAACTGCTATCTGGTTACCTTCCCATTGTTCTTTTGTTTGGCTGCTGCGGGGGAAAATGGAGGGGGGTGATATCACTCCAACTTGCAGTACAGCAGTAAAGAGTGACTGAAGTTTATCAGAGCACAAGTCACATGACTGGAGGCAGCTGGGAAATTGACAATATGTCTAGCCCCATGTCAGATTTCAAAATTGAATATAAAAAAATCTGTTTGCTCTTATGAGAAATGGATTTCAGTGCAGAATTCTGCTGGAGCAGCACTATTAACTGATTCATTTTTAAAACTATTTTTTTCCCCATGACAGTATCCCTTTAACTGATTCATTTAAAAAAAAAAAAAAATTCCCATGACAGTATCCCAAAAAAATGATTCCAAATCCCATTTTATCACGTTAGTCAAGCAAAAATAACTTTAATTGCAAGAACAAATGACCCACATTTTGTTAGATACCTACCAGAAGTTTCCATTAACCTGGAGCCCCTGGATTGAGTACAGCTATGGGCCTGGAGTGCCCAATATCCTTTTTTCTCTATAGTTACGCCCGTTCTTACTTGGTATCAGTGCAGAAGAGGTATATTACTTTATTTTATTATTTTATGGTTTTATTTTATGTCTTCTTTTCTTTAAAACTTGCCTATGTAATCAATATGTTTATTCACCATGAGGTACGGACTTTCGCTCACAATGAAAGTATGTGTCAAAATATGTAATAGATTTTATTGTTTAAAATATATTCGTGTTGACATGTAGATCTGTGCTGTCTGATAACAATAACTGTCTGTACACAAATGCTGTTATAAACAATCAAAATTTATTGAAGTTAAAAAATAACTTTAATTACACTGTATAAATTATTTGAATCTTGTTTCTTCAGTCTGGGAATTCATAATTATAGCAAGCAGGCAGGAGCCATTTTGTATCATCTCAGAATCTTGTTTGTGCGCCAGAATGGGGGACCTGATGTCCATCCCCATGTCCTGACTACATAATTAAATGGTAAAGAGAACGGGGGAATGTGGGGAGAGCAGTGACATGTAGGAAGTGCTGAATGGAAAGTGAAAGTAATTGTCTGCCCCGCCTCTATACCTAAGGCATAGGGGAGGGGTAGACAATATTTGATTGACAGCTGAGACTTTTAAATGAGTTTACAACAGCTATGAATGCTTTAATATGAAAAGGACTTTTATTATACAGCTTTTTATGTCTGGGTGACAGGTCCACTTTAAGGTGTTTTCCACAGGGGCTCTGGTATATTATCACACTGCCCACCCAGGGTCCCTGAGCGATGGACCCCAAAGAATGGGACTCCAACTGATAGAACTGATCTAGAGTGCAGTCTTGACAAATGCCCCTGATCAACTCAGAAAACACCCCACAAGACACACAAGACTCCTGTACACTTTTAGTATCTTCTTATTCCTTGCACTACACCCAGAAAACTCTGAAACACATTCTGCTTTAGGTTCTTACAATCACAATCAGCAGTCCACTGACAAGCCCTCTGTATAATGCTTCTTATCACAAAACCTAACCAAGGCTCCAGTTGATGGAAAGGAGGGTTTTGTTTATGCAGAGACTTCTCAGTAGAATTACTGATTTACCTTGATTGCGCTCAAAAGGACACTTTTCACTGTCCAGTGAAATTGTTTTAAAAAAAAAAAAAAAAAAAAAATTTAAAAAATAATTAAATTTGTAAGAGATGCGATCATGTTAAAAAACAAAAGCAAATTTTTACCATATTATGTAATTTTCTGGTTAACACCAGTCTTTTGGTTTCCATAAGCAGCAATGAATTTTGTTGGAAATGGTTTAACTGCTTTCTCAAGAAATTATATTTAGTTTTTGTGCTTTTATGGGGAATTGCATTTCATGTTTCGATTCATTTTAGGTCAAGGAGCCTTGTGTTGCTTTGCAGCAGGAGTTATAGCTACACACAAATACCCACAGGTAAATATATATACCAAAATATCACCATGTGGATAGGTTTTTATGGAAACCACAGACAAGTTGCAGCATCAAAAACACTGGATCTGGGTAAGTGGTGCTGAATACACTTCTCTAGAGCTCGGAGATGTTCAACTAGAACAATACACAATCTCACTGTCTGGAAGGCTGGAAATTTAATTTAGCAAGATTTAAGCAGTGCAAACTGGATAAATATTACCCATGAGCCACACTCAAGTATAAAATAATGTTGGGGAAGCAACACAAGCATGCAAATAGTTCCTGGGGTGCCAAATAAGGGCTGTGATTGGGTATTGGTAGCCCCTATGTGGACTTGCAGCCAATGGGAGGCTCAGATTGGCAGTATACAAGTTTTTAGGCAACTAAAACTTTCCTTTAAAGGGGACCCGTCACCCAAAAAAATTATTCAAAATCCTATTTTATCACATTAGTCAAGCAAAATTAACTTTAATTACACTATATAAATTTTTTGAATCTTGTTTCCTTCAGTCTGGGAATTCAAAATGATAGCAAGCAGGCAGCAGCCATTTTGTGGACACTGTTATTAAGACAAGCCTTGCATCATCTCAAAATCTTGTCTGTGCACCAGAATGGGGGATCCGCTGTCCATTTCCATGCACTGGCTACACAATTAAATGTTAAAGAGAACAGTGACATCTAGGAAGTGCTGAATGGAAAGTGAAAGTAATTGTCTGCCCCGCCTCTATGCCCACGGCATAGAGGAGGGGCAGACAATATTTGATTGACAGCCGAGATTTTTAAATGAGTTTACAACAGCTATGAATGCTTTAATAAAAAATAGAAATTGGATTTCATGTTTAATTTGAAAAGGACTTTTATTATACAGATTTTTGTGTCTGGGTGACAGGTCCACTTTAAGTCAGGAATTTAAAAATAAGCATCTGCTTGGAGGCCACTAGGTCGTAGAGCAACATGTTCCTTATCAGCTACTGGTTGGGGATCACTGCTCTAGGTATTAGCTACAAATACAACAGGTTTGCTCTGTCCCTATTGTTGGAACAGCATATAAAATAAAATTGGAAAAAATGAAGCATTAGTATAGAGTCTTTCCCTAAAATGACTGAACATGTGTTACTGCATGATGCATTGGAACCGAAATACACGTTCATCACACTTTGCATTTATATTGATTTCCAGCTGAATTATTAACAACAAATGACACTTTAATATGTTCTGGGGATCGCTAAGAAAAACATACGTATTTGAAATGTAATGTTAAATGTTGTTTCAGTTTTAAAAAAACTAATTTAAGGGAGAAGTCAAGTACAGTGTATCAGTATCATAAATAACTATAAGGGGTAGATTTATCAAGGGTTGCATTGAAAATTCAAATTTTTTAGTTTTTTTATGGTCAAAACTGTCAAACTCGAGTTTTTTAAAAGAATTTGATTTTCGAGATTTATCATACTCTGGCCCTTTAAGAACTTAAATTAGACTATTTGCCACCTAAAATCTGCCGAATTAATGTTTAAGTCAATGGGAGAGGTCTAGGGATCAATTCTTGTTTCGAGCCTTCCTGAAATTCGAGTTTTTATTGGAGAAATCAAGTTTTTCAAAGTCTAATTGAATTTGATTCAAGTTTTCAGGTTGATTCTATTCATCCGAGTTTAATAAATTCAATTTTATTAATACATTTTGATTTTGAATTTCTAAATATCTATCCTTCCGCATATTCTATATTTATAGATTGTTTCTTTTATCACCATCTTTTATCACCATTGTGCCTTCCTTTATTTGAGATATAATTAATATATTATTGGAAGCAAAACCAGCCTATTGGGCTTATTTAATGTTTATATGATTTTTTAGTAGACTTGGGGCAGATTTATTAAGAGACACATTTATCAAGGGTCATTTATCAATTTTGAATTCATGTGAGGTTTTTTAAACTCCCCTAAACTCCCAAAAATTCAGAAAAAAATTTAAACTCAAATGAATATTCGCCAAGTAAAACCTGCCGAGTTTATGTACAAGTCAATGGTAGAGGTCAGTTGAGGCACTTGGAAATGTGAATAGCCTTATTGAGTTTTTTTCGGAGGGAAAACTCAAATCAAATATGAAATGAATACGAATCTAATTTTCAGATCATTCCTATTCGATCGAATATTAGACTTTCAATTTTTTCTTAAATAACCTCCCATTCAAGTTGTGAGTATATTCAAACTTATTAGCGTAAAAAAGAATTCACATGAATTTGAAATTGAACCTTTGATAAATCTGCCAATTAAGGTAGAGTCCTGCCGGGGGTCGGAAGCCCACGGGTTGCCCGCAAAAACCTGCGGTACCCTGTGGGTTGCAACTAGAATTTCGGAGTGGGTATAGACGCGGGTCGGCGGTTCTCTGGGTTTGCGGGTCGTGGGTCTTCTCAATAGCGAGTTTTATTCCTTTTTTTCTGATCATGTCTACTTCTAATGACGTCACTTCCGGTTTACAATGACAGCACTTCCTGTTTTACTCCTTTTTTCTGATCACGTCTACGTCTAATGATGTCACTTCCGGTTTACAAAGACAGCACTTCCTGTTTCTTGATGGTCAGCGGTCACGGATCGGGTTGCGGATAAGGTACTTGCGGGTCGGTTAGTGGGACCAAGCGGGTAAAGTATGCGGGTTCGGGTCGCGTTTGGGTTTAACAAATTGGTTCCAGCAGGACTCTACATTAAGGTGTGAAATTATGGAAACATACGTTATCCAGAAAACCCCAGGTCCCGCGCATTCTGTATAATAGGTCCCATACCTGTATTTGAAATAGGGATGCACCGAATCCAGGAATCGGTCTTTTTCAGCAGGATTCAGATTCGGCCGAATTCTTGTGCCTGGCCGAACCAAATCCTAATTTGCATATGTAAATTAGGGGTGGGTAGGGAAATCACGTGACTTTTCGTCACAAAAGAAGAGTTTTTCCCTCTTTTTTCCTTTCCTGTCCCTAATTTGCATATGCATATTGCTGTTTTTTTAAATGTATTATTGCTTATACTCCTTTTCCTGTCCTCAACTATTTATCTTTCATTTCAAAACAGCGCCCTTGTTCGTTCTATAAGGAAATGGCTTTCAACCATTTCCAGTGATTTTTTTATTACCCTGCATAATAATGCTCGTTTATATTACGCTTTACTTCCTCTTTAACTTTATACTGCGTCCTCCAAACCTATCTTCTTATGAAAAATGTTTTCTACTGAACAGTTCTTATTCCCTGGATATATGTGAAAGACTGAATCGGATCACGTCCCTCTCCCTTGTGATCCCAGGGACATTCTATTTAGAGCAGACAATACATTTAGTTGCTCTGCACTTTAACTCTCTGCCATTTGCAAAATGTTCTAAACCGTCCCCCAGATACTAAAATACTTTTGATTGACAGGGAAATAGAGGGGCAATTTCTAGCGTATCACCACCCACCGTCGGAGCTGGAAATCGCATTGGGTCGCAAAACACTCACAATTGTAAAGCTACTACTTTCGAGTGGTGCCTCCCAGAGCAGGGGATGGGGACCCTAAGCAGAAGTCTAGCATAGGCCAAACTGGGGCAAATGCCTATTGATGATGATGATTTTTTTTTTCTAACTTGCCCATGACCAATTCAGATACAGTAATGGGATCTGTTATCCGGAATCCTGATATCCAGAAGGCTCCAATTTACAGGAAGGCCAACTCCCATAGAATCCGAATAATCCAAAATGTTTAAATGATTTATTTTTTCTGTGTAATAATAAAACAGTAGCTTGTACTTGATCCCAACTAAGATATAATTAATCCTTATTGGAAGCAAAACCAGCCTATTGGCTTTATTTAATGTTTATATGATTTTCTAGTAGACTTAAGGTATGAAGCTCCAAATTATGGAAAGATCCGTTATTTGGAAAGCCCCAAGTCCCAAGCATTCTGAATAACAGGTCCCATACCTATATTATGCTCCCAAATATGGTCAAATTCTCCTTTAAAAGTTATATTGTCATGGGGAAACTGTTTTTCAAAATGTATCAGTTAATAATGCTGCTCCAGCAGAATTCGGCACTGAAATCTGTTTCTCAAAAGAGCAAACAGATTTTTTTATATTTCATTTTGAAATCTGACATATTGTCAGTTTACCAGCTGCCCTCAGTCATGTGACTTGTGCTCTGATAAACTTCAGTCACTCTTTACTTCTGTACTGCAAGTTGGAGTGATATCACCCCCCAGCAGCCTAACAACAGAACAATGAGAAGGTAACCAGATAGCAGCTCCCTTAACACAAAATAACAGCTCAAAACTATTGGTCAACTGCTGTAATCTATAAAGGCCTGTCAAAAAAGGGGCCAAAAACGCTGGAATATAGCCCCCAACTCAAAAGGGCACTTAAGTCAAAATCCAAAAGAATATATATTCCAAGTCATTCTCTCAAAGTTAAAAAATCACCTATGCCTATGAATAAGTGCCTGTGGGCACGGAGCACGTCTGTATGCCTGCTTTTTAATATTTATGCTGAATTTTTTTAACTTTGAGAGAATGAATTGGATTATATATTATTTTGGATTTTGACAAAATAACAGCTGCCTGGTAGATCTAAGAACAGCACTCAATAGTAAAATCCAGGTCCCACTGAGACACATTCAGTTACATTGAGTAGGAGAAACAACAGCCTGCCAGAAAGCAGTTCCATCCTAAAGTACTGGCTCTTTCTGAAAGCACATGACCAGGCAAAATGACCTGAAATGCACCTACACACCAATATTACAACTAAATACACTTGCTGGTTCAGGAATGAAATTTTATATTGTAGAGTGAATTATTTATACAGTAGAAATAAAAACTACATCATAAAAATCATGACAGAATCCCTTTAATATTTGGTTAGGCTGCTGGGCCTAATTAATGGACGTCAGAGAACAAGGTTGAAACAGACCAAATAAAAGCTTTTTTTTTTTTCCAGCCGAATCCCATAAGAGTGGATTTTGTGCCATACTGTCCCGTTTTAAGCTGGACAGTCTTGCTTTTGACAGCTCAACCTGCAGTCCCGGATACGTACTGATATGTCCCAAGTTTCTGTTTGATCTGCTGCACTGAACTGCCAGAAAAAGATCCAAAGTTTCTAACTTAATTGGCACTTGGTTGAGAGCCCATAATACATACTTAACATACTTTTGTAATGGTTTTAGATGGTTTTAGCAAAACTGTAATAACACATAAAAACCACAGAAATGTGTTCAGTATTTTATAACCTGCCAATTTTTGGGCGTGGTCAAAACAAATTTCGGTGTGCTACGCGCACCAAATCTGTTTGTCCCTCGTTCTGTTTCCAAAATGTTGGGAGGTATGAACGGTGCATCCCAAACTGCCATGTACAAATGCAAAATAGGTTAATTTTTAATTCTGGCCTTTCAGACTGCTTCACCGTGCAGCCCATGTTTTGTGATGGGTCGGCACCAATATAAATAGAGAACAAATTGAGCAAGACCAATTCTCATTGCATCCAGTGATGACCTCCATTCCTGTGGGAACAGACCTATTGGAAAACATTAGATCCATTTATGTGCAGTGGATTGAATCCATGGCAAACCTGTTTAAAATCCGCTGTGGGACCACCAAGTGTTTACGCATATATACCCTTATAAATGATTATTCCTTTAGGTGTCTAAAGAGAAGCCAAGCAAATAAATACACCAACTTATAGCAAAAATACAGTGGACCATTTCAGATATTCATTTATCTGCCTCCAGATATCAAATCAATTAACAGAAAATACAGATATGGATCCTGTCATCCAGAATGCTCAGGACCTGGGCCTTTGAATCTTCATACCTTAAGTCTACTAGAAAATCATTTAAACATGAAATAAAGCCAATAGGCTGGTTTTGCCTCCAATAAGGATTAATTATATCTTAGTTGGGATCAAGTTCAAGCTACTGTTTTATTATTACACAGAAAAAGGACACAATTTGGATTATTTGGATAAAATGGGAGACAGCCTTCTGGTAATTCCGTGCTTTCTGGATAACGGGTTTCCAGATAACGGATCCCATTAATGTATCCGAATTAGTCATGAGCAAGTTAGCAAAAAAAAAAATCATGATCATCTTTCATTTTCAGTTCATAAATGATGCATAAATAAATAATTTGTGCCAGTACACAATTAATTGTCAGCCAAACCACTGCATTTAAATATATATACAGCAATTACATGAAAGCTTGCTAGTATGTGGTGAAATAATTAAAAGAAGGGGCTAATTTCACTTCAATAAAGTCAGGAGAAGGATTCAGCAGGATTCGGTCCGGGATTCGTCTGTTTTCGGAAGGATTCGGTCCGGGATTCGTCTGTTTTCGGCAGGATTCGGTCCGGGATTCGTCTGTTTTCAGCAGGATTTGGTCCGGGATTCGTCTGTTTTCAGCAGGTTTGGCACGGGATTCGGCAGTTTTCAGCAGGATTCGGTCTGGGATTTGGCTGTTTTCAGCAGAATTCAGCTGTTTTCCGCAGGATTCAGTCCGGGATTCTTCTGTTTTTAGCAGGATTCGGTCTAGGATTTGGCTGTTTTCAGCAGGATTCGGTCTGGGATTCGGCAGTTTTCAGCAGGATTCGGTCTGGGATTTGGCTGTTTTCAGCAGGATTCGGTCTGGGATTCGGCAGTTTTCAGCAGGATTCGGTCTGGGATTTGGCTGTTTTCAGCAGGATTCGGTCCAGGATTCGTCTGTTTTCAGCAGGATTCGGTCTGGGATTCGGCAGTTTTCAGCAGAATTCAGCTGTTTTCAGCAGGATTCGGTCCGGGATTCTTCTGTTTTCAGCAGGATTCGGTCCGGGATTCGTCTGTTTTCAGCAGGGTTCGGTCCGGGATTCGGCTGTTTTCGGCACGGGATTTGGCTGTTTTCAGCAGAATTCAGTCCGGGATTCAGCTGTTTTCAGCAGGATTCAACTGAATACTGTGCCTAAATGAATCAAATCCTAAATTGCATATGCAAATCAGGGGCAGGAAAGGAAATCACACAACTTTTCGTCCGTAACTTGCATAACAAATTAGGATTTGTATTCCGTTCTTTCAAGAAGGATTCAAATCTATTTGCAAGGTAAGACTCATACAGAGAAAGACTTGGTTTAGATAAAGTAAAGCACAAAGCAAGATAGGCAGCCCTTGCCTCTCCATATGTGAAGCTGATTTTATATGGAGTAAAGTGGCTTCAAGTTTTTCAGAAAGAAGCCCAGAAATAATCAATAAAAAACACTGAGATTGAATTAGAAATCTGAGGCGGGAGCCTCTTGTCTATCCCCAGTCTGTCTGAAGTCCAGGACTGGCTACAAACCAATAATAGCCACTTGCACCTCACTGTTCCCTGGGCTGCAAGTAAGTGATAACTCCACGCCAAGACTGAATGGAAATTACATTTTAAACAACTTTCTAAAAAAAACATCAATTGAAAATGTTCAAGTTATTTCTAAATGTAATTCTTCAATATGAGCTCAATGAATAGGACTGAACATGCTTATTCCCTATTGTTCTAATCACAAAAAATATGTTTTTTTTTTATTTATTGAGCTACACAGGGTAAAGGGAAAATTGAAGCTGAAGTATGTTTGGTCAATAATTAGATTTCCCAGTGCACAAATAATCCCACTGTATTACAGACTTCTGCTTATCTGTCAGCAAAAGCAATGGGTGGCGGCAGAGGTTTGTTTATAGAGAGCTCATTAGTGCTAATTAAAGATTATATCAAACAGGTAATTTTGCAGCCCGGAAGGGAGATAATGTGAAAATATTCCTAAAGTAGAAGAATAAGGATCATTTTACATGTGGTGATCCGGCTTAATTCCAGGAAAATGTGGGAGTAGGTATGAATTAATAATTATTAAGACAGAAAGTGTTTTACATGCGCAGATCACTAGTGTTAGTTCCCATATAGTCTTTCTCAACAACAACAAGTGATGACTCGAAGTCAATAAGGAATGTCTCCTTACAGGTAAATATGACTAGGAAATGCTGTAAATGGAATGTACTACTTTTAAGCAGAAAGTATGTTCCACCTAAAGCCCACTACAGGTATGGGATCCGTTATCCGGAAACCCATTATCCAGAAAGATCCGAATTACGGAAAGGCTGTCTCCCATAGACTGTATTTTATTCAAATAATCCAAATTTTTAAAACGGATTTCCTTTTTCTCTGTAATAATATAATAGTACCTTGTACTTGATAGAATTAATCCTTATTGGAAGCAAACTTTAGAAGATTTTCCAGTAGACTTAAGGTATGAAGATCCAAATTACACAAAGATCCTTTATCAGGAAAGCACCAGGTCCCAAGCATTCTGGATAACAGGTCCCATACCTGTACTAGCACCCACCAAGGCTGCAGACACAAGCAGCGATATGAAAATAAATACAGGCATGGGACCTGCTATCCAGAATGCTTGGGACCTGGTACTTTCCTGATAAAAGATCTTTGTGTAATTTGGATCTTCATACCTTAAGTCTACTGGAAATCATGTAAATTCAGTAGGGTGGTTTGCTTCCAATAAGGATTAATTATATCTAGGGATGCACCGAATCTACTATTTTGGATTCGGCCGAACCCCCGAATCCTTCACAAAAGATTCGGCCGAATACCGAACCGAATCTGAACCATAATTTGCATATGTAAATTAGGGGTGGGAAGGGGAAAACATTTTTTACTTCCTTGTTTTGTGACAAAACGTCACGCAATTTCCCTCCCGCCCCTAATTTGCATATGCAAATTCGGATTCGGTTCGGCCAGGCAGAAGGATTCGGCCGAATCCGAATACTGCTGAAAAAGGCAGAATCCTGGATTCGGTGCATCCCTAATTATATCTTAGTTGTAAAGATGCACCGAATCCAGGATTCAGCCTTTTTCAGCAGGATTCGGCCGAACCGAATCCTAATTTGCATATGCAAATTAGGGATGGGGAGGGAAATCACGTGACTTTTTGTCACAAAACAAGGTAGTAAAAAATATTTTCCCCTTCCCACCCCTAACTTGCGTATGCAAATTAGATTCGGTTCAGTATTCGGCCTAATCTTTCACGAAGGATTCAGGGGTTCGGCCGAATCCAAAATAGTGGATTCGGTGCATCCCTACTTAGTTGGGATCAAGTACAAGCTACTGTTTTATTATTACAGAGAAAAAGGAAATCATTTTCGAAAATTTGGATTATTTCGATAAAAATGCAGTCTATGAGAGACGGACTTTTCGTAATTCAGATCTTTCTGGATAACAGGTTTCCAGATAAGGGATCGCATAGCTGTACATACATGCATAATTCCAAATGAA
Source organism: Xenopus petersii (assembly GCA_038501925.1). Classification (NCBI taxonomy): domain Eukaryota; kingdom Metazoa; phylum Chordata; class Amphibia; order Anura; family Pipidae; genus Xenopus; species Xenopus petersii. Next base: position 137,913,703 of record CM076684.1, on the reverse strand, counting down.
AAAGGGCTATACACAATGCAAGTATGCAGACACTAACAATTAAAGTTTCATGGCCTTTAAATGTGCATTATTGAGTACTGTAGAGTACTCAAGTTAAAGTGTCTTTTAATGGACCAATAACACCATAAAGGAAATTAATTTTTTTTTTGGCATTCATGTTTGTATCTGTCCAACCAATAATTACAAATACGCTAATGCAGGCAACAAATATCTTGCTTTATATGGGCTTTAATTCTACAGTTCTATAGCGAGCCAGAGCCATGAATGACATTTGATATTTTCGTTTATATTACAGAGATAGAACTGAAACCATTGCTTATCTGTTATCTGCAATATAAACATGTGCCCTATTGCCCTACTTCAACTATGGCTGCCCCCATGGCTCCCCAATGTATTTAATGAACAAGAAACCTTTTAATTTTTTGGTGTTATATGGGGTTATGTAATATAAGGCACTAAGTTTGCCCAGGGGCAGTAACCCATAGCAACCAATCAGCAGGTAGAATTTACTAGTAGGGATGCACCGAATCCACTTTTTTGGATTCGGCCGAACTCCCGAATCCTTCGTGAAAGATTCGGCCAAATACCGAACCGAATCCGAACCCTAATTTGCATATGCAAATTAGGGGTGGGAAGGGGGAAACATTTTTTACTTCCTTGTTTTCTGACAAAAAGTCATGCAATTTCCCTCCCGCCCCTAATTTGCATATGCAAATTAGGATTCGGTTCAGCTGGGCAGAAGGATTCGGCCGAATCCGAATCCTGCTGAAAAAGGCCGAATCCTGGCCGAATCCCGAACCGAATCCTGGATTCGGTGCATCCCTATTTACTAGTCACCTGTTTAAATGCAAGCATCTTATTGGTTGCTATGGGCTCTTGGGCAAACTTAGTGCCTTATATTACGTACGGGGGATATTCTTTTAACCTTGCCTGGAGGAATACATTTCCCGATAGTCGTATGGCTTCCTAAAATCACAAGTCCAGCTCTGATCAATGACGTTAGCCGGCCTAATTATAGCAAGCGCTGAGTCACTGGAGTCAAAGATCCTCATTGTGGTGAGTGCACTCAAAGAGCTTTAATAGAATTAAATGGCACGGCAGATGTGATCTAAAAATGAACAAACAGAAGTGAAATTTATCAAAGAGTGAAGTTAGAGTCAAATTCCGACACTCTCCGTGGGATTTTGCAAAGAGTATTTATCAAAGGGTGAACTTTCACCTAGGGTTGCCACCCGGCCGGTATTTTACCAGCCTAGCCGGTAAAACACCTGCCAGGGCCGGTATTACAAATTTACCGGCAATGTAGCTGCTGGTAATTTGTAATACCATTTACAAAATCCCCTGCCCGCCGATGAAAACGTACATTTTCGTTGGCTTCGGGTGGTGGCCCCGCCCCTTTTCAGATGCTCCTCCGTGTGGACCCGCCCCTTTTCAGTTGCCCCTCGTCTGCTCCGCCCCTTTTTGTGTCAAGCTCCACCCCTTTCTTTTCCGCCCCCGCCATGGCCGGTAATTTTTTTTAAAAAAGGTGGCAACCCTACTTTCAATAAATACGCTTTTAAAAAAACCCATAGAAATGAATGGAGAGTGGTGGAATTTCACACTAGATGACTGTGAGATCTCTAACTTCACTCTTTGATAAATATGCCCCATAGACTGAGATGGTCCAATGCTCATTGCTCAGTGCATGGAGCCCACGCCTAAAACACCAAAAAGTGGTTTCTCCGAAATGGAAATCCTGTTGGACAATGACTCCCCACTGGTTTATGGAGGGAGAATGTAGATTCTATTGGGCTGGCAGTTATCACGTTATTCAAAAGACATTGGGGTTCAAATATTAAAGGGGTTGTTCACCTTTAAATTAACTGTTAGTATGGTGTAGAGAGGGATATTCTGAGACAATTTGCAATCGGTTTTCATTTTTGATTATGTAAATTTTTTGAGTTATTTAGCTTTTTATTCATCAGTCTCCAGTTTGTCATGTCAGCCGTCTGGTTGCTAGGGTCCAAATTCCCCTAGCAACCATGCATTGATTTGAATAAGAGACTGGAATATGAATAGGAGAGGCCTGGATAGAAGGATCAGTAATAAAAAGTAGCGATAACAATACATTTGTAGCCTTACAGAGCATTTGTTTTTTAGAAGGGGTCAGTGAAGCCCATTTAAAAGCTGGAAAGAGTCAGAAGAAAAAGGCAAATACCTTTAAAAAATAAATAATGAAGACCAATTGAAAAGAATTAGCCATTCTATAACATAGTAAAAGTTACCTTAAAGGTGAACCACCCCTTTAAGTATGTTATAAAATGGTTAATTTTAAGCAACTTTTCAATTGGTCTTTGTTATTTATTTTGTATAGTTTTTGAATTATTATTATTATTACTGACTCTTTCCAACATTCAAATGAGGCTCACTAACCCCACCTAAAAACAAATACTCTATAAGGCTACAAATCTATTCTTATTGCTACTTTTTTACTCCTCTTTCTATTCAGGTCCCTCCTAATCATATTCCAGTCTCTTATTCAAATCCGTGCCTGGTTGCTAGGGGAATTCGGATCCTTCTAGACGGTTTAAATTGCAAAATGGAGAACTGCTGAATAAAAAGCTAAATAACACAAAAAACATAAATAATACAAAATAAAAATTGCAAATTGTAGATGGCAAACTCTGTCCATAACAAAGCTAAAGAAGAGTGCCACCACTGATGGACAGCCTTATTTAATCAGCATGGAAAGCCATCTGCAACTGGTTTTGAATAATAATAATGTATTTTTCTCTTTAAACGTAGCTCCGAGTTAGTAATGTGGTGAAGAACTGGTTTTGGCTTGGCACATACCTGACTCAGAAACTCCTCTTTAACTTTGGCAGGAGAAGCAATGAGTCATTTTTGTAGAGTAGTGACCTGTAAAATTACTCCTGGCAGGAAAAGGACCAGGAAATGTCAATGATATTAGTAAGGTTTATTTATGAAACACAATCTTATTCAGCAATGAACCAAAATAAGAGGCCAGAAGTCGGAATGCCAAAAACTCGAAAAATGTATTAAATCCCGAGGATGGGAAAAGTCAGAATCCAAAAATCCGGCATCTCAGATGGTCAATGGGAGAGGTCCCTATCCTATTTGGAAGTTTCTGTGGTCTACGCTGAAATTAGTCCCAAAATCCGACTATTTTGGGCTTTTCGGACAAAAATCCGAAAAGTTCTGACGTTTCTTGAATATGTCTAATAAAATCGAGAGATTCGGGGAAAAAATCTGAAAAAAATTGTCCGATTCCAATTTTTTCGTGTTATTCCCTGATCCGATAAAATCGAGATTTTTTTAAAGGAGACATAGGATGAATGAAAAAACATTGATTTTGTAGGCAATTATAAATAATATATGGTGTTGCTTTTACATGGTGCTACAAATTATTATTATCTTTAAAAATAGTTTCAAATGAGGGGTGGGCATGTCCTAGCGGTCCCTGCCAGAAGCACAGTAGGAGGGGGACAGCCAATCACAGCCCTGCAGTCACACAAGCACAGACAGGCTTCAGTTCCCTATCAGGTCCTGCTAGCTGCTGATTGGTTCCTGTCCTACAGTGCAGTGAGCTGAGTGCACAGCCTGGGAATTCAGTAGAAAGTGGAAGGGAGGGATTATTAGGGTTTTTGCAGAAAATTTCAATAAATAAGCCTGAAACACTACTTTCTTTCTTTCTAAATTCTTATTTTTATTTACACAAAATGTCTCCTTTAATAATAAATAAGGCAGAAAGGATCTACCCACCAAAAACAAAAACATTGGAGAGAGAAGAGAAGGAGGTCAGGGCCCTGACACAGCCCAATATTATACAGAATACTGCTTTATGGCCATATTTTATTGCTTGGAACTCTGGGTAAGTATGGGGTATATAATATATATATATAATCAAGTCCATGAAAAGGCATTATCCCAAGAAATGTGACCTGCTGCATACAAGATATTAGGTTGAGGTTGGCCATCTAGCTTTAAGCATGGCTTGAGTCTATGAACAGAAAATATGACGGTAACCTCAACTTTTCGCCTTTGCACTTCAAACTGCAGAGTGTGTATTAATGCACCAGTAATCACGTTTTTGCAAACAACATACACAGTCCAGCTATTTCCAAAAATAACAGAGGTCTGACCAAGGATGCCAGAAATTGTCAATCACAGACCTGTGGAAGGTAGCAGCTTTGCTGCAGGGGGTGTTTCCATTCATTGGATCAATGTATGGTGAAAAATAAAAAATCTCACAAGATTTGTATCGTCAAATAAATATCTGTTCTGTCCTGTCCTGTGTTTTGATGTATAAGAATAATTAATCACAGAGGAACCTTGGTCTTTAGAATATTAAGACAATGTTAGAGACATTGGGGTAACAGTCAGCCTTGTACAATTCCAGGGGTACCCAGGGCACAAATAAGCACTGACCCCAAATCTCCCCCTAACTGACCTTCAGACTGGCCCCCTTAGCTCATAACAAGGTTACAGAGATATAGAAACATTGGGGTGTCACCCTGCTATAGTTCCAGGGGTACCCAGGGTACAAATAATCACTCACCCCAAATCTTCCCCTAACTGGCCTTCAAGCTGGGCCCCTTTAGCTCATAACAAGGTTACAGATATACAGAAACATTGGGGTGTCACCCTGCTATAGTTCCAGGGGTGCCCAGGGTACAAATAAATACTCACCCCGAATCTCCCCCTAACTGACCTTCAGACTGGGTCCCCTTAGCTCATAACAAGGTTACAGATATATAGAAACAATTGGGTAACAGTCACCCTGCTATAGTTCCAGGGGTACCTAGGGCACAAAAAATTACTCACCCAAAATCTCCCCCAAACTGACCTTCAGACTGGGCCCTCTTAGCTCATAAAGTTACAGATATATAGAAACATTGGGGTAACAGTCACCCTGTTATAGTTCCAGGGGTACCCAGGGCACAAATAAACACGCACCCCAAATCTCCCCCTAACTGGCCTTCAGGCTGGGTCCCCTTCGCTCATAACAAGGTTACAGATATATAGAAACATTGGGGTAACAGTCACCCTGCTATAGTTCCAGTGGTACCCAGGGTACAAATAAGTACTCACCCCAAATCTCCCCCAACTGGCCTTCAGACTGGGGTAACAGTCACCCTGCTATAGTTCCAGGGGTACCCAGGGCACAAATAAACACTCACCCCAAATCTACCCCTAACTGACCTTCAGACTGGGCCCCGTTAGCTCATAACAAGGTTACAGATATATAGAAACATTGGGGTTACAGTCACTCTGCTATAGTTCCAGGGGTACCCAGGGCACAAATAAACACTCACAACAAATCTCCCCCGTGTTTTTTAAATTTTTGAATTACTTCCCTTCTTCTTCCAGCTTTCAAATGGGGGGGGGGGGCATTGACCCCATATTAAAACAAATGCTCTGTAAATCTACACGTTTATCTTTATTGCTACTTATTACTCCTCTTTCTATTCAGGCCCTCTCCTATTCATATTCCAGTCTCTTATTTGAATTCATGGTGGTTGCTAGGCTCATTTGGACCCTAGCAACCAGACTGGCTGAAATTGCCAGCTGCTGAACAAAAAGCTAAATAACTCAAAAACCACAAATAATAAAAAATGAAAACCGAATGCAAATGGTTTCAGATTATCACTCCCCGCATCATACTAAAAGCTTTAAAGGAGAAGGAAAGCTACGGAGGCATTTTATTGCCAATAGATTAGCTGCAATAGTGGAAGAATGTATAATATATAAATATATTTATTCTGGAGAATGTTTAACCATACCTGTGTATAGCTCTATAAACTCTCGGTCTGTTTAGGATAGGAGCTGCAGTATTAACATGGTGTGACATCACTTCCTGCCTGAGTCTTTTCCTGCTCTGGGCTCAGATTACAGTAGAGAAGGGAGGGGGAGGGGGAAGAGGAGCAAACTGAGCATGCTCTTGCCCAGGGCAATGAGGTTTAAGCTGAAGGCAGGAAGTCTGATACAGAAGCCCATGAGTACACAATAGAAGGAAAGAAATGCAGTGTTTCATTTGACAGGGGACTCAGAGCAGCATTACTTTGGGGGTTTACTGTTATATTTAGATGGACCTTTCTGATAAGGCTTACTTAGTTTTAACCTTTCCTTCTCCTTTAAGCAGGCAAGAACATATGATTTCCAAATAAGTGGAATCAAATGCTTTTGTCTCTTTCTGGATAAAGAAAAAGCAGATCAGACATAGGCTGAACTTGATACTCCAGTGTCTTGGGTTTCAGCCTCAGTGAACATGTACGTATTCTTTTACACAGGCAGTGAAACATGCTTCTGTTTCCAATAACCTTCCAAAATAAAACAAGAAAAGTGCATTGGCCCCAAGCAAGTTCCTATTTTAAGCAAGGGTGCGTACAGAGCGCACCTTCAGAGTTTTAATCATAGACAACAACTATAAATCTTTTTCTCTTTTCTTACACTACCCTGATGAACTTCATTTATCTTATAAATAGTTACCGCATTGTAACTGAATACAAAGTATAGCAACAAGCCAGACCTACAGGAGACTAAATAAACTGACAATTGCTCTCCCAATATGAAACTGCCACCAACAGAAAAAAGACTGGAGCACAAACATCGGGGGGATATTTATTAGAGAGTGAAAAGAGAGGACACAGAGTACTCCCACACTGTACTGACGTCAATATCAGATACATTTTTGGGCCTGGGTAATTAAGAGTCAATGATCAGTTAGTGGAAACTTTGAAATGTCTGCCTGAAAAAGCAAGAGATTATAATTCCTGGGTATTTATCATCCATGTAAATATAGTGAAATGAAAAGCAGAAGACAAATAATTATATTAAATCTACATTTAGTTCTGGTTGTTTTTAAAAAGTCTCAGAGACGCTGGTCCAGTTTGCAGCCCCTCGAGGCGACCATGAGTCCTTTCTCTGCCTCTCATCTATATCATTCCAATATTCTTTCATTAGAAGCCCTCCAGCAAGTCTGTCTTATTAACCAACCCACCAGCCCTGACTGCCTTCAGCCACTTCTCAGACAAGTCCTTCCTCAGTCTCCCCTTTTAATCTCTCCAGTACCAATATGTCCTCTGTACATTACCACTTCATGTTGGTCCATCTCCCAGTCTTGTACAACTACCTGCTCCCCCTCATGTCACCCACTAACCCTGTCCAGTCTCCCTCCCACACTGACTAAATGTTTCCTCTATGTCTCCCCATTCACATTGCCCAGTCTACTGGTTCTCAGGCCAGAATTCATTTCTCTGCGTATGAACTCGGCTTCATTAGTAATAAACTGCCCATTCTCAACATCTAAACTAACAGTCACTGTGCCCTACACCTTCTTAACCCCAACAGCCCAATAAATAGGGATGCACCGAATCCAGGATTCGGCCTTTTTCAGCATGATTCGGATTCGGCCGAATCCTTGTGCCTGGCCAAACCGAATCCGAATGGAGGGAAATCACATGACTTTTTGTCAGAAAACAAGGAAGTAAAAAATGTTTTCCCCTTCCCACCCCTAATTTGCATATGCAAATTAGGGTTCAGATTCGGCTCGGTATTCGGCCAAATCTTTCACGAAGGATTCGGGGGTTCGGCCGAATCCAAAATAGTGGATTCAGTGCATCCCTACCAATAAGTTTGCTCCCCTCTGCCCCCCAAACCCACATAGGCTGCCCCTCTCTGTCCAGTCAGTGAGGCCTCCCTTACACCCCAAGCAAACTGACACTTTTTACCCCAGCCCAAAATATGTGCCCTCTGTAGCACCACAGCCCTCCTGCCTCTGTAGCACAGAAGCCCCCCTGAACTCCAGCCCTCCTGCCTCTGTCGCACCACAGCCCTCCAGCCCAAAATATGTGCCCTCTGTACCACTCCAGCCCTCCTGCCTCTGTACCACTCCAGCCCTCCTGCACCACAGCAGTCACCAGCCCAGTCAGTCCAGTCACAGAGCCCTATCCCCAGCCAGTCAAGCTGTTGCCACTGCCCTACAAGCCCAGTTCCTGGTCAGACTTCCTTCCCCTACTGCCCCAGGCAACCCCGACTCCAGCCCAGACTTGTCAATGAATGTCCGCCCCCATATCCGCACTCACCCGCTCTGCTGCTCAGTGACCCGTCCTGGCGGCTACACCACAGCGCGCTCTCCCCTCTCTGCAGGATGTAATGGTCCTTAGCCTGGAACAGCTCCATAGCCGAACACACAGAGACACCGACGAGACCAGATATCGCTTCAGAGACACATCCCGGAGGTGATCGTTCTGAGACTCAACCACCCATCCTCCGGGGGGGAAGCACAAACCTCACCTACACTCACCTCCCGCTCTGGGCGGTATCTACCGACCGTACTGACAGGATTCAGTCACGCCCCTAACGGCGTTACATGGTACATTCCGCGACTGGGCGGATCACAGCGCTGCTACGCGAAACCCCCGTGGCCACGCCCCCAACCCATTCACTCATTGGTTGTCTGTGGGATGACTGGGCGCGATCCCGCTTCCTGCGCGTTCTAGTAATGTGTAATAAACTGCTGCTGAGGTGCAGGAGATGAGCCGTGAGGTGAATGTGTGGCGGCTGTAGTACAGGCAGACGGGTGTTACTGTTACTATTAGGCGAGCTTTATACTTACTAATGCCACCGTGACCAGGTCTCTGAATAGCAAAGCTTTCTGTTGTCTGACTCTGTAGCTTAAGGTTGTCAAGTCTAATTTCTAAACCAGCCCAAAACTAGCCAAGAGGCACTTCAAAAGTAACCAGAAATAGCACAATATGTGCAGCGAAAAAAAACTCTAAGGGTCAGGCCACACTGGGGTGTTTTGGGGAGATTTGGTGGCCTGGCAACTAATCGCTTAGTTTTTGCGGTGACCAATCTCCCCAAACGCCTTCCCTGACTCTGCGCCGGCTAAAATGAAAAAAAACGGCGGCGCTAATCACATACGGAGATTCGTTAACCGAAATCGCCCGAAGTTTAAATTTTAGCCGGCGCAGACTCAGGGAAGGCGTTTGGGGAGATTGGTCGCGCGAAAACGAAGCGATTAGTCACCAGGCGACCGTAACACCCAGTGGGGACTTACCCTAAATAATAAATGAATATATTTTCACTGATTACTGACGTAACTACAGAGGGGGCCCAGGAGGTATAGGGGTCCCTAATACAGATACAATTTCAATAAATATTGGTAAAATCGCTCAACCTCTAGACATTTTGGTGGCCAGCAGATTTTTGCCCTAAAATTGTCTGAAATTGAGGAAAGTCACCGGAAAATGCGAGAATGCTTAAGAGCGACGGGAGACTGGGGTACAGAGACCTAAATCTTGTATCTCCCGACTTCTAGACAAGTCAGTCCCATTGCATGCTGGGAATTGTAGTCTTACTTGGCAGTCGGCAAACTGTTAAACAAAAACTACATTAATAGCCCAAATCCGTACCTTGTTTATACTTTCAAAACCTGCCTGGGCTTTAATTAGTAGCCCAATTTGGCTGTAAAACCTGGCAACCTTGCTGTAGCTATAGTTACCTGTCATGGATTCCCCACATACAGGCCATCATGTCCAGGTAGAGACATTCTGTCACTAATTACTAATAATAGTAAATTATATATTTTGTTTATTGTAGCTCTCCAGGAAGAATCTAAATAGAATAGCAATAAAAGGTCAGGGACAGACAATAAAATACATAAAGGCAACCATGGCTGAGCTGAGGCATCATGGGAATTCCTGCTGAGGCAAGGGGGCGGGGTTATGAATTTATTACTGTGAGTTAATTATAAATACTGTGGAGTAGGAAAAGGGATTTGCCATTAGGAATGATGTGTTAAAGAACAGTGACTAATGCAGGGAGTTGCTGTGGTCACAAAGAAATATGTATAGGCATTTGTATAACTGTCATTTGCTAAATATATTTTTCTTTTGTTTTGCTGCCCTATATAGATTTCATTTATGTTTTAGATTTCGCACAAGCTGATTCTGATCGACTTTTTTGTTTTTCCAACCAAATTCTTAGAGGGATCCCTACACTAATAAAAAAACTTTAAAAATCCTTAAAGGAACAGTAACACCACAAAATGTGAGTGTTTTAAAGTAATGAAAATATCATGTAGTGTTGCCCTGCACTGGTAAAACTGATCTGTTTGCTTCAAAAAACTACTGTAGTTCATATAAACAAGCTGCTGTGGAGCAATGGCGGGAAATTGAAAAACAGCTATATGGCACAGGTTAACGAATGGATAACAGATAACACCATTAGACAAACAGAGCTTATTTGCTATCTGCTGTGTAACCTGAGCCTTTTCTCCTTTGAATGGCTGCCCCTATTGCTACACAGCAGCTTTTTTATATAAACAATAGTAGTGTTTCTTAAGCAAACACAGCAGTTTTACCAGTGCAGGGCAACACTGCATTATATTTTCATTACTTTAAAACATTTTTATTTTTTGACGTTACTGTTCCTTTAATGCTTTATTTTTTTCAAACTGTATTTCCACAAATATGGATTGAGGAGGGAGGCCTAGGCTTTTGTTTAGCAGTTAAAGTGGACCTGTCACCCAGACATAAAAAGCTGTATAGTAAAAGTCCTTTTAAAATTAAACATGAAATTCAAATTCTTTTTTTTCATTAGAGCATTCATAGCTGTTGTAAACTCATTTAAAAATTTCAGCTGTCAATCAAATATTGTCTGCCCCTCCTCTATGCCTTAGGCAATTACTTTCACTTTCCATGTAGCATTTACTGAATGTCACTGCTCTCCCCACATTCCCCCAGTTCTCTTCACCATTTAATTGTTTAGCCAGGACATGGGGATGGACATCAGGTCCTTGTAAAAGGAAAAACTTACACTCGCACACCCTGGCCGTCCAGAATCAAACGAATCCCAGGTGCTCGATGATAGAGGAATTGGGCAATGTCAAAAGCAACGTAGACACAGAATACACCAGCACAACATGGGTACTACTAGCAGGTTTAACCTTGCTCGTTTATTGCGGATGCAACATTTCGGGGCTTGACCCCTTTCTCAAGCACCAGAATGGGGGACATCAGGTTCCCCTATTCTGGTGCACAAACAAGACTTTGAGATGATGCAAGGCTTGTCTTAATAACAGTGTCCACAAAATGGCTCCTGCCTTCTTGCTATACTTATGAATTCCCAGACCTAATGAAACAAGATTCAAATCATTTATATAATGTAATTAAAGTGTATTTTACTTGAGTAACGTGATAAAATAGGATTTGGAATAATTTTTTTCAGCTGACAGGTCCCCTTTAAAGGGGTTCACCTTTAAAGGAGAACTAAAGTAAAGAAGTAGCTAGAAATGTTGTACATGATGTGCAGTAAAGATCTGTGTCTCCAAAGATGCCCCAGTAGCTCCCCATCTTCTTTTCTGCTGATTCACTGCACATGCTCTGTGCTGCTGCGACTTACTGAGCTTAGGGAGCCACTCACAATATACAGTACACATAGAATAGAAATGTCACAATATAAGGCTGATTAGTAATTAATACACATAATTACTACATGGCAGCACAGAAACCAGTGCAATTAGCATCAGAATTTAATAATCAGCAAACCTGTAGCATCAGCTTATATTACAGCCAGGGAAGCTCATTTTCTGCTGGATAATTAGTGACGAGCCCTAAGCTTAGCTTCTCAACAGCCAATCAGAGCCCACTGAGCATGTGAGTGTCACAGACACTTTCCAAGATGGTGACCCCCTGTGACAAGTTTGAAGTCCTGGATCATTGCTGCTATTGACAAGCTCAAACTTTAGCCTCGTGCAATAAGTTCACTCTATAAAAATATTTCATTTTTAGCCACATTCATTTTTAGGGTTTAGTTCTCCTTTAAATGAACTTTAAGTATGATGTAGAGAGTGATATTCTGAGACAAACTTAATTTATTTGGTCAGACAACCAGGCAACGTTTCGGCTCACTCTCGCCCCTTCTCAAGCCTTTCTTACTGACTGTAACTATTCTATATAATCACACTTGGGCTTCCCCACTGAAGCTGCTGCTGTACAGAGCCCGCAGATGTGGTGGTTCACCTTCATTTTACTTTTATTATGTTATAGAATGGCCAATTCTAAACAATTTTTCAATCGGTCTTCGTTATTTATATTTTTGTATTTTTTTTTAATTATTTGCCTTCTTCTTCTTCTGACTCTTTCCATCTTTCAAATGGGGGTCACTGACCCAATTTAGAAAACAAATTCTTTGTAAAGCTACAAATGTATTGTTATTGCTACTTTTTATTACTGATCTTTCTATTCAGGCCTCTCCTATTCATATTCCAGTCTCTTATTTAAATCATTGCATGGTTGCTAGGGTAAATTAGACCCTAGCAACCAGATTGCTGATATTACAAACTGAATAACTCAGAAACCACAAATAATAAAAAATAAAAACCAAATGCATATTTTATCAGAATATCAATCTCTACATCATACTAATAGTTAACCCATAGGTGAACAACCCCTTTAGGCTAAGGCCACACTAGGCGATAGCGCCGCGATTTGACTCGCGGCGACTTCTCGCCGCGACTTTTAAGCCGCAATCGCTGGGGAAACTTTTGCGCTGGCGTCTATGGGGAATCGCGAAAAATCGCCAGCGTAAAAACACACGCGGCGATCTTTTTTCTACTGTCGCTCGAAATTGCCTCGCTAGGCGATATAGAGCGACAATAGAAAAAAGATCGCCGTGTGTGTTTTTACGCTGGCGATTTTTCGCGATTCCCCACAGACGCCAACGCAAAAGTTTCCCCAGCGATTGCAGCTTAAAAGTCGCGGCGAAAAGTCGCCGCGAGTCAAATCGCGGCGCTATCGCCTAGTGTGGCCTTAGCCTTAAGGCATAACCCCCACCAACATACTATTTAACAAGTGATAACCATTACCGTATAATTCATTCTAATCATTGTGTCCAAGACCATCATTGTATATCACACATTTTAACAATTCTAATTCCTGTTGTATTATTTCTGCATTCAACTCATGGTTCTTCCCAACTCTCCCTGTCCCGTTTGGCACTAAGCTGCAATAAAACGAATGTTATCACTAACTGTAAAATATTTATAGTACTTAAAATAATTATTTAGTTAGACTAATTGTAATTTGTAGTTTTTCATTTATTAAAAGCTTCAATCATAACATTAAACGTAATTATCCCTCTGTAACAAATTTATCTGTTCACAGAGATAAATCGAACCCACCTTCCCATGTGGCCAATTCTGTGCCAGATCCTCCAATAATTAGTAAGCAGAGTCGTCATATTTCATCTGGTGGGACTAGCAGGACTGGTTAAGCAGAGGATTTGGAGATTAACACAAAGTCTTGCACAATAAATGCAGGTTTAGGATTTCAGCCATGTATTAATGAACTATTTTATATATATATATATACCGTAGATATATATATATATATAGATAGATATATATATATATAGATATATATATATATATATATGTATCATACTTCATGAAGAATCCGCACTCTCAGTACTTCTAAAATAATCATTTATTAACAGAACTTAAATCTGACGTTTTGGCCCTATCCAAGGCCTTTCTCATATATATATATATATATATATATATATATATAGCACCAACATAGACCACCACAGTGGCGGAACTACTGGGGGAGCAGGGGGTGCGAGCAGGCCAGGGCCTGCACCCCTCAGGGCCCCCCGGCAGTCCGTTCACCTCTGTAAAAGACCGGCAAATGCGGCCGTACGGAGGGGGGGCGGGGCCGGCTGCACGTCACGCACCAGTGCCCGCCCCCCTCTAGGATCGCCACTGGACCACCCTCACTTTATAGAGAATATAACATCATTCACAGGAGGTTGCTAATTAACATCCGCATCACCGTTAGTGAAAGAGTGTAATGAACAAATAATTGATTAAGAGACTGGAATATAAATAGGAGAGGCCTGAATAGAAAGATGAGTAATAAAAAGTAGCAATAACAATACATTTGTAGCCTTACAGAGTATTTGATGTTAGATGGGGTCAGTGACCCCCATTTGAAAGCTGGAAAGCATCAGGAGAAGAAGACAAACAATTCATAAACTTTAAACAAAAAATAAATGATAAAGACCAGTTGAAAAGTAGCTTAGAATGAGTCATTCTATAATATACTAAAGGGTAATTTATAGGTGAACCACCCCTTTAAAAGGACACTGACCCCCCTGTAACTTCATCAGTGCCCCCACCCTCTGAGGAATTGCCTAATTCCCAAACCCACATTGGCTTCCTGAATCCAGCTGAATTCATCCGACAGTCGCGTCCCTTTGGATCAACGCTGAGACACCATGCAACAATGCATTCACTTACCTTATTTTTGCATCTGCGCGTCGGATTGCGCAGATCGTGTCCATGTAGTCCTATCCTAAGCCATCCAGTTGCTAGGGTTGAAATTACCCTAGCAACTATTGATTTAAATAAAAAGACTGGAATAGGAGAGGCCTGAATAGAAAGATGCAGTGAGTCATGTGACAGAAATGACCAATTATAACAGATTACATTACTATGCACCATTTCTAAGGATATAATTTACAGGATATTCAAGGCTCTTGTATATATATAGTTGGGATGCACCGAATCCACTATTTTGTATTCGACCGAATTCCTGAATCATTCGCGAAAGATTTGACCGAATATGCAAATTATGAGTGGGAAAGGGAAAACATTTTTTACTTCCTTGTTTTGTGCGTCAAAAAGTCACTGGATTATGCAAATTAGGATTTGGCTCAGCCTGGCAAAAGGATCTGAATCCTGCTGAAAAAGGCTGAATTCTGGCCGAATCCTGAACCGAATGCTGGATTCGATGCATCCCTAATATATATATATATATATATATATATATATATATATATATATATATATATATATATACAGTATATGAGACTGGGAACTGTACATTGGAGGGGAGGAATGAAACGCTGCCACTAATACAACCTTTGATCTTCCCATCCTGGGGCTCCTTCTTTAATGGAACCCCACCCTAATGGAACCCCACCCTACTTAAATCCTGGGGGGAGGCTCATCATGTGTCGGGTAGATGAGCATTTGTCTTGGAACAAATTGTGAACCAGCTTTGTCCTTGTACTGGTCCTGTCTCATCAAATCAAGCTTAGTGTGATACTGGGGATGTTTCCCTTCCTTGCAGCATCATTATAGTCTGTGATTTGTATTGGGGTCACTCTCTGGAATCTACGTGCCCTTGGTTTGTGCTGTGGCGAGTGCAGGGCTGGCAATAAGTGATACAGATCTGCCCTCTTGTGGCATACTGTATGGTTATCAGCTCAAGACTAGAAATATTGGTAATACAGAAAATTCTCGAAAATCAAAAGCACAATGCAAACTATTTTATAAATACACAAACACGTTTGTTCATAGCCTGTACAGAGAGACTATAGCAGCATAGGTATTCCCCTGTACTAAGCACAATTCAGCAGGAACAGTCCCATTAGTTTGCTCATAGTCTGTACAGAGAGATCCCATAAAACTATGGCAGCATAGGTATTCCCTGTACTAAGCACAATTCAGCAGGAACAGCCCCATAAGTTTGCTCATAGTCTGTACAGAGAGATCCCATAAAACCTATGGCAGCATAGGTATTCCCCTGTACTAAGCACAATTCAGCAGAAACAGCCCCATAAATTTGCTCATAGTCTGTACACAGAGATCCCATAAAACTATGACAGCATAGGTATTCCCCTGTACTAAGCACAATTCAGCAGGAACAGTAACCTAAGTTTGCTCATAGTCTGTACAGAGAGATCCCATAAAACTATGACAGCATAGGTATTCCCCTGTACTAAGCACAATTCAGCAGGAACAGCCCCTAAGTTTGCTCATAGAGGAAAATTTAATGGAACCCCACCCTAATGGAACCCCACCCTACTTAAATCCTGGGGGGAGGCACATCATGTGTTGGGTAGATGAGCATTTGTCTTGGAACAAATTGTGAACCAGCTTTGTCCTTGTACTGGTCCTGTCTCATCAAATCAAGCTTAGTGTGATACTGGAGATGTTTCCAATCCTTGCAGCATCACTATAGTCTGTGATTAAGCACAATTCAGCAGGAACAGCCCCATAAGTTTGCTCATAGTCTGTACAGAGAGATCCCATAAAACTATGGCAGCATAGGTATTCCCTGTACTAAGCACAATTCAGCAGGAACAGTCCCTAAGTTTGCTCATAGTCTGTACAGAGAGATCCCATAAAACTATGGCAGCATAGGTATTCCCTGTACTAAGCACAATTCAGCACGAACAGCCCCATAAGTTTGCTCATAGAGGAAAATTGCATTGGACATAGAGGTTCTGAATTGTCAGTTAGGGTTGTTGACACTGATTTTCAAGTTTTTTTTTGTTCATCTTCGCGTCTATGGCCAGTTTAAAGTGGATCATGATATTCCCCAGTTTTAATTTATTACTTTAGTCAATATTGGTCTTTGATTTACAAATAATATATATTTTTATGTATCTCTTAGACTTCAAAGCATTTAAAGCATGAGGTGTGTGTGTGGGACGCAGGCTTTTCCAAATCCGCAGCCTGAGATTCTCGGAAACAGAAGGTGTCTTCTCAGTGAGGGAAGGATCATTGGGGCTGTGCAAAGGCCAAGGCTCCATCAACTTGATCAGCACATTGATCTTCTCTTTTCTTCTCTTTGTTCTCCCCTAAAATCAATATATCCCTTGCTTGCTTGCTGCTCTTTATATCCTGACTGAGCAGACATCAAGCACCCCACCCATCCAAGCTACACACAGCATTGCTTAGGTTGCCTGTAAATTCCACTACATATGATTTTTGCCCAGCAGAGAGTGATTGTCACAGTTGAACAGATGGTTCAGATTCTAGCTATCTGTATAACAGATCATTCTGTCCCAGTGGCTGCACAGATCCTATCTGATCCCCATTGTAAGCAGCAGTCCTGTCCTGCTTTATGGCAGCTGAGATTCTAGCTATCTGTATAACAGATCATTCTGTCCCAGTGGCTGCACAGATCCTATCTGATCCACATTGGAAGCAGTTGTGTTTCAGAGAGCTCTCATGTCTGGAGCAAGCCCAGGCCCTGCTAGGGCTGGTCGGGCTACCGGGAAAACTGAGGCCCAGGCTTTGGGGCCTAGCCATGCGGCTGAATTGTCAAGGCCAAGACTGAGATCCTCATCTGTTGGGACCCCAGGAACACCAAGGGGGAAAACCAGCAGTGAGAGTGAGATGGAGGTGGAAAAGTTTGTGGCTGAGACCAGGAGGCAGAAGCAGAAAAATGCAGCAGCAGCTCGTGCTCAGGAGGTGGAAGCCCGCAGAGGTGCCCCTAAAGGAAAGATCTCCCCTGGAGCTGCTAGTGTTAACCCTGTGCTACAGGGAAATATGGATGGAAAGCAAATATCGGAAATAAATCAGCAGGAACACAAAGGTATGGAAAAACAAACTTTGCCTTTAATTTCAACAGAAGTTAATAATGACTTGCCAGTTACAAATGTTAATGTACATGGAGATAAACATATTACTACTTGCCAAAGTTCCCCCCAGCAATGTGTGACTGTGGAGTGTGAGCAGCAGAAAGTCCAGCGCTGCAGCAATACCAAACAAACTGTGTCTCCATTGTGTGTGCTGGAATCAGTTGGCCAGGTGGGGAAGGAATCAGGTGCAGACATTAACTCTTCAGTGTGTGTGTTACCATCACAGCCAGCTTGCCAGGAGAGTGGGGCTACGGGTGCAGCTGCCAGACCTTGCACTCAAGCACCCACATCTTTACTTCATGGAGCAGCCGGCGCCACTAAAGTTCCCAGTGGAAAGGGGAGAAGGAGTAAAGCTTCCAGCATTGCACCAGTTCCTCATGGCTCAGAAGGCAACAGCCCTGGTGGAAGCCCTGGAACCAGCATTGCACATAACATCAGTAAAGGAGCTGCAGTTAAAGGGGCACAACATAAAGAAGCAAGTAATAAAGGCAAAGTTAAAGAGACAATTTCTGCAGAAAAAGTAGCTGAAGCACTAAAAGAATTAGCTACATTGCAAAACAGAAAAAAGTCTTTGGAAATGTCAATAAAACACTTAACAAATTCAATGGTGTTTTCAGATGACAAATATAAGGAATCCAACAGATGCAAACGTGATGAACTGGGGAATGAACTTGCTGGTATAGAGCTTCGCATTTCTGAGCTTTATAAAGATGTCGGTCCCTGGAAGGAAGTTTATCAAAATAAACAGAGATTTGCAGCAAAGTCATCCAGTGTCCGCACTCCAGCTGCAAAACCAGCTTTGGTAAAGTCACTTCAGAGCAGCACATCTAACAGCCCTGCGTCATCTGAGAGTGAGGCGGAATTCATAAAGCCTTTACCCCCCAGGCTGCAGAGGCAACAGGGCAAGATAAACTGGCAGAACATGGCGTTTGATCAGCAGGAAGTGGATGCTCAGGAAAGGAAACAGGAAGAAAAGGCCTTTAAAGCTACTGTTGGGAAGAAGGACCAGGCTTTTGTACTATCATCTGATCAGCATTTTCCAGAGCTGCCAAAAGTTGAAGGCAAAGTTACAGCAAATCCTGTACCCCAAAATACCAATGACAGTGGGAAAGAACAGCAAGAAAGTGCCCAGGATCCAGCTGAAACCGTGTCCATAGAAGAAGAAGAACTGCATGCAGAAGAGATGGACATTACACCAACAAAGACTGCTTCTTCCAGTGTGAATGAGAGTGAGAGGGTGGAGAGTGGGGTGATTGAGGAGAATGAAGTGGAGTCCTCTGTAGCTGTTGGGAATGACAGTGTGAGTGAGGCTGTGACTGGTGTTGAGGGAATGGAGGGTGAATGTGGGGGAGTGCAAGCTGGATGGCTGGGAATGTGGCAGTTTCTGCTGCTAATGGATTGACAGAAGTTAGCCAGGGACAGGTAGATCATGGGCTTCCAGAACCTGTAGAGGTAGTGTCAGTTCAGGTAGGTGGCCAAGGAGAACAGGTCAATCCAGCAAGTTTCTGGGAGAGAAGGCGTCTTTTCCCAGTCCCTGATATATCTGATAATGACCCCTTTAAGAGAAAGAACTGGGTTAAGGTAAAGTGGGATGGCAATAAAGAGGATGCCCCTCCAAGACGACACTTTGTACGCACCATGTTGCTAGAGGGGATGGGTTTCTCTCCAGACGATTTATCAGCTGTAATTGGACAAACCGAAATTGATTATGACATCACTTTTAAGTTGCCTGAGGCTTTAGACCATTTCTGGCGGATTTATAATTTGCAGAAAAGAGCAGGACACCAAAACTGGGAGAACTTAGTTGTCATTCCAATGACCAAGCCTGAGACCAAACTCATTACTATAGTAATGAAAAATGATGCGGTTCCCCAGGAAGATATTTTGGTTTGGTTGCAGCGCCAGTGTACGGTTTTGTCTCCGTTGGTAAAGGTGTATGATGAGGATAATGTCTGGGGAGGTGTTTGGCGCACAAAAGTGAGGCTTGAGGTGACAGGCAATGTACCCAACCATCTGCCCAATGCTTTTTTCATAGGGAAGGAAAAAGGCTCTTGTTTCTATGTTGGCCAGCCACGGCGATGCTATAAGTGTGGGGCTAGAGATCATCTGGCAAGAGCCTGCTCTATACTGAAGTGTGCACTTTGTAATGCTGTGGGGCATGAGGCGAGAAGCTGTGACCAGGTCAGGTGCAACCTGTGCAATAGAATGGGCCATTCCCACAGGAGGTGTCCGGAAGCATACCATAATATGGTCAGACTCTTCCCTGAGATAGACCAGGAGATGAGAAAGGTAATGGAGCCGGAGGAAGGGGAAGGAGAGAAGGAGCAAGAGGAGGAGGTACCAGCAACCCAGGAAAAAGTCATTCCTAAGCAGCAGAGGTTTAGGCAGCCAACAAAAGATCAGAAAAAAGAAAAGCAACCAGAGAAGGCAGCTAGAGGGCGTGAAAGTGGAAAGCAACCAGAGAAGGCAGCTAGAGGGAGTGAAAGTGGAAAACAACCAGAGAAGGCAGCAAGAGAGAGTGAAGTTAAGGTACCGAATGATGGGAATGAAAAAGATGGTTGGAAAAAAGCTAAAAACAAAAAGTCTAAAAAGCATGCCCATCTGTTAGATCCAGGAGAAGGTCACTCAGAAATAAATACTTTCTCTATAAGTACAGGGAATAAATTCTCAGTGCTTGATAATAATTCTGAGACCTGGGGTGACAGAGCAGAAAGAGAAGAGCAAGAGGAGCTGGAGAAGATAGAGACGCAAGAAGCCGGGGAGAGTAACCCAAGGGAGTTGGAGGAGGAGGTTATGGAGGTTCAACTGGCTTCAAAGAAAAGAACTAGGGAAGGGGGTGAGCACCCGGTTAGTAAGAAAGGTGTAAGAGAAACTGCAAACAGCTCTCAGACTCCGGCCAGAGACCCAGTAAGTGAAAATGAAAAACAGCAGCTGCAGTCAGGGCCCCAAGTTAAGCGATATGGGGATGCAGCTGGTTTTTCAGCAAAGGAAAAGAAAGGCAAATCTATGACAAATATTCATGATGGCGTCAACTCCAATTAGGTTTTTAACATCTAATGTGTGTAGTGTCAGAACTCAGCGAGCCAGATTTTTGGCTTTTGAAAGTCTAGGTAACTCAGACGCTGAGGTTTTTTTCCTTCAGGAAACCCGTCTTACTACTCAGGCAGAACTGAGAAAGGCAAAGGCTGACTGGCGGCATGGGCTTTCATTCTGGTCCATAGCGGAGGAGCCATGTGGAGGTGTAGCCATATTATTTAGAGGTGGCCTCAATATAAGAGTACATCGTCTCCTCGAGATTCAAGTGGGGCGCTGTTTGATGTTGGACGTGACTATAAATAGCAGACGTTTTCGTCTTATAAATGTTTATGGGCCGCAGTCTATGTCAGGTAGGAGGGCTTTACTGTCTGAAATCAGACCTTATTTACACACATCGCTCTCTGTCATCCTGGCTGGTGATTTCAACCAAGTCCTTAGACCAGAAGATCGGTCAGGAAGATCAGGTAGATCAGAAAGCTTTTTCTTTAAACAACTTATCCAACAAGCCAGAATGGTTGATGTTGCCACGTGGGGAGGCCGGAGAGCGATCCATACTTATAGGTGTGGGGCTAGAAGTAGCCGCCTGGATATGGCTTTTGTCCAGATGGGTGAGGAATTTGCTGATGTGAGGGAAATCGGGGTTGAGTACTCCGACCATATGACCTTTTCCTTTACATTGGGCACTTTGTCTACTCCAGAGAAGGGCAAGGGCCTGTGGCGGCTCAGTACAGATTCCCTGGAGGGTGAGGCAGTACAACAGTCTTTTGAGGCTCTTCTTCAGCACCAGTTTGGGAGAGTTGATTTTTATGACTCTGTGTCATTGTGGTGGGAGAGTGTTAAGCACTCATTCCGGGCTTTCTTCCGAAATCTATCTGTACGAAGGGAGGGCAATAAGTATAAGAAGTACCTGACTCTTATAAAGAAGTTGGAGTCCTCTATTTCGGATGGGGTGGAGGGGTCAAAAATTGCCCAGCTGAAGGCCCAGATCAGAGAATGTCAGTACAGCCGGTACAAATCTCTTGTGCAGGAAAGGGACTATGGGAGTTTTCACTCACCGGACCCCTTTTTAAACTGCAAAGAGAATGTTGGGCGGAAACTTATCACCGGTCTGATCGATCCCAAGGGTGAGTTACAAACATCAAGGGAGGGCATCCTTGGGATTGTGAAAGACTTCTACGGTTCTCTGTTCCGGGCCAAGGCTTTGGATAAGGGGAGGACTTCATCCTTCCTGGAGGCAACCCCAGGACCTGATGTAACAAATTTGGACTTTAAACCTTTGACAGCTGAGATCACGGAGGACGAGGTCAAAGCTGCCATCGACTGCCTCGCTAAAAAGAAGGCTCCAGGACCGGACGGCCTTACAGCCGAATTTTATAAGAAATTTAAAGATCAGCTGGCTCCGGTTCTTGTAGAGGTCTTTAGAGACTGCCTGGAAGGGGGTATCTTGCCCCCCTCTATGAGAGAATCCTCTTTGATCTTGCTGTCAAAGGGTAAGGATCCAAAGCGGGTTGAGAACTGGAGGCCAATTGCCCTTCTCAACACTGATAGGAAGCTTCTCGCACGGATATTTTTTACAAGACTGATTTCATTTTCAGGCACTTTATTATCTCCTGTCCAGTTCTGCACGGTGAAAGGGCGGAGCATCTTTGGGGCAATCCTTACTATTAGGGAAGCCTTGGAGTTATGCAAAGTCCAAAATACTGGGTGTTACCTTCTGTCTCTGGACCAGGCTAAGGCCTTTGATCGAGTGGATCATGAGTATCTGTGGGCCGTTTTGACAAAGTATGGCATCCCGGGAACATTCATTAGTTGGCTCTCAGCTTTGTACAAAGGGGCAGTAAGCTTTCCACTTATCAATGGATGGCGTGGTGAAAACTTTGAGGTCGGGGCAGGGGTGAGACAGGGGTGTCCCTTAAGCCCTCTGCTGTATGTTTTTGCGATCGATCCTTTTTTAAGGCGTTTGCAGGCGAGTGGAATTGAGGGTCTCTCTGTTCCCCGTTGCCAGCCCCTCAGGTCGGTAGCCTATGCGGATGACGTCACGGTAGCAGTCTCTTGTCCTGAAGATGCGAGAGTGTTGTCCGAGACAGTCAGAAGTTACTCAGAGGCCTCCGGGTCTCTGGTCAACATGGATAAGTCTCAAGCTTTTTGGTCATTAGATGAGGAGCCGGCCTTTCCGCTCCAGGAATTTACAACAGCCCCAACTCAGATTAGAATCTTAGGGATCAAATTTGGGAAGGGAGATGATGGTAGGCAAAACTGGGAGGAAAAGTTGGATGCCGGAAATGCAAAGGTACAGCGATGGAGGGGATGGAAGCTGTCCTACAGAGAAAGGGTGAAGCTCGTGAAGACTTACCTGGTCCCTATCTTTTTGTTTGTTTCCTACGTGTATCCGCTGCCAGAAGCTTTCTATGCTCGGATCCAAAGTCTGTTCTTTCAGTTAATCTGGGGGAACGGGCTGAATCCAGTAAAAAGGGGCATTACTTACCTGCAGAGGAAAGAGGGAGGGTTGGGCATGTTATGTCCAGTGGCCTTCTTTGGATCCATTTTCCTGAAGTTCAACTTTGGGATCCTGGGCCAAAGAACTGATTCCCTGTGGGAGAGTTGCATCAGGAATTGGGTATTGCCTCTGGTAGGAGATTGGCTGCTCGGCGGTAGTGTGAAGAAAGTCCGTGTGCGCGGTTGTCATCTCCCTCAGCATCTTGAATTGGGGCTGAAACTTTTGAGGAAGTGGGATGTCGGAATTGGGGAACTGGGTTCTGCCCCGAGAAAGCAGATCTATTGCAGGATCCTGGGAACCTATTTCACTGTCCCCTTAGCCTTGAGAGACTGTGTGGGGAACATTCTTTCTCAGAGCCTCCAGTGGCTCAATGACAGAAGACTGCCCCCCAAATACTTTGATCTTAACTGGCTGGCTCTTCAGGGAAAGCTTTTTGTTCGGGGCAATGTGAGTTACTTAAACATCGCTGAAAGGCAGTGCCCGTGGGGCTGTTCCACTGACGAGACCCTGGAACATTTTCTAGTTGATTGCCCTGTAACAAAAACTGTGCGCTGTCAGCTGGCAGAGGTTCTGAAGGTGCCCCACATTAGGCAACTTTCTTATACTGACGCGGCCTATGGCATTTTGTCTACCCAGCACCCACTTGACAGAGGAACGATGTACCTGATAATATCAGTGATGAGGTACCATCTGTGGCAATGCCGCTGTAGGAAATCCTTTGGCCAAGAGGAGATTGTTATTGAGCAGATCGTAAAGTCAGTGAAGTCTGATTTGGGTTTCCTGAAGGAGCGTGAGATCAAACACTGCACCTCAAATACCTCAAAATGGAGAAATATAAATCTTTAGATGCCTCTGTCCTTGTATTTGCCTTTAAGGAATATTGTACCAACTATACTGGGGAAATCGCGATAGTGACATTTGTATGTTGTAGATTGGTACCAGCACCTCAATATTTCTGCAAGCAAATTCCTTTCTTTGCTATTTGGTATGTGTGGAGAATGAAGAGCATGTATGGAAATGCTTTATCCCATGTACTGTCAAGAGAAACTTGCCTATATTCGCTAATGTGTTGAATATTGCTATGCATTGTTTTGTTTGATTTGAAAGATTCTATTATTTGTTAAGTTTTTACTAATAAAAAAATTCCTATCTGATCCCCATTGAAAGCAACAGTCCTGTCCTGCTTTATGGCAGCCGAGATTCTAGCTATCTGTATAACAGAACATTCTGTCCCAGTGGCTGTACAGATCCTATCTGATCCCCATTGTAAGCAGCAGTCCTGTCCTGCTTTATGGCAGCTGAGATTCTAGCTATCTGTATAACAGAACATTCTGTCCCAGTGGCTGCACAGATCCTATCTGATCCCCATTGTAAGCAACAGTCCTGTCCTGCTTTATGGCAGCTGAGATTCTAGCTATCTGTATAACAGAGCATTCACTCGTGTCTGGGGTATGGCACGAGTGCTAACATTTCCTAAGTGCTAATATTTCACAAGTGCTTAGAAATGGCCATCATAGCTAACAATTCCACTATCCCCCCCTCTCCCCAGGCCCGGTGCCTTGGGGTTATCCTAGATGCTGCCCTGTCATTCACTCCTCATATCCAGTCACTTATTAAATCATATCACTTCCACCTAAGGAACATATCCAAAATACGATCATTTATCACCCAAGATGCTGCCAAAATTCTTATTCACTCTCTCGTCATATCACGTCTAGACTACTGTAACTCTCTTTTGATTGGCCTTCCCCTCCAGAGCCTGTCACCTCTCCAGTCCATAATGAACACTGCTGCGAGGCTCATACACCTCAGCAACCGCTCCTCCTCTGCCTCGCCATTCTGTCAATCCCTGCACTGGTTTCCGCTACCTTTCAGAACCAAATTCAAATGAATGACCCTGACATTCAAAGCACTTCATAACTCTGCCCCACCCTACATCTCTGAACTCATCGCTATAAACTCACCCTACTGCTTACTAGGCTCCTCTACTGACCTGCTACTCAACTCTTCTCTCATTATCTCCTCACATGCTCACATTCAAGACTTTGCAAGGGCTGCACCCCTCCTCTGGAACGCTCTCCCACGGTCTGTCCAACTTTCTCCCAACCTTTCTGCTTTCAAGAAATCTCTGAAAACTCACTTCTTTCGAGAAGCCTCCCCTCACTCTGCTTAACTACCAAACGCAACACCACATACAATACCTCATTTCTCACCCACTTAATTCGATCTTGCCCACGCCCACACCTTGTGTATTACTCCCTTCCCTTTAAAGTGTAAGCTCTTTCTGTATAGAGCCTTCCTCACCTTTTGTACCAGTATTGATTGTGATGTATGTAACTCCATATGTTCTATATATTTCATTCATGTGATTTAGTTGTATAATCACATTTACTTTACAGTGCTACTCAATATGTTGGCGCTATATAAATACATGTTAATAACAATAATAATAATAATAAATTCTGTCCCAATGACTGCACAGATCCTATCTGAGTAGCAAATAAAAATATGGGCATAAATAAGGTTCTGTTTCCAGAATGAGCTTTGCCCATATCTATTACTGCCAGTATCTATGAGTGGCAGTTATCCCTGTGAGTAAATAATGCACTTTCACTTTAATGCTGTATTATACATGCGGCTGCTCCCAAAAATCCTCTTTGCCAGTAAAAAGGTTGTGTGTTTGGGAAATGCTTGTGCTGCAGGGACTGTGCCACCCCCACCCCAGCCTCACATTTAGGCTCTGGCAGGGCACTAAAAATAGAAGTGAATATTCACCATTATCCTGTTACATTGGTGTCTCATGTTACAGACAGGGACAAAACTCTCCCAGCATCCCAAGGGCACCCAGGAATAATGCTGCAACCCTGATTCCACCAGCAATAGGACAGACAGCAATGGTATAAATGCTTACTGCCATTGGTGTAGCTAGGCGATATTGGGCTCCCACCATAAAATCATTTTAGGGCCCCTACATTTAAAGGAAAAGACATTTTTCATGAAACTGCCCCAGAGCAGTTCCAGGGTCTGCTTTCTCTATATTTATGCCCCCGACTTGCCCTGCTGGCACCATGTTGTAAAGTTGGGCACTCACTGCAAGATCTGCACTGGTCAATATTGGGTTGATCCCATTGTGGGGTATAGTGTGGTCTTCCCTGAACCTGCTTTAAATAACCTAGGCGATAGAATATTTGCTTAAAAACCCTCATAATTTAGTAGCGATTTAATTTTACTTTTCCTTTAAAGGGATACTGTCATGGGGAAAAAAAAATTTTTCTCAAAATGCATTAGGTAATAGTGCTGCTCCAGCAGAATTCTGCACTGAAATCCGTTTCTCAAAAGAGCAAACAGATTTATTTATATTTCATTTTGAAATCTGACATGGGGCTAGACATATTGTCAGTTTCCCAGCTGCCCCCAGTCATGTGACTTGTGCTCTGATGGTTCAGACTGTTGATACAATGTAAGGCAAGGCTTGTTAACAGAACTGGCTTTGCTGGGGAACTAAGACTTTTGCAACATTGTTAGAGAGTAACAATTAGGAGTTAAAAGACCAGTAACAAAAAAAAAATTGTTTCTACATAACGGAAAAAAAACACCAAGACACATTTAACTTTAAATTCGCAAAGTCTTTATTAAGAAATAACTTACCGATTCTCCACTTGCGCTCCTCTTCAGTAACTGCAACAGGGTGACGATCCATCATGTGGTGCTCAATTTCTCCTCCCTGGCTATCTCCTATAGAAGGCAGGGAGGAGAAATTGAGTGGCGCACGATGGATCATCGTACAAACAATTTTTTTTAATTATGTTACTGGTCCTTTAAACAAATGCTGCTTTCCATAGCCATTGCTTTATAAATAACTTTAAAAGCACTGATGTTTTTTTTTTAAATGTATATTGGAAAGTTGCTTAGAATTATGTTTTCTTTTAGTAGGCAAATTTTTATTTTGGGGTTGACTTTCCCTTTAAAGTGCATTTTGTTAGAGACTGATGAGCAGACGATTCCTGGCAGGATGCAGCCTGTGCCGGTGTCTGTTCACATAATTTACTGGTACGATCAGGCAGCAGACATTTATGTAAATGTTTGTCAGGTCTTCGGAATGAGTCTAAGAGCTGCTATGTGGGAAATGCTTTGTCACCCATAAAGTCTCTATTACTTTTGCTCATAATATAGTGAATAAAGTACCACATCTTGTAAAATATAAGGATATTATAGGTTACCGAGGAGCTTCATGAACATATAAAAACACGCGGCCGAAGGTACAGGTCATGGAACTCTGAAGTAACTTCTAATATCCTCATATTTTGCAACTGGGGGTACTTTATTTATTATAATACACAAGTTTCAGTGAGTCATGTGACAGAAATGACATCAGAACTCACTGTTTATAACGGATGACATCAGAGCTCACCGTTTATAAGGATATAATTTACAAGATATTCATGGCTTGTGTGTATTATAAAGTGGATAATGTACCCCCTACTGTAATTTATAAAGATATTATAAGTCATGAGGGGTTATGTGACCATATAAATGCACGAGGCCACAGGCTGAGTGCTTTTATACAGGTCACATAACTCCGAGGTGACTTCTGATATCTTTATAAATGTCTAGTAGGGGTAAATTATGCATTATAATGTCCATTTTGTGGGGGGGTCGGAGTCGAAATTCTGGTCGCCGGATGCGCAGCGTCAAATTCGAACACACTGCGTCAAATTCGACGGCCTGGGGCCCGTTATAAACGGCGCGTTCTGACATCAGAACGTGCCGGTTATAAGGATATAATTTACAGTCTGGTCCCATAGGGAAATGACCAGACTGTAGATTATATTTATATATATATATATATGCATATAGTGAATAAAGTACCCCCTATTGTAAACTATAGGGATACTATAAGTTTAGGAGTTCATGGCCATATAAAAACAGAAGGCTGATACAAGTTTCAGTGAGTCATGTGACATAAATTGCATCACTAAGCTCCAGTTTTAACTGATGACATCACTAAGCACCAATTATATACCCCCTCTTGTAAAATATAAGGATGTTATAGGTTACCGAGGAGTTTCAAGACCATATAAAAGTATGAGGCCGAGGGCTTTTATACAGGTCATGGAACTCCGAGGTAACTTCTAATATCCTCATATTTTGCAACTGGGGGGACTTTATTATTATATTATACGTTTCACTGAGTCATGTGACAGAAATGACATCAGAACTCACCGTTTATAACTGATGACATCAGAACTCACTGTTTATAAGAATATACAAGATATTCATGGCTTTTGTGTATTATAAGGATATAATCTACACAATTTTCATTGCTCTTATACACTATAAAGACCTTTTCTTTAAGAGATATAGTTCTGTAGTAGTTGAGGCTGAAAAAAAGACACGGTTATCCATTTCACTGGAAGCAGTATAATCACATGTATATAAGGGCTTTTGGGCTGTGTGAATTTGCCTAAGGCTCAGCATTGTCTTGCTTGTATAATTTCCCAATACCTTTCCCTATGCCTTTAACTTCCCCTTGCACCTGCAGCTAGCCGCATCAGACTGGCTACAAGCACACTACTTACATCACTCATATGGAAGCAAATGCATTCGGAAACAAGGGTGCAAGTTTCAAAGGGTTTCCATTACAATGTGCTTCCCTAGCCCACGGCTGATGGAAATGCCAGCGACCCCTTAAATACCCATATATTATGTATATATAAATAGAATCCGTTCTGGTCACCTTGGGTGGGACACACAGACGGGGATATAACTGCTTCTGATAAACAGAGAGCTGCCGGCTCCTTGCTGAGCCCTGGGATTTAGCTGCATAATTACACCCTATTAATTACGCCCTATTAATTACACCCTATTAATGTTAATGGCTTTTGCAGGGCCTACTTTAAAGATCAAATGTTGTTAACCCAAAACTCCCAGAACCCTTCGCTGTAATACAGCAACATTCCTGGTTAAAAGCCAACTGAAGAATGGCAAACAGAATACTATCCAAAGTGCCAGCGACTGACAGTTGTACTGCCCATCAGCCCTAGGAGTACAACTCCCAGAATCCTTGGCTGGCACTAACTATCCACCAATGTTTTTTTTTTTTTAACATTTTCTATGGGGCCCCTGGCCACCAATGTTTTTTTTATTTTTCTATGGGTCCCCTGACCACCATTTTTATTTTTAACTTGTAAGGGGCACTGGCCACCAATGGGTTTTTTAACTTTTGGCGGGTGCGGCTGGCCACCAGTGAAGGTTTTTTAACTTTTAGGCAGGCCCCTGACCTCCAATTATTTTTTTTTTATTTGTAGGGGGTCCCTGCCCACCAATGGGTTTTTAGAGCCCATGTTTGTGTGGCTTTTTGGTGAGTGGGGTCTCTAGGGTGAGGCCTGTGGTGGTGGGCGGGCCCAGAAATATTTGTCATACTGAGTCCCGTGATTTCTGATGGGGGCCCTGACCTTAGTTCT
Organism: Xenopus petersii; assembly: GCA_038501925.1. Lineage (NCBI taxonomy): Eukaryota > Metazoa > Chordata > Amphibia > Anura > Pipidae > Xenopus > Xenopus petersii. The sequence goes on along the minus strand of CM076684.1, from coordinate 137,884,264 downwards.
CAGGGCTAACTTACAAAAGTGTAAATCTGAGACACAAATTGCCATCAACAATAAATACGTTTTATTTCCCCCGGATGAAAAAGCGACAGTTTGAAACAGTGGTTCAGTTTTGTTTTATTTTCAATTAAACTGTTAAGGTGGTACTCACACATAATAAATATTCTTATAATCACACTTTACAGGGTAACATTAAAGTGCCCAGCCCGTGATTACTAATAACGCTTCAATCGCACAGACTGTACCCACCAATGGAAATACCCAATCTGGTACTGACAGAACAGAATAACATGAATTCATAGGGCTGATTTACAGACATGCTCAGTGTAATTGCTAATAGTAACCAATCAGCTCTTTGCTTTCATTTTCCAGCTCGCAGTGGGCTTTTCAAAAAATGTATTTCTAATTGGTTGCAACTACATTCTTAAATCAACCCTTCTTGAGTTTTTTTGCAATGGATTTGAGTCTGTAAGGAGGTTATATTTATAGGGAGACATGGGTACAGCAAAGATGCCCCTCAAGTACTGCTCTTAAAGGGGCTGATTCCCTTTAAATTCATTTTTAGTATGATGTAGAGAGGGATATTCTGAGACAATTTGTAATTGGTTTTCATTTTTTATTTGTTTGCAGTTTCAGCTATATGGGTGCTAGGGTCCTAATTCCCCTAGCAACCATGCATTGATTTGAATACGAGACTGGAATATAAACAGGAGAGGCAGGAATAGAAAGAGGAGTAATAAAAAGTAGCAGTAACAATAAAAGTAACTTAGAATTAGCCATTCATTCTATAACATACTAAAAGGTAACTTAAAGGACAAGGAAAGCCAAACTAAAGAAGTAGGTAAGAAATGTTGTACATGATGTTTTGTGCTTCTGTACCAGCCCAAGGCAACCACAGCCCTTTAGCAGTAAAGATCTGTGTCTCCAAAGATGCCCCAGTAGCTCCCCCCTCTTCTTTTCTGCTGATTCACTGCACATGCTCTGTGCTGCTGTCACTTACTGAGTTTAGGGACCCACTCATAATATACAGTAGACATAGAATAGAAATGTCACAATATAAGGCTGATTAGTAATTAATACAGATAATTACTACATGGCAACACAGAAACCAGTGCAATTAGCATCAGAATTTAATAATCAGCAAACCTGTAGCATCAGCTTATATTACAGCCAGGGAAGCTCATTTTCTGCTGGATAATTAGTGACGAGCCCTAAGCTTAGCTTCTCAACAGCCAATCAGAGCCCACTGAGCATGTGAGTGTCACAGACACTTTCCAAGATGGTGACCCCCTGTGACAAGTTTGAAGTCCTGGATCATTGCTGCTATTGACAAGCTCAAACTTTAGCCTCGTGCAATAAGTTCACTGTATAAAACATTGCATTTTTAGCCACATTAATTTTTAGGGTTTAGTTCTCCTTTAGTTCTCCGGGTGAACGGAGGGGGGGCAGGGGGCCCGACTGCACGTCCCGCGCCTGGGCCTGCCCCCCTCTAGTTACGTTGCTGGTTACATTTTAAAAATAACTTTCTTTCAAAAATTCTTCCATTTCATTCAAAATAAAATATACCTTAAAAGTAAGGTATACAGTATATATATATATATATATATATATATATATATATATCTTCTTTTATAAGAAGCTTGTGTTCAAGCACAACAGTCCCTTTAATTATACATCACAATTTAAAAATACAGCAGTCTTTTTTTATTTTTGCCCTTTAGCTCCCTAGTTCCCATATGCAATATTAGCCATGATTCAGAATTGTAGTGAAAGCTCTGTCCTAGCAGTAGTGAAAGATCTTAAAGGAGAACTAAAGCTTAACAAAAAAATTAAGCTACAAATTATGTTTTGAGCTACTTTACTAGGCCCACGGTCACCATATCCCTTTGAGATCTGTTTTACCAAAGATGCCTCCGTAGCTCCCCATCTAGTTTTCTGCTGATCCCCATGCTCTGGGCTGCTATTACTTACCTGAGCTTAGGGACTGGCTCACAATATATATTATATATAGAACATAAAAGTCACAGTACAAGGCTAATTAGTAATTTAATGTAAAGTTGACATTACATCATTGCAGTCTGCATCTGAATTTAATTATCAGCTTCTATGATGTATGAATCTCATAAACCTCTGGATGATTTCCCCATCACCCCTAACTTTAGTTGTTTTGTTTTTTTCAACAGCAATCAGGAGCCTAATGAGCATGTGCAGTGCCACTGACACACAAAAGATGCCAAACAAGATCCAAGATGGGGGAGCTGCTGGGGGCAACTGGATCATTACTGTTATAGACGGTGGCACCTCTGGGCTGGTACAGTAAGAACAGTATATAAATAATACAGCATTTCTACAGTGTTTTTAGGCTTTATTTCTTCTTCAAAATGCCATTCATTAAATAACGTTTCAGATGATAAAATAATAAATCTGTTATAAAACTCTATACTTGAAATAACATGAGTAATAAACTGCACTAACAGCGGGTGAAATCCAACAAACACAAATATGTCTCTATTATCCTGTAAATAACCGACCAGACCCCCCAAGGGGTAGTATTTTGGCAAAGAACCCCAGTGGTTTGTGACTCAGTACAAGGTCCATTCAAGCATTGAGTATTTTGTTGCTTATCCACAGCTTTGTGGTGCTTCTTACAGTGGAGGAGTGAAAAAGCAAGAGCTTTAGAAATGTTGAAAACGCATGCAGCTAAACTCAATTCCAACCCACGTCATGAAGTTCATGAATTTATTTCTCCCCAAAAGCAGATGGCTAGTGTCCCAATGAACTTGCAGGTTCCACTGTCCCACTACTTCTGTACACTGTGTTATCAGTATCCATGGAATTTTGTAAAACGCTGGCCGTGTCCAAAGCCTGGGTGCACTGGGAGTTTTCCGATGTTTTCTGTTCCAGCGTTTCCAGAATTTTCTGGACTTTTCTGACACCATCCTTTCTTGCCTGACGCACATCTGCTCGGCCTTCGGGATCTACAGAATCCAGAGCCAGCAGCACTTTTGTGAGATCTTCCTCCAGTATCAAATAATTCTTCTCATTTTTGCTGCCCTGAAAACCAGTAACGGCTTGTTCCATGGCCTTTACTCGCTCCAAGATCCTCTCTACCTGAAGGACACCGGGGTGCTTGTGTTGGGGTTCTGGCACTTCTGGTACCTTCTCTGGAACTGGTTCCTGTGGAACAGGTGTAACTTCTGGAGGGGGCTTCGGAATAGGTGTGGGAAAAACAGGTGTAACTTCTGGAGGAGGCATTGGAACAGGGGTGGGAACAAAAGGTCTAACTTCTGGAGGGGGCATTGGAACAGGGGTGGGAACAAAAGGTCTAACTTCTGGAGGGGGCATTGGAACAGGGGTGGGAACAAAAGGTCTAACTTCTGGAGGGGGCATTGGAACAGGGGTGGGAACAAAAGGTCTAACTTCTGGAGGGGGCATCGGAACAGGGGTGGGAACAAAAGGTCTAACTTCTGGAGGGGGCATTGGAACAGGGGTGGGAACAGCAGGTGTTAATTCTGGAGGGGGCATTGGAACAGGGGTGGTAAAAACAGGTGTGACTTCTGGAGGGGCCATTGGAATAGGGGTGGGAACTTTCTCCTCTTCTCTTGCTGGAGCTGCTGTCTGCTGAGGGGACTTACAGGCTCTCTCTTGTAGGAGTACTTGTATAGGGATTTGCCCTTGGAGCTGTTCCTTAGTTGGGGAAGTTGGTTTGTTCTCTGCTGGAGGCTTTGGCGGAGAGTCCCGGGGTTGAGGTATCTGATGGACCTGAATTTACATTTAGTACATAAAGTAGCAGCAAGTCAGTATTTGTCACGAGTCACAGAATATTGGACTTCATATGAAATAACTGCTAGCACTATCAACTGGTTTATTATACTATTATTGTAAACTTATTACATTTATATAAAATTATTATATATTGTATTATTATAACTAGATGAATATTGTTCAGACTACTCCATTTCAACTGGTGTGATGCAGGTCTCTATCTCCTCCCCTATATTCTTGTTTTAATATACCATTAAATTAACCCTAGGCATAATCCCTAAATCCTGAGCTAATGGCCTGTTCCTATTAATAAAGGGCACCTGTTGGGTAACATTTTTATCCCCAAACAAAGGGTTCCGGTTGGGGATAACAGTAGATTTTTTTTTTTAATAATGCCCCCTGCCAGCGCTACGCTACCCACACCGGAAGGGAGCTCCCGGAGCGAGCAGCCATGTCCGGTCACTTGCATGCACATAATGAAAATGTGCCACAAATTGCTCGTTATGTGCGTGGTCAAATGCGCGTTATGCACATGCGAGTGACACAACATGGCTGATCGCACAGGGAGCTCCCTCCTGGTGCGAGTAGGGCTGGCGGGGGGCATTGATTTTTAAGAAAAAACTATTGTTATCCCCAACTGGGTTAACATTTCACCTAACATGTGCCCTTTAATACATTCTGGCCCGGGTACTGTTCTGTAGAAACAAGGAAGTGCCTGTTTTTCAGTGTTTAACATGGCACAGTTTTATCTTTGCTACTAGCCAATCATTGTAATACTCATGGGTAAAGTCTAAGCAGTAATCAGCATGTGACATTGGGATGGTGCATCGTGGGCAAAAAACAGGGCAATTGGCACCATTGCAATGTTCCTGCTGGAAAGTAAGACACGATGGGGGTAATTTAATAAAAGGCACTAAGTTTGCTCAGGAGCAGTAACCCATAGCTACTAATCAGCAGGTAGCATTTACTAGTCACCTGTTTAAAAGCAATCATCTTATTGGTTGCTATGGGTTACTGCTCCTGGGCAAACTTAGTGCCTTTTATTACATTTGGGGGTATTTATTTTCTCTAACCACCACCAAACCCAGAGACAGGCTTAAAGAATTACTTTAGCAATGAGGGTAGGATTGCTGTTGCTGAGAACATATTTTAGGATTTACCTGAGGCTTCTCCATGGCATGCAGCACTTTGATAGTTGCAGGCGATTGGGAAAGATTCGGGATGGGTGATCCTTCTCTACTTGATATTGGCTTGGCTGTGGCTCTGGTAGACTGGACTGGCCTCGAGTCCCTCTCATCTTGAATTTTCTGAAACACTGGATAGTGCGGCTGGTAATCGCCTGTTCCTTGAGGGTAATGGGTCTTGGGCTTCTGCTGGAAACCGTGTGACGGAGGCCACGGCACATTTCCCTCGTGGATTACAGGGATGGGAATATATCCTCGTGGCAGTGAGTAGCTCCCCTGTCTGCTGGGGGACTGAGAGAGGTGACTCTGAGACTCTGCTATGGATGGAGGGGGCTGCAAGGAGAATACAGGCATTATATAAAGGCATTATAAAGCAGCATGGAAAATAGTTCAGCAACTGAAATGAGTCCACATAATGAACATTAAGCATTGATTGTCCGCATGATAAATACATTAAAGGAAAACTTTGCCCCCAAAATGAATACGTAAGCAACAGATAGTTGCATATTAAAGAATCTTACCAAACTGGAATATATATTTAAGTAAATCTTGCCCTTTTACATCTCTTGCCTTGAACCATCATTTTGTAATGGTCTGTGTGCTGCCTCAGAGATCACCTGACCAGAAATACTGCAGCTCTAATTCTTACAGGAAGAGACACCTGACCAGAAATACTACAACAATACTCTAACTGTAACAGGAAGAGATCACCTGACCAGAAATACTGCCGCTCTAACTGTAACAGGAAGAGATCCCCTGACCAGAAATACTGCAGCTCTAACTGTAACAGGAAGAGATCACCTGACCAGAAATACTGCAACTGTAACAGGAAGAGATCACCTGACCAGAAATACTGCAGCTCTAACTGTAACAGGAAGAGATCACCTGGCCAGAAATATTGCAGCTCTAACTGTAACAGGAAGAGATCACCTGACCAGAAATACTGCAGCTCTAACTGTAACAGGAAGAGATCACCTGACCAGAAATACTGCAGCTCTAACTGTAACAGGAAGAGATCACCTGACCAGAAATACTGCAGCTCTAACTGTAACAGGAAGAGATCACCTGACCAGAAATACTGCAGCTCTAACTGTAACAGGAAGAGATCACCTGACCAGAAATACTGCAGCACTAACAGTAACAGGAAGAGATCACCAGACCAGAAATACTGCAGCTCTAACTGTAACAGGAAGAGATCACCTGACCAGAAATACCGCAGCTCTAATTGTAACAGGAAGAGATCACCTGACCAGAAATACTGCAGCTCCAACTATAACAGGAAGAAGTGTGGAAGCAAAAGACAGAACTCTGTCTGTTAATTGGCTCATGTGACCTAACATGTTTGGTTTGTTTGTGTGCACCGTGAATCATAAGATCCCAGGGGGCGCCCCTTATTTTTTAAAATGGCCATTTTCTATTTATGATTACCCAATGGCACATACTACTAGAAAAGTATATTATTATGAAAATGGTTTATTTCCATGAAGCAGGATTTTACATATGAGCTGTTTAATGCAATATCTTTTTATAGAGACCTATATTGTTCGGGGGGTATAGTTTTCCTTTAAGCCTTTCATGGGAGCTGTAACAGCACTGCATAGGCCTTCCCTTGCTAACTCCCCTGCCGACCATGCTGCTACTAAAGACTAATGTTATTTCTCTAGAAGTCCAAGGTCTGAGCTTCTGGGTATTTCTTCTTTATTCATGCAGCAAAAATACTTACTAAGCCTTTGTTTCCAGTCAGAGGGAATACAAAGTATATAGTGCAGTTCTCTGGGGAGTAGGAATGGCTGCCAAGCAATAAATCAATGGAGCAGGAATCTGCTCTGGGGTCATGGGTTAAGAAACGGCTTACTGTTTAAAAAGGTGTTTTACTCCTTAAAGGGATTGTAAACACTTTTTTTCAGTTTAATTGTTAAATGAAGACATTTTTCAAGTACTTTCCATTTTTTATTTGTTTTTATTAACCTATCTTTTTCCTGCTGCAAGCAACACACTCCTGCTGTGAGCCCCAGACTTGTTTTTTTTTTTTTTTTTTTGCAGGACCAGAGCTGGGCATACACTGCAAGTGTACAAAAAATGCAAACTTTTCTGCTACTAAACTGGCCAGAATAAAACAGACATACAACACAGTAATGAGGCAGTGGCCATTACCGAAGGTCCTTGTGGGGATCCGCTCTGTGAAGGTGACCCCATTCCTTGTCTGTCGGCTTGTGCTTCAGTCGAGCTCCATGCGGGGGACTGAGGCCGATTAAAGTTCCTCAGGGGGGACTGGGGGCGGTTTTGGGTAGAAATAGGATCACATCGCACTCGTTGCATTCCCGGCTGATGGAGAGAATAAAAGGGGTGCTGTTGTCTGTTTTCCACACCATCGTGCATGACGGGGATAGGGATATAACCAGGCCGCAGCTGAGGGTAATACACGTTTCCTTCTCTCAAAGACGGGGGCTTTTGACTCTCTTGCGAGGGGCCATTGGCCAAAGTTTGGCTGACCTGCGCACAAAGGAATACATTGTTACACCATTTGTTTACTGCCTCAATTACTCTCCAACACAAAGAGTACAATGTGTATGAGCTCTTATTATTTCTAGCTTAGTTCTCCTTTAACTTGATGCATATAAATATAAGATGATATAAGATGATATAAGTTATATCATGCCATTATAGAAAGGGGAAAATTACATTATGTCAGATCCCCTGTTCCCAATGACACCCAGTATAAGCACAATACATTCTTTCCTTCCTTCATGGAGAGCCCACACAAGTACAGATAATCACAGCAGGCCATAAAGAGAAGCTGACAGGTCCGGTAATTCTATCCATGCCCATGACTAATGCTATTGGGTTCTCTTAAGAATTTATGACTCAGATGCTTAAGTCACTGGTCAGTTCTGCTTGAACACATTCCAGTCCATCCCCCATCGCATCTTTTTATCTACAATCTGCCTGGCCTGGTTTAAACATGCAACTTTGTAGCTGCAACCGAAGTATCTGCTATTTGCACACACAAAAAAAAATGCTAGGGCATCAATATTGGTTTATTATTTTCCTTTATATGGTTCTGACTCTCAAAACAATCTATCAAAATTAGTTCTCTGTCGTATCTGTTGATCAGCTGACTTCTCCTTAATTTGCATAGTGTTGCTTTCAGGTGTTCCGAGCTTTAGGGTCTGGCCACACAAGCAGATTCGGGGAGATTAGTCGACCCCATCGACAAATCTCCTCTTCTTTGAAGCGACAATCTCCCCCGAAATGCCATCCACCGGCTAAAATGAAAACACAGTACTTCGTTTTCCGAAGTCACCCCAAGTTTCCTTGTGAGGCAACTTTGGGCGAAGTGCCTAATCTCCCCGAATCTGCTTGCGTGGCCAGACCCTTAAGGGCAGAGACACACTGGCAGATTCGGGGGGAGATTAGTCGCCCGGCAACAAATCTCCTCTTCTTCGGGGCGACTAATCTCCCCGAACTGCCTTCCCCTATCTTCCTGCCAGCTAGAATGAAAAATCAAAGCACTGCGAGCGCCATCCCACTGACGATTTTTCGTTATAGCCGGCGGGAAGGCAGCATGGGGAGATTAGTCCCCCAGCGACAAATCTCCACTTATTCGGGTGACTAATCTCCCCAAACTGCCTTACCCTATCTTCCACCAGCTAGAATGAAAATCGCCGGCGGGAAGGCACGCGGAACGCTTCATTTTCCAAAGTTGCCTCACGAGGAAACGTCTGGCGACTTTGGAAAACAAAGGCAGGGGAAGGCAGTTCGGGGAGATTAGTCGCCCTGAAGAAGAAGAGATTTGTCACTTGTCGTCTAATATCCCTGAATCTGTTTGTCTCTGCCCTAAATTCACATGACATTTAAGGGGCGATTTTCTAAACCTCGATTTTTTTTACAGTATCCGGTTAAGGTTTTTTGGGCAAAAAAAAACGTTTATTTTTTTTCAAGATTTAATATACACTGAAGCTGCAAAAAGTCCAAATCCAAAAATCCGTCATGTCAAACCTGTCGAGGTCATGTAGAAGTCAATGGCAGATGTTTACAATTTGAAGATATTGTGATCTGCGCTTGCTTTCATCCGGGTTTTTCGGGCGATAACCAGAAAAAAAAAAATAGAGCGATTTGGGTGTGAAATCGGAAAACTTCCAACGATTTGGGTTTTTCGCTCGAGTTTTTTCCCACCCTGACCCTGATAAATACGTGGATGGGAATTTGGTCGAGCTTGGTTTATAAAAACATGAGCTAAATAGGAGTTTTCATAAATAATCCCCTTAATGTTTGGATTCTGTCTGGCCGATTATGAAATCTGTGTGAATCCCGAAACAAATACTGTATTTAGTGCATCCTTAATATATTCTTTAAATATCTAAAAAAGGAATCCCAGTATCCATACTTGGCTAATATACAGTGCTTTCTGAATCCCTATATTAATTCTGGTTTCCATACATGTCCAATACACAGCACTCTCTGAACCCCTATATTAATTCTGGTTTCCGTACATGTCTAATATACAGTACTTTCTGAACCCCTAAATTAATTCTGGTTTCCATACATATCTAATATACAGCACTCTCTGCACCCCTATCTTAATTCTGGTTTCCATACAAGTCTAATATACAGCACTCTCTGAACCCCTATATTAATTCTGGTTTCCGTACATGTCTAATATACAGTACTTTCTGAATCCCTATATTAATTCTGGTTTCCGTACATGTCTAATATACAGTACTTTCTGAACCCCTAAATTAATTCTGGTTTCCATACATATCTAATATACAGCACTCTCTGAACCCCTATCTTAATTCTGGTTTCCATACAAGTCTAATATACAGCACTCTCTGAACCCCTATATTAATTCTGGTTTCCGTACATGTCTAATATACAGTACTTTCTGAATCCCTATATTAATTCTGGTTTCCGTAAATGTCTAATATACAGTACTTTCTGAACCCCTAAATTAATTCTGGTTTCCATACATATCTAATATACAGCACTCTCTGAACCCCTATCTTAATTCTGGTTTCCATACAAGTCTAATATACAGCACTCTCTGAACCCCTGTATTAATTCTGGTTTCTATACAAGTCTAATATACAGTACTCTCTGAACCCCTTTCTTAATTCTGGTTTCCATACAAGTCTAATATACAGCACTCTCTGAACCCCTATATTAATTCTGGTTTCTATACATATCTAATATACAGTACTCTCTGAACCCCTATCTTAATTCTGTTTTCCATACAAGTCTAATATACAGCACTCTCTGAACCCCTATATTAATTCTGGTTTCTATACATATCTAATATACAGTACTCTCTGAACCCCTATATTAATTCTGGTTTCCATACAAGTCTAATATATAGCACTCTCTGAACCCCTATCTTAATTCTGGTTTCCATACAAGTCTAATATACAGCACTCTCTGAACCCCTATATTAATTCTGGTTTCTATACATATCTAATATACAGTACTCTCTGAACCCCTATATTAATTCTGGTTTCTATACATATCTAATATAAAGTACTCTCTGAACCCCTATATTAATTCTGGTTTCTATACATATCTAATATACAGTACTCTCTGAACCCCTATATTAATTCTGGTTTCTATACATATCTAATATATAGCACTCTCTGAACCCCTTTCTTAATTCTGGTTTCCATACAAGTCTAATATACAGCACTCTCTGAACCCCTATATTAATTCTGGTTTCTATACATATCTAATATACAGTACTCTCTGAACCCCTATCTTAATTCTGGTTTCCATACAAGTCTAATATACAGCACTCTCTGAACCCCTATATTAATTCTGGTTTCCATACAAGTCTAATATACAGCACTCTCTGAACCCCTATCCCTATCTCTCTGCTGCTTTACAGGAGCTGGAGACTTTCCTCTGTACAACTGGCAGGTACAAAAGGTCACACAATAACTTCATCCTGTAATGCTGAGCTGTGGATTGACCAGTCTTTAAAGGGGAACTCCACCTGCTTTTGTTTATTGAAAAAAAAAATCTGAGCAAGTCCCCAATGTCTGTTCATTACACATTTGCACTGTTTCGAAGAGCAATTACTATTAAAAGCAGTGTTACTTTATCCCTTTCCTTTTTCTGGTTCTGACTCTTGAAACAATGTAGAGTGTATGCATCAAACATACAAATGATGATACAGGAGGCAAAAGAGACGGTACTTCGACTATCGAATAGTCGAATGATTTTTGGTTTGAATCTAAGTCGAAGGTCGTAGTAGCCTATTCAATGGTCGAAGTACCCAAAAAAATACTTTGAAAGTTTTTTATATTCGAATCCTTCATTCGAGCTTAGTAAATGTGCCCCAAGGTGTATGGATGTATCGCTCCCGAGTCAGCAGAGGTAAGGGATGCCAGACTAGATGAGAGGAAAGCTTCTGTGCTTTAAAGGGGTGGTTCACCTTTAGATGAACTAGTATGTTATAGAATAGCCAGTTCTAAGCAATTTTTTTTTAATCATTTTCCTTTTTATTCTGACTCTTTCCAGCTTCCAAATGGGGATCACTGACCCCATCTAAGAAACAAATGCTGCCTTTTATTACTCCTCTTTCGATTCAGGCCTCTCCTATTCTTATTTCAGTCTCTTATTCAAATCAGTGCATGGTTGCTAGGGGAATTTGGACCCTAGCAACCAGATGGCTGAAATGGCAAACTGGAGAGCTGCTGAATTAAAAGATAAATAACTCAAAAACCACAAATGATAAAAAATATCCCTCTCTACATCATACTAACAGTTAGCTCAAAGCTGCTCAAGCTCTTTAAGAGACTGCTAGAGAGACAGTCAGATAGAATGTGGAAAGGAATTCCAGAGAGAGGCTGCAGTCGCTGGCGTAATTTTGCTAGTGTTACTTCGCACCCTTACGCCAGGCAAATTTTCGCTAGCGACGTAACTACGCAAATTCACTAACTTGCGCAGTGTACTGAACGCTACCTTTTACGCTAGACTTCCTTCGCCACCTCAGACCTGGCGAAGCGCAATAGAGTAGATAGGGATTGTTTCAAAAAAAGTCAAAAAATTTTCTAAGTCCCAAAAAACACTGGCGTGTTTTCAACATGATGGGTGATTGGCTGAAAAAGATCGAAATTTTTTTTGGGGCTCCCCTCCTTCCCCCCTACATTTCCTGACTCATGGCAACTTACCTAGACAGTGGGCACATGTGTAGGGCAAAATAAAATTTTTATTTGCTGATTTGAAGGTTTTCTAGGCATTTGAAGTGGTGATACGTGTTCCTCCATTGAAATTTGAATTTCGCGCCATATGCAAATGAACTTCGCTAGCGAAACTTCGCTTCGCTTGGTGAATTAATGCTAGCGCAACTTCAAAAACTTACGCTACCCCTGTGCGCAACTTCGGATTTTAGTGAATTTGCGGAGCGCTGGCGAAAATACGCCTGGCGAAGTGCGGCGAAGTTGCGTCTGGCGCAACTTCGCATCTTAGTGAATTTGCCCCATAGGGTGGGACAGAGTTGTTGAAAGTCATGGTAATTAATTTGACTTTTAGGGGTCTTAAACACGGCGGTTTTTCAGGAGTAGCCGGAGTCAATTATTCTGAAGGGGGCTGTACTCACACAGATGCATGTATGCGCCGAACGCAGGTGAAATGCAACATGCTGCATCTCAACCTGCGTTTGGCGAGTACAGCCCCCTTCAAAATAATTGACTGCGTCTACTCCTGCGCTCCCCTGCGGTTGAACGGAAGAAAGAGCAATGCAGGCATCAACGGCAGTGTTTATAAGAGCCCTTAGGGTAGAGCTCCACAAGCGGTTTTTGTAGGATCGACGCCCTTCGACAAAACGTTTGCGACAAGCCAGATGGAGACGCACATGTGGAGATATAATTGGACTGAATGAAAAGTCGGAGGTAACAACTACACTACATCCGACGCAGAAAGCAGCGTCTTTGTCTGACGTTAACGCCGACTTTCCATTCAGTCCAACTATATCTTCACAGGTGCGACTTATCATCATGCGTTTTGTCGCTGGGAGTCAATCCTATGAAAACCTGTGTGACGCAGGCGTCACTTAGGATTAGACAGAAATAAGGTAAGAGATGGAAATGACGGATGAAGACGCAGTGTTCATCCAACGGGATGACGTTTGCAGCATCTGAATCTGACAGTCACCTCGTGTCGGATGAACGCTGCGACACCACCCGATGTTCCTGTTGCTTTCTTTATGTCCGTTGCGCAGCGCGTCGGATCGCGCCGAAATCACCTATGGAGTTGCTCCCTTATGCTAAAAGGTAGGAGAAGCCAAGTGTAGGACAGTGGCATGGCCGAGCCGCGGCAGTTACATTTAGGGGCGTATTTATTAATATTGGAGGCAAATGGCACTAGTGATGTTGCCCAGAGAAACCTATCAGCAATTCGATTTGAACAAAAAAAAAACAAAAAGCAAAGATTGGTTGCTATGGGTTAGGGATGCACCGAATCCAAACCCTAATTTGCATATGCAAATTAGGGGTGGGAAGGGGAAAACATTTTTTACTTCCTTGTTTTCTGACAAAAAGTCATGCAATTTCCCTCCCGCCCCTAATTTGCATAGGATTCGGATTCGGCTGGGCAGAAGGATTCGGCCGAATCCAAATCCTGCTGAAAAAGGCCGAATCCTGGCCGAATCCCGAACCGAATCCTGGATTCGGTGCATCCCTACTATGGGTAACATCACCGGTGACCTTTGCCTCCAATGTTAATAAATACAGCCCTTGTATGGACTGACTTGGTGACAGTTTTGGTGGGGGCCAATCAGTTTAACTCTGATACTTTCAGGTTATATGACAAAACTTTGGGGGCATCTTGTGAGTCATCAGTGTGACTCCTGATTTATTTTGTCTTTCTGTGCCCAGACACAACTACTACTGAAAAGGGCCCCCCACACCCATACACATGAGCTCTCCCACCTGCCCAGCACTGCAACATCATTAAAGGGACACACACACAGATATACACAATCACACACACTCACAAACCCTAAAGTATCTCTCCCTATGAGCCTCCCCCTGAATCCCCTTGTCTCCTCCTTGACCCCTGCCATGGTGGTCGGCTGAAAGGAAATGGGTGTCAGTGTTGGGGGGGGGGGTGTCACTAAATTTGGCTGCAGCACATTGTAACACCGGAGAGAATTCCAAATATTCTGCCAAAGTGCTGATATTCTTAGCCTGGGTCAGCCAGACTCATTCAATAAACATTATATAGTGAATACAGTACCCCCTATTGTAAAATATAAGGATATTACAAGTTACAGAGGAGTTCCATGACCATATAAAAGCACAAGGAACTTGGAACTCAGAGGTTACTTCTAATATCCTCATATTTTGCAACTGGGGTTACTTTATTTATTCTAATACACAAGTGTCAGTGAGTCATGTGACAAAAGAATTACATCAGAAGTCACCGTTTATAACTGATGACATCACTAAGTACAGTTTATAAGGATATAATTGACAAGACATTCATGGCTTTTGTGTATTATCAGGATATTATAAGTCACTGAGGAGTGTGTGTGTATTGTACTAAATCTGTGCTGTTCTGAGAGTATTTAGGCTACATGAGAATGAATCTAAACATTTACTTGTCTGTGAAGCCATGTTTCATCTGTAGGCGGGATTTACCCCAATGCATATTATACATATTATAGAAAGTAACAGCATTCAAGATAGGGATGCACCAAATTTTGGATTCGGCCGAAACCCCGAAACCTTTGCGTAAAATTCGGCCGAATACCGAACCAAATCCGAATTTGCATATGCAAATAAGGGGTGGTAAGGGGGAAACACTTTTTACATCCTTGTTTTGTGACAAAAAGTCACATGATTTCCCTCCCCTGATTTGCATATGCAAATTAGGCTTTGGATTCGGTTCGGCCGGGCAGAAGGATTCTGCTGAATTCTGCCGAAAAATGCAGAATCCTGAATTCGGTGCATCCCTAATTCAAGACAAACATACCTTGTATAAAGTACTTGCTATAGGCCCCACCCCTTACCAATCATTCATGGCGTGGCAGAACATCCTATATAAACATCTTATACATATACTAGACATTAAGCCCGTTAAATCAACGGGCGCTAGAACATACGGTCCGTGGGGCACATGCGCAGTAGCGCACTCCCACGGACTGGACGCAGAGACACTTCAACTTTATTATATAGGATAGCTCAATCATTAAAGGCAAAACAAACCCAAAATCTCATAAAATATCTAGCAGTGGCCCCAAAGGGAACCAACCATATAATAAGCTGGATCCTGGTGCCTGGGATGATTCCGGCTGAGCTCCCCCAGCACAAATATAAATCACAGAGCTCTGCACGTGTCCCGGGAACAGACTGAGGCCATAACCCACTTTAAAATAAACATTACGAGAGCTCTGGATGCCTTTGGGATTGGCTCAGGGTGCAGCTCAGAGTGGAAGGAACTAGAAACCAGCCGCAGCCTATCACAGCATGCCACATGGGGGGACACCGACTGTACCCTAATTTTATACTCCACTCAAAAGTTAAAAAGTCTGGATACTGTCAATAAGCCCCCCCCCAGGCAATATGTGTTTGTTTTAACCCTGTGTCAGCCATGGGTCTCAAACACAAGATTGCACAGCGGGCACAGTGAACCAGCAGGTGAGAAATTGTCATTTAGGGGTGTCTAACAAACTGGCACCCTCCAGTGATTTTTAGCTATAAGACATAAAGATCCCCATCCATGAGCCAATAGGCTGCCAACTTGGTCTGGAGCGGCCAATCAGCAACCTGTATGTATGATAACAGTTCTTAAAGGAGTGGTTCAACTTTAAGTTAACTTTTAGTATGTTAAAATGGCTAATTCTAAGCAACTTTTCACTTGGCCTTCATTTTTTCTTTTTTTACAGTTTATTAAATTATTTGCTTTCTCCTTCTGACTCTTTCCAGCTTTCAAATGGGGGTCACTGACCCATCTAAAAAAACAAATGCTCAGTAAGGCTAAAACATTTATTGTTATTGTTACTTTTTATTACTCGTCTTTCTATTCAGGCCTATTCCTCCTATTCATATTCCAGTCTCTTATTCAAATCAATGCATGGTTGCTAGGGGAATTTGGACCCTGGCAACCAGAGATCTGCTTAATAAGAAGTAAAATCACTCAAAAACCTTAATAAAAATGAAAACCGCAAATAGTCAGAATATCACTCTCTACATCATACTAACAGTTAAAGGGCTTGTTCACCTTTGAGTTAACTGTTAGTATGATGTAGAGAGTAATATTCTGAGACTATTTTCAATTGGTTTTCATTTTTTATTATTTTAAGGTTATTTAGCTTTGTATTCAGCAGCTATTTGATTTGCATTATAAACAATCTGGTAGCTAGGGTCCAAATTCCCATAGCAACCATGCATTGATTTGTATAAGAGACTGGAACATGAGTAGGAGAGGACCTTACTAGAAAGATGAGCAATAAAAAGCAGTAATAATAAGTGTGTAGCCTTACAGAGCATTTGTTTTTAGATGGGGTCAGCGACTCCCATTTGAAAGCAGGAAAGAGTCAGAAGAAAAAGGCAAATAATTATAAAACAATAAATATGAATGAAAACCAATGTAAAAGCTGATTAGAATTGGCCATTCTATTACTTACTAAAAGTTTACTTAAAGGTGAACCACCCCTTTAATTTAAAAGTGAACAACAGCCAGAAACTGGGAAATCATACAGGACATTCTTTCCCATATTTGTCGGATTTCAATCCTTTTTTTCAGCCAGCTGCGGGCAGCAAATAAAAGCAAATCTATGATTGGTTGCTGTGGGTTCCAGACCAGGTATTTGCCTGTTATTGATAATAAAACCCCATGTTCCCAATAAATCATGGCAAAAATGCAAATAAAGTGCATCATTATTATTGTCCTACAGATCTGTGTTCCTAACTGCTGAGTCATTTTGGATTCATACTGTTTGGCTCATCCCTGCATTTTGGTGCAACTCTGCTTGATCTGTGGGTGTCTGTATAGTTCAGAACTTTCTATTGGAAGCTGAGTTGTCAATCAGTCTTCTTTCATAAGATGTGCCTACTGCCTGCTACAGACACCAAAGGGTCAATCCCCTGCCATAGACGTTCTGCAGCAGCTGTGTGTGTGCAGCAGGTTTTCCAATTCTGCAAGTAATAGCTCTAGAAATTCCTGGTTTCTGGACAAATGCAACCCCCACCCCTATAGTCATGTTTAGTTTATTATCCCACTGTTACTATAGGCACCATCTCTCCCTACTATACCTGCTATCCCACAGTCACACTCCCTTCCCAGAGACTATTATCCACTGTTACTATAGACACCATCTCTCCCTACTATACCTGCTATCCCACAGTCACACTCCCTTCCAAGAGACTATTTTCCACTGTTACTATAGGCACCATCTCTCCCTACTATACCTGCTATCCCACAGTCACACTCCCTTCCCAGAGACTATTATCCACTGTTACTATAGACACCATCTCTCCCTACTATACCTGCTATCCCACAGTCACACTCCCTTCCCAGAGACTATTATCCCACTGTTACTATAAGCACCATCTCTCCCTACTATACCTGCTATCCCACAGTCACACTCCCTTCCCAGAGACTATTATCCCACTGTTACTATAGACACATCTCTCCCTACTATACCTGCTATCCCACAGTCACACTCCCTTCCCAGAGACTATTATCCACTGTTACTATAGGCACCATCTCTCCCTACTATACCTGCTATCCCACAGTCACACTCCCTTCCCAGAGACTATTATCCCACTGTTACTATAGACACATCTCTCCCTACTATACCTGCTATCCCACAGTCACACTCCCTTCCCAGAGACTATTATCCACTGTTACTATAGGCACCATCTCTCCCTACTATACCTGCTATCCCACAGTCACACTCCCTTCCCAGAGACTATTATCCCACTGTTACTATAGACACATCTCTCCCTACTATACCTGCTATCCCACAGTCACACTCCCTTCCCAGAGACTATTATCCACTGTTACTATAGGCACCATCTCTCCCTACTATACCTGCTATCCCACAGTCACACTCCCTTCCAAGAGACTATGTTCCACTGTTACTATAGACACCATCTTTCTCTACTATACCTGCTATCCCACAGTCACACTCCCTTCCCAGAGACTATTATCCCACTGTTACTATAGACACCATCTCTCCCTACTATACCTGCTATCCCACAGTCACACTCCCTTCCCAGAGACTATTATCCACTGTTACTATAGACACCATCTTTCCCTACTATACCTGCTATCCCACAGTCACACTCCCTTCCAAGAGACTATTATCCACTGTTACTATAGGCACCATCTCTCCCTACTATACCTGCTATCCCACAGTCACACTCCCTTCCCAGAGACTATTATCCCACTGTTACTATAGACACCATCTCTCCCTACTATACCTGCTATCCCACAGTCACACTCCCTTCCCAGAGACTATTATCCACTGTTACTATAGGCACCATCTCTCCCTACTATACCTGCTATCCCACAGTCACACTCCCTTCCCAGAGACTATTATCCCACTGTTACTATAGGCACCATCTCTCCCTACTATACCTGCTATCCCACAGTCACACTCCCTTCCCAGAGACTATTATCCACTGTTACTATAGGCACCATCTCTCCCTACTATACCTGCTATCCCACAGTCACACTCCCTTCCCAGAGACTATTATCCACTGTTACTATAGACACCATCTCTCCCTACTATACCTGCTATCCCACAGTCACACTCCCTTCCCAGAGACTATTATCCACTGTTACTATAGACACCATCTCTCCCTACTATACCTGCTATCCCACAGTCACACTCCCTTCCCAGAGACTATTATCCCACTGTTACTATAGACACCATCTCTCCCTACTATACCTGCTATCCCACAGTCCATGTTACATGATATCAGTGCAGTATGAATGGAAGTGCAGTGGGTGGGGAAGTACAAGTCAGTGCATATAACACAGATGGAGTGTGAGTATGAGTGTGAGTAAGGGAAGTGGTTAAGGAGCTGGAAGTTGTAGTTCAGTAGTTTTTAGACATATAATGGTATAGAATAGAAAGTGAGGGTCCCAAGTCGCTTATAAAACACGTGCTCTTACCTTGCCTGTGTCCTGCAGTCTGGGGTCAGTCCAAGTAGTGCTCCGGTTATTATGATCCACAAAGAAAGACCAGCCGGTGTGCGGGTCCAACTTCATCTCCCAGCCGGGTGGGAGGGGCTGATTGTCATTGGACATGAGTGAGCCTTGAGTAGTGTTCGTGCTGCTCCGGGACACGGGGCTATAGGCCATACTCACGACTCTCTCCGCTACTTATTGGACTTAGTGACGCCAGGGAATGGGCTGGAAGTGTCTGGAAAGGACTGCGGGTTCTCTCAGACTGACAGGGGATACTCGGCGCATTGGGAGGGAGGGCGGGGCTAGACTCTATTAGGGCGGGGCTAGCGGAGAGTGAAACGAGTCGCCCTATCAATGAGCGAAAGCGGGGTGTGGCAAGGGGAAAGGTGGGCGGAGGAGCCGGCGAGCAAGAAGCCATACAAAATAGAGAAGGGCGGGGTATGACTCGGGAAAGGCGGGGTGCTAGAGTCCAAAAAGATATGTGGGAGGAGCGGCTGCCAAAAGAAAGCTGTTTGGTCGCTCTAAAGAAGGAGAGCCCGGGAAGGGGGTGGAGCCATGTGCTAGATGGGAGGAGTTTGGTGACTGGAAGGAACTGCTGCTGCTGGAAAGTTCTCGGGAGAGTTGGGAAGTGCTTGACCGTCCCCTGACTCATGTGATATTAGTAGATACTGACAGGGACGTGTGTGAGTTACTGACACTGCCAGGAACAACTGCCAGACGGACACACAGCAGCTGCTCAACTGTCACTTGTGTTCTCCTGACAACTGAGCTGTGGGCTCCCTCAATGTCACACCAGATAAAGGGGACAAACACACACTGACACACTGGAACTTTGTACTGCCCCACCCCCTTCCTACGACTCCCTGTACCCCCTGCTTTATAACAGCAGCCACAGGGAGTCCCACATCACTCAGACTGTAAGGGGCACATTTATCAAAGCTCGAGGTGAATTTTCCAATGAAAAAAAAAAAAATCGAAATTCGAGCTATTTTTTTGTGCGCTTCGACTAGGGAATAGTCCAAATTCGAATATCGAAATTTATCATGTACTGTCTCTTTAAAAATTCGACTTCGACCATTCGCCATCTAAAACCTGCCGAATTGCTGTTTTAGCCTAAGGGGGACCTCCCAGAACTCATTTGGAGTCGATTGGTGGACTTTGAAAAATCTGTTTTATTTGGGGAAAACTCCTAAACGAATTTGATCGAATACGCTATTCCTTCGATTCGTACGATCCGAATTCGGCCAAATACGGACCTATTCGATCAAAAATTTACCTATTCGACCAAAACAAAACTTTGACTTCATTTCGGTCTTTTTGAATTCGAATTTCGACGTTTTTTTCAATTTGAAATTCGACCTTTGATAAATATGCCCCTCAACTCCTTGTACTAGATCAGATCCATTCCCAATATAATAACCGGAAATTCGTCTTGTTCACCTTTAAATGTACTGTTAGTATGATGTAGAGAGGGATATTCTCAGACAATTTGCAATTGGTTTTCATTTTTTATTATTCGTGGTCTAAGCAACTTTTCTTGATTATTTATTTATTTTGTATAGGTTTTTAATTATTTGCCTTGTGACTCTTTCCAGCTTTCAAATGGGGGTCACTGACCCCATCTAAAAAACAAATACTCTGTAAGGCTACACATTTATTGTTATTGTTACTTTTTATTACTCATCTTTCTATTCAGTCCCTCTCCTATTCATGATGCCAATGACTTAGATACAAAACGCGTCAGGATTTTTGATGTTTTTAACTTGCTGAAATAACCGTATTCGAAGTCGAAGTTTTTTTCATTGAATTTGGGTATCCTGCGGTCGAAGTAAAAATCATTTGATCAACAATTAAATCCTTCGAAGGATTTCAGCGATCGATTGAATGATTTTACTTTGACTTCCAAAAACTTAGAGAAATGCTCTAGAAGGTCCCCACAGGCTAACATAGCACTTCGGCAGGTTTAATTTGGCGAAGTATTGAAATTGAAGGTTTTTTTTAAAGAGACAGTACTTCGATTATTGAACGGTCGAATATTTGAACGATTTAACTTCGAATCGAAGTTGAAATCGTACTATCCTATTCGATGGTCGAAGTATCCAAAAAATTACTTTGAATTTCAAATTTTTTCGAAAATTCCCTCTAATTCACCTCGACCCTTGATAAATCTGCCCCATACTGTTAATATGAATGTATTTTGTTACAACAGCGCCACCTGCTGGTCAGTTTCCCACCAGTCTGACCAGCAAGTAGTCAAGGAAGTTGTCAGGAGAAAGAAAGAGGCTGATGTTCTTCTGCTTAGGAAAGATGTGAGAAAGGTTTCAGTGGTGATCAATACTAAGCCAGTGGCCATAATGATACAATATTAAGTAAGCCAAGTAGAGTCCTGCGCGGCTCCATTTTTTGGAACCCGTACCTGCAATCCACAACCCAGACCCACATTATTACCCGCTTGGGCCTGCTACCTGACCTGCAAATACCCTTATCTGCAACCCGGACCCATGACCAGCTGACCATCAAGAATCAGGAAGTGCTGTCATTGTAGACAGGAAGTGACATCATCGAAAATAGTCGTGATCATAAAAAAGGAGTAAAAATCGCTATTCAGAAAACCCGCGGGCCACAGAACCGCGTCTATACCCATACCTGGAAGTTCTACCCGCAACCCTCAGGGTACTCCAGGTTTTTGTGGGTAACCTGCGGGTAACTGACCCGCTGCAGGACTCTAGAGTCAAGTACAAATAAGAGTTAAAATATTATTTTATACATACTGCAGCACATTTTTGACCTTAGCTTTTAAGCCTTACAGAGAATTTGATTTTTTTTAGATGGGGTCAGTGAAAGAGTCAGAAGGAGAAGAAGGGAAATAAAAAAAAAAACTATAAGAAATAAAAAATGAAGACCAATGGAAAAGTTGCTTAGAACTAACCATAATATAACATACTAAAAGTTAACTGAAAGATGAACCACCCCTTAGGGCAATGGGAGTGAAATGAGAAGATCAAATAAAAAAGAGAAAAGCCGAACAAACGAGTCTCCCGCTTGAAACTTTACTAGCAGCGTCTCCCCATGTTACGCAGTAGTACTACCCACAATGCTGCGCGCTCGCCAACTTTGACGCACGCAAAAGTACGTCCTTTTACGTATCAGGGTTCGCGCACGTACGCTGGCGTGGTAACTTGCGCGCATGCGCAGGCGCTTTCAAAGCTGAGGGAAGAAGTTGAAGGAGGGATTGGTCGCGTATACGGCGCTTGCGCAATGAGCGGCTTCTCCCTGACTGGCTTCTGGCAGCTGCCGCCATTTTGCTTTGAGCCGGACGGAGTTCGTCAAGATTTGCTGTTCGCTTCAGTGCTGAGGCCGAGTCCCAGCCCGCCGCCTCCTCCGTGTCCTCTCACGCACTTTCCACGGGAGAACCCCGGGAGTCCCGCAGGCTGTGATATGGAGGACGACGGACAGCCCCGGACTCTGTGAGTATCTCCTGGGCGCCCAGCTGCCTGGCTCTCTCAGGGCACGAGGCCTCCCGGCTGTGGCCCATTCTGACTTTTACTGGGACTCCCCTTCCATTACTCACTCCCCTGTGTATTCCACTAACGAAACCCTTATATATTTAACTTGTAACGCCCGCTGAGGCCTATGGGAAGTGTAGTTTTTTGGCAGACACAAGGAATATCTTCTCCCACGTCCCTTATTGTGTTCTTTGCCTGGGAAAGGCCTATTTTTGTACGGTCTCTTTATTCCAGCTGTTATAAACTACAAGTCCCAGCGTCCCCTGGGGGCCTATGTTATGTAAAATGTCTTCTGTACTCACAGAGCAAATACCCAGGCTCAATAGGCCCCTTGTCTTACTATTGGCACATATCTTCTGTGTGTACATAAGCAGCTCAGGACTGACATAATACAGGCCCACCAAATAGTGACTGTCTATGGCATTGGCCAGAGTCCACAGCTTGTTTTATAGTTACATAGTTATAGTTATGTAGTTAAATCGAGTTGAAAAAAGACAAAGTCCATCAAGTTCAACCCCTCCAAATGAAAACCCAGCCCCATACACACACCCCTCCCTACTGTCACATAAATTCTATATTCCCATATCTATACTAACTATAGAGTTTAGTATCACAATAGCCTTTGTATTATGTCTGTCCAAGAAATCATCCAAGTCCCTCTTATAGTCATTAACTGAATCATCACCCGGCAGTGCATTCCCCAACCTCACTGTCCTCACTGTGATGAACCCCCTACTCTGTTCCTTTAAATGAAACTTCTTTTCCTCTAGTCTGAAGGGGAGGCCTCTGGTACGTGATTCTCTTTATCGGTAAAAAGTTCCCCTGCTATTTGTCTATAATGTCCTCTAATGTACTTGTAAAGTCTAATCATGTCCCCTCACAAGCACCTTTTTTCCAGAGAAAACAACCCCAACCTTGTCAGTCTCCCCTCATAATTTAACTCTTCCCTCCCTCTAACCAGTTTAGTTGCACTTAGTCTCTGCACTCTCTCCAGCTCATTTATGGAGTCTCACCAGGGACCTATAAAGAGACATAATTATGTTTCATCCCTTAAGTTAATACATGTCCCAGTCTGTACATAAGACATGTGCAACCTGGTACCCCTCCAGCTGTTCAACTACAACTCTCTCCCCATCCCCTATGATAGCTACAGTGTGCACAGCAGGTTGTATAGTGCTG
The DNA here is from genome assembly GCA_038501925.1 of Xenopus petersii. Taxonomy (NCBI): domain Eukaryota; kingdom Metazoa; phylum Chordata; class Amphibia; order Anura; family Pipidae; genus Xenopus; species Xenopus petersii. Next base: position 137,860,500 of record CM076684.1, on the reverse strand, counting down.
GTTTATTAAGCCTACCCCCATTCCCTATAGGGTGGGCTTCAAGCAGCACTGGGATTGTAAATAGACCCTGATATTTCAAGTACACAGAGGACCCTAACAGCCCAATAATTTGTAACTGTCTATGACATCTTACAGTAGACCATTGGTCAGAACCCACAGCTTGCCAGTCCGGGCCTGCGGTGCTTCCTGAGTCATCGAACTGCCCACCCGACCCCCTTTTCCATAACCCTAGCCTTGGTCGCTACCCATGTTTGTTTAGAAGCGCCATGTTGAAATGTAGTTCTGCATGCACCTTTATTGCAGCATCGGGTTCCCTTATTGGCAGGATACCTGATAGAGGCAGCCAATGACATTAGACATCTCTAAACCTCACAAATATCAGCAGGCAATAACACATAATTATAAAATGTTAACATATTCCCCAACAATGTGGGTAAATCCATAGAACATACACAAATACATGGAAAAGCAATCAATACAGGGGCTTAAGATGGCGCTGCCAAAAAGAGCTTGCAATCTAAATTGCTAGAAGAGCGTTTTTAGTTTTTGTAGTAGATATTTGTAATTTATCACTACATGGGTTGACGCAGCACATGGCTCTTTTGGCCTCTTGCCCCCTATGTTTGCAGTTGTCTGTAAGCCTAAGGGAAATGGCATATGATCCTACTGTGGGTGCGTTAAGTGAGTTAGTCGGCCAAAAGCACAGCAGCCGATGCGGCCCCTTATAATCTCTAATGTAAATGGCCTGGGCAGCACGCGTGTCGGTGCTTGTTGGACTATTGCCTTGAGTCACCTCTTCTCTGGGCTATAATTGTCTGACAAGCACTGACACAATTCTTTTTAAGGTTTCCAATTTAGTCTATACAAACTTTTGGCCATGTTTTCGGGCCTACTAGCCCTCTGTCTGTACTGTAATTAGGTTTTTAATGTTAACTGTAAGTAAATGTGTGACCTGTACAATTGGAAATTGGACCTTAGTGTTTTATTCATACACAATAATCCATTTAGTGTACACATTGGAGATGATGGAAGTGTGTGTGTGTGTGTCATATGTCTGGTAGGGTTATATTTAAAGGGTTTGCCTTTAAATTAACTTTTAGTATGATGTAGAGAGTTATATTCTGAGACAATTTGCAATTGGGTTTAATTTTTTTATTTAGCTTTTTATTCAGCAGCTCTCCAGTTTGCAATTTTAGCCATCTGGTTGCTATGGTTCAAATTACCCTAGCAACTATGCATTGATTTGAATGAGAGACTGCAATAGGAATAAGGGAGATTAGTAATAAAAAGCAGCAATAACAATCAGTTTGTAGCCTTGCAAAGCATTTGTTTTTTAGATGGGGGGTCACTGAACCCCATTTGAAAGCTGCAATGAGTCAGAAGAAGAAGGCAAATCATTCAAAAACTATAAAAAATAACGAGGACCAATTGAAAAGTTGCTTAGAATTAACCATTCTATATCATGCTAAACGTTAACATAAAGGTGAACCACCCCTTTAAAGGAGAAGGTGAGTCCTTTTATACTTGGGATTGCCAAAAGTTATGCACCCCAACTTGACATCCCGGGCCGGTGCTCCTTTCAGGAGAAAACTGCATTGTCCGGGGTTATTCCAGCAAGCACCACGGAGTGAACCTCTTACTACTTCTTTCTTCTTGCGGCTGCACATGCTCAGTAGAGTGAAAAGCCAAACTATAGTTAAAAAGCCGATATTTCATTCTACTGCGCATGTAACTGCACTGGGGAATTTGTAGAAAGAAGGAGGAAGATGATTGCTCTGTGGTGCTCGCTGGAAGAACCCCGGGCCAGTGCAGTGTCTGGTAAGTAAATACAATCACTTGGGGTTACCTTCATTTTGGCAGCCCCAAGTATAAAACCACTTTTTTTCTCCTTTATTTATAGTGGCTGCTTTATTCTGAAGTTGCTGCAGTGCTTTGCTGAATTTGACGGCCCAGTATAACCAGTTGGGGCAGTTATTTTGCAACTAGATTCCCCATATTTACTTTTCAAGCTCAAGCAAAAATTATGATTTTAAAAATAATCCGATTAATTTCCTTGTTTGACGCTGCCATACGTTTTCCCTATGATTCCCCTCATACGCATGGTTAATCTCTTGTGTAAAGTGCAAGCCTTTCAGCATTTATAAATATTATCAGTCAGGATAATATCATTTGTGGGGGCGATAATCACAAACCTAGGGAGAAGAACTTGATACCAACTTCATTTCATAATGTCACATGACTCTACTTTACTAATACGAGGTCTACTTTTAGTGATGTTTTCCCGTTATGAGCAACATCCATAAAAGAATTGTTAGCATTCTGTTCCATGGGATATATTACTTAAAGGGGTTGTTCACCTTCTAAACACTTATTTTTAATTCCGTTGTTTTTAGATTGTTCCCCAGAAATAAAAGCTTTTTTCAATTACTTTCCATCTTTTATTTTTTACTGTTTTTTCCAAAATCTAAGTTTAACGTTGAATGTTCGTGTCTCTGGCGTTTGAGTCTGGCAGGTCAGTAATTCAGGTGCAGACTCTGATCTGGTAGAATTTTGTAACATTTGGGGTAAGGCCAGACGAGGAGATTTGGGGAGATTGTCGCCTGGCGACTTATCGCCACTTCTTTTGCGCGAGGTGAGGCAACTTTGGGCGACTATTGAAAACGCATTGCCGCGTGTGCACTAGCACAGGCGATTTTTTCGCTGTAGCCTATGGGGAAATGACGCTGAGGCAGTTCGTGGAGATAGTCGCGCAAAAGACGTGGCGATAAGTCGCCAGGCGACAAAATCTCCCCGAATCTCCTCTCCCTTAGGGTTAGTTCTCACGAGGAGATTCGGGGAGATTTTGTTGCATGGCGACTAATCGCCTTGTTTTCTGAGCGACAATCTCCCCGAACTGCCTCAGCAATGCATTTTCGATAGTCGCTGGACGCTGCCTCCGGGCGACTATGGAAAACGCATTGCCGCGTGTGCATTAGCGCAGGCGACTTTTCATTATAGCCTATGGGAAAACACGCTGAGGCAGTCTCCCCGAATATCCTCGTGTGAACTAACCTTAGTTGAAACATTTCTCAGCAACATCCCTGGATTTTTAGCAACTATTGTATCAAGTCTAACAGCTGCCTGTAATGAAACCCAGAGATTCTGCTCAGCAGGGACAAAGCTAAGAAATGTATCAACTAAATGTATCAATCTAGAACAGTTTACAGGGTCGCGACCCCCCCTCCCAGAGCTGCTTCAGACGGTGAAAAAAGACACCTGACACTTCAATATTAGAAAAACGGTCACACATAAAAATAGAAAGTCATTGGAAAGTCATTATTTCTGGTGTTGTACCTGAAAACAACTAGTTGTTTGAAGGTGAACCACCCCTTTAAATATTAATTTATGTGAAATTGTATATTGTTTAACAAACCACTATTTCTTCTATAAAGCTTAAGACAAATATCTGAATAAAAAGCGTTTAATAGGAGGGTGATATAGACCATGTTTGTTTATTGTCTTGAGATCTACTGATCACCAGCTAAATATCTGGTAAATCTCAATCTACCTTTAGGGCACCCCTGATATAAGCTACACCAGTTTATAAAGGTTAATTCTATTTACATTGAATAGGTAGACTTACTCCTTCCTCATACAAAGCAAAACCAAAGAGAAACTGCCTTTACTTTAAGGGACCTCCGTCATTCTGGGATGCTAATTTTAGATTTAGATTTATTTGTGCCTAACAACTTGGGCCCCCCATTGATTTCTACTTTTTTCCCCCTCTGTTAAAAGGGATCTATCTCAAAAATGAAAATTTAATATAAGCTTTACCCCTCTCAATTAGACAATCTAAATAAAATCACAATTCTTAACCGTTTAAGAAATAATCGGGTTACTCTTCAGTATCTCATTCTCCACAACCTGTCACTCTTCATGCTGAGGTCTGAGTCAGATTTTGATTGACAGGTAGGTCAAATATGTCCCATGGAGAGGGTGGGCCCCCTTTCTTAGCAGATGTCTATATGGGTAACTCGAATAACCAAGTCCAGCACGATCAAAAGATAACAAAATAACACACCCTGCACGCAGATGAATAGGATTTCCATCATAGCCGGTTATTTTTAAAGTGTGAGCATCTTGTAAAAGGGTGTACCCCCCCCCCCAAGGGTGCATTAGATCTAACTGTCAATCAAAAACCGACGGCATGAAACTACTGCTTGACCTCCTGCAAGAAGGGAGACAGCTTGCTCAGAGGGGGAGATGAAAAGGGAACTTTATTATTTCATAAACACATCATTTTTAATTATTAAATGTATTTAATACGTTTAAAACGTATTTATTTATATACATTTTCATGATAGATTCCCCTTTAAAGGATAATTCAACCCAAACCTTAAAAACAATCAGCCATCCTTGTACCCGGGCAAATGCCCCTAACCGTTTACTTACCCCTCAGTGCAGATTCTGTCCTCGGGAGTTCACGGCAGCCATCTTCTTTTCTTCTGTAACCTTCGGAAGCAGATTGTAATTTCGGAGCATGCGCAGTGGGAGTAGTATTCCGGTGCATGTGCCGAGAACATTTCCAAAAAAAGTTGTGACTTTCGTTGCATGCACGGTTGTTCGGGATCGGAATATTACTCCAACTGTGCATGTGCTGCTTCTGGAGTTTACTGAAGAAAAGAAGATGGCTGCCGTCAACTCCCATGGACAGAAGCTGCACAGAGGGGTAAGTAAAGGTTTAGGGGCATTTGCCCCGGGTACCAGGTAGGGAGGGGGTTCTAGGTAGATTTGGGGGGTAGGGGGTTTTGCAGGTTTGAGTTGAGTTCCCCTTTAAAGGAGAAGGAAAGCTCCAAGACAGTTTAGTGCCAATAGAATAGCCACAATAGTGCGAGCTAGAACGCTATATTTATTCTGCAGAATGCTTTACCATACCTGAGTAAACAGCTCTAGACACTGTCTCTGTTTGTTTAGGATAGAAGCTGCCATATAAGCTTGGTGTGACATCACTTCCTGCCTGAGTCTCTCCCTGCTTACTAACAGCTCTGAGCTCAGATTACAGTAGGGATGGGAGGAGGGAGGAGGAGAGGAGCAAACTGAGCATGCTCAAGGCCGTGCCCTGGAGGTTTAAGCTGAAAACAGGAAGTCTGATACAGAAGCCCATGAGTACACAATAAAAGCAAAGAAATGTGGTGTTTCTTTTGACAGAGGACTCAGAGCAGCATTACTTTGAGGGTTTACTGGTGTATTTATATAGACCTTTCTGATAAAGCTTACTTAATTTTAGCCTTTCCTTCTCCTTTAAAGCATTACACTGAATCCTTTCACATTGTGTTGTTCTCATAGCTTGTGTCCTGAAAGATGCCCAGGAGTTCAGTAAATGGTAAAGTCACACAGGGGATCAATTCAATTGGCTGCTCATGAAGGAATTCTCATATTTATAGACAATTCCATTCACTTTAACATTTATGAAAATATCAAAGACCTGAAGCTTTGTGTACAGGATACACGGATACGTTTCCCCTTTAATTTGTCGATTTATATAAAACAATTAAACACACTGGTACACCCCTCTCCCCTAGCCAACGATGGGAAGAAATCATACGTTGCAGACCTGGGATCTCTTCTAGTGTCAATGTTTGTCAAGAAATATGTGGAGGTATTTTATTCACTGGTGCCATCTTGCATTCATCCCAGTGTTTACTGACGACAAGTTTAATGGCTATTGTGTAAATGTCACAGAATATGACTTGCCAGGTTTTTATTACAACAGTAATACACTATCTTCTACCGTTTCTCTTTGATCATATTAAAGGTGTTGTTCACCTGCCAAACTTTTTTTCAGTTGGTTTCCGATTGTTCACCAGAAGTAGACTTTTTCCAATCACTTTCTATTTGTGACAGTTTTTCTAATGTTGAAGTGTCATTTTTCTCCTTCTAAAGCAGTTCAGTCGACCCTGTAAACTGTTCTAAACTGATAAATTTAGTTGATACATTTCTTATCTTTGTCCCTGCTGAGCAGAATCCCTTTTATTAAATGGGAACTCCACACAAACATAACGTAAGCTTTCTGAAAAATAAACATAATTGCAAGCAACTATGCAATTTACATAAATTAAAAAATATGCAGGCTTTTCATTATTTTTAATGGTTTCTGACAATTCCCTAAGCTGAGCCCCTGCTCTCCGGGTGATCTGTCTGACTACTTTGCTGAGCTGTCTGACTACTTTGCTGAGCTGTCTTACTACGGTTACTTTGTAATCTGACTACTGTTAGATCTGTCCTCAGCCTGCATCTTCCAAACCCCACAATTCCCTGCATGCATGATATCAATAAGGAACAGAACATCACAGTGCAATGCATTGTGGGTTATGTAGTTCCTGCATGCTGTCTGTAAGTACAATGTGTAACATCAGTGTTTAGAGCCTCCTTCCCTGCCAGGATTTCAAATGATGCAGAAAGAGAACTGTTAAACAGCTGGATTTCAGCATAGAAAATGCCATTTATTTATACCTTTTGACGAAACAGGTAACTGTGATGGTTATATTAGGGCTTTCTGTGTTATGTGGGCCTTTTTTATCAAATTTGGTTTAGGAAGCTGGAGTTCCCCTTTAAAGACAGCTGTTAGAATTGATACAATAATACTAAATATGCTGCTGAGAAATGTATTTACTAAATGTTGCAAAATTGTAACAGTTCAGAGTCTTCACTTGAATTACTGAGCTGCCAGACTCCCAACACCAGAGACAGATATTAAACTTTAAGCTTAGATTTTGGAAAAGCAGTAAAAAAAAAAAAAAATGGAAAGAAATTTAAAAAAGGTCTATTTCTGGAGAACATTCTGTAAACAACAGAGTTTGTGTTTGGAAGGTGAACAACCCCCTTTGTAGAGACGTGCTGCCAGTGTATTATTTATTTTATTTGGGAGAGGAAAGTAATTCCTGCTAGTATTAATATATATTAAAAAGCATCAAATAAAATGGCTTTGCTACATTGTATCAGATTTGCTTGACTGATGTGGGAATTTGGGTGTTCAGGGACCCTGAAACGGATATAATTCACTCAAATATACCAGTAATTAAAGGAGAACTAACCCCTAAAAACGAATAGGGATAAACATGCCATATTTTATGTACTGAACTTATTGCACGAGGCTAAAGTTTCAGCTTGTCAATAGCAGCAATGATCCAGGACTTCAAACTTGTCACAGGGGGTCACCATCTTGGAAAGTCTGTGACACTCATATGCTCAGTGGGCTCTGATTGGCTGTTGAGAAGCTAAGCTTAGGGCTCGTCATTAATTATCCAGCAGAAAATGAGCTTCACTGACTGTAATATAAGCTGATGCTGCAGGTTTGCTGATTATTAAATTCTGATGCTAATTGCACTGGTTTCTGTGCTGTCATGTAGTAATTATCTGTATTAATTACTAATCGGCCTTATATTGTGACATTTCTATTCTATGTGTACTGTATATTGGGAGTGGGTCCCTAAGCTCAGTAAGTGACAGCAGCACAGAGCATGTGCAGTGAATCAGCAGAAAAGAAGATGGGGAGCTACTGGGGCATTTTTGGAGACACAGATCTTTACTGCTAAAGGGCTGTGGTTGCCTTGGGCTGGTACAGAAGCACAAAACATCATGTACAACATTTCTAGCTACTTCTTTAGGTTAACTTTCCTTGTCCTTTAAGGAAATCACTCAACTGATCACATTCTTTCACTTTTTCCCCTTTGCAGATATGTCGGCAACCTCTCTAGAGATGTAACAGAAGTTTTGATTCTTCAGCTGTTCAGCCAGATCGGACCCTGTAAAAGCTGTAAAATGATTACTGAGGTGAGTGCGTTTTATTTCAGTAACTTGCTGTAAACTAATTGTATTATGTTACAGATGGGGAGCAGTCATAGGGGTCGGTTTAGAAATGTATATTTAAAATGGTTTGGTCATCTCTCTATTCTTACTAAACGTGGTGTGGATAGCCACCGCTTAAAGTTCCCTTGTTCTGGAAAGCTTAATCCAGTGATCCTGTGTCATTAGTGGTGAAACCCCTCCTTGGAAAGTCATCTCTTACTTTTCTTAGGCGATGAGCTCATTTTGGGTAACTAGATGTGAGGTTCCTGTTGGTTCATCTATGCCAGCTGTTGACTTGATCATCCGAACTGTAGGCTGCTTGAGGTTGTTTCGGCCAAAGCAATCATGATGCGGCCTTCCATATTCAACACCTGCAAAAACAGTTATATTATACAATCCACGGTTAAAGGGAAACTATTTTTTTAAAAATAAAAAATTAATTTTGGCTTCAGCATACTGAAATAAACTTTCTAAATACAATCAATTAAAAATTCTGTACCATTTCTGAAATAATCAAGTTTATCTTCACTATTCCTCTCTCACCATCTATTGCTCTTCATGAAGCAGTTGGGTGTCAAGTGAATGGCTTCCTTTCATAGAAGATGTCAGAGCTCACTCTATTAAAATCGCTAGAAACGCTGTCTTTCTACATGCAGAATATATTTTGTTAGATTCTGTTTGTAATGGAATCCATTATTTGAGTGAGCTCTAATACATCTGCTAAGAAAGGAAGCCCCCCTAAAAGAAATATTGGATCATTCATCTGACACCCAACTGCTGCACGAAGACAGAATGAGGAGAAATACCTTACAGTATTTGCAAAAGTTCCCATTGAATGAATTATATGTAGTGTAATGGCTAACAACTTGCTTTGAATCAAGCCTCCTTCCCATTTAAAGGGATCCTGTCATCAGAAAACATGGTTTTTTTTCAAAACGCATCAGTTAATAGTGCTACTCCAGCAGAATTATGCACTGAAATCCATTTCTCAAAAGAGCAAACAGATTTTTTTATATTCAATTTTGAAATCTGACATGGGGCTAGACATTTTGTCAATTACCCAGCTGCCCCTGGTCATGTGACTTGTGCCTGCACTTTAGGAGAGAAATGCTTTCTGGCAGGCTGCTGATTTTACTTCTCAATGTAACTGAATGTGTCTCGGTGGGACATGGGTTTTTACTATTGAGTGTTGTTCTTAGATCTACCAGGTAGCTGTTATCTTGTGTTAGGGAGCTGTTATCTAGTTACCTTCCCATTGTTCTTTTGTTTGGCTGCTGGGGGGGGAAAAGGAGGGGGTGATATCACTCCAACTTGCAGTACAGCAGTAAAGAGTGATTGATGTTTATCGGAGCACAAGTCACAAGACTTGGGGCAGCTGGGAAATTGACAATATGTCTAGCCCCATGTCAGATTTCAAAATTGAATATAAAAAAATCTGGTTGCTCTTTTGAGAAATGGATTTTACTGCAGAATTCTGCTGGAGCAGCACTATTAACTGATTCATTTTGATTCATTCATTTTTTTTCCCCATGACAGTATCCCTTTAATGTAATTTTAGCCTTGCATAATACTACCTTGTCCTTCAAACCTTTTTTTATTTTTTTGTTGCTTCATAATGCACTCTATTGGCTCCCAAAGCCCTCCTGTTATAAGTAGATTTAGGAAATTATGTAAGTGACACAATGTAAGCAATATGTATTGGATGTTTATATAGGAATATTTGGATAGATAACCTATTCCTAGAAAATGCTTTGTTAAAGACTATCCCCCCACCTTTTTTTTTTCTTCTGTTTTTCTGTCGCCGATTAAATTTGTGTAAGTTGCAACTGTTGAATTTTCTTTTCAGCAAACTGATGGCAGAAGGGTAGGAGCATCTGTTAGCTTCCCTGTGATGCCCAACGCTAACAATGATCCATATTGCTTCGTGGAATTTTATGAACACAGAGATGCAGCTGCTGCATTAGCAGCCATGAATGGACGGAAAATACTTGGAAAAGTAAGAGAAATAATAAAATTAGACCATATATGGAATAGGAATCTGCCTTTTAGCATATTGTTTGTGAAGATTTCTTTTTAACTGTCCACGTTAAGAGAATAGATTTAATCATTTGCATCAGTCCCTGCCCTATAGCAGCAGTTTTTTACTTCCAATTTGCTGTTGATACTTAAAGGTAAAAAAAATAAAAAATTAATGGAGTAAAAGACCTGCCTCATTTTTGTTCAGTTGCTGATGGAACAAATCCATAACAACCCATGTATCCATAGTGTGTGTGTGTCTCGCATTAGCTAGAGGTGTGGACTACAGTAATAAGAATGGTAGCTTTTCATTATGGGATTAGTCCGTTGTATATATTAAGATATGTATGCATGAACAGGTATGGGATCTGTTATCCAGAAATCCAGAATCCGAATTACAGAGAGGCAGTCTCCCATAGACTCAATTTTTTTCTCTAATAATAAAATAGTAGCTTGTATTTTATCCTAACTAAGATATAAATAATCCTAATTTGGGGCAAAACCATACTTTTTGGTTTATTTAAAGGATACGTAAGCATTTAAAAGAAGTGAATGTAAAATCAATGAGTGTATTTCTAAGAACTTTTGCAATTTACATTCATTTCCTTTTTCCTCCCAAGATATTGGGATACATGTACTATTAATATGAATGAATTTTGTTACAACAGTGCCACCTGCTGGTCAGTTTCTGACCACCAAGTAGTCAAGGAAGTTGTCGGGAGAAAGAAAGAGGATGATGTTCTTCTGCTTAGGAATAAAATAAGAAACCTTTCTCACATCTTTCCTAAGCAGAAGAACATCAGCCTCTTTCTTTCTCCTGACAACTTCCTTGACTACTTGCTGGTCAGACTGGTGGGAAAATGACCAGCAGGTGGCGCTGTTGTAACAAAATTCATTCATATTAACAGTACATGTATCCCTTAATATCTGGGAATACAATGAAAATAAATTAAGAATGTAAATTACAAAATTGCTTAGAATAACACCCGTGTCAATTTTACATTCACTTCTTTTAAAGGTTTACTTATCCTTTAATATTTATGATTTTCTAGTGGATTTAAGGTAAGAAGATCCAAATTACGGAAGATCTGTTATCTGGAAAACCCCAGGTCCCAATAGTTCTGGCTAACTGGTCCCATACACACACTAGAGTCCTGCAAACTGTTTTTAAAGTGATGGCTTTTCTTTGGAAACTAATTTACTTGTTGTTTTTCACCACAGGAAGTAAAGGTAAATTGGGCTACAACACCAAGTAGCCAGAAAAAAGATACTTCCAGTAAGTATATTACAATGTTGCAACATTAAAGTGTGTTTATTGAACATTATAGCATTGTATTAAGCACATTAACATCTTTTATAAACAGGCTTGATTTGATATGTTACAAAAAATAATGTGGAGGAAAATCAACTTCTCTGTATCATGGTGCTATTAATCCCTTTTTGTTTCAGGCCCCTCCAGCAGAAAAGGGGTTAAGAGAATCTCTTGGCGATAGCATTTAGAAGTCCATGTCCTGTTTAGGCTGCTACTCCTTGGTATTCTCTCTCATTTATCTAAATTAAAATTTCAGTGTAAAGTTCCTCAGAAAATGGTGTAAGAAAATGCTTCCTTGATTTACTTTGTACAAACCTTTTATTTGCAATTAAAAATATACCCAAGAATGGGAGTTGTTGATTAAATTAAATAAGCCTTCCTGCATTATTAAGAAAATCTGGCCCTTATTTGTTTGGAGTGTAATATGTGCTAGAAAGTGACTAAAATAAACTTCTAAATGGAGTGCCTAAAACCATAGGTTATGAACGCTTTCCTTAAATTGGTAACATTGTGTTAGACCAATCACATCACTTGCATAATCTGAATTTCCTTGTCTTTCTACAGACCATTTCCATGTTTTTGTTGGAGATCTAAGTCCAGAAATTACCACAGAGGACATTAAATCTGCGTTTGCTCCATTTGGTAAAATATCGTAAGTATCCATTTTTCTGACATGTGGGACGTTGCTGTTGCCTTGCATCGTTTTTGCTGTTTGACGTGACATTTTAAAAAGTATCGTTTTATTAAAAACATTGGAATGTGTGGATTTTTGATGTCTATCCTGTGGCCTTTAAGATGCCTTTCACCTGCTAGTGTTGGTATTTTAAGTCCATGTCGTGGGACTTACATTGGTTAACCCACTAATTCAAGGCTGAACATTTCCTAGCGTGTAGCCATATACAAACAGGCCTTTAGAGATGTGCCTATGGTGTATGAAGCTGCTATACTAGGAGAGCCTAATAAATAAGCAGCCTAGATCCCTATGAGAATTAAATACAGAACAGGTGATGCCCAGATGTAAGTATAAGTAACAATTGTGTGATTTTTGCCTGCCTCTGCATTAAAGGGGTGGTTCACCTTTAAAGTAACTTCAAATATGTTATAGAACTACCAATTCTATGCAACTTTTCAATTGGTTTTCATTTTATAGTTATTTGTCTTTCTTCTGATTCTTTGCAGCTTTCAAATGGGTGTCACTGTCCCCTTCTAAAAAAAACAAATGCTCTGTAAGGCTGCATATGTTATGTTATTGCTACTTTTTATTGTTGATCCTTCTACTAAGGCCTCTCCTATTCATATTCCAGTCTCTTATTCAAATCAATGTATGGTTGCTAGGGTAATTTGGGCCCTAGTTACCAGATTACTTAAATTACAAATTCAAGAGCTGCTGAATAAAAATCTAAATAACTCAAACTTCAATCAAAATAAATTTCAAATTATCGCAGAATATCACTACATCATATGAAAAGTTATTTCAAAGGTGGACAACCCCTTTTTCTAACTTTTTTTTTAAAGGAATTGTTCAGTGTAAGAATAAAAATGGGGTAAATAGGCTGTGCAAAGTAAAAAATGTTTGTAATATAGTTAGTTAACCAAAAATATAATTTTTAAAGGCTGTAGTGACTAATAGCCAGAACACTACTTCCTGCTTTGCAGCTCTTTTGGTTTCCACTGATTGTTTACCAGGCAGTTACTTATCAATGACTTGAGTGATAACCAATCAGTGTCATGGGTCACAACTGTTGAATTTGAATCTGAGCTGAATGCTGAGGATCAATTACAAACTCACTGAACAGTTATGTCCCATGGGCTCCCCGTTATAGTCACTGACTAACTCAGAGAGCTGCAAAGCAGGAAGTAGTGTTCTGGCTATTATGTTACACATCCAGTCACTCCAGCCTTTATACTTTACATTTTTGGCTAACTATATATTAGAAACATTTTTTATTTTGCACAGCCCATCTGTTTACCCAATTTTTATTTTTTACACTGAACTGTTCCTTTAAGAACCAAGTGCATGCTTTCCAAATTGTAACTATTTTTATTTAACAGCTACCGGGTTTTTATTTTTCATAGTGTCACTTTTAAACAACAAATCCATCATTGTCCAACTCTTCTCTTAGAAATAGGTGCCCTCTAGTTGATGGTTACTAGTTTTGTATCCATGTTAACAAAAAACAATCCTATTGGTTTTAATGTATTAATGGTGCTCCTTACCCAAGCTTTCTGGATAATCAAACCTATACTCCTGTTTAAATTTCAAGACCGTCTTTTTATATTCTTCATTTTAATATTTTGATCACCTTAAAAATGTGTTCGATGGCTAGGTGCTCAGATTTTGACACTGTTGTTCTACGGTCAGCCTGGTTTTAAAGGAGAAGGAAAGGTTAAAAGTAAGTAAGCTTTATCAGAACGGTCTATATGAATACACCAGTAAACCCTCAAAGTAATGCTGCTCTAAGTCCTCTGTCAAAAGAAACACAACATTTCTTTCCTTCTATTGTGTACTCATGGGCTTCTGTATCAGACTTCCTGTTTTCTGCTTAAACCTCCAGGGCTTGGGCTTGAGCATGCTCAGTTTGCTGCTCCTCCCCTCCCTGCTGTAATCTGAACCCAGAGCAGGAAGTGATGTCACACCAAGCCAATATGGCAGCTGCTATGCTAAACAAATAGGGTTTCTAGAGCTGTTTACTCGGGTATGGTAAAGCATTCTACAGACTAAATATAGTGATATAGCTTTCAGTAGTATGGCTAGTCTATTAGCAATAAACTGCTTCTGTAGCTTTCCTTCTCCTTTAAGCCCAATATGCTGTTTGTATTTTTACACCAGTGGAGGTCACAATGGTGCCTGCTTTAATGATTATAAACTGTATGAGAAAAGAGCTGTGTGATGAAGGAATTAAACAAAGGAAGAAAACCTACCTGTACCCCCCATTTGGAGAGGTCAAACATGCATTCCCTGTTATGACTAATAGGAGCTCCACTTTAACCTTGGTCTTTGCACATTTTAGTGACATTGTGTAGCTCCCACCAGACTCGTTTTCATACAAAAAAAAAAATTAAATTTCCCAGGAATTGTTTCACATTCTGTTATTAGCCAATGCCTGAAAGTTCTCTAATAACTGCTTTATTTGTGATGTCTTGTGGGTCACCAAACAATGGTAAGTAATTGTTTACCACTGAAAAATATATTCTGGGCTTTTCTTTGACTTGATGTTATTTATACCTGAACGCCTGCAGTTTCTCTTAGGTCCAAGTCACCATTAAAAATAATAGCATTCTGATTATTTTGCAGAATGGCTCATAAGAATGGCCAGGATCTTGAAGGCTAACTGCAAGGGGCTGTGCACACTGGACTCAGTTGTAGTTTTTTTTTTCTCATTTCTATTTATTCTTATATTTGATCTATTTATATTAGTATTTACATTTTAACCTTATATTCAGTGCAGTTCTATATTTCCAATCATTTAACTTAACTCACTAAAAAAATACATTTCTGTGTAAGTTTTGTTTTTTTTTTTGTTTTTTTTCGTACTGGTGTGCTTAGTACTGTTATTTAGTTTTATTCTCCTTTCTTAAATTTCTGAAAATGTCAATTTTTCAAAATTTACAGCTGCCCAAACTCCAAAATGGTGGTAAAGAATTGACCAAGAAAATTAAAGAAATCTGTTAACAGGCCATGTATGCCTTTTAATTCCTATTTTTTTCCTCTTTTTCAATTTTTATATTTCATATATTCTGTATCACTAGCCAGTAGAAGGCATTATTAGAGAATGCATGGTCAGACAGGATTGTTAGTGTTGTATGGACTATAGACTGTTTGTAGTCTCTAGGATAGTCCAGTATTTTCATTTGTAAACATTTCCGAGTTGTATTCGGTAGCATTTAAAAGAAATCTGTACTGTCGATTTTGGTAGGTTGCATGTTTATTCCATGTAAATATTAGAGTTCTATGCTGTAGATATATTTTTCCGTTGATTTTAATCTCTATTTTGTAAGCCAAGACCTGGTCTAGAAAGTCAGCAGGCGTGCTAGCTTAGTTTTAGGGCTAAATGGCAGATAAAAAGAAACTAAGGAAAAGAGAATTCACAATACAGTGTGTGTGGTTCCTTTTTATTTTTTATTTTTATTTTTTTTGATTCTTTAAGAATTTTTGCTTTGCTCTTACCAGTCTTTGCTTTCTCTACAGTGACGCTCGAGTTGTGAAGGACATGGCGACCGGCAAATCCAAAGGCTATGGATTCGTGTCCTTCTACAATAAACTGGTGAGTTGGTAATCAGGGCTATTGGCAGACACAAAGCTAGTATTCAGATTTTCTTGCTGCTGTTTTTCATAACAGAAATGCCAATTAACGTTATGGTTCTGCATTAAATTTCATCATCCGGGGCTTTGATGTATATGAATATAAATTTTTTTTAATTCTGAGAAAAGCCTATGTTCAAATTAAGGGGTGCTGTTCAGTAGAATTATCATTATCAATTATGTCAGTGTTCAAATATATAAAAACATCTTGCCCTAACTTGCCTTCAAGCTGGGGCCCCCAGACTCTGCTCTGGGATTTTCTTGGTAGACCAGCCCACACATGCACCTTGTTTGTAAAAGACAGATTCAGTAGTAAGCCCTCCTGGCTCAGGGATAGCTCGGGCTGTCATGTAAAGTTTGATGGCCTGCAAACTAATTCAGAATATTGGTGGTTCTGTTGGCCTTGAAGCAGGGCTCACACTGGGAGTGGACTACGGTTAGAATGTTATCTTAAGTCTGCTTGCATGTACCATAAACAGACTTTTCCCCATTCTTCAGAATGTGAAATATTGACAAGCATGAAAGTGCCCCTTCAATTGCTTTGGTTCTACATAAGGTCAAATTTCCTGGTTAGCCATGGTCATAAAATGCTGTGGTTAGCTAACAAAATATATAGTCACATTCCAGTGTGGAAGCTCTCCTTTAATTTACATTGATACCGAGCTCATGAGCTATTTATTTTCCTTGTCCCCAAACCTGTAATATTACCTCCCCCAAAAAGCTTAAAGGCATGTCGTGATTCTTATGGTGTAGTTTTTATTTCTAAATTGTTCTGTTGACACTGCCAATTCACTCTACAATATAAAATTTAACTCCTGAACCAATAAGTATTTTTTTTTTAGTTGTAATATTGGTGTGTAGGTGCATCTCAGGTCATTTTGCCTGGTCATGTGCTTTCAGAAAGAGCCAGCACTTTATGATGGAACTGCTTTCTGACAGGCTGTGTTTCTCCTACTCAATGTAAATGAAGGAGTTGCAGTGGGACATAGATTTTTACAATTGAGTGTCTGTTTTTATATCTAGCAGGGACCCAGTACCCTTTGTCAGGCAGTTATCTGGTTACATTCCCATTGTTCTGCTGATGGGCAGGGGGATATAGGAGGGGTGGTATCACTCCAGTTTACAGTAAAGAGTGAGCACAAGTCACGTGACTGGGGGCACCTGGGAAACTGACAATATGTCTAGCCCCATGTCCGCTTTCAAAATTAAATATATAAAAAAAATCTGTTTGCTCTTTTGAAAAACAGAATTTAGCTCAGAAGTCTGCGGGAGCAGCACTATTAACGGATGCATTTTGAAAAAAATGTTTTCCCATGGCCATAGCCCTTTAATTTAAGGTCAATCTTCTGCTTTTTCCTAGGATGCAGAGAATGCCATTGTACATATGGGAGGACAGTGGTTAGGAGGAAGACAAATCCGAACTAACTGGGCAACACGCAAACCTCCTGCACCCAAAAGCACACAAGAAAGTAGGTTCATCGTTGGAAATATTTGACATGGCTTGAAAAGACCCCCGTTAGTATTGTAAAGAACCTATTGTCCTAATCGTTAGTTCTGTTTGCAGATAACACAAAACAATTACGGTTTGAAGATGTTGTGAATCAGTCGAGTTCTAAAAACTGCACGGTTTACTGTGGTGGAATTGGGGCGGGTTTATCCGGTAAGTCCACTTTGTTTCACCTAAATCTGAAAATGTTTATAGTGTTTAAAGCTCTTGTCTGAAGACAGAAAATGGACTACATAGTATTTTGGGGGCTTCATCTGTGAATCTGACTTTTGAAACATTTTGTGCTCTTTTCTGAGGGGAAACTTTTAGTTTACCTAGGAAAACTATACATTATACAAACATATAACTATACATATATTAAGCACAAGGAACTTTCATTGGGTATTTTGAGGATTATACAGGAAACCTAAGGCACAGCGATGAATCTGTATGTCTCGGCGTTAAAGGGTTCCAGTAGTTGTTTGCTTTTTTTGGGGCACATCTTAAATTAAATTTAAAGAGATGGTTGTTAAAAAGTGTGCCCTTTTAATGCTGTAGTAATTGTGGTCTGTCTGTTATTACTTCCTTTTCACAGTGAAAATCTTCGTTATGTTGACTTAACAGAATCCCAGATATTGTTCAGATTATAGGACTTTACTTTTCCCAAAACAATTGATCTTGAATGATAAGGATATAGTACAGGTATGGGACCTGTTATCCATAATGCTTGGGACCTGTGATTTTCCGGATAACGGATTTTTCTGTAATTTGGAGCTTCCTCCCTTAAGTCTGCTAGAAAATCATATAAACATTAAAGTGGACCTGTCACCCAGACACACACATCTGTATGATACAAGTCCTTTTCAAATTAAACATGAAATCCAATTTCTATTTTTTATTAAATCATTCATAGCTGTTGTAAACTCATTTAAAAATCTCAGCTGTCAATCAAATATTGTTTGCCCCTCCTCTATGCCTTAGGCAATTACTTTCACTTTCCATTCAGCACTTCCTACACGTCACTGCTCTCCACATATTCCCCCGTTCTTTTCACCATTTAATTGTGTAACCAGGACATGGGGATGGACATCAGGTCCCCCATTCTGGTGCACAAACAAGATTCTGAGATGATACAAGACTTGTCTTAATAACAGTGTCCACAAAATGGCTCCTGCCTGCTTGCTATAATTTTGAAATCCCAGACTGAAGGAGGCAAGATTCGAATAATTGATATAGTGTAATTAAAAGTTCATTTTACTAGACTAATGTGATAAAATAGGATTTTGAATATTTTTTTTGGGTGATGGGTCCCCTTTAAATAAACACAATAGACTGGTTTTGCTTCCAATAAGGATTAATTATATTTTAGTTGGGAGCAAGTAAAAGCTACTGTTTTATTATTACACAGAAAAGGAAAGCTTTTTTTTTTTTTTTTTTTTAAATTTGGATCATTTGGGTAAAATAGTCTATGGGAGGCAGCGTTTGCGTAATTCAGAGCTTTCTGGATAAATGATTTTTTAATAATGGATCCCATACCGCTAAAGTTTGCTTCAACAAGCATCATTGGGCTTATCGTTGTCCATTTTCTTTAACAGAGCAACTCATGCGTCAAACATTTGGTGTATTTGGACAGATTTTGGAAATCCGTGTGTTTCCAGAGAAGGGTTACTCTTTTATTAGGTAAGTGGACTTTGCACAGAAATATCTGGAAAAAGGTTGGGAAGGTTTAGCATTAATCTGGCTATACACGTATGTGTTTGCTGGCCAGATAATCCCAGCCAATATGCATTTATCATGCAAATCTATCAGTTTGTTGTCTTGTTTCAAAATGCAATGTCCTGATGCAACACAATGGCAAGTCTATGGCACATTTGCAGTTCCAGCTGTTGCACCAGTGCATTTAGTTTAGTGGATAGTTGTTTCATCCCAAAGACAACCTCAGACAACTGCTGAACCAGCAGGAAATCTCAAGCTGCATGCAAGCCCACATACAGATCTTTCTTTTTCTCCAGACTTTAAATAAAAGCGATTGTCTGACTACATACATTTTCCAGAGTCTCTCTATTTCTGTCTAACAGAAATGATCTTCCCCCTCAGGTGTTTTTTTTTTTTTTTGTTCTTCTAGTGATGATTGAAATACTGTTTGTGCTATAGTGTAACCGCTATTATCATCTGTTTATTTTTTAGGTTCTCTACTCACGATAGTGCTGCACATGCAATAGTGTCTGTGAACGGAACAACCATAGAAGGGCACGTTGTAAAATGTTACTGGGGCAAAGAGACACCGGACATGACTAAGAACTTTCAGCAGGTGAGAATCTTAATTATCTGTATCAGCCAGTTTAATTAAAGGGGAACTATTGTGAAAATGAAAATTTAATACAAGCTTCATCATACTGAAATAAGAAACTTTCTAAATACAATAAAGTAAATATTCTGTACCGTTTCTGAAATCAAGCTTATATTCACTATTCCTCTCTCAGCATCTGTTTCTCTTCATTCTGTCTTCATGCAGCAGTTGGGTGTCAGATATTCATTGACAGTTGGATCCAATATATCTTATGGGGGGGCTCCTTGCCTAGAAGATGTATTGGAGCTCACTCTATTAAAATAACCAGAAATCCTCTCTACATGCTGGATTTGTGCAAAAGTCTGTTATTTTGTTAGATTTTATTTGTACTGCAATCAGTTATTTGAGTGAGCTCTAATTCATCTTCTAGGAAAGGAAGCCCCCCTATAAGATATATGGGATCTAACTGTCAATGAATATCTTGACATCCAACTGCTGCATGAAGAGAGAATGAAGAGAAACAGATGCTCAGAGAGGAATAGTGAATATTAACTTGATTATTTCAGAAACAATGCAGAATTTTTAATTGATTGTATATAGAAAGTTTATTCACTATGAGGAAGCTTATATTACATTTTCATTTTCGCGATAGTTCCCCTTTAAGGTTTACAGTCTAACATAACTCGAGTATCCCAAAATATCTCAATAGTCCACTTCCAGTCATTCGTATACCCTTCCATAACCTGGTTTCTTATTGCAAGAGCCACATTGATGCGTAGGCACTACATTAATAGATACGTGTGTGTGTATCTTGAAATATTATGTGTTTACACAGTTTCTCCTTTTTTCAGGTGGATTACAGTCAGTGGGGGCAGTGGAGTCAAATGTATGGGAGTCCCCAGCAATATGGACAATATGTGGCAAATGGCTGGCAGGTGCCCTCCTATGGCATGTATGGGCAAGCATGGAATCAGCAAAACTTTGGAGTGGAGTAAGTATCGCTGCAACTGAATTCTATAATAGATTTATAAATTGGCTTTATTAATCCAAAATCATTTTCTTTTTGTAGTCAATCTCAATCAACAGCTTGGGTTGGTGGATTCAGTGCCCAGCCGCCGCCTCAGGGTCAGGCCCCACCAGTAATACCCAATCCACCAGGCTACGGCATGGCCAGTTACCAAACACAGTGAAACAGGACTATGTTACAGTGCTCATCGGCTGAACTAACAGAAAATGACGTTAAAAAAAAAAAAAAAAAAAAAAATGAAAACAAACAGAAGACACACTTTGGCCTAATATTGGTGTGGATTGGATTGCACAGGTCAAAGAAGAGATCCATCAAAGAAAAAAATAGTTTATAATATTTATTTGAAGCTGAAACTGTTCTAAGACCATTCAGTTTTGGTGAGACACACATCTGCCTTTTTAAAGGAAGCATTTCCGCCCGTGTTTTTGTTCCGGACTGTTAAGGATACATTTTGTTTTTCCTCATGTTAGCCTTCAACTTAAAGACCCGGCACAGTCGGGCAAACGCGGTAATTATGGGAGGCTCAAGGGACGAGGCTTATTACAATTTTTGAAGGTGTTCCTGAATAATGTGGATCTCCTCTCCGTTTAGCTCTGTTTTCTTACATGCGTTCTGAGAAGAGATGAATCGGACTTCATAGTTTTCAACAAAAACAAACAAAAAAAAAAAAAAACCCCATATGCTTAAATTAAATTTGGTATGTACATTTGTCTCTTATACTCGTTCTTGTGACAGTCCCTTAACGCTATAGGGCAGTGTATTGGGTATGGGAAGCCCATTAATGAATAGGTTGTCAATGTTCGTGCTTCACTCTTTCTCCTATCTCCCGGAGATAGACCTTGCCGGGCCACTAATCCTGAAGCTCAAGAGCTCACTATCATAAAGGGACAGTTTTAAATAACCCTAAGCCAGGTATGTAGAGTGCTTGCTGCCGATTCAACTCTCTACATGTCAGGCCTCTCCTATTCATATTCCAGTCTCTTATTCAAATCAATGCATGGTTGCTAGGGAAAATTGAACCCTAGCGACCTGATTGCTGAAATTGCAAACTGGAAAGCTGCTGAATAAAAAGCTAAATGACAAAAATCCAATTGCAAATTGTCTCAGAATATTACTCTCTGCCTCATACAAAGTTAATTTAAAGGTGAGCAACCCCTTTAACCTCAAATGGAGTTCTCATATAAACTGCAAATATCTGATCTTTTCTTTGCTTCGTATGACTTAGTAGATGTCATTGGAATTCAATCGGAGAATGCACAAAGTCTGAACATGGGACATTGCTAATTAAAAATACACTGCTGTGTCTGTCGGGCGCCTGCAGATATGTGTCCCAATACAGGGGTTCGGCTTACATGTGGAGCAGATGCACTTCCCCATATAATAGCAGAAGAGATTTATTTGGGTGGAATTCTCCATCTGATCCCTTATAATATTAATTCAGGTGCATATATTTGTCCGGATGCTTCCAAATCTTGTAAAGCCTAAAAGAGTTTATCTGAACTGCTTTTATGCTCGCAAGAGAGCATTTTTTTTATTTTTTTTTTATTATAAAAAATTTTGTGTTTTTAAACTGAAGTGCTAGTGGGTCATGCCGGTGCCATGCCTTCAATGGCACGAAACCAAGTAGGGCCGAGACTTTGATTGCAATGGTGCAAATGGGGTGAACGTGTGTGGGAGTGGCTACGAGGACATAGCCCCGCCCAACCCGCTCAGACCTGCAGTTCATTCTGGAACGAGCAACTCCTTATTCCAAAATGGACGCCTGTGTTAAAACGTCCCATGAAGCCTATTTTGTATATAGATATAGTTAAACAAGTGTGTGTGTTTCACCAGCATGCTCCGAAATAGAAGTAGCCGTGTTTTGCGGTCTTCATTTAATGACTTCACCAACGAGATGGTTGAGATCGATGTACATGACCGATGTGTTCCAAAGTTTAACCTCTTCATTTTAAAGGGGTCCGTTTTACAAAAAAAAAAAAACTCAAGAAGAAGCCTTAATTTCAGCGATCTGAGCATTTTCAATGCGTCGTGCTTATTTTCATGTTTCCCTATCCATTCACCAAATGTTTTGGTATGTAAATACCTTATTTTGAGCTTATTTTTGTTTTCCAGGTTGTATAGTATATTGATTTGGCTCAAAAAGAGAAATCTTCATGTGTGTTTTCTTTCGCCTCTTCCCTCGAATATTTTTTTTTTTTTTTGTTTACCCAACTGTCAATAAATCTTTTAAAGTAAATTTCAATGTGCCATTTTAACTGGTTATATTGTTTGGTGAACAAAATACAACCAATTTGCTTTATAATCTGAACGAGTTGTCTCTTGGATGGATTTGCATGGCATGAGCAGGACCAAAATCTGTGGGTGCTGTTAGTGTTGGTTAGAGTGGCAATTTAAAAGCATGGTTCCGAATCCAAGTGGCATAGGACTGGGGCAAAAAAAGCAAATGTTTCCAAACCTTCCTGGGGTGAGGGGTTCATTTTAGGCTCCTGGGTAAAGATTTGGAAACCCATTGGATGAGCAGTGGCTTGGGAACTGTGTATTCCCTTCAATTCCACATCTGCTAAGGCCAATCTGCACACTAAGAAGGAGGCATCAACTACAGGTATGGGACCTGTTATCCTGAATGTTTGGGACTTGGAGTTTTCCAGATTAGGGCTCTTTCTATAATTTGGATCTCCATACCTTTAAGTCTGCTAAAAAGTAATTTAAGCATTATTTAAACCCAATTGTTTTGCCCCCAACAAGAATAAATTATATCTTAGTTGGGATCAAGTACAAGCTGCTGTTTTATTATTACAAAGAAAAAGGAATCTTTAGGCTTCTCCATAATCTGATCTTTAGATATCAATGCTGGTCCTAATGGTTTCTAGCCTTCATTGTCCCTAGGTTCCTCCTCAACAGATGTCTATAGGTTCAATAATGAGCTTCTGATAAATTGTAGCCTTCATTATTCCACAGATTTTTCCACATTGAGCAACATGGAATCCATGCTGATACTCTGTGGTTTCTAAGATTCAAAATGCCTGAGATTCTGTAGGTGTTTGACCTATATGCTCTCAAGGTTCCACCGGAAACTGATATTTAGGAATCCGTACTAATGCTGCTGGTCTCTTGCCATCATTATCCCAAGGGTCTTTCTCAAAATAGATGTATATAGAGTCCATAATGAACCTGGTGGTGTCCAGCCTTCATATTCCGCAGATTCTCTAGACCGGGAAATATGTAGTCCATGCTGATCCTCTGGTTTCTAAGGCAAAATGGCTAAGCGTCCGTAGGTATTTAGCCTACATGCTCTCAGGTGTGTCCTCCAAAAACTGATATATAGGAAACCATGCTGTTGTTTTCTAGCCTTTGTTATCCAAAGGGTCCTCCTCAAAACAGATGCTTTTTGAGTTCATAATGAACCTGGTGACTTTTCTTAATGAGCTTCTGGTGGTTTCTAGCCTTCATTGTTACACAGATTTTCCAGATTGAGGAGCATGAAGTCCATGCTGATCATCTGTGGCTTAAAGATTAAATGGCTAAGCTTCTTTAGGTGTCTAGCCTACATGCTATCAAGGGTCCTTCAGAAACTGATATAGAGGAATTCATGCTACCCCTGCTGGTTTCTAGCCTTAATTCTAGAATTAAAATTTTTTGAGTCCATAAAGAACCCAGTGACTTTTCTTAATGAGCTTCTATAGGTTTACAGCTTTCGTTATTCCACTGATTATCCAGACTAGAATATGTAGTCCATGCTGATCTTCTGTGGTTTCTAAGACAAAATAGCTAAGCTTTCTATAGATTTCTAGCCTTCATGATCCTTAAAATCCCCCAGAAACTGGTTTCTAAGACGAAATAGCCGAGCTTCTGTAGGTGTCTGGCATACATGTTCTCAAAGGTCCTCCAGAAACTGATTAATAGGAATCCATGCTGCCCCTGCTTGTTTCTAGCCATCATTATCCCAAGAGTCCTCCTCAAAACAGATTTTGAGTTCATAATTAATCTGATGACTTCTCTTAATGAGCTTCAGGTGGTTTTTAGCCTTCATTGTTAGAGATTCACCAGACTGGGGAATATGGAGGCAAAAGGGCTGAGCTTCTGTAGGTGATATATTATTCCACAGATTTTTCCAGATTGAGTAACATGGAGTCTACGTTGAGCCTGTCTTCTAAGATTAAATGGCTGAGCTTCTGTAGGTGTCTAGCCTACATGCGCTCAAGGGTCCTCCAAAAACTGATATATAGGAATGCATGCTGCCCCGGCTGGTTTCTAGCATTTATTCTTCCAAGGGTCCTCCTCAAAACAGATTTTTGTGAGTTTATAAAGAACCTGTGACCTCTTAATGTTGCTAGAGGTTTCCAACCTTTGTTATCCCACTGATTGTCCAGATTGGAGAATAGGGAGTCCATGCTGATCTTCTGTGGTTACGAAGATGAAATGGCTAAGCTTCTGTAAGTGTCTAGCCTACATGCACTCAAGGGTCTTCCAGAATCTGATATATATCCATGTTGCTCTTGCTGGTTTATAGCCTTTATTATCCCAAGGGTCCTCCTCAAAACATGTATATAAAGTCCATAATTAACCTGATGACTTCTCTTATTGAGCTTCTGGTGGTCTCTAGCCTTCATTAATACAGAGATTCTCCCGACTGGGGAATATGGAGGCAAAATGGCTGAGCTTCTGTAGGTGACATGCATGTTCTCAGCCTTCATTATTCCACAGATTTTTCCAGATAGAGGAACATGGAGTCCAAGCTGATCCTCTGTGGCTCTTAAGATTACATGGTTGAGCTTCTGTAGGTGTCTAACCCACATTCTTTCAGGGGTCCTCCAGAAATGATACATGGGGAAACCCCTGGTGATTTCTATCCTTCATTATCCCAAGGGTCTTCCTGAAAACAGATGTGTATAGAGTCCATAGTGAACCTGGTGATTTCTCTCAATGAGCTTCTGTAGGCTTCCAGCCTTCGTTATTCCACGGATTCTCCATGGTGGGGAATAAGAAGTCCATGCTGATGCTGTGTGGTTTATAAGATTAAATGGCTGAGCTTCTGGAGGCTTCATGATCTTTAAGATCCCTCAAAAACTGAGTTTCTTATTGTGGGTGTGTTATCAGATTAAACATATTCTGGAGGTTTCCAGCTCTCATAACCTCCAAGGGTCCCCTGAAAACTTAATATGGAGTTTGTGCTAAACTGGGTAACTTCTTGTATGAAATAAGTGCACTTCTGGGGGTTTCTAGCCTTAACTTATATAAATGCCCTGGACTGGCCTGAGATCCATTGAGATCAGAGGGGAGCTCTATTAATAATAATACACTGAGCTGCTGGGTACAATTTGCAATTGGTTTTCATTTTGTTCTACTTGTGTTTCTTTCTTAATTTATCCAACATTTAATTCAGCCGCTATTCTGTTTTCTATTTGGTTGCTACGGTCTGAATTACCCTAGCAACCGTGCAACAAGCAGACTGGAATATGAATAGAAGAGACCTAAATAGAAAGATGAGTGATAAGTGCAATAACAATAAATTTGTAGCCTTACAGAGCATTTGTTTTTTTTACTTGGGGTCAGTGATCCCCGTTTGAAAGCTGGAAAGAGTCAGATAAAAAAATAAAAATGATCCAAACACTATAAAATTTAAAAAAACGAAGACCAATTGAAAAGTTGGTTAGAAATAACATACTAAAAATTAACTTTAGGTAAACCTCCTGCTTTGAAAGCCTCTGATCTGAATCTCAAATGAATTTAGTACATTCTGCTCCTTTACCAGGTCCATAAGTGGAACACTAGTACTTCCCTCCCTGCAACCTGTTCCCGGCCCAGGGGCTGATCCTGCTGGATTATTGTCGGGTGCTTAGAATTCCTCAGTGTCCTGCTATGTTCAAGGCCCTGTCTGTATTCATAGATAAATGAGTCACCCGCTGGGCCTGTGCTCAGACTTGTCAGGGTGCTGAGACTTGTCAGGGTGCTGCTGCTGCTGAATGTTGCATCTGTACAGCAGGATCCTTAGTAATCAATATTCCAACTCCCAACTGGATATGAGCCTTGCCAGGGGGTAGAGTCCTGCGCAGAACCAATTGTTAAAGGACAAGGAAAGTGTAAAATAGAATAAGTCTAGAAATGCTGTATTTTGTATACTAAACATGAACTTACTGCACCACAAGCCTAATCAAACAAATGATTTATGCTTTCAAAGTTGGTCACAGGGGGCTGTCCTCTTGTAACTTTGCTATACATCTCTGCAAGACCAAGACTGTGCACATGCTCAGTGTGGTCTGGGCTGCTTAGGGGTCGTCATAAATGATCAAAACAGGACAAGCTTGAGTTCTGCATGGCTGGGAAGTAAGGCGGGGGGCTCCCCCTGCTGTTCATAAGTATGATTGTTTCCCTGCAGAGCAGTTAGGGACCGTCTGACAATTCCTATCCACAGCAGTAAATGAAGGGAGAATTTCACTGCATACAGTCAGGTTTCTTATAAAAACAGTACACATTTTTTAATTAAAGTATATTGGAGATAGATGTATTTTTCATTAAAGAAAGTAAAAATGGGATTCTATTTTTTTACCTTTACATGCCCTTTAAGACCGCAACCGCAACCCGCATATTTACCCACTCTGATCCACTACCCGCAACTGCCTTATCCGCCCCCGGCCGACTTCCATTAAACAGGAAGTGATGTGGGACAAAAATTTTTAAAAGGAGTAAAATATAGACAATATAACATAAGAAATTTAGATGAGACTTGCAACCCACATCTTTATTCTCACCCAAAAAACCCTTCTCTCATCCCATAGGGTACCGTTTTTTTTTTTAGAATAATCCACAAGTACCCGACCAGCCTCAGGACTCCTACCAGGGGGCTCCCAGGATTCTTTCCTAATGTTTAGATCTCATTGTGCAACACTCCTCCCTCCCTCGGGACAAACTGATACTTTCCCTTTAATTCTTGCTCACGACCCCATACACATATCTACTGACATCCCCCTCTCTATCTGAACTACCGTTAAAGGAAAACTATACCCCCAAAATGAATACTTAACCCACAGATAGTTAACCTCATATTAAGTGACGTATTAAAGAATCTTACCAAAATGTTCTATATATTTAAGTCCGGCATGTCCAAAGTGCGGCCCGAGGGCCAATTGGGGCCCTTTATCAAATTTACACCGGCCCTCAGACTCCATCATGAAATTAATAATAATGCGGCCCCCCCAGTAGTTCGATCAGGAATCACATTGATGTAGCAGTAATATTTGGGCACATTAGTGAAATGATCTGCCACTTGGTCTTTTACATATGAGCAGTTTTATGCAATATCTTTTTTATAGAGACCTACAGTGTTTGGGGGGTATAGTTTTCCTTTAAGCACCTTCTCAGGGCCCAGGGTGAAAGTGTCCCTCCAGCTGCCGGGGAAGCATTTGTGTCCGTGGGAAAGCGACTCACTAACACAATTAGGCCACAGGGGGACAATAGTTCTCATTAACATTTACATATTTCTCTTTTATCTTCCAGCCTCCAGCTGAGCTTCAATATACAATAACCAACACGGGGTCAGAGAATCTAAACCGGCTTGTCGAAGGAAATGTTCCGTTTCAGAGAAAGTCTAACAAGTCTGGCACTCGTGTTACCCACCACCTGAAGGGGGGCATCAATATACACTGGCATCACCAATATATATATATAGGGTCAGGCTTCTTGGCTTCAGGCCCCACCAGTATAATTCAACAGTTGTAATAGTCACCCTGCTATAGTTCCAGGGGTACCCAGGGTACAAATAAGCACTCACCCCAAATCTCCCCCTAACTGACCTTCAGACTGGGCCCCCTTAGCTCATAACAAGGTTACAGATATATAGAAACATTGGGGTGTCACCCTGCTATAGTTCCAGGGGTACCCAGGGTACAAATAAGCACTCACCCCAAATCTCCCCCTAACTGACCTTCAGACTGGGCCCCCTTAGCTCATAACAAGGTTACAGATATATAGAAACATTGGGGTGTCACCCTGCTATAGTTCCAGGGGTACCCAGGGTACAAATAAATACTCACCCCAAATCTCCCCCTAACTGGCCTTCAGACTGGGCCCCCTTAGCTCATAACAAGGTTACAGATATATAGAAACATTGGGGTAACAGTCACCCTGCTATAGTTCCAGGGTACAAATAAACACTCACCCCAAATCTCCCCCTAACTGACCTTCAGACTGGGCCCCCTTAGCTCATAACAAGGTTACACATATATAGAAACATTGGGGTGTCACCCTGCTATAGTTCCAGGGGTACCCAGGGTACAAATAAACACTCACCCCAAATCTCCCCCTAACTGGCCTTCAGACTGGGCCCCCTTAGCTCATAACAAGGTTACAGATATATAGAAACATTGGGGTGTCACCCTGCTATAGTTCCAGGGGTACCCAGGGCACAAATAAGCATTCACCCCAAATCTCCCCCTAACTGGCCTTCAGACTGGGCCCCCTTAGCTCATAACAAGGTTACAGATATATAGAAACATTGGGGTGACAGAGTTGTGTTGGTTGAATATGGAGTTGATAGGGGTGGGGGTGGGGCTGATCACATTTGGGGGTGCCAGTCTCATAAAGGAAAGTCGGGGTTACACAGGTATAAGGGGCAGATGTCAGACTCACAGTCATAAGAATAAGTTAATTTGCCTCATTAAATAAATTGTAACCACAAGCAAATTCCCAAAATGAATGGACAAAATAATGACAAATGCCACTGGGGTATTAGCGAATGATTCTGCTCTTGTCCGTCCCATTGTGCACTGCTGGTTACGTCTCCGGACACAATGTAGCAGAAGTCTCTCCCTTCTCTGTCAGTCGTTTTATATCAGTGGAACAGTCTCAGCGCCCAGGAAAGTTGGAGGAGCCTAAATGTGAGCGCCACCCCCAGCTCAGAGGAAGCGAGAGAGAGAGAGAGAGAGAGAGAGAGAGAGAGGAGGGAGGGGAAGCAGCGGCCGCCAGGCAGAGAGTCGGCGCCCCGGCAGGAGATGTTCACTCGGGCAGTTACCCGGTTGGGAAGGAAGAGACCCCCGTCAGGTAGGAGATGTGTTGGGGTGACGGACTCCTGCTGAATCCTGGGGGGTCTGTAGAACTCGGGGTTCCCTAGAACTGGATGTGTCTGTCTGCGCCTTGTCGCTAAACCCTCGCTCCACAATATTCAGTAATTACCTGCACTGCCTCGTGTCGCTAACTTACCCCGTGTGCGTCCTGTGCGCTGCGTCTGTAACTATTAATAGTAGCGCTAATTAGCGCTCATCTCCCGGCTCTTCTGCTTCTCTATATTCCACCCAATCCCTACATTCTCCCTGTGTACCCCCAAACTACATTCTCTCTTTATCCCCCCAATTACATTCTCCCTTTATCCCCACAACTACATTCTCCCTGTGTACCCCAAACTAATTCCCCTACTACATCCTCCCTGTGAACCCCAAACTACATTCTCCCTGTGAACCCCCAACTAATTCCCCTACTACATTCTCCCTGTGTACCCCCAAACGACATTCTCCCTGTGAACCCCCAACTAATTCTCCTACTACATTCTCCCTGTGTACCCCCAAACTACATTCTTCCTGTGAACCCCTCAACTACATTCTCCCTGTGAACCCCCAAACTACATTCTCCCTGTAAACCCCCAACTAATTCCCCTACTACGTTCTCCCTGTGTACCCCCAAGCTACATTCTCCCTGTGTACCCCCAAACTACATTCTCCCTGTGAACCCCTCAACTACATTCTCCCTGTGAACCCCCAACCACATTCTCCCTGTGAACCCCCCAACTACATTCTCCCTGTGAACCCCCAAACTAGATTCTCCCTGTGAACCCCCCAACTACATTCTCCCTGTGTACCCCCAAACTAGATTCTCCCTGTGAACCCCCCAACTACATTCTCCCTGTGTCCCCCAACTACATCCAGTAGTACATTGTGTGTGGGTGCCAGTGGCAGATAACAGAGGAGGTGCATGAAGAAGAGGTGTGTGAGCAGAGACTGATATTAGTGTCACTCTCAGTGTGATTATTATATGGGGGGGGGCGGCTCAGTCTATATCCAAATGCAATGGAACATAGGAGTTTTATTTACATGATGTGTTTTTAGTGGCTAACCAACAACCAAAAGCTAAAATCACCTGCCTGTGCCCACTCCTCTCATTTCCATAGGGACAATGTATGTTAGAACTACAATACAATGACCGATATTGATTTGTGTCCATACAGGTGTTTCTAAATATGCGAGTATATAATATGGGATGACTGTGCCTATATATTATACAGTTACTGTCTGTGTGTATATGATATGGGGGTGTCTATATATTATACAGTTACTGTCTGTGTGTATATGATATGGGGGTGTCTATATATTATACAGTTACTGTCTGTGTGTATATGATATGGGGGTGTCTATATATTATACAGTTACTGTCTGTGTGTATATGATATGGGGTGTCTATATATTATACAGTTACTGTCTGTGTGTATATGATATGGGGGTGTCTATATATTATACAGTTACTGTCTGTGTGTATATGATATGGGGGTGTCTATATATTATACAGTTACTGTCTGTGTGTATATGATATGGGGGTGTCTATATATTATACAGTTACTGTCTGTGTGTATATGATATGGGGGTGTCTATATATTATACAGTGACTGTCTGTGTGTATATGATATGGGGGTGTCTATATATTATACAGTTACTGTCTGTGTGTATATGATATAGGGGTGTCTATATATTATACACTTACTGTCTGTGTGTATATGATATGGGGGTGTCTATATATTATACAGTTACTGTCTGTGTGTATATGATATGGGGGTGTCTATATATTATACAGTTACTGTCTGTGTGTATATGATATGGGGGTGTCTATATATTATACAGTTACTGTCTATATGATATGGGGCTGAAGGTGCATCACCAGTTAATTAGGGAGAGGAAGTTTTTGTTGTAAAAGAGGAAGAGTTTATCAATGTGGGGAGGAGGAAAGTAACAATTTGTGCTTTATTCTTTGCTACTTCTTGTTTCATTTTTGCAGTAAATGTTTTCCTGCTGCAACTTGTCGGCCAACATCATGTGATCACAAAGGCATTTTGGGAGTGCTGATTTTTTTGTGTCCCATAATATTCACCCACTCGGATTGTCATGATAATTGCACAGGCAGAGACATGAATGCCCCTGGGGGGAGGGTGAAGGAACGGGAAGGGCTCATCACAAATCATAGAGCTCCATACACTAAATTATATATAGATCCATATATTCTAATTCGAAGTCGGAGGATTTTATTCATCGTACGATCGTATTCTGATTTTCCTTCCAATATAAAAAAACGTAGAAAATTGCTCTGGAAGGTCCCCATAGCCTAACATAGCGCTTCCGCAGGTTTAAGTTGGCGAAGTATTGAAGTCGAAGTTTTTTTTAAAGAAGTACTTCGATGATCGAATGGTCAAACTAGTCGAACGATTTTTACTTTGAATCAAAGTCAAAGTAAATTCGAAGTCGTAGTATCCTATTTGATGGTCGAAGTATTCAAAAAATTACTTTGAAATTCAAACTTTTTGTACTTCGAAAATTTACTCGATCCTTAGTAAATCTGCCCCTTAGGGTAAAATGCAAGCTTCTACGGCACAGCTTCCTTCTGTATCAAGAGAGACCTGCCATGATATGTATATGCCATTTTTATTAAAGTAATAATATTGTAGGTGTTATTTACTGCTGGGACACCGGCACATATATTGTCTATTCTTCACTGCAAGCAACAGTCCTGTCCTGCTTTATGGCAGCTGAGATTCTAGCTATCTGTATAACAGAACATTCTGTCCCAGTGGCTGCACAGATCCTATCTGATCCCCATTGTAAGCAGCAGTCCTGTCCTGCTTTATGGCAGCTGAGATTCTAGCTATCTGTATAACAGAACATTCTGTCCCAGTGGCTGCACAGATCCTATCTGATCCCCATTGTAAGCAGCAGTCCTGTCCTGCTTTATGGCAGCTGAGATTCTAGCTATCTGTATAACAGAACATTCTGTCCCAGTGGCTGCACAGATCCTATCTGATCCCCATTGTAAGCAGCAGTCCTGTCCTGCTTTATGGCAGCTGAGATTCTAGCTATCTGTATAACAGAACATTCTGTCCCAGTGGCTGCACAGATCCTATCAGATCCCCATTGTAAGCAGCAGTCCTGTCCTGCTTTATGGCGGCTGAGATTCTAGGGTCAGTTTTATGCAGGGAATATTTTTTGTGCAATAGTGACTTTGTGTAAAGTTTAGTTCTCTCCTCTCTCAGCCCAGCTGTTTGGATTTTTTTACATAAATAACAAGAAGAATGTTACTTCTATGGAATTCACAACATCTCTATCTGTGACTTTCCATTCTCTTCCCTCATTTCATCTGTGGTAATAGAATGAGGGACAGTTATTTGCGGTAGAGGTTCCAACCCATGGCCTTTTGGTGACCATACACGGCCAGACATCTGCTGCCAGTTCAGCTTCTCTTGACCAAATTGGCAGCACTCCGGGTATAGCATCAAAAACGTTACTTCTCCAGTTAATATGTAATATCCAGTTAATATTCAATCGGGCCTGATGCCTGAGGAGCAACCCCATGACCCATTGTTTCAGTTCATTTCACAAGTTGCTCCTATTGTTCCCCATAATGACTTATTAAAAGGCTCATAGGTCAATTAAAGTCTAATTATGTGAATTTCCCTCTGCACAGAGATTCATACTGGAGAGTCGCCTCTCAATGCCCAGGACAATGAACAGAAAGGAACTCGCAAATGGGCCACCTCCCTGGAAAGTCTATTGGATGATCCCAAAGGGGTGGCGGAATTCATAGTGAGTAATGTTACTTCTAAGTGGGGCAGTTAATATGCCAAACTGCTCCTCTTTGCAGCAAGTTAACTAGAATATAGGTTAGACATTGACATTGGTTCCTTAGTGAGGAACCAATTACACCACAACATAATAAGAGAGACCCTTATATTATGGCTAGAAGAATGTTCCTATTGTATTTGCTGATGAACACCCCCCAGTGAAATGTAAATTTCAGCAGTTCAAATGAACTGAGCCTGGCCAGCAATGGATAATATGACTGGAGAAAGTGAGAAATGTGTAAATTCTATAATGTTTTAGAGGGGGAAGTAGAAATTGGAGGATGTGGTTTTGGAAAAAGAGCCATTCAAACAATGGAAATGAGGAAGGGGTTGGACACCAGAGTTGCAGACAGCAACAGACAACTTATTTTATTGTATTGGCTGATGACCATTTGGGTTTCAGGCACCACTTTCATCCCATCTGACATTGTCATGAGATAGTTGGAAAGCTGACAATGAAGTGAGGGTGACAGGTCTCAGTGTCCTCTGCCTAAAGATGATGTTTCTAATTTGCTAAGGGAGTCTGCACAGAATGCAAAGGAGAGGAGCTGGGACTCTAGGATAGTCAACAACAAAGTCAAAGTACAGAAGAGATGGGAGAGTCAGAAACACTAAAGGAACTCTTGGGTAGGAGGTCAACCAAGAAGGTCTGCCATCAGCGAGGAGTTATTGAGAAATGAGCAGGGTCTAGTGATTGATGGGGATTGTATGTGGTCATACCAGGATATGGCACGGCAGGCCTACAGGAAATCAAGAAACGACTCTATGATGGATTCCAAGTCATGGAGATCTTTATGGAGATGATCAACAGTAGCCAATGCTACAGATAGACCAAGGACAATTAGCAAAGAGACGAGTCAGGAGCAATAGTAATCATGGAATGAGAAAGACTGAGTTAGTAGTTTAGTAGTTGCCTGGCACTGAACCAGCTGTGGGGAGAAGGACTCTCAAACCACATAGTCTGGTGCTCAAGTGTGGGCTTGAAATGTCTGATGATGGTGATGGTGATGATGATGGCTATTGGGGTAACTGCGGTGGAGAGAGAATGAAGAAGAAAGTAATGAACAGGATAAAGCTGGTCAATGTTAGGTAAAGATTGTAGTAGGTCTTGTACATCATTGTCTGACAGATAAAAAGAATCAAGAGTGATGTATTGGTGTTTCAGAGACCTGAGAATAATCCTCCTGCTAGAACCTACCTTAGTATCCCAATACCATCTGCGAGCCTAGGATTTGATTTCCCTTTAACATAAGGAAATTATTTCATTTTTAACTTGAATGTCGAGGCAGTTGTGTTCCAAAGCTCAGATTTTTGTGCATAAGAGGAATTATCAGCAACTGACAATTAGTGCACACGGCTGGGAGGAAATCAAGGACAAGTGTCACTTTTTGGAAGATAAATCTATCCATATTTGTCCGACAGCAAAATCTTATTCTAGAAAAGTGATCAGAATTGGATCAGTCTGAGTCTTAACACAAACATGTCACAAACACAAGGCCGTTTCCCCCACCAGTATCAATCCCAGAATGCCATGCGGGATCCGCGTTGGACAAATCCGACAGTTCCTGGATCTCTCCTGCACGTTTTGCTGTTAAACAAAGGAATTAACACTGCTTTAATCATTCAGCAAATGATAGGAAGTATAAACAGCAAAGATGTGCCGGCCGTTGGGGCTCGCCAGAACAGACATTCCCAAAAATATTTATCCTGAAGAATGATGGGGTTTTCTTCTCAGTGCAGAAAAGTCAAGTCAATAGTCAAGTCAAGACAATAGAGAAGTGGAAAGTTCCATATTTAGTACTGATAAAACTTTGGAAAAACTTTATTCCAATCTGTTCTTAAAGGGATACTGTCATGGTACGTATCAGTTAATAGTGGTGCTCCAGCAGAATTCTGCATTGAAATCCGTTTCTCAAAAGAGGAAACACATTTTTTATATTTAGTTTTGAAATCTGACATGGGGCTAGACATATTGTCAGTTTCCCAGCTGCCCCCAATCATGTGCTCTGATATACTTCATTCACTCTTTACTGCTGTACCGCAAGTTGGAGTGATATCACCCCCTCCCTTTCCCTCAGCAGCCAAACAACAGAACAATTGGAAGGTAACCAGATACCAGCTCCCTAACACAAGATAACAGCTGCCTGGTAGATCTAAGAACAGCACTCAATAGTAAAATCCAGGTCCCACTGAGACACATTCAGTTACACTGAGTAGGCGAAACAACAGCCTGCCAGAAAGCAGTTCCATCCTAAAGTGCTGGCTCTTTCTGAAATCACATGACCAGGCAAAATGACCTGAGATGCACCTACACACCAATATTACAACTAAAAAATACACTTGTTGGTTCAGGGATGGCATTTTATATTGTAGGGTGAATTATTTACAATGTAAAAAATGTAATTTAGAAATAAAAACGACATCATAAAAATCATGACAGAATCCCTTTAATGTTTAGAGAAGTTCTGGTTGGGGCATTTAGGCTGCGTTGTGGTGATGTGGTGGCTTTCCTTTTCCTTTAGTATCAGAAAGAAATAAAGGGGATGTGAAGTTCTGTTATGGTTTCTTAGTTCCCTAGTCTATTAAAGGGGAGGGAGCCCATGCATCTTCCTCTTTGAGCTCTACTATTGCAGCAGGATGGACATCTTGGAAGGCCTGAGTTAAAGGGAGGCCTCAGTACTGGAGGAGAAGCTTGAAGGCCTAAGGCATCAGTTTAGTGACATCAGGGATACCTGCTAAAATAAGGTTTTATCAAGTTACAGATCAGCTCCTGTTATAGTACACTATAGGAATTTTAGGCCGGGATATGTAAGAAGAGCAGTGTGGACTTAGTAAACCTCAGGCAACACCCCCACTATTGTAGGACTCAAAGTGGAAGGGTGATCAACATACAGAGGTGTCATCGCTGTAGGCAAGATTATACTGCACAGCCATCTGTCTTGTACCCCAGTATCATTCCAGTATTGTTACTGGCACAGCACATTAGAACTACAGTTCAGCTACATCATCCTTTCCTCCAACACTTCTGCAAGGGCTCAGTTGAGTAAGAGGCTCACATGTTCTTCTGGTGATGAAGCTGCCGTGGCCGGATTTCACTTGACCTCCCTTCTATAGGATTACTGTATATACAGTAGGGGTTCATCCTGGAAGAGACTGGGATTATCTGGAAGAATTACATCCTCTGATTTAGAATTAATATCTGAAGTAGCGGCCTCCACAGGATGATATGGATTTATCCGGAAGAGATTACCAGTATTTGGGTGCAATGGAGATAATCTGGATAAGAAGTCATTATAGAGAAAAACTAAACTGACGGATCACATTGGAATTGAGGCTGTATTCCTGTGTCTTAATATATAGGGGGTTCACCTTCCAATGAGTCAATTTGAAGACCCTAAAGATCAATTGGTGTCCAGGACAGATCAGAGGCATTAATTGTCCTTTTTTACAAATTCAAGCTTCGGGGAAATGCGCTAGTAAAGAGCCATTATATGTTGTATTTCACCCGTCTATCAATTGCGCCACTTCCAAGGTGGTCTTCTTCAGTCTTTAGAAGACAGGGATGTTTAAATTGAGCAGGGTTACACAATATGGGCAAGAGCACACGACATGATGATTACGCAAGAGTAAACCACACTGTAATTGGGTAGGTTCGGTAGGAGCACACCATACTGTGTTTGGATAGGAGGACACCATACTGTGATTGGGTAGGAACACACCATACTGTGATTGGATAAGCACACACCATACTGTGATTGGGTAGGAGCACACCATACTGTGATTGGACAGGAGATCCAAGATGGTGGCGGGAGATTAAGACCAAGTATCTTGGTAGACTGGATGGGCCACTAAAGCGTTTGCCCACCAGCAGATCTCCTGGTATCCCAGTGAGCCAGTCTGCCTCTATTCTTGGAACTTGCCAATACCATTTGTGTTTGAGAAAATGTCCTATTTTACAGCTTTCAGTTGAGGGACTTCTGATATTTTGGACCCCCACACCCATTCAAGTATATAGTCATGCCCATGAATTACTGTCCCTGGGCCGAGTTAGAGAATCCGAGGACAAGTTAATATCCCTGTGCCAGAGGTTATGAATCAGCGGAGCTTTTCCCACTATAAACCTTTCCCTTTCAGATCCGTCCCTGTAAGTTTCACAGCTGAAATCAATATACAGAGCCACAAATAGAAATCTCTTGGACCTGCCTGAAAGGGACTGAGATATACAGATGTGCAATGCTTAGGGTTTCCACCTTTTCTGGAAAAAATACTGTCCTTCCTATATATTTATCTTTTTTCCCTATTAATAACATTGGGATCACTGACCTTCCTATATATTTATCTTTATTCCCTATTAATAACATTGGGATCACTGACCTTCCTATATATTTATCTTCTTTTCCCTATTAATAACATTGGGATCACTGACCTTCCTATATATTTATCTTTATTCCCTATTAATAACATTGGGATCACTGACCTTCCTATATATTTATCTTTATTCCCTATTAATAACATTGGGATCACTGATCTTCCTATATATTTATCTTTATTCCCTATTAATAACATTGGGATCACTGACCTTCCTATATATTTATCTTTATTCCCTATTAATAACATTGGGATCACTGATCTTCCTATATATTTATCTTTATTCCCTATTAATAACATTGGGATCATATCACTGACCTTCCTATATATTTATCTTTATTCCCTATTAATAACATTGGGATCACTGACCTTCCTATATATTTATCTTTATTCCCTATTAATAACATTGGGATCACTGATCTTCCTATATATTTATCTTTATTCCCTATTAATAACATTTGGGATCACTGACCTTCCTATATATTTATCTTTATTCCCTATTAATAACATTGGGATCACTGACCTTCCTATATATTTATCTTTATTCCCTATTAATAACATTTGGGATCACTGACCTTCCTATATATTTATCTTTATTCCCTATTAATAACATTTGGGATCACTGACCTTCCTATATATTTATCTTTATTCCCTATTAATAACATTGGGATCATATCACTGACCTTCCTATATATTTATCTTTATTCCCTATTAATAACATTGGGATCACTGACCTTCCTATATATTTATCTTTATTCCCTATTAATAACATTGGGATCACTGACCTTCCTATATATTTATCTTTATTCCCTATTAATAACATTTGGGATCACTGACCTTCCTATATATTTAACTTTATTCCCTATTAATAACATTGGGATCACTGACCTTCCTATATATTTATCTTTATTCCCTATTAATAACATTGGGATCACTGACCTTCCTATATATTTATCTTTATTCCCTATTAATAACATTGGGATCACTGACCTTCCTATATATTTATCTTTATTCCCTATTAATAACATTGGGATCACTGACCTTCCTATATATTTATCTTTATTCCCTATTAATAACATTGGGATCACTGACCTTCCTATATATTTATCTTTATTCCCTATTAATAACATTTGGGATCACTGACCTTCCTATATATTTAACTTTATTCCCTATTAATAACATTGGGATCACTGACCTTCCTATATATTTATCTTTATTCCCTATTAATAACATTGGGATCACTGACCTTCCTATATATTTATCTTTATTCCCTATTAATAACATTTGGGATCACTGACCTTCCTATATATTTATCTTTATTCCCTATTAATAACATTGGGATCACTGACCTTCCTATATATTTATCTTTATTCCCTATTAATAACATTGGGATCAGTGACCTTCCTATATATTTATCTTTATTCTCTATTAATAACATTGGGATCACTGACCTTCCTATATATTTATCTTTATTCCCTATTAATAACATTGGGATCACTGACCTTCCTATATATTTATCTTTATTCCCTATTAATAACATTGGGATCAGTGACCTTCCTATATATTTATCTTTATTCCCTATTAATAACATTGGGATCACTGACCTTCCTATATATTTATCTTTATTCCCTATTAATAACATTGGGATCAGTGACCTTCCTATATATTTATCTTTATTCCCTATTAATAACATTGGGATCACTGATCTTCCTATATATTTATCTTTATTCCCTATTAATAACATTGGGATCACTGACCTTCCTATATATTTATCTTTATTCCCTATTAATAACATTGGGATCACTGACCTTCCTATATATTTATCTTTATTCCCTATTAATAACATTGGGATCACTGACCTTCCTATATATTTATCTTTATTCCCTATTAATAACATTGGGATCACTGATCTTCCTATATATTTATCTTTATTCCCTATTAATAACATTTGGGATCACTGACCTTCCTATATATTTATCTTTATTCCCTATTAATAACATTGGGATCACTGACCTTCCTATATATTTATCTTTATTCCCTATTAATAACATTTGGGATCACTGACCTTCCTATATATTTATCTTTATTCCCTATTAATAACATTTGGGATCACTGACCTTCCTATATATTTATCTTTATTCCCTATTAATAACATTGGGATCACTGACCTTCCTATATATTTATCTTTATTCCCTATTAATAACATTGGGATCATATCACTGACCTTCCTATATATTTATCTTTATTCCCTATTAATAACATTGGGATCACTGACCTTCCTATATATTTATCTTTATTCCCTATTAATAACATTGGGATCATATCACTGACCTTCCTATATATTTATCTTTATTCCCTATTAATAACATTGGGATCACTGACCTTCCTATATATTTATCTTTATTCCCTATTAATAACATTGGGATCACTGGCCTTCCTATATATTTATCTTTATTCCCTATTAATAACATTAGGATCACTGACCTTCCTATATATTTATCTTTATTCCCTATTAATAACATTGGGATCATATCACTGACCTTCCTATATATTTATCTTTATTCCCTATTAATAACATTGGGATCACTGACCTTCCTATATATTTATCTTTATTCCCTATTAATAACATTGGGATCACTGACCTTCCTTTATATTTATCTTTATTCCCTATTAATAACATTTAATTTTACTGGATAGGCCGGTAAAATACTGGCCAGGTGGCAACCCTAGCAACGCTTGGCTCACAACGGATATTTTCCTATATCTCTAACCTTTTTAGAGGCGATGACTAAAGGTTAGAGGAGCTTCAGCTCAAGTCCAACAGCCACTGGTCTAATCTGAGTTTAAAAATTTTGTAAAATATTAGTTGGGATTTTAACAAAATGGAGGTAGTTATGGGACAGCAGTGTCCCTTTAATCCCATGGAAACCTAAGGTGACAGGTTCTGTTTGTACATTAGGATTTCCTGAAGAAGGAATTCAGTGAGGAGAACCTGCTCTTTTGGTTGGCTTGTGAGGACTTCAAGAAAACGCGGGACAAGGATCAGGTACGAGCTCCACCTTATGTCTGTCTCCGTTATTCCTCCTCTCAAAGTTTGAATTGGGATATATCATATTTCTATGAGATATTGCAGGTACCCCGTATAGTTAATGGCAGCAGAGCAACCACATATCTCACAAGGTATAAGAGACGCCCCATGAAATTCTGTTGTTGTTTTTTTTAAATAAAATCCATATCAGCTTGATTATCCCACTTCTGCTTCTGGCTGTTCCCATAGAGGCCTGTATATCTGTCCAAAAAAGTTACTGGGCAAAATCTTGTTCAGGGAGGAGCATCACTGGTCTGGAGGCACTTGAATGGTCCAATGGCAGGTAAGGTGTTTGGAGTCTGCCCTGACTCATTCCAGTCTGCCTTCAGTTAACCATTAACTTAAAGGGATTCGGTCATGGTTTTTATGATGTGGTTTTTTTTCTAAATGACACTGTTTACACTGCAAATAATTCACTCTATAATATAAAATGTCATTCCTGAACCAGCAAGTGTATTTAGTTGTAATATTGGTGTGTAGGTGCATCTCAGGTCATTTTGCCTGGTCATGTGATTTCAGAAAGAGCCAGCACTTTAGGATGGAACTGCTTTCTGGCAGGTTGTTGTTTCTCCTACTCAATGTAACTGAATGTGTCTCAGTGGGACCTGGATTTTACTATTAAGTGTTAGATCTACCAGGCAGCTGTTATCTTGTGTTAGGGAGCTGTTATCTGGTTACCTTCCCATTGTTCTTTTGTTTGGCTGCTGAGGGGAAAGGGAGGGGGGTGATATCATTCCAACTTGCAGTACAGCAGTAAAGAGTGATTGAAGTTTATCAGAGCACAAGTCACATGACTGGGGGCAGCTGAGAAACTGACAATATGTCTAGCCCCATGTCAGATTTCAAAATCAAATATAAAAACATCTGTTTCCTCTTTTGAGAAACGGATTTCAATGCAGAATTCTGCTGGAGCAGCACTATTAACTGATGTGTTTTGAAAAACATTTTTACCCATGACAGTATCCCTTTAATGTCTATGGGTCAGTAAGATTGCAGGAGAGACAGTGTAGATTACTGGGCAATTGAGGGTTGATCCAGTAGTTGTGTTGAAGCTAGGCTGCTAATAGTGAAGGATGACTGATACAAGCTGCCTGACTATGGAAGTGTTCAGGATGGTTCTTTATGGAGTTCAGGTGCATTTAGGTGCCAGAAGAAGCAAAATAGTAACTATAGACCAACCAGTAGCTCTAGAGTAACATGTTCCTCACCAATCCCTTGGGATGTTGCTCTAAGTGGTCTCAAAGCAGGTGCTTATTTTTGAATTCCAGGCTTGGAGGCCTGTTTTTAATGACATAAAAACCAAAGCCAGTCCACATAGAGGCTACCAAGTAGCCAATCACAGCCCTTATTTGGCAACCCCAGGACTTTTTTCATGCTTGTGTTGCTCCCTAACTCTTTTTACATTTGTATGTGGCTCATAAAAAACGTTGGGGCCCCCTACTGTAGACCATACCAAGGCTGTTTCTCTCTCGTCAGATGCTGAAGAAGGCTCACGATATCTACACAACCTTCCTATCTAGCAAAGCTTCTACTCAGGTCAATGTGGAGGGTCAGTCGAAGATAAGTGAGAAGATGCTGGAAGAGCCGCACCCGCTGATGTTTCAGAAGCACCAGGATCAGGTGAGGTGGCCCGGCAGATTTAAGTGTAGCCGTAACTTTCATCCAGCCCCATGACCTATATATAATGAAGCTTAGTTTGGCACCTTCCAGGAAGGGCGTGGCTACTATCTGAGCATCAGTGGCCACCGTCTAGTCGGGTGAAATTGCAACGAAGGTTGATCTGCAAACTTACCCTGCAATGGGCACAACATACGCCCCAAGGTTCATAGAGTTTCCTTAGAAGTTTATCAAACTGAACAACTGGTGTATCTCACACTGGCCCAATCCAAGACAACTGCTGGCTGGTTGCTATGGGTTACAGAACCACCATTGCATTTATGTTATTTAAAGGGGTGGTTCACCTTTAAGATAACTTTTAGTAAGTTATAGAATGGCCACTTCTATCAACTTCTTAATTATTATTTAGTTTGCCTCATTTTATAATTTTTTGACTTTTTCTTCTGACTCTTTCTAGCTTTCAGACGGGGGTCACTGACCCCCATCTAAAAAAAACAATGCTCTGTAAAACTACACATGTATAGTTATTGCTATTTTTTTATTATTCATATTTCTATTCAGGCCTCTCCTACTCATATTCCAGTCTCTTATTAAAATCAATGCATGGTTGCTAGGGTGATTTGGACCCTAGCAACCAGATTGCTGAAATAGAAAAAAAATAAAAACTCAAAAACCACAAATAATAAAAAATGAAAACCAATTACAAATTGTCTCAGAATATCACTTTCTACATCATACTAAGCATTCATTAAAAGGTGAGCAACCCCTTTAAAGAAAAATGAGTTCTTAGTGCAAAACAAAGGCACAATCTGCCATATTTTCTATAGTTTAACCCTTCCCTGCACTTGGTATTGTTGTTTTTATAAGGGGTGACCTGGGGGGAAGCATGAGGTGCCCCGTCTTCTAACTCCTGCTTCTTGGTTGGTATAAGATATATATTAATTGACAATGAATCTAACGAGACGCCTATTATACGGAGCTCGTATTGATGCCGTCCCTTCTTTCGCCACTACAGATCTTCAGCCTCATGAAATATGACAGTTACAGTCGATTCCTCAAGTCAGAGACTTTCCTGAAGCTGAAGACCAAAGAAGAGAATGAAAGCTCCGCCTCTAGCGCCGGCGAATCCGTGCCCAAACGAGCCTCTAGGATTTATAATACGTGACTTCCCCGGGGACACGGCAGAGCCACATGCAGATTAAAGGGGAAACTATTGCCCCCTACGGCCTTTTTACCGACTTCTCGCTTTTCATTATTTCACAGCATTTGTGTTGCATGCTGGGACATCTGTGTATGAACTGCTGTATGGGATACCCAGCCTCGGTGCCCTGGTGCATACCATTGGATATCAGCCACCAGCCCCAGACTGACATTCATAATAATTGTTTCATTTCATATACACAGAGGCCCAATAAATACTAACTGTCAGCTTACTGCAGATCCTCTACAGACTGCCAGTCCATGCCTGTTAGCT
The DNA here is from genome assembly GCA_038501925.1 of Xenopus petersii. Classification (NCBI taxonomy): domain Eukaryota; kingdom Metazoa; phylum Chordata; class Amphibia; order Anura; family Pipidae; genus Xenopus; species Xenopus petersii. The sequence goes on along the minus strand of CM076684.1, from coordinate 137,816,824 downwards.
GCCTTCTACCTTTCCTTGTGCTCGCTGCCATTGGATAGATCTGCACCAGGAACAGTACATTTATATACACACACAATCTGCTATTAACAAATAATTCTTAAATAATCGCTAATTAGACAGTTACACCGGTTTTTAAAGGGGAAGTAAAAGGAAAGGTTACAGAATGGGTGGGGGTGGGGGCAAGTATTTTGGAAGTGGGTCATGTTTTGGACTTTCCGAGTTTAGCTGAGCCAAATGTGAATGGCAACGGGGGTCCAACATAATACAGTGTATAAATAGAACTTGTTGTCTTTGATTTTATTTGCATATATACAGTATATATATATATATATATAAATGCTGTATTTTATAAACTCAACTCAACTGTCCAGAGCTGCCCCCTAGCTCCTGATTTTGTGTGTGTCAGCGGCACTGCACATGCTCAGTGGGCTCTGGGCTGCTTAGAGGACATGGGAAATGGTCCAGCAGAGAATAAGGTTCATCTCTCACAGTAGCTGAAGTAGTTTTCATATTATTAAATAAAATGAGTAAATGTATTAGTATTTCCCTAATCCAGGAATGGGACTCATTTTCAATCAACTGCCTTAATACCATGTCATTGGTTAAGTAATACACATAAAGGCAGCTGCCATCCTTATATCAAGGTAAATCACTCTGATCAGATTCTCGCTTGTGGGCTGAATCCTGCTCCTCCGCCCCGTAATGTTGATGGGAAAAGGATCAGCAATGGAATAGTGAGGAATTCTATCAGGTGCATTTGTATTAAAGCTGCATAAGGAATTAAAATCAGGTGCAAGGTCTGAATTGCAGGGGTTGGAGATCCCTTTAAAAGGGTGGTTCACTTTTAGGGCTCTTACACATGGCCGTTCCGACCTGCGCTCCCCTGCGTTCCGTTTTTTGGCGTTCAGCCGCAGGGGAGCGCAGGAATAGACGCAAGTAATTATTTGAAATGGGGCTGTACTCACTCAGGCGCGTGTAGGCGCCGAACGCAGGTTCAGACGCAACATGCTGCATTTTTCCTGCGTTCGGCGCCTACACGCGCCTGAGTGAGTACAGCCCCATTTCAAATAATTACTTGCGTCTATTCCTGCGCTCCCCTGCGGCTGAACGCCAAAAAACGGAACGCAGGGGAGCGCAGGTCGGAACTGCCGTGTGTAAGAGCCCTTAACTTTTAGTATGTTATATAATGGCTAATTCTGAGCAGCTCTTCAATTGGTCTTCATTTGTGAATTATTTGCCTTCTTCTTTTGATTCTTTCCAGCTTTCAAATGGGGGGTCACTGACCCCATCTAAAAACAAATGCTCTGTAAGGCTACAAATGTATTGTTATTGTTACTTTTTATTACTCCTCTTTCTATTCAGGCCTCTCCTATTCATATTCCAGTCTCTTATTCAAATTAGTGCCTGGTTGCTAGGGGAATTTGGACCCTAGTAACCAGATAACTGCTGAAATCTTTCATCTTTCTATTCAGGCCTCTCCTATTCATATTCCAGTCTCTTATTCATATCAGTGCATGGTTGCTAGGGGAATGTGGGCCCCAGCAACCAGATTACTGATATTGCAAACTGGAGAGCCGCTGAGTAAAAAGCTAAAAAAACCTCAAAAACCACAAATAATAAAAATACAAAGTATATATATATATTTTTCTTATGTACTGACCACTGCACAACATGTGGGGCAGATAAGAATGAGAGAGGATTCCGGCGCAGCCCTGTTACAAACAAATTTAATGCAACTCCTCATAGTTTGTAGGAAATGAGCAGTCGGGAAGTGGTGAGGGTGGAGAGCGTGAGGTGGCAGTTGATCAGTGATGCACATGGCAGTTTGTTGTACTGACAGACAGGAAGTTGCTTCACCAACCTCACCGCTGACACTCAACACCTTCATCTGCATCTGATATAAATATATATATATATATGATTAGTATAGGCAGCTTCAATGACTTATTCCACTTAAATGTCCCATATTTGCAGCTGTTGGACAAACTGTTGTTAAACTACAACTCCCAGCACCCTGTCACCTGAAGGAAAATGCAATTCATTTAAAGGGGTGGGTCACCTTTGAATTAACATTTAGTATGGGGTAAGGGAGGAACTCCCCTGCGCTGCGCAAAAGCACAGGCGCCACGTCGGATCAGACAGAAATAAGGTAATTGGTAGAAATGTCGGGTGAAGTTGCAGCGTTGATCTGACGCAACACGACTGTCAGATGCAACGCTGCAACACCATCCGACAATGCTATTACTTACCTTTTTTCCGTCGCATGACTCCTGCGTTTTTTCTCAGTGCGGCGGATCCCGCTGAAATCACCGGTGGAGTTCCTCCCTGATATTCTGAGACAATTTGCAATTTGTTTTAATTTTTTTATTATTTAGCTTTTTATTCAGCAGCTCTCCAGTTTGCAGTTTCATTCATCTGGTTGCTAGGGTCCAAATTACCCTAGCAACCATGCATTGATTTGAATAAGAGACTGGAATATGAATAGGAGAGGTCAGAATAGAAAGATGAGGAATAAAAAGTAACAATAACAATACATTTGTAGCCTTGCAGAGCATTTGTTTTTTTAGATGGGGTCAGTGACCCTTATTTGAAAGCTGGAAAGTCAGAAGAAGAAGGAAAATAATTAAAAAAAAAAAAAACTGTAAAAAGTTCAGTTTAGATTTCTTTTGTTTGCATCTGAAGGCGCAACAAGAGACGTGATCACGAGACGGACGGAAACAGATAAACATCATTTTATCTCCCTGTGCGACTTGGCAGGAACCCCAGGTGGAACACGAGGCACGGCGCCCATTTCGACTCCTTAAATGGTTAGAAGAGCTTTATATTGGTATTTTCTCTTTGTATGTATCCAGTGGAGATATTAATTAAAGGATAAGTAAACCTTTAAAACAAGTGAATGTAAAATTGATGAGGGGGCTTTTCTAAGCACTTTTGCAAAGTACATTCATTATTTATTTATTTTTAATTCCAAGATATTAAGGGATACATGTACTTTTAATATGAATGAATTTTGTTACAACAGCGCCACCTGCTGGTCAGTTTCCCACCAGTCTGACCAGCAAGTAGTCAAGGAAGTTGTCAGGAGAAAGAAAGAGGCTGATGTTCTTCTGCTTAGGAATAAAATCAGAAACCTTTCTCACATCTTTCCTAAGCAGAAGAACATCAGCCTCTTTCTTTCTCCTGACAACTTCCTTGACTACTTGTTGGTCAGACTGGTGGGAAACTGACCAGCAGGTGGCGCTGTTGTAACAAAATTCATTCATATTAACAGGACATGTATCCCTTAATATCTTGGAATTAAAAATAAATAATGAATTACAAAAGTGCTTAGAATAGCCCCCTCATCATTCACTTATTTTAAAGGTTCACTTATCCTTTAAGAAGGGGTTTCTCGGCGTGCAGCTTCAGCCTTGCCTCAGATTCCATTGTTTTCGGCCTGGCCCCTCCCCCCGTCCGTAGGTAAATAACAGAAATCCACACGAACTGTTTACAAAAAAAAGTTTTAATTTTTTTTTATAAAAACAAAGAAACCAAAAAGAAAGTACATAACGTACGTTAACGTGAGACAGAATGGTGCGATGCTCTGCAGGCCCCTCATGATTGGTCGAGGGTGAGCGACGGCGCTGGGGGGGGTGGGTCTCCCCCCGGGTGACGAGATGTTGTTACATGCAAGCAGCAATGTTCTATTGCACACGTGGACATGGGACATTGATTATTGATCACGTCTTTTTTGTTTTTTTTCCGTATTCCACGCCATTTGTAAAAGGGGAGGGGAGATGACCGCCCCCCCTCACGCAAGCACAGACCTGAGCGAACGTTTGACGCCATTCGTTGTGAGGCTCCACTGCGAGAAGAGAAATATGAGCTCCCCCTCCCCCAGTCCCATCTAAGACACAAACACAAACTTCTCCTGGTGGGCTGTGAGGTTCCAGGGTCTCCTCTCTCTCTCCTACTCTCCCCCTCGCGCTCTCGCTGTCATTAGCGGAGGAGGGTCAGCTGACCAGACGCTGTTTTCCTCGCTGATGATTGGATGCCACTAGCTACTTCCGGTAGAGTTGGTACTGATGTGGTTTGTGTTCACGTCATGGTTTAAAGATGACTTGGTACACGGGGAGCTGTTGGAATTGTTTTGGTGCTGGGAGAAAAGACAAAACTGTAACAGCCAACATAGTATTTACTAAGATACAATCAACTTAGGGGGCTGTTCCTGCTGAATTGTGCTTAGTACAGGGAATACCTATGCTGCCATAGTTTTATGGGATCTCTCTGTACAGACTATGAGCAAACTTAGGGACTGTTCCTGCTGAATTGTGCTTAGTACAGGGAATACCTATGCTGCCATAGTTTTATGGGATCTCTCTGTACAGACTATGAGCAAACTTAGGGGACTGTTCCTGCTGAATTGTGCTTAGTACAGGGGAATACCTATGCTGCCATAGTTTTATGGGATCTCTCTGTACAGACTATGAGCAAACTTAAGGGACTGTTCCTGCTGAATTGTGCTTAGTACAGGGAATACCTATGCTGCCATAGTTTTATGGGATCTCTCTGTATAGACTATGAGCAAACTTAGGGGGCTGTTCCTGCTGAATTGTGCTTAGTACAGGGAATACCTATGCTGCCATAGTTTTATGGGATCTCTCTGTACAGACTATGAGCAAACTTAGGGGGCTGTTCCTGCTGAATTGTGCTTAGTACAGGGAATACCTATGCTGCCATAGTTTTATGGGATCTCTCTGTACAGACTATGAGCAAACTTAAGGGACTGTTCCTGCTGAATTGTGCTTAGTACAGGGAATATCTATGCTGCCATAGTTTTATGGGATCTCTCTGTATAGACTATGAGCAAACTTAAGGGACTGTTCCTGCTGAATTGTGCTTAGTACAGGGAATATCTATGCTGCCATAGTTTTATGGGATCTCTCTGTATAGACTATGAGCAAACTTAGGGGGCTGTTCCTGCTGAATTGTGCTTAGTACAGGGAATACCTATGCTGCCATAGTTTTATGGGATCTCTCTGTACAGACTATGAGCAAACTTAGGGGGCTGTTCCTGCTGAATTGTGCTTAGTACAGGGAATACCTATGCTGCCATAGTTTTATGGGATCTCTCTGTACAGACTATGAGCAAACGTAGAACTGTTCCTGCTGAATTGTGCTTAGTACAGGGAATACCTATGCTGCCATAGTTTTATGGGATCTCTCTGTACAGACTATGAGCAAACTTAGGGACTGTTCCTGCTGAATTGTGCTTAGTACAGGGAATACCTATGCTGCCATAGTTTTATGGGATCTCTCTGTACAGACTATGAGCAAACTTAGGGACTGTTCCTGCTGAATTGTGCTTAGTACAGGGAATACCTATGCTGCCATAGTTTTATGGGATCTCTCTGTATAGACTATGAGCAAACTTAGGGGGCTGTTCCTGCTGAATTGTGCTTAGTACAGGGAATACCTATGCTGCCATAGTTTTATGGGATCTCTCTGTACAGACTATGAGCAAACTTAGGGGGCTGTTCCTGCTGAATTGTGCTTAGTACAGGGAATACCTATGCTGCCATAGTTTTATGGGATCTCTCTGTACAGACTATGAGCAAACGTAGAACTGTTCCTGCTGAATTGTGCTTAGTACAGGGAATACCTATGCTGCCATAGTTTTATGGGATCTCTCTGTACAGACTATGAGCAAACTTAGGGACTGTTCCTGCTGAATTGTGCTTAGTACAGGGAATACCTATGCTGCCATAGTTTTATGGGATCTCTCTGTACAGACTATGAGCAAACTTAGGGACTGTTCCTGCTGAATTGTGCTTAGTACAGGGAATACCTATGCTGCCATAGTTTTATGGGATCTCTCTGTACAGACTATGAGCAAACTTAGGGACTGTTCCTGCTGAATTGTGCTTAGTACAGGGAATACCTATGCTGCCATAGTTTTATGGGATCTCTCTGTACAGACTATGAGCAAACTTAGGGGACTGTTCCTGCTGAATTGTGCTTAGTACAGGGAATACCTATGCTGCCATAGTTTTATGGGATCTCTCTGTACAGACTATGAGCAAACTTAGGGACTGTTCCTGCTGAATTGTGCTTAGTACAGGGAATACCTATGCTGCCATAGTTTTATGGGATCTCTCTGTACAGACTATGAGCAAACTTAGGGGACTGTTCCTGCTGAATTGTGCTTAGTACAGGGAATACCTTTGCTGCCATAGTTTTATGGGATCTCTCTGTACAGACTATGAGCAAACTTAGGGACTGTTCCTGCTGAATTGTGCTTAGTACAGGGAATACCTTTGCTGCCATAGTTTTATGGGATCTCTCTGTACAGACTATGAGCAAACGTAGAACTGTTCCTGCTGAATTGTGCTTAGTACATGCCATAGTTTTATGAATGATGTCAAACCATGTCCTTCTCTGGCCATTATAACACTACAGGAAGGCTATGGGAGGTTATAGGAAAGATGTGCTGAGCCAGCTAAAGACAATGGCAGTTACACAAGTCTAAGTAAAGTGGGAGCTCACAGGCAGTAGTACAGTTGTTGCCTAAATCTTAAAAGAGGCAATTCTTTGCATGTGGGGGGTCTTCCTACTACATACAGTTACATAAAAGTTACCTGCATATAAGCAGCTCCACCCACCTGGCGTCTGAAGATACGATGAAGCAAACTCTTCTTGGGGGGCTCCGGGGGGTGACTCCTGTTTAGGTCCGGGGAGAGCGTCCTGTTCGGCCCATAAACATTCAGCTCTTTGAAGCATTCTGTCTCGATCATCTGTTACAATCAAATAACGTTTACCATTATAATAATGTTTATTAGAAACCCACTGGTTTATTTGAAACTCTCTCCTTCAAAGTTTTTTTCCTTTCAATGACTAATAAGGAAATGCTGAGGGTCAAGTAATAAAAGGTACAAAGTTTGCTTGAAGTCTTGTGACCAAAAGAAACCAAAAATGAAATGATAACTGATTATGGACAGCGGATATCCTGAACACTTTGTAGACCACAGGGATCTGGGGGTTGGAATCTGCCAGAGGGATCTGTAACCTCTGGAAGTCTAGCACCCAGCAGGAAGTCTAGAACCCAGCCAATGGCTCTTGATGCCAGGAGATGAGCAATAACTTGAGGGCCAAATAAAGGTGTAAGTGAAATTATGTCCAGTAGGTGCAGATCATGGGTATTGATTATCCTGAATACTTTGTAGACCACAAGGATCTGGGGTTTGAAATCTGCCAGAGGGATCTGCAACCTCTGGAAGTCTAGAACCCAGTAAATGACATTTGATGCCAGGAGATGAGCAACTACTTGAGGGCCAAATAAAGGTGTAAGTGAAATTATAACATAAAGTTGGTGCAGATTATGGCCAGTGGTTATCCCGAAGACCACAAGGATCTAGGATTTGGAATCTGCCAGAGGGATCTGCAACCTCCTGAAGACCCAGCACGAAGTCTAGAACCCAGTCAATGGCATTTGATACCAGGAGATGTGCAACTACTTGAGGGCCAAATAAAGTTGTAAGTGAAAATATTATGTACAGTTGGTGCAGATTATAGACAGTGGTTATCCTGAAGACCACGATGATCTAGGATTTGGAATATGACAGAGGGATCTGCAACCTCTTGAAGTCTAGAACCCAGCAGGAAGTCTAGAACCCAGCCAATGGCACTTCATGCTGGGAGATGAGCAACTACTTGAGGGCCACATAGTGCAAGTGAAATGCTCACGTTCCAGTTTTACCTCTTGGTTCCACGTTGGTTTGAGTGTTCAACACAAGTCTACTTACCTCATTTTGCCAAGGGATTGACACAGAGCCTGTTGAAAATTTTGTGTAGAAGTCATCATCGGTTTGGTCCAGGTTGACGCCTTTGACTGTTGAGAACTGTTCTATGTCCAAGACATCTTTACAGTATACGGCACGGGGCTGCAACAGAACAATGTTTCCTTGGATAACGTTCCACACAGTTGAATAAGCGTTTCATTAGATTTAACAAATGCCCATTGGTCTATTAGTTGTAGAAAAGGAAGTTAATATTGTACTTTGATATGTTCTACTGGACCAACTTTATTTCATTTTCAGGGACATTGGACTGATAAATTGTGGATCTAAAGATGGAGCGAATGTAGTTTGACTCTGTAAAGCAACTGATAAAGATTGCTCTTACTATTGATAAAAATTATGTCATAAGGGATAAGCTATGACATCATCAACATTGTGTTACTTGTTGTTTTACTTTTCCCCCTTGACATTACATTTCCCCCGTAACATTACTTACAACTGAAGACAAGTGAATAATGTTTTAGAGATAAATAAGTGTGGTACTCACATCGGGAACAAAGGGGGGGTCCATTATACCTGCTTCTAATCGTTTAAAGTTTATGACTTTGAAAAAGGGGTGTCGCTTTACGTCCATTGCACCTCCCTCCTGACACCCCAGCCTCCGCTTCACGTCTTTGGTGAGTAGCTGTCAGTCAAAAAGAAGAACAAATGAGATTCAACATTCAATGTTTCCCATCCCCATTGTCTTTCGACTCTCCTCTTCTCAGTCTTTCTATTCCACTTCTCTTCCATCCATCTTACCCTCCAGTCACCTCCACACCACACAAATTGCCTTCAGGTTCACTTCCAAAGCCAATAGCTTGACCAACAGAGCTATCTTTAGAAATTGTTCTTGTACAAAGAAGTAAAGTCTGACTTGTGTTTTTTCAGAACATATTAATGGTAAGTTCAACTAGTTGTCCTTCAGCAATAACAGAAGGGCCAATGTTTTAAAATTATATAAAGTGTTTCTGTCTCCATCTTGCCTTACTATACCTGTACCCCACCACCATCCCCTCCATTATTATCCTACTACACCTGCTACTCCACCACCTTCATTCTCCATCAGCTGTATCTGTCTGAGCAGTTACCCCTAGTAGGACCCTCTAAAGACAGCACTTCATCTACTTATAGTTACAGTTAAATCACATTAATTTTAAAGTCCAACCCCTCCAAATGAAAACCCAGCCCCATACACACACCCCTCCCTACTGTCACATAAATGATATATACCCATATCTATACTAACTATAGAGTTTAGTATCACAATAGCCTTTGTATTATGTCTGTCCAAGAAATCATCCAAGTCCCATTTATAGTCATTAACTGAATCATCACCCGGCAGTGCATTCCCCAACCTCACTGTCCTCACTGTGATGAACCCCCTACTCTGTTCCTTTAAATGAAAGTTCTTTTCCTCTAGTCTGAAGGGGAGGCCTCTGGTACGTGATTCTCTTTATGGGTAAAAAGGTCCCCTGCTATTTGTCTATAATGTCCTCTAATGTACTTGTAAAGTCTAATCATGTCCCCTCACAAGCGCCTTTTTTCCAGAGAAAACAACCCCAACCTTGTCAGTCTCCCCTCATAATTTAACTCTTCCATCCCTCTAACCAGTTTAGTTGCACTTAGTCTCTGCACTCTCTCCAGCTCATTTATATCCCTCTTAAGGACTGGAGTCCAAAACTGCCCCCATACTCCAGATGAGGCCTCACCAGGGACCTATAAAGAGACATAATTATGTTTTCATCCCTTGAGTTAATGCCCTTTTTTATACAAGAACTTTATTTGCTTTAGTAGCCACAGAATGACACTGCCCAGAATTAGACAATGTGTTATCTACAAAGACCCCAAGATCCTTCTCATTTAAGGAAACTCCAAACACACTGCCATTTAGTGTATAACTTGCATTTATATTATTTTTGCCAAAGTGCATAACCTGCATTTATCAACATTGAAGCTCATTTTCCAGTTTGCTGCCCAGTTTTCCAGTTTAGACAAATCACTGTGCAAAGTGGCAGCATCCTGCATGGAACCTATAGTTCTGCACAATTTAGTCTCATCTGCACAAATAGAAACAGTACTTTCAATGGCCACCTCCAGGTCATTAATAAACAAGTTGAAAAGCAAGGGAGCAAGTACAGAGCCCTGCGGTACTCCAAGTTATTTTCATAACCCTTTACCCTACCGTCTCCCCCTTAAAAATGGCCTCTTGGGATTTTGACTTTGATTTAATACTTCCATGTTTTTATATAATACATGACTGAAGACAATCTGGAAGATTTTTACAGTTCTAATGGCCGTATTTAGCTCCAGATATCTGGAGCTCCCAAGATTGACCATCCCTTCCTACAAGCTTAAAATCCAAACTTTCTCCGATAATGGAAACCCAGAGCCGATTTATTTATGAAATATTTTAATGCCACTTTATGTTTCATTGTGCACTTGATTTTATGTCTATTGTATATTAGACTGTTAGAGAGTAGAGTTATTGTATTGTGATATATTGGGGAAGATGTACAACAAGCCTATAATTATATAAAGAACTTGGTGTTGATGGACAGTTTCTTGACGTCAAAGCAAAATACTGCAACTTTCAAGAGCCACAAAGTCAGACTTGTAATACTTGGAAGCCACTTGGTTGCCGTTACCAAGCAGATAAGAGGCCCCAAAAATAGCAAATTCCTATGGCAGGTTTTGGGAACGGCAGGTACTCAGGCACTGAGAGCACTTACCCATGTCCTTGTATCTCAGGAATGTAATAAGTGCAAGGAATTTAAGAAATTTACAAGTCAGCTTAATCCTGTTCATGATGGAGCCGTAAGCAAATAACTGGTCATATTTTTGGACATGTCTCCTAACTATCTTAAACTGGCCATATGTTCTGGGCATGGACAAGTCTGGACTGATTACCACCAAGGGGTTGGTTTACTTACATGAAGGCCCTGGGTGCAGCCCAACTGATATAAGAGCAAGATGGCAGCAGTAGGGCAAGAAGATGATATAAGAGCAAAATGGCAGCAGTAGGGCAAGGAGCTGATAGAGCAAGATGGCAGCAGTAGGACAAGGAGCTGATCGTAGAGCAAGATGACAGCAGTAGGGCAAGAAGCTGATAGTAGGACAAGGTGGCAGCAGTAGGGCAAGGAGCTGATATAAGAGCAAGATGGCAGAAGTAGGGCAAGATGACAAGACCAGGGTTGGGTGGGGACTCTAACACTCCATATCAGTGCTGCCTGACCTGCCACCCATCATTCGTATGTAAATACTTCAGTCAAACCAGGTAGAAGTTCTTTGTTGGACTCACCAGTTTACACACTGATTTGGCCTCGTCAGAAAACTTCTGAGAATAAACTTCCTCCGTCTCCAGGACTCTCCTGTCCACTTCCTCCCTCTTCACCTTTTCCTTCCTCCCCCTGAATGGAGACTGGCCGGCTATCATCTCATAGATCAGGCAGCCCAGGTCCCAGAAGTCAGGACTGAAGGTGTATTTCTGGTTATTAAGGACTTCTGGTGCTGGAGGAAAAATATATATATTAATGGGATTCCTTGTCTGGAGGCATTTCCAATCTACCCAGCAGAAGACAGACCCAGGCCTAACTTAGAGCCAGTACCCACATCTATATTGAAAACAGTTTTAAAAGTTGAGTGGCCTTTTGTATTAGGTTATTGGCATTAGCCATTAGAAACACACAGATTAAGTGAATCCCCTCTGTCTTCAATACACACTGAGATGCAGGGCTGTTTCTTTCTACTTTCTGCTCTCTTCCTGTCTAGTCCTGCTCTCATCCTGTCAACTCCTACTCTCTTCCTGTCTAGTCCTGTTCTCTTCCTGTCTAGTCCTGCTCTCTTCCTGTCAAATCCTGCTCTCTTCCTGTCTAGTCCTGCTCTCTTCCTATCCAGTCCTGCTCTCTTCCTGTCTAGTCCTGCGCTCATCCTGTCTAGTCCTGCTCTGTTACTGTCTAGTCCTGCTCTCTTCCTGTCTAGTCCTGTTCTCTTCCTGTCTAGTCCTGCTCTCTTCCTGTCTAGTCCTCCTCTCATCCTGTCAAGTCTTGCTCTCTTCCTGTCTAGTCTTCCCGTCTAGTCCTGCTCTCATTCTGTCAAGTCCTGCTCTCTTCCTGTCTAGTCCTGTTCTCTTCCTGTTTAGTCCTGTTCTCATCCTGTCTGGTCCTGCTCTCATCCTGTCTGGTCCTGCTCTCATCCTGTCAAGTCCTGCTCTCTTCCTATCTAGTCCTGCTCCCTTCCTGTCTAGTCCTGCTTGCTTCCTGTCTAGTCCTGCTCCCTTCCTGTCTAGTCCTGCTCTCTTCCTGTCTAGTCTTGCTCTCATCCTGTCTAGTCTTGCTCTCATCCTGTCTAGTCTTGCTCCCTTCCTGTCTAGTCCTGTTCTCATCCTGTCTAGTCCTGCTCTCATCCTGTCAAGTTTTGCTCCCTTCCTGTGTAGTCCTGCTCTCTTCCTGTCTAGTCCTCCTCTCATCCTGTTTAGTCTTCCTGTCTAGTCCTGCTCTCATTCTGTCAAGTCCTGCTCTCTTCCTGTCTAGTCATGTTCTCTTCCTGTCTAGTCCTGCTCTCATCCTGTCTGGTCCTGCTCTCATCTTGTGTGGTCCTACTCTCATCCTGTCAAGTCCTGCTCTCTTCCTGTCTAGTCCTGCTCCCTTCCTGTCTAGTCCTGCTTGCTTCCTGTCTAGTCCTGCTCCCTTCCTGTCTAGTCCTGCTCTCTTCCTGTCTAGTCTTGCTCTCATCCTGTCTAGTCCTGTTCTCATCCTGTCTAGTCCTGCTCTCATCCTGTCAAGTCTTGCTCCCTTCCTGTCTAGTCCTGCTCTCTTCCTGTCTAGTGAGGGGGTGGAGCTTGATTGCGCTAGGCTTAATTATAAAACTAGGTTTAATTATAATAGTAGGCTTAATTAGAATACTCATTGGTTTACATAATGCAATATAGGAAAGACATTAGAGCTATTAATGTCAATTCTGAGTTTGTTGTCACTCACCCATATACCCAACTGTCCCCACCCGTCCACGAATTGAGTCGCCTTCTGGGATTTTGACAGCCAGGCCCAAGTCAGAAATCCTTATATGACCTGGTAGTGAAATAGATGAAAATGGAATGTGAGCAAGTTATTTGTGTTTAGTATTAAATTCAACATCAAACATTTTTAAAGCACTGCACACAAAATCTAATAGGAACAACCTGGTCATTAGAGCTTACAATCGATTAAAACAATTAGGTCAGTAATCTAGGTGTAAACTTTCTTTTTAAGAACTTGGATATCCTCAATACATGTTTTTAATACCACTCTGGAGCCGTAGACCGGGAGGAACTGTCTTTTTGACTAGGTGCAAGTGTAGGTGAGCTAATGGGTGCAAATGCCCTTTAAATGTAGTAATTGTGCCTAACTATGTGCTTTGCTCCCTCATGGCCTCATTGTTGAGTCGCACCCATGTAAGGGGCACAGGCAACCTCTACCTCTAACTTGGCAGGTGCAAATCGAATCCAAACGTGCGCTATTTACAACCTGGAGTAAAGGTTTGTGCTATGTGTTGAACGGCACACACGGTGGCGCTATAGAGGGAATTGCATGAACACTGGAATTCTGGGAAATCAAAGTGCTTTGTGGGAAGTATGTGCCAGTTTTTAAGCATAGTAATATATATAATAAATGATAAAGTATAGCTTTGGTGATGTGGTCTTGGTTTCCTTCTTCTCATTATTCTATTAAAGCCTCTCCTGTCTGCAGGGCCAATTGGGACTAGAATACGAGAGCAAGAGGAGAGAGTCACGGGAGCATCACACAGACACGGCCGACCCCACTCACCATAATCATCCAGAAGGATATTTTCTGGTTTCAGGTCCCTGTAATAAAGAGACACAGTGAAATGAGAGGAGACCAAAAACCACAGTCTCATTTATTAAATGTCCAACTGATGCTTTAGAAATAACTCCAAGATCCTTCATTAAAGGGCTGCATCACCTTTATGTTAACTTTAGAATGTTATAGAATGGCTAATTCTAAGCAACTTTTCAACTGGTTTTCATTATTTATTTTCTATATTTTTTTTTTTTCAATAATTGTCTTCTTCTGACTCTTTCCAGCTTGGGGGGTCACTGACCCCATGTAAAAAACAAATGCTCTGTAAGGCTACAAATATATTGTTATTGCTACTTTTTATTACTCATCTTTCTATTCAGGCCTCTCCTATTCATATTCCAGTCTCTTATTTAAATCAATGCATGGTTGCTAGGGGAATTTGGACCCTAGCAACCAGATGTCTGAAATCGCAAACTGGAGAGCTGCTGAATAAAAAGCTAAATAACTCAAAAACCACAAATAATAAAAAATGAAAACCAATTACAAATTGTCTCAGAATTTCCATCTCTACATCATACTAACAGTTAATTTAAAGGTAAACAACCCCTTTAAGTTAAAATAATGAGATTTGAGTAATGCTTTTCTTTTTTCTTTACCTTATAAAGAGGGGATTTTCCCTGACAGTGAATGCATCAAGTGAGGACATGTTACAAATTCAAAGGGGTTCCACTAGACGCCTGGGAAATGTGTACAGGTCAGACGTCATGGTCAGGGCATGTGGGGTCAGTACATTAATCACTAATATTGTCCCCGTGTCCCTCCCCCAGGTCCTCACCGGTAGACAATGTTCTCTTTATGAAGGTCCCCCAGGCCGCACAGTATCTCCGCTGCGTAGAAAGAAGCCCTTTCTTCCTGAAATCCCGGATTCCCCATGTTGTAAATATGGAACTTCAAGTCCCCGCCGTTCATTAGCGTCAGCACCAGGCACAGCGCGTCCTTGGTCTCGTAGCCGTACGCCAGGTTCACCTTGGGTGAATTAGAAAAGTCTCATTCTGTAGCTATCTACTGTACATTCATCCTCTTTGTGACTTTTCAATACAGTCAGGCAATGATAAAGATATCAGTAAGAGAAATATCCTAGTCCTGCAGGAACCGCCCGGCTGTTCCTGCTTGACCTGTCCTTACCACAAATCTGCTGGTGACTTTCTCCAGGATCTGCTTCTCATTCAGAGCCATGGATTCCCCTTTCCTCTTCTTGATCCTCTTCTTCTCGAGCCTCTTGCAGGCGTACATCTTCCCCGTGGCTCGGACCTGGCAAGCGCACACCTGTCAATCACAGGCTCCTGGTTATTACCTGGGCTAGTAGCCTGTCCTCATCATGTGACACAGAGGAACGAGACACCAGTATTATCCGTGTCACTGTATGATATGCGCCTTGATTCCAAGGGGGGAAATACAGTAACAAGGACAAAGTTGATTGGTTCTCAAAGGGCAGACATGTAAATGCTCCCGGCTGATTAGCTGCCGACCCAAAGTGACATCACTAATTGCCATTACAATGTCCCAATATTAAGAGATGACATCACTGAGCAGTGGTTATAAAGATATATTTAACAGATAAACTTAACGAGTGACTTACGGGTACAAAAATATGGATTTCTCAGCAATAGATCCGTGACCCTGAGACTCACCTCTCCAAAGCCTCCTTTACCCAGAACCCGGTACTGCCGGAAAGTGTTCTTAGTTACGGGCTGTCTGTAAAACATCAGCAAGTCCATTCAACTGAATTAGATCAGATCAGACCAAGAACAACCAACCAATTAGACAACTTCTCTCGAAATGCTGGGGTGCTGGGGTTCCCTACTTCCCACATATCTCTCATACATAGTAATGTCTCTTGCCCATAACCAGTATGTAGGCTTGTGAGACTGCTCAACATTCCCCCAATCTCTCTTGGCTTAATGGTGGGACCATATGTACACAAGTTGGAAACTCTGTACCCATCATGCCCCAAGTGCCTCCTCATCATCCTCACCTTTCCAGCCATTTCCACTGGAGGAAGCGGTCGAAGTACATGCTCTCCAAGTAGCAATGAAAGGGCTCTCCACTCAAGAAGTCGAACACAGATCTATCTCAGAGGCACAAGGAGAGGCATTTTATAGTCCAGATCTGGTACAAGAATCCGGTGTATCTATGCAAGTCAAGAATTCCTAGAATTCCAAGGTGCATTTGAAAATCCGTTGGCATTTCTAACTGTCATTTCTAAACTGGCACTTCTAGATGTCATTTCTAACTGTCATTTCTAAACTGGCACTTCTAGATGTCATTTCTAAACTGGCACTTCTAGATGTCATTTCTAACTGTCATTTCTAAACTGGCACTTCTAGATGTCATTTCTAACTGTCATTTCTAAACTGGCACTTCTAGATGTCATTTCTAAGCTGTGTTTCTGTCATTTCTAAACTGGCACTTCTAGATGTCATTTCTAACTGTCATTTCTAAACTGGCACTTCTAGATGTCATTTCTAACTGTCATTTCTAAACTGGCACTTCTAGATGTCATTTCTAAGCAGTGTTTCTGTCATTTCTAAACATGGCACTTCTATATGTCATTTCTAAGCAGCGTTTCTGTAATTTCTTATTGGCACTTCTAGATGTCATTTCTAACTATCATTTCTAAACTGGCACTTCTAGATGTCATTTCTAAGCAGTGTTTCTGTCATTTCTAAACATGGCCCTTCTAGATGCCATTTCTAACTGTCATTTCTGAACTGGCACTTCTAGATGTCATTTCTAAGCAGTGTTTCTGTCATTTCTAAGTGGCACTTCTAGATGTCATTTCTAACTGTCATTTCTATTTCTAACTGTCATTTCTAAATAGTGACAGAAAAGCAAATGCATCTTGTTATAAAGATCTCTCCCTTGTAATTGGCAGCGCCATTTTGCTGTTATGCTCCACCCCTCGCAAAATATGTATTTTGTTTGTACTTTAGGAGACACTTACTTTGCACAGTGAGAAAACAGCTCTTTGTAGGGACAGATCTCCAGTTTCTCCTCCATTTGGTGAACAATATCTTGGCCAACTTCAGAGACATATACCGGAGACTGGAACGGGGACAAAACAGACACTAATAAGCAGCAACATGTGAGATATATATGAGAGTGCTCATAGTTCAGTAGAGAGTCACAAATGATATGTTACTCTGTTCTTACAATTAACAAAAAAAGTGGGACAATAGGTGACCCCAAGTGGGAAGGGAAACAAAGGAAAAGAACCCATAAAGCTGTGCCCAACATATTTATCCACTAATAACATGTGCTGGGGGCATAGGTAGATGGGTACAGGTACTTACCTCTGGGGTGAGGTATTTCAGAATAATCTCCCTCCCTTTCTCTCCCAGCTTTTCATCAGGGGTCACCTCATATTCTGCCTGAAACGTGGAGATTGGCAGGGGAAGCGGCACCAGGGAGAGCGAGGAGACAATAAAATAGCAGAATTATATCTTTCCTGACGATATTCCTAATTCAGTAATGGGAACATATTATTGGCTGTGCCCTGATGCTTCCCAAGGATGTTGGGAAATGTAGTTCGGCTAAAGACAAGGAGGTGAGGGTTATCAAGGGACTTATCTGTTTAAAACGAAGGGGGCTGTTAACCCTGTGATTGGTTTTCTGAGAGTTCTAGTAGCAACCAATCAGCAGCTAACATTTACTACTTTGCTGTTTAAAGGAGAACTAAAGCTTAACTAAAGAAGTAGGTAGAAATGTTGTACATGATGTTTTGTGCTTCTCTACCAGCCCAAGGCAACCACAGCCCTTTAGCAGTAAAGATCTGTGTCTCCAAAGATGCCCCAGTAGCTCCCCATCTTCTTTTCTGCTGATTCACTGCACATGCTCTGCGCTGCTGTCACTTACTGAGCTTAGGGAGCCACTCACAATATACAGTACACATAGAATAGAAATGTCACAATATAAGGCTGATTAGTAATTAATACAGATAATTACTACATGGCAGCACAGAAACCAGTGCAATTAGCATCAGAATTGAATAATCAGCAAACCTGTAGCATCAGCTTATATTACAGCCAGGGAAGCTCATTTTCTGCTGGATAATTAGTGACGAGCCCTAAGCTTAGCTTCTCAACAGCCAATCAGAGCCCACTGAGCATGTGAGTGTCACAGACACTTTCCAAGATGGTGACCCCCTGTGACAAGTTTGAAGTCCTGGATCATTGCTGCTATTGACAAGCTCAAACTTTAGCCTCGTGCAATAAGTTCACTATATAAAATATGCCATTTTTAGCCACATTCATTTTTAGGGTTTAGTTCTCCTTTAAATATGTTGCAATAGTGTCACATACCAAGGATAAAACAACAATTAATTTCTGTTGCAATAAATTCACTATATAAAATATGGTATTTTTAGCTATATTCATTCTTAGGGTTTAGTTCTCCTTTAAAATGAAGTGTCTAATTAGCTTCTGTGGGTTTCTAGACTCAAACTTAGTTTGTGCTGATAATGAATTTAATTCTATAATGATAATTCGACATACCACGGCATCCAGAAAGTGGATAAGACATTCCAGGTCCGGTTGGGCCTCGCAGAACTGGCGGAATAGGAGCCTCCCGATTGGCTGCTTCTCGCACAGGTTGTAGTAGTCTCTCTCTGTGACACAAGTGGGACATAAGAATCAGAACACGTGTCGGACATGAATGGATCCCGGGCAATGCAGGGAGGCTGGTTCCCGGGGGCTGGGAGTTGTAGTTTAACAGCTATCACATAGTTACAATGAATATAACCAACCCCTAACACTCCTCTAACTATGATACAACTGTTGCAAAACCATCTTCAACCATTAGAGGGGGCACAGTAGCTTTTCTTTTGGTGACAGTCGATTTCTACCGTTCCATAGAAACTGTATTTGGGCCAATATGAATAAAATACTTATATATATATATATGTCACAGGCAAATCTGCCAGCACTCACGTGTATGAGAATGTAGGATGCCTGGGTGCAGTCCAATATAGTAACGACAACAAGCCAGAAAGATTTTTAAAAAAAAGAGAGTATAAAAAAGAGCCACAAGCCGCAGCTGTATGAGCCACAGGATCTGTAATATCAGGAGCCAATATCAAAGCAGGAGATGTGTTGCTCTGGTATGACACCAGTGTAAAATCAAACACATTCGTTTGGGGTTTAAAATGAGTTGTTTGACCAATGAGCAAACTTATATATGTGCTCATTCATTTTAGACTTAAGTCTTACATCATTATTACATCACTATTACATCGCTATTACTGTAGTGCTTGTCACAACTGTCCTAATGTAATGGAACCCAATGGAGAACGCTTGATACTGAGGTCAGTCAATCTCCCTTTAGGCACATCCCATCTATCTGTCATCTATCTATCTATCTATCTATCTCTTATCTATCTATCTATCTATCTCTTATCTATCTATCTATCATCTATCTATCTATATATCTATCTATCTATCTATCTATCTATCTATCTATCTGTCATCTATCTATTATCTATCTATTTATCTATCTATTATCTATCTATCTATCTATCTATCTATCTATCTATCTATCTATCTATCTATTATCTATCTATTTATCTATCTATTATCTATCTATCTATCTATCTGTCATCTATCTATCTATCTATCTATTATCTATCTATTTATCTATCTATTATCTATCTATCTATCTATCTATCTATCTATCTATCTATCTATCTATTATCTATCTATTTATCTATCTATTATCTATCTATCTATCTATCTATCTATTATCTATCTATTTATCTATCTATTATCTATCTATCTATCTATCTATCTATCTATTATCTATCTATTTATCTATCTATTATCTATCTATCTATCTATCTATCTATCTCTTATCTATCTATCTATCTATCTATCTATCTATCTATTTATCTATCTATTATCTATCTATCTATCTATCTATCTATTTATCTATCTATTATCTATCTATCTATCTATCTATCTATCTATCTATCTATCTATCTATCTATTTATCTATCTATTATCTATCTATCTATTATCTATCTATCTGTCATCTATCTATCTATCATCTATCTATCTATCTATTATCTATCTATCTATCTATCTACCTATCTATCTATCTATTATCTATCTGTCATCTATCATTTCACTTAACTTAACATGATTCACAAAGGATTGTGGGACAAGTAGTCCATACAGCAGCTGTCAGTATGGGGGAAGCACATCCTTTGAATTGAGTCTTATAGACCAGGGCTAAGTGCACATTAGCAGATAAGTGAATGTATCAGAGAAAGGAAAAAGAGAGAAAGAAAGGAAATAGGAAGATCCTATAGTTAATGTTTTTATTATAGAGCCAGAGGATAGTAACCTGCCCCCGTCTAAAGTACTGCTCCAATATATCAATTCCTCTCACCAAACAATGATTCACAGGGGATTCTTTATCTCACTGCACCTTTTTTGTCCTTTTGGTGTGGGGCTCACATTGTTCCCTTATAATAATCCAATACCATTACTAATATAGTTCCCTGGACAATCTCCAGCCGACTCCTAAACGTTTCTTTTGTTGATGATCGTATTGTTGATGACAAAACAGGTTGAACCTCTGAGCAAATTTTGCAAAAGTTTTATATGCAAATGTTTCTTGCCTCACATTGATGATGTAATATGATGTCACAACTAGCGCCTCCCTCCCCCCACATGTTAATTACACACGAGTTGTTTGTGTTTATTCACTTTGAGGTTTCTGTTGTAGCCACTAATAAATTGACCTAATTGGTTCTACATACGTATTCCCCCCAAATGTCCCTTTTTTGTTTTTTCTTTACACAGATTAACCTGCAGTGACAGGAGAAAGAAAGAGGCTGCTCTCATGTTCTTCTGCTTAAGAAAAAAAATTCTCACATCTTTCCTAAGCAGAAGAACATCAGAGCAGCCTCTTTCTTTCTCCTGACAACTTCCTTGACTACTTGGTGGTCAGACTGGTGGGAAACTGACCAGCAGGTGGCGCTGTTGTAACACAATTCATTCATATTAACAGTTCATGTATCCCTTAATATCTTGGAATAAAAAGAAAATAAATAATGAATGTAAAACGCAAATGTTCTTAGAGATACACTCTCATCAATTTTACATCACTTATTTTAAACGTTAACTTATCCTTTAAGAAAAAATAAATAATGAATGTACATTGCAAAAGTGCTTAGAATAGCCCCCTCATCAATTTTACATTTATTTATTTATTTTTAAGGTTTACTTATCCTTTAAAGGGCAATTCATTAGCAAAACTGTAATAACACATAAAAACGACAGAAATGTGTTCAAACTTTCATAACTTGCCAAATTTTGTAAATTAGACATGGTAATTAGGGGTGTGGCCACAAAATGAGTGTGGCCAAAAAAATGTGTCCCTCTTTCTATTTCCAAAATGTTGGGAGGTGTGTGTAGACCTTTTTGGCTTGTTGGAGATTTACATATATACAGTGGTGTGCAAAACTATTTGCCCCCTTCCTGATTTCTTATTCTTTTGCATGTTTGTCACACTTAAATGTTTCTGCTCATCAAAAACCGTTAACTATTAGTCAAAGATAACATAATTGAACACAAAATGCAGTTTTTAAATGAAGGTTTACGTTATTAAGGGAGAAAAAAAACTCCAAATCTACATGGGCCTGTGTGAAAAAGTGATTGCCCCCCTTGTTAAAAAATAACTTAACTGTGGTTTATCACACCTGAGTTCAATTTCAAAGGTTATAAAGCCATTTCTAAAGCTTTGGGACTCCAGCGAACCACAGTGAGAGCCATTATCCACAAATGGCAAAAACATGGAACAGTGGTGAACCTTCCCAGGAGTGGCCGGCCGACCAAAATGACCCCAAGAGCGCAGAGACAACTCATCCGAGAGGCCACAAAAGACCCCAGGACAACATCTAAAGAACTGCAGGCCTCACTTGCCTCAATTAAGGTCAGTGTTCACGACTCCACCATAAGAAAGAGACTGGGCAAAAACGGCCTGCATGGCACATTTCCAAGGCGCAAACCACTTTTAAGCAAAAAGAACATTAAGGCTCGTCTCAATTTTGCTAAAAAACATCTCATTGATTGCCAAGACTTTTGGGAAAATACCTTGTGGACCGACGAGACAAAAGTTGAACTTTTTGGAAGGTGCGCGTCCCGTTACATCTGGCGTAAAAGTAACACAGCATTTCAGAAAAAGAACATCATACCAACAGTAAAATATGGTGGTGGTAGTGTGATGGTCTGGGGTTGTTTTGCTGCTTCAGGACCTGGAAGACTTGCTGTGATAGATGGAACCATGAATTCTACTGTCTACCAAAAAATCCTGAAGGAGAATGTCCGGCCATCTGTTGGTCAACTCAAGCTGAAGCGATCTTGGGTGCTGCAGCAGGACAATGAGCCAAAACACACCAGCAAATCCACCTCTGAATGGCTGAAGAAAAACAAAATGAAGACTTTGGAGTGGCCTAGTCAAAGTCCTGACCTGAATCCTATTGAGATGTTGTGGCATGACCTTAAAAAGGCGGTTCATGCTAGAAAACCCTCAAATAAAGCTGAATTACAACAATTCTGCAAAGATGAGTGGGCCAAAATTCCTCCAGAGCGCTGTAAAAGACTCGTTGCAAGTTATCGCAAACGCTTGATTGCAGTTATTGCTGCTAAGGGGGGCCCAACCAGTTATTAGGTTCAGGGGGCAATTACTTTTTCACACATGAAAATGTAGATTTGGATTTCTTTTCTCCCTAAATAATAAAAACCCTCATTTAAAAACTGCATTTTGTGTTTACTTGTGTTATCTTTGACTAATAGTTAAATGTGTTTGATGATCAGAAACATTTTGTGTGACAAACATGCAAAAGAATAAGAAATCAGGAAGGGGGCAAATAGTTTTGCACACCACTGTATATATATATATATATATATATATATATATATATATATATGAGAGAGAGAGAGAGAGAGATAAGGGGACCTATGTCTAGGAGAACAATTTTAGGGAGGGTAGCCGTCGGGTGCCTATTAGTGATGTGTGGGTTGAAAATTTCTTGACCCGCACCCGACCCTAACCCGCCCGCTCCCTACCCGCACCCGACCCCTTTATTTATAGACCCGTGCTCGCCCCGCAGTGACGTCACAAAAAGGGGCAGGGCAGGCAGAAGTCAATAAATACCAGCGCCGGAAGCCGGCATTACTAGGTCGTGGGAGAAGAGCTTGATCGCACCTGCCTGTGACCCGAGCATTTTGTCCAGGGGTCGGTCCGAACCCGCAGGGGTTGGCCCGCACATCACTAGTGCCTATATAATAAAAGAAACTCCTCCCCCAGCCTGCCATTGGACATTTGTAAGTAAATCTGGGGGGTGGAACTTAGGAGAGAGTCCACTCTCTTCCATGATTGGTGCATGCACAGACTTTACATCCCTGCCACAAAGCAAGACTACACTGCTGTTCTGCCACAAGTGGAGACAAGTTCCCATAAAACCTATAAAAGTGACACTTTTCTTTTAGAAGTAAACACCCCCCCCCCCAGACTAGGCGATGTTACAGAATATGATACAAATCCTTTCAGTGACAATGTACTGACAATATTATTATTATTATTATTATTATTATATATAAATGGGACCCTCCTTATAATAAGATCCATTTCCGGCAGATTCCGGCCCAGAGACCTGGCACAATGTGAAGCCGAGAGCAGACAATGCAGCGACTCAGACATAAATATTTGCCTGTACGGGAAAGTCAGCAAAGGAATGTGATGTGGCAGTTGGGCTTGTGAAAATACCTATAGCATTCCCATTCCTGTGTTTAATGTCAGTGAGAGACTCCAGGCCGACAGCAGCTGCTCGTGCAGATAATACAGTGACGCACAGCGTGTCCCCCGCGCTCTAACACTCGCTCCTTCACCAACGCACGTCATTTTCCACCGACCCACGTGCACATACATTCACCCCAGTACAAGCGACTCTGCTTTAACCTGTATCTGCCACTGAAAGCAGCTTCTGTCTGGCGGTTCATATTCTCTGCACTGCTGGTTTTGACTCCTGAAACAGGACTAGCAGTAGCCTGCTGATCTAATGACCTGGAGGAGAACTGATAGAACTAATAGCGGGTGCACAGAATCCATGTCACAATGGAACACGTGTGGCAAAGTGATTCACCTTTGAGTTAATTTTTAGTATGTTACAGAATGACCAATTCTAAACAACTTTTCTATTGGTCTTCATTATTAATTTTTTTTATAGTTTTTTAATTATTTCCCTTCTTCTTATGACTCTTTTCAGCATTCAAATAGGGGTCACTGACCCCATCTAAAAAAAATGCTCTGTAAAGCTATACATTGGGGGACAGATTTATTAAGGATCGGATTTCGAAGTAATGGGAGTTTTTTTTTGAAATTCAAATTAAAAAAGAGCAATCGAAATTCATCAAAAAATCAACGTTTTTTTTTTTGGGCGAATAGGTCCTTTTTTGATTGAATTTGAATCGTATGAATCGAAGTAACAGCGAATTCGATAGAATTCGATTCGAAGTTTTTCTAAAAAAAAAACCTTCGACTTTTCAAAGTCCAGCAATTGTTCTAGGAGGTCCCCCATAGGCTAAAACATCAATTCGGCAGGTTTTAGATGGCGAATGGTCAAAGTCGGATTTCTAAAACGACAGTCCATGATAAATTTCGATATTTAAATTTTCTAATTGTTTTCAAATTCGAATCGAATTTGGACTATTCCCTAGTCAAAGTACACAAAAATTAGCTCGAAATTAGAATTTTTTTTAATTCGAATTTTCACTTTTACCTTTGATAAATCTGCCCCTTATTGTTATTGCTACTTTTTATTACTCATCTTTCTATTCAGGTCTCTCCTATTCATATTCCAGTCTCTTATTCAAATCAATGCATGGTTGCTAGGGGAATCAGTACCCTAGCAACCAGATGGCCGAATTGCAAACTGGAGAGCTGCTGAACAAAAAGCTAAATAACTCAAAAACCACAAATAATAAAAAATAAAAACCAATTGCAAATTGTCTCAGAACATCCATCTCTACATCATACAGGTATGGGACCTGTTATCCAGAATACTTGGGACCTGGGGTTTTCCCAATAACAGATCTAATTTGGATCTTCTTACCTTAATGCTACTAGAAAATCATATAAATATTAAATAAACCCAATTGGCTGGTTTTGCCTCCAATAAGGATTACTTATATCTTAGTTGGGATCAAGTACAAACTACTGTTTTATTATTACACAGAAAAAGGAAATCATTTTTAAACATTTAGATTATTTGGATAAAATGGAGTCTATGGGATACAGCCTTTCCATAATTCGGAGCTTTTTGGATAATGGGTTTCCGGATCCCACACCTGTACTAAAAGTTAATTTAAAGGTGAACAACCCCTTTAATGTGAAAAAGGGGGAATTTAGTTTCCTTTCTAGAGAAAAAGTGAAGCTTGATCAGACAGAGGAAAAACAAAAACATCAAACCTCTAATGGGGCAGAAGAAACACACTGATATTATAAGCTATTGGTGGGTGCTGGGAGTTGTAGTAAAATAACAGCTGGAGGCCTGCAGGTAGGACACCCCTGAGTTCTATAGGCAGGTACATCATTCTCACCTGTGGCCTTCCGGAGCTCTTCACATTGACTGATGTGCGGGAATTTTAGGATCTCCTTCCACTTTTTGCTCTTCCCCTTGCGTTTCCCACCTCCACCTGCAACAAGAATAAGACTTTAATGGATCCATGAATGAGCAGGCAGTTCCAGTTCTGGTGTTGTTGAACTACAGTTCCCAATGTTCTCAGCCAGACGGAGCAACAACCAGAGGTCGGTATCGCTAAGGCTTCCTGCACTTGCACCGACCCACCAGCAGGGAGAGATAGTGAGTAACACATAACAAATACCAGTGGTACTGCAGCAATAAAAACATGAGCAGAGGGAAAAGAATATAAAAATACTCATGTTGTGCCCCTGCTCGTTGATAGACTGAGTTTCCTACTTATAAAAGGGGAAGCAGGTGTGCTTGGCCTCTTTTGGTCTCCACTTGATGGAGGATTTGGAGCTGAAGGGCCTGGAATGGTGGAGGGTTTGAGTAAGTGGAGACAGTGTCGGACTGGCCCACCGGGATACCAGAAAAACTCAGAAAAAGAAAAACTTCCGGTGGGCCCAGTGGGCCCTCTTGCTTCAATCATTTGGCCTATTTCATGGTCATTATTCATTTATATGAGAACAAAGAAGCTTAATAGATGGATTAATAAATTATAGAATGTAAAGAAAAGAGACTAGGAGAATAGAGGTTGAGAGTGGGTCCCTGGTCTAAGGTTTTTGGGTGGGCCCCTGGTGTCCCAGTTGACACTGTGTGGGGACCCCTGAGGTAGCAGTCCCAGTGGGCCTAGGACCCCCAGTCTAACAATGAGTGGAGAGGATGTTAGAGATTGTATAATAGGAGTGAGATGTAGGATGAGGGTAGTTAGTAGAGCAGCCAGAGGCTCCAATGAGGTCAGCTTCCCAAATACACACAGGGACAGCAGGACCCCCTTAGATCTTTTATATCCTTTACTGATAGATACCCATCAATATATATTAATAACAATACATGATCAGTTCCTTATGTTGCATGTTTATTACACGTGTGTGTCTGTACGACACATGAACAGGCAGCACAGGGATGCACAACATTGTGTAGCTGCGTCAGTAACCCTGCAAGGAAAACGGATACGTGGATTACGGCAGGTACTCAGCACTCATATAGTGAGGGGCTGGGCACCCTATGGTCACACTGGGGCAGAGCGTGGGGAGATGAAAACGTAATTAAAAAGGAAACATTTAGAAAGACCTTTATTAATATTTATGGTGAGCTCTGTGCAGTGTTTATTGCTGAGCTCACCTACACTATATACATATATACACTATATACAGTACATATATAGATATATGGAATAGGACCGTGACTCACTGGCACTTCACTTCCCAGCAGTGCCCATACATACGCATGAGCTCTATTCTCTACTCACACAATGGGGACTTTATTAGCAATAAATGGCATTGCACGGGGGCGAGGGGGTTCCTTGCTAAATTATACAGGTTTGTTCATAGGGAATGAGTAATCACAGGGAACAAACCCTTAATAGAACTGGAGGCTGTACAGTAGCAACTTGCTTCATCATCATCATCATTTACTGTATTAGCTAGCACTGAACCATTTATCCATGATATCAAAATTCTGTCCCATTGTGGCTCATACTTCCAACACCTGGGCGCTATTCTGGGCACACAGTTCCAACACCTGGGCACTATCCTGGGCACACAGTGACAAACATTTTGATGTATTCTGGACACACAGTTCAACACCTGGGCACCATCCTGGGCACACAGTTCCAGCACCTGGGCACACAGTGCCAACACATGGGAGCTATTCTGGGCACACAGTTCAAACACCTGGGCATCATAATGGGCACACAGTTCCAACACCTGGGCACAATCCTGGGCACACAGTTCCAACACCTGGGTACCATAATGGGCAGACAATTCCAACACCTGGACACTATCCTGGGCACACAGTTCCAACACCTGGGCACTATCCTGGGCACACAATGCCAAACATTTCGAGCTATTCTGGACACACAGTTCCAACACCTGGGCACCATCCTGGGCACACAGTTCCAGCACCTGGGCACACAGTGCCAACACATGGGAGCTATTCTGGGCACACAGTTCAAACACCTGGGCATCATAATGGGCACACAGTTCCAACACCTGGGCACAATCCTGGGCACACAGTTCCAACACCTGGGTACCATAATGGGCACACAATTCCAACACCTGGACACTATCCTGGGCACACAGTTCCAACACCTGGGCACTATCCTGGGCACACAATGCCAAACATTTCGAGCTATTCTGGACACACAGTTCCAACACCTGGGCACCATCCTGGGCACACAGTTCCAACACCTGGGCACCATAATGGCATACAATTCCAACACCTGGGCACTATCCTGGGCACACAGTTCCAACACCTGGGCACTATTCTGGGCACACAGTTCAAACACCTGGGCATCATAATGGGCACACAGTTCCAACACCTGGGCACAATCCTGGGCACACAGTTCCAACACCTGGGTACCATAATGGGCACACAATTCCAACACCTGGACACTATCCTGGGCACACAGTTCCAACACCTGGGCACTATCCTGGGCACACAATGCCAAACATTTCGAGCTATTCTGGACACACAGTTCCAACACCTGGGCACCATCCTGGGCACACAGTTCCAACACCTGGGCACCATAATGGCATACAATTCCAACACCTGGGCACTATCCTGGGCACACAGTTCCAACACCTGGGCACTACCCTGGGCACACAGTGCCAACACATGGGAGCTATTCTGGGCACACAGTTCCAACACCTGTGCACCATCCTGGGCACACAGTTCCAACACCTGGGCACTATCCTGGGCACACAGTGCCAACACTTTGGAGCTATTCTGAACACACAGTTCCAACACCTGGGCACCATCCTGGGCACACAGTTCCAACACCTGGGCACCAGAATAGGCACACAGTTCCAACACCCAGACACTATCCTGGGCACACAGTGCCAACACATATGAGCTATTCTGGGCACACAGTTCCAACACCTGGGCACTATCCTGGGCACACAGTGCCAACACTTTGGAGCTATTCTGAACACACAGTTCCCACACCTGGGCACTATCCTGGGCACATAGTCCCAACTCCTGGGAACTTTTCTGGGCACATAATTCCAATACCTAGGAGCTATTACAAGCAGGTTGAAAGCTAAAACAGATTGAAATTCAGCCCCTATGCTCCGATTAGCCTAAACCTGTGAGAGTGGATTTCAGTGCCCTGCTTTATGGCACAGATAACAGTGTAGTGTAGATTGGCTTTGATTAAAGGTGATCAAATTCCCAACAACTAAAACAAAAGCACCAAAACCAGTTCCCGGCCCTTGATTAAAATGTAAATTAAAAGTAAGAAATAATGGTCAGAAGAACCAATCTGTGCATAAAAAGGGGGTGCTGGGAAGAGGGGGATGGGATGATATGATCAGTTCAAATAACTACACAGTCACTTACCACCCAAATTTATAGCTTGAAAACTGAATTTATTTAGGTCTGACCCTGATCCACCCCAGTTACACACGTACCCCAATATCCTGCCAACTTCTGGGAATATCCACCCGTCAGGTTGATGGATCATCACTATCAGCCCTAATTTAGTAATTAGAAAGTACTTTCCATTTATTAGCAGCCAACCTCACGGAACTGTAAGAAAATCCCGATTTATTCCCCTTCGTAAACTATAGAACGTATTCTCTTCACCATCTGCTGTTTTGCTTTGAAAGGAGAATGAGCAAAAGTCTCTGATATAAATGGAATGAAATAATATCACATTATAAAATAACAGATGCGCTTGTTGGGAAATAAAAACAATGGAAGTTGTTTCAGGAATCCACCATATTGACTTGCTTCCCATTTGGGAGACATTATAACACCTGGTTGGGTCAATCAGGGTTATTTTCAGGGAATGACATTTGCCCTATGTCACATCACAAAGCAGCCCACCCACCCGCTGTCCAGTAATATTCAGAAGTGGGTCCCTTCCACACTCCAAAAATATAAATTTATTCTGAGACTTTTCTTTTTCTAGTCTGTCATTTAATCTATTGCCTGGTTGCTATGGTATGTGGGACCCTAGCAACCAAATAGTTTAAATGACAAACTGGAGAGAAGAACTACAGACTTACATAGTTAATTGGGTTGCAAGAAGACCCCAGTCTTTAATTTCCTTTGGTCCCCTGGGCAGAACTTAGTCACTAGATTGGCTCCTCAGTCTACAAGGGAAGCTGTTTCCTTTCCCTATATGGAGGGTTAGGGTTAGGGCTAATACACTGGCCTTGTCACTGCAGGGTACTAGCCCTCCTGTAGGGTTGTCACACAGACAGCCCTTTCCCAAAACCAGACAGATGGCAACCCTACAGGTGGGCTAGTACCCTGCAGTGACAAAGCCACCAGGTTAGAGACTCAAGTGGTCAGGCTCAGGGATACTGCTTTAAGCAAGGGTTAATGGGACAGGGTTTTTTGTATACGAAGGGTTTTTTGTGCCATTCAGCTGCCGAGGGGAAGCGGGGGGTTTAATTCTCGCACTTCTACTCCCGTCCCCGACAGGCATTCAAGTTGTTTTGTTACAAATAATATTATTATATCCAGCACCATGTCATAATCCTTATTCTTACCCTAATCACAACCATAATCCTAATCCTTACCCTAATAGCAACCCTAATCCTAATCCTAATCCTTACACTAACCCTAACCCTTACCCTAATCCTAACCCTAACCCTAATCCTTACCCTAACCCTAAACCTAATCCTAACCCTTACCCTAAACCTAACCCTTACCCTAAACCTAACCCTAATCCTAACCCTAATCCTAACCCTAACCCTAATCCTAACCCTTACCCTAACCCTTACCCTAACCTGTACCCTAAACCTAATCCTAACCCTAATCCTAACCCTAAACTGAGCTCTGTGCCAATCCTGTTCTGCTCCCATTGAGGATGGGCACAGTGAGGGAACAGGGAGGCATCAATATACCTGTCCTAACTCTGCAGAACTGCAACTCCCAGCAGTCCAAACTCCCTAGTCTATAACTGCACCCGCCTGGGGGACTATCACTGCTTCCAGGTAATTCCTGCACAGCTAAAAGGTGTCCAACACAAGGGATACAACTCGTGTGTCTCTTTTCAACCTCAGTTACTATGTTACTATGGGATGTTATTCATTATATCCTCATCCTTAACTGCCTGGGGGCAAATACACATCAGACTCATGAGATAATTCCCCTGACCCACAGGAGTGTGACTGTTACACCCAGGTTTTCACTGAGACCAGACTAAATACAGACTAAATACTGCAGCACAATGAGGAACATAAACTGCCAGAGAACTGGATCTCCTCTTATTTCCCCCGGCCCTAGTGCCCCCCAGCCAATGACAATTCTTATTTGCACGACTACCATTACATATTGCTTCTTAGTCTTCACTTTTGGGCTCTACAAGGTGCGGTCAAACACGGAACATGAACCCAAAGACAGTGAAGAACATCAACAGGGAATACGGCACTTCCAAGCTACTTAGACAAGCAGAAATAATAACCCCTTAAAGGGATTGTTCACCTTTGAGATCACTTTTAGTATTATGTAGAGAGGGTTATTCTGAGACAATTTGCAATTGGTTTTCATTTTTTTATTATTTGTGGTTTTTGAGTTTAGCTTTTTATTCAGCTCTCCAGTTTACAATTTCAGCACTCTGGTTGCTAGGGTCCAAATTCCCCTAGCAACCATGCATTGATTTGAATAAGAGACTGGAATATGAATAGGAGAGGGCCTGAATAGAAAGATGAGTAATAAAAAGTAGCAATAACTATAAATCTGTAGCCTTACAGAGCATATGTTATTTAAATGGGGTCACTGACCCCCATTTGAAAGCTGGAAAGAGTCAGAAGAAGGCAATCACTCTCAGAATATCACTCTCTACATCATACTAACTAGGGATGCACCGAATCCAGGATTCGGTTCGGGATTCGGCCAGGATTCTGCCTTTTTCAGCAGGATTCCGATTTGGCCGAATCCTTCTGCCCAGCTGAACCGAATCCTAATTTGCGTGCGTGGAGGGAAACCGCGTGACTTTTTGTTAGAAAACAAGGAAGTAAAAACTGTTTTCCCCTTCCCACCCCTAATTTCCATATGCAAATTAGGGTTCGTATTTGGTTCGGTATTCGGCCGAATCTTTCGCAAAGGATTCGGCTGAATCCAAAATAGTGGATTCGGTGCATCCCCAATACTAACAGTTAATTTAAAGGTGAACAACCCCGTTTAAGGTTCCCAGACCATGTATAAAACTGCAGCACTTGTAGCAACTCCTCCTTTGCTCCAGGGGCATAACTAGCAAGTTCCTGGGCCCCAAAGCTAAATAATTTTAGGGCCCCCTAAACTATGGAAATAAGTCATATTTCATCCCCCCAATAGCTCCTGCCCCCAGCAATCTCACATATATAACAGCAACCAATTCCATGTACGGTATAAATCTATTGTGCATCGCCGCAGAATATGTTGGTGCTTTATAAAAAGGGTTAAAATATAAGGGGTGACAAGTTCTTAGGCACCACCCTGCGATTTTCTCTATTACTTATTGTTTTAATTTTACCCAATTAGAAACCAGCCTTCGAACTGCGCATTGCCCCCCAGTGTTACCCTACCCAGGCTGCGCCCCCGATACAATGTTGTACAGGTGTATAAATCAGCCCATGGACCTAATGCCTATACGGGGTCTGATATAAAGGTGGGCATGTCATTACCGTGACATTCAGTCGGTGGGCACCCTGGGGTGAAAGGGCCTATACAGAGCCACAGCCAATCACAAGGCTGCCCCATAAAATCGCCATACGCCGCACTGACAACTGGATATATTTTAAGAGGCATTTATAGCAGTTCAGGTTACAGCATGACGTGCATTACTATGTACATTACTACATACACTAAAGGCTGCGGCTCCTATAACAATCCCATTCTGCTGCTAAACATACGTCTGAGCTTAAAGAAACACATGCCCAGAGTCCTGCTGAGAAGCCTTAAAACATTCAGTATTCACATACTGTACTTACTGTACTCACTGTACTTACTGTACTTACTGTACCAGCCCAGAGCCCCTATAACTGTAATGATCCCGGCCTTCAATTGCCCCATCCCCATCTTGTTGTGAGTCAGCGGCACTGCACATGCTCAGTAGGCTCTGGGCGGCTGCTGAAAAGCTGAACTTAGGGGTCATCAGAAATCAGAACATTAACAGAAAGGGAGGCTACACCCAGTAACGTAACTAGAGGGGGGCGGGCCCTGGCGTGGGACGCGCAGCCAGGCCCCTGCCCCCTCCGTATGCCTGGAATCGGCTGGAAATGGTTGCGGGCCCCGAGGAGGTGCGGGCCCAGGGCCGGCCTTAGGCCTATTGGACCAATTGGGCCCAATAGGGCCCCGCACCTCTGGGGGCCCCGCACCACAGGGCAGCACAGATAATATTTCCCTCAGCACATGATGCTGCCTGGCCTGCCCCCAACTTTGAGAGTCCAGCCCATCCCCAACTCCATAGGTCCAGCCCACCCCCAACTCTGATAAGCCAGCCCATCCCCCAACTCCATAGGTCTAGCCTGCCCCCAACTCTAATAGGCCCAGCTTTCCTCCAACCTTGATAGGCCCTGCCTGCCCCCAATCCAACCAAGCCTGCTCCCAAGCTGAATCGGCCCAGCCTGCCCCAAACTAATTGGCCCAGTCCACTCTCCTATTTCCTCCCTCTCTCTCTTACCCTGTGTGCCCCTATTATGTGCCCCTATTTCATCCCTCTCACTCTCTTACCTTGTCTGCCCCTTTCCTTTCTATTTTGTGCCTGTATGCCCTTATTTTCCTAAATACTTGGTGTGTCAGTAGCCAGCAACACTTTGTCTAGGGGCCCCACCAACATGGTCCCAATTGGGCCCCACATTTGATAGGATCAGCCCTGTGTGGGCCCCTCCCCAATCACACCCCCTGCTCCCCCGGTAGTTATGCCACTGGCTACACCTGTCATACACACTGATGTTATAGGGCTCAATGTTGATGCAGACTGTAATGGTCTGTATACCCGTTTAGTATTAGTTCATCAATAACTAATTAACATACTAATTTATGAGTTTTTAAATTATATAGTGAATAATGTACCCCCTATTGTAAAATATAAGGATATTATAAGTCACCAAGGAATTCCATGACCATAGAAAAGCATGAGGTCGAAGGCTGAGTGTTTTTATACAGGTCATGGAACTCCGAGGTAACTTCTAATATCCTCATATTTTACAACAGGGGTGACTTTATTTATTATAATACACAAGTTTTAGTGAGTCATGTGACAGAAATGACATCAGAACTCACCGTTTATAACTGATGACAGTTATAAGGATATAATTTACAAGATATTCATGGCTTGTGTATTATAGATATATATACTGTATATTGTGAGTGGGTCCCTAAGCTCATTAAGTGACAGTAGCACAGAGCATGTGCAGTGAATCAGCAGAAAAGAAGATGGGGAGCTATCAATTTGGGATACACAGTCATTGAGGGGTTCTGTGACCATATAAAGGCACAAGGCTGCAGGCTGAGTTATACAGGGAACTCTGAGTATCACTCATGTATTATAAGGGATAATGTACCCCCTACTGTAAATGATAAGGATATTAGAAGTCACTGAGGGGTTGTTCTGTGACCATATAAAGACACAAGGCTGCAGGCTGAGTTATACAGGGAACTCTGAGTATCACTCATGTATTATAAGGGATATTGTACCCCCTAATGTAAATGATAAGGATATTAGAAGTCACTGAGGGGTTGTTCTGTGACCATATAAAGGCACAAGGCTGCAGGCTGAGTTATACAGGGAACTCTGAGTATCACTCATGTATTATAAGGGATAATGTACCCCCTACTGTAAATGATAAGGATATTAGAAGTCACTGAGGGGTTGTTCTGTGACCATATAAAGGCACAAGGCTGCAGGCTGAGTTATACAGGGAACTCTGAGTATCACTCATGTATTATAAGGGATAATGTACCCCCTGCTGTAAATGATAAGGATATTAGAAGTCACTGAGGGGCTGTTCTGTGACCATATAAAGACACAAGGCTGCAGGCTGAGTTATACAGGGAACTCTGAGCATCACTCATGTATTATAAGGGATAATGTACCCCCTACTGTAAATTATAAGGATATTAGAAGTCACTGAGGGGTTGTTCTGTGACCATATAAAGACACAAGGCTGCAGGCTGAGTTATACAGGGAACTCTGAGTATCACTCATGTATTATAAGGGATAATGTACCCCCTGCTGTAAATGATAAGGATATTAGAAGTCACTGAGGGGTTGTTCTGTGACCATATAAAGACACAAGGCTGCAGGCTGAGTTATACAGGGAACTCTGAGTATCACTCATGTATTATAAGGGATAATGTACCCCCTACTGTAAATGATAAGGATATGAGAAGCCACTGAGGGGTTGTTCTGTGACCATATAAAGGCAAAAGGCTGCACAATTATAATATGTTATGTGTTATAACAGGTTAACTTCTGCATTATATATAAATATTATATCCTCCTCTGCAAGATGCTTAAAAGTGAATATGACTTGCAGTACCACTGCTCACCTGTTCCCAGAGCTGATTCCTTACATAGACAGTAATAGAACAGCGCCCCCACCCACAAATAAGCTGCCCCCTGAAATGCAAGAACCTTTGAGCAGTGAATCTAACAGAAGCAACGTAATTACAAATCCTTGTTCAAATGTATAAATGGAAATAAAAAAGGAACAATGAGACTCCCCAGCAGGAGAGCCGAGCAGAGACAGAGCCAACTGGAAATCTGGGATCATAAAGGATTTAAATCCCTGTGGCTCCCCCCAGGTCTGGAAATAATCTACATTGTTAACAGACTGCAGAGGTGAGTGTGTAATTAAGTGTGTATGTGTGTAAGTGTGTGTGTAAGTAAGTGTGTGAGCAAGTGTGTGAGCAAGTGTGTGTGAATAAGTGTGTGTGTGAGTATGTAGGTGTGTGAGTGTGTAAGTAAGTGTGTAGGTGTGTGAGTAAGTGTGTGAGTGTGTGAGTGTGTGTGTAAGTGTGTGAGTAACTGTGTAGGTGTGTGAGTGTGTGAGTAAGTGTGTGAGTGTGTAAGTAAGTGTGTGAGTGTGTGAATGAGTGTGTAGGTGTGTGAGTAAGTGTGTGAGTGTGTAAGTAAGTGTGTGAGTGTGTGAGTAAGTCTGTAAGTGTGTGAGTGTGTAAGTAAGTGTGTGAGTAAGTGTGTGAGTAAGTGTGTAGGTGTGTAAGTGTGTGAGTAAGTGTGTGAGAGTGTAAGTAAGTGTGTGAGTGTGTGAGTAAGTGTGTAGGTGTGTGAGTAAGTGTGTGAGTGTGTAAGTAAGTGTGTGAGTGTGTAAGTAAGTGTGTGAGTGTGTGAGTAAGTGTGTGAGTGTGTGTGAGTGTGTGAGTAAGTGTGTAGGTGTGTGAGTGTGTAAGTAAGTGTGTGAGTGTGTGAGTAAGTGTGTGAGTGTGTGTGTGAGTGTGTGAGTAAGTGTGTAGGTGTGTGAGTGCAGTGGGGGGTGTATTTCCCATGAGGATCAGATTTCAGTAGAAGCAGATGAAACCCCGGGGGGGTCAGTTGAATAAAGTCCATTTACAGTGAATAACATGAGGCCCAGGGACCCCCCATCCTCCCCCAGTTACAAATGGATAAAAGAAAGAAATGTGTCGCACACTCTGGTACCAGTACAGTCTTCTCCTCACAGTCACAGCTTTGCCCATTGGCCCCGGGTTCCTACAGATCAGTGAGATGGAAATGTCGTCTGTACTGGGAAATAACCCCCAGCCCCCCCACTCCTGCCATTCCCACCCGCAGGCCCCTCTCCTTTATGTCATTGGGGGGGAGAGGGGCCCCGACGTGTAGTGTGAGAACAGGTGCATCAGATTTGCTCCATAAACATATAGACCCCAATGTGTGTGACACAATCATGTACATTTATATATTTATATACTTATATCTACA
The DNA here is from genome assembly GCA_038501925.1 of Xenopus petersii. Lineage (NCBI taxonomy): Eukaryota > Metazoa > Chordata > Amphibia > Anura > Pipidae > Xenopus > Xenopus petersii. Next base: position 137,780,533 of record CM076684.1, on the reverse strand, counting down.
TCTATACACTCATATATATATATATATTTATATATACTCATACACACCTATTTATATATATATATTGATATACACAGCTATATATATATATTTATATACTGATATACACAGCTAAACACCTATATATATATATAAATATACTCATACATACACACACACACCTATATATATATATATATATATACTGATATTTATTACACCCCCATACATATATACATATGTGTTGGTATATAGAAATCACACAGTCTATATGTATCTAATATGTACACTCACACTCACACTCACAGATACATGTTATATATAAACACACTCATTAAGACACACAATTACTATATATATATATATAATACACAACACAATGTATCCAGTGAAGCCTATAGACACTGATATAATAATCACACACACTGGATATAGATATACACAGGCCCCCCATGTAATACTCAGAAGAGGAGGAGGAGGGGGGTGCAGGGGCCCCGGGTGCAGATGCCGGTGGGTTGTTGGGTGGGTGGGGGTCAGGGGGGGCTGCAGTTAATGACAATAGGAGAGAGGTATGAGGGGATTTGCAGGACTGATGCAGAGAAGAGGGGGGGAGAGAAGTATCGGGGTTCTGCAGCCACATCCCGGCCCGGAGCTCTCACCTTCTCTCGCTTTCAGCAGCACCGTGTTCGCAACGATATTTTCCAGCTCCATTGACAGCGGCTGCGGGAGAGACCGGAGCGATTATTGGGAGCGATTCAGCAGCAGCAGCAGGAGGAGGAGGAGCAGCGGCAGCGGCAGGAGCCAGAGGCGGCGGAGAGGAGGGGGGGAGGAAGGGGAGGGGGGAGAGGAGACTGGGGGGGAGATGGGGGGAAGAGATGATTTGGGGGGGGGAACAGGTGACAGTTAGGGGGGAGAGTTGGGGCTCGGGGTTATAATAAATGGTAAATGGGGGGATGAAGGAGATTAAGTGGGGGGGTATTTGGGGTGAAGGGGGGGTTGATTGACAAGGAAAGAAGTAAAAATCCCCTCAGCTGGTGAGGAGTGTGTGGGGGGGAGGTAAAGATCAGGGGGCCCCTATAATGAACTGCACCGGGATGAGACACCCCCGACATGTCATCCACTGGGGGTTCCACATATTTATATATTAATCCCCAGAGGTGGGGGGGTAGAAGAGTCACAAACAGACTGTGCTGCGGGGGCCACTAACTGTCAGTGCGGAAATCTCAGGACTTTCTCTCCCAGTGACTCCCTGTGCCCCATTAGCAGCCGACACTCACATCATGTGCCAACCTCACTCACACTCTGTGCCCTGCGCTCTGACGTCACACTCACTGACACGCGCAGCGACCCCTGCTGACACTTCACCGCTAATACAGCGCCCAACTGTCAGCTGCAGCTCTGGAGCAACAACACACTGCGCTTTTCACATTTAAATTAACCTTTAAATTCTAAGCAACTTTTCAATTGGTCTTCAATGTTTATGTTTTCTTTTTAAAGTATTTGCTTTCGTCTTCTTCTTCTTCTTCTGACTCTTTCCAGTTTTCAAATAGGGGTCACTGACCCCACCTAAAAATCAAATGCTTTGTAATACAATTGTATTGTTATTGCTACTTTTTATTCCTCATCTTTCTATCCAGGCCTCTCCTATTCATATTCCAGTCTCTTATTCAAATCAATGCATGGTTGCTAGGGGAATTTGGACCCTAGCAACCAGATGGCGGAAATTGCAAATTGGAGAGCTGCTGAATAAAAAGCTAAATAAGTAAAAAAACACAAGTAATAAAAAATTAAAAGCAATTGCAAATTGTATCTACATCCTACTAAAAGTTGAATCAAAAGGTGCACAACCCATTTAACTCCCAAATAACACAAATCTATGTGCAGTTGGTCAGCTCTGTTGGTTTTTCCCCCTGTCCCATACAGCTGTCACCCCAATAAATCTGGCTCTCCCCTATATTGCGTTTATAGCAAGAAAGTAATACAGACGTTCATTATAGATATTTTCTGCTCCCCAAAGAGCTGCTCCCTGGTCAGTGGCATGTGCCCTACTTCCAGCAAATCTGCAACAACCAATCAGAAGCTTCCTTTCATTTTTCTGCCTCTGTTAGACATGAAAAAGCTCAGTGCTGATTGGCTGTTGTAAGGGGCAAATAATGTCAGTGTCTGTACATAATCCTTAATATTATTGTGTTGTGGACTCACTGACAGAGCCGACTGAATGGAGCAAACCATTTACCCAGTGCCACCATGACTTCTTGTGAAACTGTCAGCTCCAGAGGGAATGCTGGCAATTTCATTTAGGAACTTTTTAGGAGAGACTTGGGGTCTTCAGGAGAAATGGCCTGACCTTCCTCTCACTCCTTATACTCAGAAATGAACATATACATCAGTTTAAGATTCTTTATCATTTGTCTATTCTAACCAAGTAGTATCATCACAACCAGTTGTAAATTCTGTGGGGTAGAATTATCCTGTGATTTTTTTTAAAATAAACCTTCCCCATTTCTTCTATAGTGGTAATGTCCTACCTACTGTAACTACTGGATAATATACTCCCTACTATCCATTCTATAGAGGTAATGTCCTACCTACTGTAAATATTGGATACTATACTCTCTACTATCCATTCTATATGGGGACTGGTGTTCTATCTACTGTAAATATTGGATAATATACTCCCTACAATTCATTCTATAGATGTAATGTCCTACCTACTGTAAATATTGGATACTAAACTTCCAATTATCCATTCTATAGGGGGGCTGGTGTTCTACTTACTGTATATACTGGATAATATACTCCCTACTATCCATTCTATAGGGGGGCTGGTGTTCTTCCTACTGTAAATATTGGATAATATACTCCCTGCTATCCTTTCTATAGGGGGGCTGGTGTTCTACCTACTGTAAATATTGCATACTATACTCCCTACTATCCATTCTATAGATATAATGTCCTATCTACTGTAACTACTGGATACTATACTCCCTACTATCCATTCTATAGGCGGCTGGTGTTCTATCTACAGTAAATATTGGATAATATACTCCCTACAATTCATTCTATAGATGTAATGTCCTACCTACTGTAAATACTGGATAATGTACCCCCTTCTATCCATTCTATAGGGGGTGGTGTTCTACTTACTATTCGATAAAATACTCGCTACTGTCCATTCTATATGGGGCTGGGATTCTATCTACTGTAAATACTGGATAATATACTCCCTTCTATCCATTCTATAGGGGGTGGTGTTCTACTTACTGTAAATATTGGATAAAATACTCCCTACTATCCATTCTATAGGGGGTGGTGTTCTACTTACTATAAATATTGGATAATATACTCCCTACTATCCATTCTATAGGGGGTGGTGTTCTACTTACTGTAAATATTGGATAATATACTCCCTGCTATCCATTCTATAGGGGGGCTGGTGTTCTACCTACTGTAAATATTGCATACTATACTCCCTAATATCCATTCTATAGATATAATGTCCTATCTACTGTAACTACTGGATACTATACTCCCTACTATCCATTCTATAGGCGGCTGGTGTTCTATCTACGGTAAATATTGGATAATATACTCCCTACAATTCATTCTATAGATGTAATGTCCTACCTACTGTAAATACTGGATAATATACTCCCTTCTATCCATTCTATATGGGGTGGTGTTCTACTTACTGTAAATATTCGAAAAAATACTCGCTACTATCCATTCTATAGGGGGCTGGGGTTCTACCTACTGTAAATACTGGATAATATACTCCCTACAATTCATTCTATAGATGTAATGTCCTACCTACTGTAAATACTGGATAATATACTCCCTTCTATCCATTCTATAGGGGGCGGTGTTCTACTTACTGTAAATATTGGATAATATACTCCCTACTATCCATTCTATAGGGGGCTGGTGTTCTACTTACTGTAAATAATGGATAATATACTCGCTACTATCCATTCTATAGGGGGGCTAGTGTACTATCTACTGTAAATACTGGAGAACATACTCCCTACTATCCATTCTATAGGAGTAATGTCCTACCTACTTTAAATACAGGATAAGAAACTCCCTTCTGTGCATTCTATAGGGGTGATGTTCTACCTACTGCACAGTAATCATTGGATAACATAGTTCAATCTATACATTAATTTGGGACTAATGTACTTCCTTCAGTGCAATATATATTGGAAAATAAAGTCCCTTCCATATAAGACTTAGAAGATTGATGGGATACTTATCATGCAGTGCAGTATACCCCTGTATGTTATATAGAGGGATATATGTTGTGCTACATAGAGGGGCACATTACAACTACAGTGAGTTGTCTACACATTACAGTACGAATCCTTAGGGGCCAAGTCCCAAAAAATGGTCTCCACACTAAATGCAGAAATATTTTCTCCTACAATAAAAAAAAAGTCATTAAAAAGGGTTTGGTCTTCTGACAAAGATGCCTTGTGTAGAGATGATGAGTTGGAGTTGCCTTTGGGCTGACATTGAGTTGATCTTTTATTTTATAAAAGGATTTGCCTTCTTTCTCTTCCCAACTGGGAGTCAAAGCTGTTGCTCTGTGAAGCTACAGTTTTATTGTTACTTTGTATTTCTATTCAGACTCTTCACAGTCTGCTATTCAAACCACTGCCTGGTTGCTAGGTCAAATTAGACCACAGCAACCAGGTAGCTGCTGGGAAAAAAAATTCTTGTTATTTCTATTTTGAGCTATGAATAGTTGGTCAGTGTGTTGCCTCAACCCAGAATGATTTTCTACTGTGAACAACCCAATCCTGCAAAGTGTCGGTAGTCTTGGCACATTGTTGGAATCGGCCAGTTAGAGCAGGGTAAACCTGACAGTGACTAACAGCAAGTGTGTGTAGGCAGCAGCTGGTTGAGAACAAGTTAGGCTGAGGAACTCACTATATTCATTAAAGGCATTTTGTTGTGATTTTTATAATGTCGTTTTTATTTCTAAATTACACAGCAAATAATTCACTGTACAATATAAAATGTCATTCCTGAACCAGCAAGTGTATTTAGTTGTAATATTGGTGTGTAGGTGCATCTCAGCTCATTTTGCCTGGTCATGTGATTTCAGAAAGAGCCAGCACTTTAGGATGGAACTGCTTTCTGGCAGGCTGTTGTTTCTCCTACTCAATGTAACTGAATGTGTCTCAGTGGGACCTGGATTTTACTATTGAGTGTTGTTCTTAGATCTACCAGGCAGCTGTTATCTTGTGTTAGGGAGCTGCTATCTGGTTACCTTCCCATTGTTCTGTTGTTTGGCTGCTGGGGGGAAAGGGAGGGGGTGATATCACTCCAACTTGCAACACAGCAGTAAAGAGTTTATTGCAGCACTAGTCACATGACTGGGGGCACCTGACAAACTTACAACATATTTAGTCCCATGTCAGATTTCAAAATTGAATATAAAAAAATGAGTTTGTGCTTTTGAAAAATGAATTTCAGTGCAGAATTCGGCTGGAGCAGCACTATTAACTGATGTGTTTTGGAAAAAAAAACTGTTATTGCATGACAGTATCCCTTTAACTATATAAAGAACTATGAGAAGAAGCACTAATGATGGGAGCCCGTGTTATACAGATAGGGAGTGGGCCGTGTCGGCTTCTTATCTGCTCTCCTACCTACCAGTCTACCAAAACTGAAAGATTTCCTTATTCCCTGGTAAGTTCCCTCCCTGCCTGACGCTCTCTCCTGGTTCTGCGGCGCCCCCCTCTCTTTGTGGCACCCTCTCTCTCTCTCTCTGGTACCCCCCTCTCTCTCTGTGGGTGCCCCTCTCTTTCTCTCTGCGACGCCCCCTCTCTCGCTCTGTGGTGCCCCCTCTCTCCCTGGCACCCCCTCTCTGTCTCTCTCTGGGACCCCCCCTCTCTCTCTCTGTGGCACCCCCTCTCTCTTTCTGGTGCCCCCTCTCTCTCTCTGCAGTACCCCCGCTCAATCAGTGATGCCCCCTCTCTCTCTCAGTGGCGCCCCCTCTCTCGCTGGCCGTCACACTACACAAGGCAGGAATAAATAAGAGATAAGGGAGGTTTTGCTGAGCAGGAATAGGAGCAGTGGGTGAGTCATGAGTGAGTCATATAGTGACTGACAGAGGCTGAAACACTGCAGAGACACATCCCTCCCAGTCACGTAACAACCAGGATCCCCACAAACATACTCAGTACCACTATTTCCCCACGCACACTGGCAGTTATAGGGGCACAGTCCCGTCATCCAGAGGAGAAAGTGATTTTTATTCTTTTACCACAATTGCAATGAGGAAAATCAACCAGTTCATCACACAGAGTAGGGAATGATGCAGCTGCTACAGAACCTCTTGGGCATCTGCTGTCAATCACCCATCAACTGCTGTCAACTGCATACAGCAAAGCCCCGGAACTGGACTCATATAATGGGGTTGTTCACCTTTAAATGAACTGTTAGTATGATGTAGAGAGTAATATTCTGAGATAATTTGCAATTGGTTTTGCTTTTTTATTATTTGTGGTTTTTGAGTTATTTAGCTTTTTATTCAGCAGCTCTCCTGTTTGTAATTTCAGGCATCTGGTTGCTAGGGTCCAAATTACTCAAATAATTCATAACACTATAAAAAAATAAATAATGAAGACCAATGGAAATGTTGCTTAGAATTAGCCAGTCTATAGTATATTATAAATTAATTAAAGGAGAACCACCCCCTTTAAAAGGACTCTTACCCCCTTTAACTACATCTGTGCCCTGCGCCCCCACCCTCTTTGTAATTCCCAAACTCACATTAGCTTGCTGAAACCAGCTGAATTCCTTTACTGCACCGTACACCCTAGTGTCCCTAATATACCCCCTAGTGTCACCAATATACCCCTAGTGTCCCCAATATTCCCCTAGTGTCCCAATATACCCCTAGTGCCCCAATATACCCCCTAGTGTCCCCAATATACCCCATAGTGTCCCAATATACCCCCTAGTGTCCCCAATATACCCCCTAGTGTCACCAATATACCCCCTAGTGTCCCCAATATTCCCCTAGTGTCCCAATATACCCCCTAGTGTCCTCAATATTCCCCTAGTGTCCCTAATATACCCCTAGTGCCCCAATATACCCCCTAGTGTCCCCAATATTCCCCTAGTGTCCCTAATATACCCCTAGTGCTCCAATATACCCCCTAGTGTCCCCAATATACCCCATAGTGTCCCAATATACCCCCTAGTGTCCCCAATATTCCCCTAGTGTCCCTAATATACCCCTAGTGCTCCAATATACCCCCTAGTGTCCCCAATATACCCCATAGTGTCCCAATATACCCCCTAGTGTCCCCAATATACCCCATAGTGTCCCCAATATACCTCCTAGTGTTCCCAATATACCTCCTAGTGTCCCCAATATACTCCAAGTGTCCCAAATATAATCCCTAGTGTCCCCAATATACCCCCTAGTGTCCCAAATATAACCCCTAGTGTCCCCATTATACCCCTAGTGTCCCCAATATACCCCCTTGGTGTCCACAATATTCCCCAATATACCCCCTAGTGTCCCTAATATCCCCAATATACTTCTAGTGTCCCCAATATACCCCTAATGTCCCCAAAATACCCCATGGTGTCCCCAATATACCCCCTAGTATCCCCAATATACCCCATGGTGTCCCCAATATTCCCCTAGTGTCCCCATTATACCCCTAGTGTCCCCATTATACCCCTAGTGTCCCTAATATCCCCAATATACCCCCTAGTGTCCCTAATATACCCCATGGTGTCCCCAATATAACCCCTAGTGTCCCCATTATACCCCTAGTGTCCCCAATATACCCCATGGTGTCCCCATTATACCCCCCAGTGTTCCCATTATACCTCTAGTGTCCCTAATATCCTTCTAGTGTCCATAATATCCCCCTGGTGTCCCCAATATTCCCCTAGTATCCCCAATATACCCACTAGTGTCTCCAATATACCCCTAGTATCCCAAATATACCCCTTAGTGTCCCCAATATATCCCTCATGTCGAGAATATCCTAGAGGTCTGTTAACTCCCGCGCTGCCATTCTCTAGCACGCTCTCAATGAGCTCAGACTGTATATAAAAATTAAACCCTACAGATACACAAGTCAGGGTGCAATAGAATTAGGCCGGAGTCACTTGGACAAAGTGGTGAACTTGGTGGACGTGTCTGTTTTCATCCTCATTTACTATGTACTGAGGTAGGATGTGACTGTCAGACTCCGTTTTCAATGGAAGTATCTGTGTGTGACTGTGTGTGACAGTGTGTATGAGAGTGTGTGTGACACTGTGTGTGTATGAGAGTGTGTGTGTGACTATGTATAAGAGCTGCAGGTGCTGCAAAGACAGGGAATATGGGAAATATTCAGAATGCAGTATCTGTCCTGTAACACACTTTACCTGCAGAGAAACATGGAATCACTGCCATCTTGTGGTAGAATTTGAGAATGCAGAATCCATAGATATATCTGTAGCTACAGTCTATTTGCTTCTGTATATAATATACATGGAGACTTGGACAGCCCTTGGTTTTAACACTCTGTCCCTGTTCTGAAAACGTGATCAACTGCATAGAAGTATGTCCATGATCTAAAGACTCAAAAATCAGTTCCCAGGGGCACATGTATCAAATATTGGTAATAGAGCATCAGAGCTAAGCAGAAGGGTGGGGGAAGGGGGTCCCCAGATCTCTGTTTTTTAGTACAGGGTGTTTAGGGGCATATGTATTTAATAGGGATGCACCGCATCCAGGATTCGGTTCGGGATTCGGCCTTTTTCAGCAAGATTCGGATTCGGCCAAATCCTTCTGCCCAGCCGAACCAAATCCGAATTTGCATATGCAAATTAGGGGCGGGGAGGGAAATTACGTGACTTTTTGTCAGAAAACAAGGAAGTAAAAAATGTTTTCCCCTTCCCACCCCTAATTTGCATATGCAAATTAGGGTTCGGATTCGGTATTCGGCCGAATCCTTCGTGAAGGATTCGGGGGTTCGGCCGAATCCAAAAAAGTGGATTCGGTGCATCCCTAGTATTTAAGGGTGAATACTGAATAGAGAGCTTACACCCTGAGATGAATATGAAGAATGTTGTAAGCTCTAGTTTATGATCTTAGATCATAAACAAACACGGGAGTTAAAAGGCAATGGAATGGCTTTTCTTGTAGCAACAGACAAAAACAGCTGCCGTCTGGCTTGGATCATCTCTCGCTGACTTCAAAGTGTTTGGCCACAAAAGCAAATAGGCAGCGGTTCCACCATCAATTGGAAGGAGAGTAATGGGAACTCTCCATTGGTTCATTACTTTCCAGCTGGAATCACCGGCCTATGGAATGATTTCATTCACAACTGTCAGTTGTTTATCACTCTGAAACCTCAGGCTGGCGTCTGACAAAGCTGCTGATGGACAAGGAATTCCCTGGTGGTGTTTAATGATGATGTTGTATATTACCAGTGCGTGATTCTACTACTGACCCCCCCCCCATGTGCTGCCCCATGTTAACAGGTGCAACAAAAATACTTCCAATCCAAGATGGTGTCCCTACCAGATCGACCAGATTCTTTAGCACAGCATTAAAAAGAAAGTCCTCATACACTGTATTTGTCCTTTATTCTACAGATGAAGTACAATTAGTAGTAGCCGTTCCTTACATGTGTCCAGTCTCCTGCTTTTATAATCAGCGCCTCAATTGCATTGTAATTGATGAATGTGAGGATATCCAGAAATCCTGGCCATTAACCACTGCAGCTTAATGTTTAACTACACCAAATATACATTTGTATTGATTGGAGGAAGAGTCACAGGAAGAATTCACAGGCTTTTTGGGGTTAGTGCACTTTCTCAAAGTAGTCTTTGGATCCTTCTGGACTGGGTTTGATCTGTGAGGGAGGGAAAGAGAAAGTTTAAAGAAAACAGCAGGCAATAGTTTAGGGTAATGACACACAGGACAGTTTTGGAGACACCATGTTTCAGGCACTTTTAAACTGCATTTTTAGGCTACTTTAAAAGTGCATCTTAAAGGATAAGTAAACCTTTGTGAAACAAGTGAATGTAAAATTGATGAGGGGGATATTCTAAGCACTTTTGTAATTTACATTCATTATTTATTTTCTTTTAATTCCAAGATATTAAGGGATACATGTGCTGTTAATATGAATGAATTGTGTTACAACAGCGCCACCTGCTGTGTTATTAACCTTATAGTTATACACACTTGTATTTGCATTTCTTTTTTTATAACTCTTTATTTTTAAGTTTTATCAGTTTAAGTGACAGGTCATGTAGCCAGGGGAAAAGAAGGTTAAATTACTGGTGAGGTGCGAGCCCTCCCCCCCCCCAATGATTATATTCACTGACTGGATACCCCAGAGCAGTGCTCCTATTGGCAGCAAACTGCCCAACTAAGGGTCAATTCTCTCCCAGCTTCTTCATTTTTCTCGTGGGTGCAGTAGAGTGAAAAGCTGAACTTTAAGCATAAGCCTTTCACTCTATTGAGCTTACGTTTGGCAAGGGCTACTGAAGAATGAGGATGATGGCTCTCAGAAGTAGCCCCAGCCAGTGGAGTTTTCTGCTTACAGGAGCACTGGCCTGAGCCATCACTTCCAAGACTAGGGCCACATGGGCTGAATCAGATAAGTGAATCCGCTGGCTAATTTTAGCCTTAGTGCAGGCAGTAGCCCCCTCTCTCTTCTGCAATGAATTGGCTCAGCGCAAACCGACTGAGGATTCCGGTGAAGAACCGATAGTCTTTACCTGTTCACAATAAGCAGATTGAATGTGGAAGAGAGAGGAGGCTACTGCCAGCGATAGGAAATCAGCCCCATGTCGGCCTCAGCCTTAGTCTCATCCAGGTTTAAAACTGAGCAGACAAGGTATGTCCCAATCCATTCAATACAACCAATTGTAGTCACTTTCAGTAAATGTGATTTCTAGGGATGCACCGAATCCACTATTTTAGAATCGGCCGAATACTTCGTCAAAGATTCGGCCCGAATACAGAACTGAATCGTAATTTGCATATGCAAATTAGGGATGGGAAGGGGAAACCATTTTTTACTTCCTTGTTTTGTGACAAAAATTCACGCAATTTCCATATGCAAATTAGGATTCGGATTTGGTTCGGCAGAAGGATTCAGATGAATCCGAATCCTGCTGAAAAAGGCCGAATCCTGAACCAAATCCTGGATTTGGTGCATCCCTAGTTATTTCATGTATCTATCGCCATTATGCTCCTTTCCAGCTTTCTTCTCTCAAACTTCAAGTGGTGCCCCCCTAGTTCAACACACAAAAAGTACCAGGTAATTACAGATTCCCATATACAGATGAGTAAAGGAAAATTAAGCTTTACTGACCCCTATTTCTAAGCTAAGGGAGTACGTTCCTCCTCAGCTCTGTTAATTCCCCTATAATTTTCATGTTTCTGTCATTTCCCCTTTGATGACCAAAACTTCTAGAGATCTGGCCAAAACTTCCCGATATTTAGGCTAGGGCCACACAGGGGCTGAAATCAGATCCCTCTAATGTGCTGGCTGATTTCAGCCCTACTGCAGGCATTACAGCAATGAATAAACGTGGGAGCACTTACCGGTCAGAATTCAGCTCCAGCGTGCATGAACACGTTTCACATAGAGCACGAGAAAAATGGAGCGCCAAAGGAGCCGATTATTTGTCCGTTAAAAAATAGAAATTTATTAAAAAATCATGAATAATGGTGAAGGCATGGCCAGAATATATTGTAGGCTGCCCACTTTTCGTGGCTACCGGCCACTTCACGAATAATCGGCTCCATTTTTCTCGTGCTGTACCGCAGGCATTCGCCTCCTCTCTTTTCTGCATTTACAGACATTGAATCTACTCAGTATGCAATGTTAATGCAGAAAAGAAGGGGAGGCTACTGCCTGCTGTGAGACAAGACTGAAATCAGCCAGCACATTTCATCTGATTTTGGCCCCTGTGTGGCCCTAACCTTAATCCTACTGAACCAGGGCAAGAAAAATAAAACAGGTGGTATAACGGTGATCCCTTTATTGGCTAACTAAGATAACCACGGCAAGCTTTCAAGCTGAAAAAGGAAGTAAAATGTTTTAAAAGCTCGCTATGATTATCATAGTTAACCAATAACGGTACAGGTATGAGATCCATTATCGGAAACCCATTATCCAGAAAGCTCTGATTATAATGGAGTCTATGGGAGACAGCCTTACCATAATTCAAATAATCTAAATTTGTAAAGATGATTTTCCTTTTTCTGTGTAATAATAAAACAGTGGCTTGTACTTGATCCCAACTAAGATATAATTAATCCTTATTGGAAGCAAAACCAGCCTATTGGGTTTATTTAATGTTTATATGATTTTCTAGTAGACTTAAGGTATGAAGATCCAAATTACGGAATGATCCATTATCTGGAAATTCTGAGCATTCTGGATAACAGGTCCCATACCTGTATCACCTTTATACCACCTGTTTGTTATTTTTCTTGCCATGGGACTGGCTAACACAGTACAACAACTTTACGTCCTACTGAACCAAAAATACGACTAGAGAGAACTATTTTTATGATGATGATGATGGTGCAGGGGCTCCCTCTAATGGCCACAGTGACTGCTCCATCCCCAATCTGAAGAATAAACATGACTGTAGGAATATATTGTATAAACTGATGGATGTAGGTAAGTACTTACTGTTGGTGAGTCAGGAGTCCAGTTGGCTGGACAGACTTCCCCGTGCGTCTCCACAAACTGAAAAGCCTTCACTAGTCGGAGGGTCTCCTCTACGCTCCTCCCGACTGGAAGGTCATTCACACTCATGTGCTTAATTATTCCATTAGGATCAATAATAAAAAGCCCCCTATAAAAAAAATAAGAAGAGAGAGTATAAAGCCAAACCTTTAATGAACGAGTGTTCATGGAGCACCTTTCTCAGTGCTGTAGTTGCTACAAGCTTTCTGCTAAAGGGTTAAATCCAAGCTTTTAGGAATAGCGAGGAGCACTAATTTTATCCCACCGGATATTGCAGAAAAGGAACAAGAGTCCTACCTAAGAGCGATGCCTGCAGCCTCCAGCAGAACCCCATAATCCCGGGAGATTTGTTTGTTCAGGTCGGACAGCAGGGGGATGTTCATCTTACCCAGCCCTCCATTCTACGTGAAAAAAATAATAATAAATAAATACTAGGGATGCACTGATTTCAGGATTCGGCCTTTTTCAAAAAGTCACATGATTTCCCTCCCCATCCCTAATTTGAATATGCAAATTAGGAATCAGTTCGGCCGGGCAGAAGGATTTGGCCGATTTCAGGATTCGGTTTGGGATTTGGCCTTTTTCAAAAAGTCACATGATTTTCCCCCCATCCCTAATTTGCATATGCAAAGAATAGGGATGCACCGAATCCAGGATTCGGTTCGGGATTCGGCCGAATCCTTCTGCACGGCCGAACCGAATCCGAATTTGCATATGCAAATTAGGGTCAGGGAGGGAAATTGCGTGACTTTTTGTCAGAAAACAAGGAAGTAAAAAATGTTTTCCCCTTCCCACCCCTAATTTGCATATGCAAATTAGGGTTCGGATTCGGTTCGGTATTCGGCCGAATCCTTCGTGAAGGATTCGGGGGTTCGGCCGAATCCAAAAAAGTGGATTCGGTGCATCCCTAATTAAGAATCAGTTCGGCCGGGCAGAAGGATTTGGCCGAATCCTGCTGAAAAGGCTGAATCCCGAACCGAAACCTAATTTGCATATGCAAATTAGGGGTGGGAAGGGAAACCATGTGACTTTTTGTCACAAAACAAGGAAGTAAAAAATGTTTCCCTTTCCCAACCCTAATTTGCATATACAAATTAGTATTCGGTACGGTTTTCGGCCAAATTTTTCGCAAAGGATTGGGGGGTCCAGCCGAATCCAAAACGAGTGGATTCATGCATCCCTAATAAATCCATCAAGAAAGGGATAATCATATATAATGTATGTACAGCGCTATGGACTATGCCAGTGCCATATAAATAAAGAAGAATAAATACCTTTCTGGGGGTGTTGGTCCAGGCGAGGTGACAGAAGTGAGAATCCACAGACACGGCCACAACCTCACAGTTGACATCATGGAATTCATTGGCTTTGTTACTGAAAGCCACGATCTCAGTGGGACAGACGAAAGTGCTAGAAACACAAATTCTCATGAAACAATCGCCGCGGTCACACTTTACTTGCAGCACTGAAATTACTAGTGATTTATTCAGATGTCGGCTCAGAGTCCAAAACAACAAACACTTCTTTATCTTTGGAACCCAAATCTTGCTCATTAAAATTCCAGGTTTTACCGTATTCCAGAAGGATTAGAAACAATCAGCCGACTAAACTGAAAGGAAAATGGTGTTTTCAAATCCTTCAAACAGGGGCAGTTAAACGAAAAACATTAAATATAATAAAAGTGACCGATTATGGATTTAGCAAAGAACCTGCTTTTATACGAACTACAGAGGAAGCAGACAGACAGTAAAGATCTGTGTCTCCAAAGATGCCCCAGTAGCTCCCCATCTTCTTTTCTGCTGATTCACTGCACATGCTCTGTGCTGCTGTCTCTTACTGAGCTTAGGGAGCCACTCACAATATACAGTACACATAGAATTAGGGATGCACCGAATCCAGGATTCGGTTCGGGATTCGGCCTTTTTCAGCAGGATTCGGCCGAATCCTTCTGCCCGGCTGAACCGAATCCGAATTTGCATATGCAAATTAGGGGCGGGGAGGGCAATCGCGTGACTTTTTGTCACAAAACAAGGAAGTAAAAATGTTTTCCCCTTCCAACCCCTAATTTGCATATGCAAATTAGGGTTCGGTTCGGTATTCGGCCGAATCTTTCACGAAGGATTCGGGAGTTCGGCCGAATCCAAAATAGTGGATTCGGTGCATCCCTACATAGAATAGAAATGTCACAATATAAGGCTGATTAGTAATTAATACAGATAATTACTACATGGCAGCACAGAAACCAGTGCAATTAGCATCAGAATTGAATAATCAGCAAACCTGTAGCATCAGCTTATATTACAGCCAGGGAAGCTCATTTTCTGCTGGATAATTAGTGACGAGCCCTAAGCTTAGCTTCTCAACAGCCAATCAGAGCCCACTGAGCATGTGAGTGTCACAGACACTTTCCAAGATGGTGACCCCCTGTGACAAGTTTGAAGTCCTGGATCATTGCTGCTATTGACAAGCTCAAACTTTAGCCTCGTGCAATAAGTTTACTGTATAAAATATGCCATTTTTAGCCATTCATTTTTAGGGTTTAGTTCTCCTTTAAGCCTGCTTAAAATTAATTTAAACATTAAAGAAACCCAACGGGATTGTTTTGGCTTCAGTAAGAATTCATTATATCTTAGTTGGGATCTGTTTCATTATTACATAGAAAAAGGAAAGGATTAACTTTTAGTATGCCATAGAGAGTGATATTCTAAGTCAATTTAAATGTTTCATTATTTGTGGTTTTTGAGTTATTTAGCTTTTCATTCAGCAGCTCTCCAGTTTGCAAGCCATCTGGTTGCTATGGATCAAATTCCCCTAGCAACCATGCACTGATTTGAATAAGAGACTGGAATATGAATAGGAGAGGCCAGAATAGAAATAGTAATAAAAAGTAATAACAATACATTTGTAGCCTTACAGAGCATTTGTGTTTTAGAAGGGGTCAGTGACCCCCATTTGAAAGCTGGAAAGAGTCAGAAGAAGAAGGCAAATAATTCAAAAACTATATAAAAAAAAAAAATGAAGACCGATTGAATAATTGCTTAGAATTTGCCATTTTATAACATACTAAAAGTTAACAAAGCTTTAAATTATTTGGTTGAGTCTATAGGAGTTGGCTTTTCTGTAATTTGGGGTTTTCTGGAGAACAGATCCCATAGCAGTACTTATATTGAGCTTTCACCCAGTCGGGGCTGTTGTAGGGTATCAGGGAAAACATGGCAGTGGCAGACTCTGCAGGAAAATACCCTGTCACATCTTCAGGGGAAAATGGAAGAAGAGTAGAGACGGCTTCAGTAGGGATAACAGACAGTGCACAGCTGGAACGCACAGATAGCGCTTCTCTAGCCTTGTACTAAGGGTGTTCCCTACATGGGCTCTAATCAGCCTTGGGAGAGCAGCCAGTGTCCAACTATTTATCATTTTATTACTGGAACGATTATTTCTCTTACACTGAGTCATGTTCAGTTCAGGGCCCATTGAGCTGGGAGCACTTTAAAGGGGTGGTTCACCTTTAAGTTAACTGTTAGTATGTTATAGAATGGCCAATTATAAGCAACTTTTCTATTGGTCTTTTTTCCCCCATAGTTTTTCAATTATTTGCCTTCTTTTAAATCTTCGCAGCTTTTCAATGGGGGTCACTGACCCCATGTAAAAAAAACAAATGCTCTGTAAGGCTACACAGTTATTGTTACTTTTTATTACTCATCTTTCTATTTGGATCCTCTCCTATTCATATTCCAGCCTCTTATTCAAATCAGTGCATGGTTGCTAGGGGAATTTGCACCCCAGCAACCAGATGGCTGAATTGCAAACTGGAGAGCAGCTAAATAAGTCAGAAACCACAAATAATAAAAAATGAAAAGCAAAGGCAAATTGTCACGCTCTACATCATACTAACAGTTAATTTAAAGGTGAACAAATCCTTTATTGAGTTAATATTTAAGTGATTTCATAATCAACTGAAGAGACATTCAACCTACTCAGCAATAAGAGAAAACCCTCTTAGTTAATAATAAAAGCAAAAATCTGCCCCACTCCAGAACTGCAGCCAATCAGCAGCCAGCTTTCACTGGTCAAATCTGATTAGTTGCCGTGTGTTACTAGACCGGGACAGATGTGCGTGACTCTTACAAGTCCAGAGGGTAGAAGAAGAGAACCAAATATTTCCCCTTAAAGTCTTCCAGGCTCAAGTCTTTAAACTCCCCATTGACGACAGCGGTGCCTTTAAAATGTGGAGCATGCTGGGTAACGGCAGGAACGAACCGCAAGGAACCTGTTAAAAAAACAACCAAAACAAAAAAATACGGTTAACCCATGAATATCCCATAGCAGAGATGTATATATTGTTGTGTCTGGGAATAAGCTCAGTCATTGGCTACTCACTGGTGCTGAACTGGAGTTTTTGAGCGGCACAAATAGAAGGAGTTATGGCTGCCGTATTTCTCAGCACAGGAGACCCGACAGCACGGGGGACACGCCCAGCGACACGCCCACTGCGACCCACCTGCACCCGGGGAACAAAACAAGTAGCCTTAAAGGAATTGTTCCCCTTTAAATTAACTGTTAGTATGATGTAGAGAGGGATATTCTGAGACCATTTGCTTTTCATTTTTTTTATTATTAGTGGTTTTTGACTTTATTCAGCAGCTCTCCAGTTTGTAATTTCAGCCATCTGGTTGCTAGGGTCCAAATTCCCCTAGCAACCATGCATAGATTTGCATAAGAGACTGGAATATGAATAGGAGAGGCCTGAATAGAAAGAGGAGTAATAAAAAGTAACAATAACAATACATTTGTAGCCTTACAGAGCATTTGTTTTTTTTAGCTGGAGTCAGTGACCCCCGTAGGAAAGCTGGAGTAATTCAGAAGGCAAATAACTAAAAAAACCTATAAATAATACATAATGAAGACCAATGGAAAAGTTGTTTAGCATTAGCCACTCTATCACATGCTAAAAGTTAACTAAAAGGTGAACTATCCCTTTAATATGGTGAGTCTCACACAATTGCTGAACTACAACTCCCAGTGCCCTTCTCAGAGCAGAACAAGAAGCCACAGTGAACTCTATGATGAATAAGGGAACTATTTTAGTTAAATAAAAAGCACTGCCCACAGACTTGTAGCCGGTAACTCCCGCATGGCGAGGCCACACGTCCCACAAGCAGCAGTAAGTAAGTAAGTAAGTAAGTAAGTAAGTAAGTAAGTAGGTAACGCTCATTCACATTCCACACAAACACCTGCCGCCTCTCTGCATATTCATACGCACCCACGATGCCAGTAACCTTCCGCAGGACGCCGCCATCTTGTCTGTTGGACACTGACACAACCTGCCGAGCGTTCACGCTTTAGTGGGAGGAGCTTAAGACACGCGCCTCTAGTCGCTCACTGTTGAATAACAATTCAGGGCGGAGCTTAAAGCCAAAACAGTGACGGGAACAAAAGAACTCTCTCATTGGCTGCTCGCGGACAGATTGCCGAGTCCGCATACTAGGGCGGGGTTTCACACGGAACGATTCTATTGGCTGTTATTTGTAGGCTTCCTCACCTGACCTGGGATTTTTAGCACTTGAGGCAGTGTGAGGTGCAGTTGTAAATGGAGGCTGTGTGGGAGCTTTAACTCTGGTTTTGACAGGAGACTACGGCCGTAGGAGGTAGGTGTTTCGCCTAAGGATGTCCTAAAACGCGTTCCGTAAGAGACACAGAGCGCTGCTCCAGTTGTGACTTAGGGGCGGGGCTGTGACGTGTCTGTTACTCCTACAGTTCACCTAGTGGCCTAATATGACTACAAATAAACCCTGACTGTCACACTATGTGGTCACTGTGGGAAAGTGTCAGTTATTAGCATATCTCACAACATTGGAAATATAAAAGAGGGACAGAAAAGTTGGTGGTGACATTGTTTTGACCACGCCCATTATGTGGCCACACCCCCTAATTACCATGTTAATGTTACACAATTTGACAGGTTCTGAAAATTTAAACATTTTTCTGTGGTGTTTTTCATTTATTATTATTATTATTATTAACATGTATTTATATAGCGCCAACATATTGCATAGCACTGTCAGTTATTACAGTTTTGCTAATGAAGGTGAATTGTCCTTTAAGATCTGAGTCTAACTTCTCCCAAGGGACCTGTTATTTTATATTGTTACAATTACTTATTTGCTTATCTCAAAATTGTTACAAAAGTATCCAGGGCTGGATTTAGTGGCCTGGCGCCCGTATACACTCATATACACATGCACCTGCACCGGAGCACTGGGGAGCTGTACCCCCCGATAAGCAGATGGGTGGCATGCGCCCCTATTATTCTGCCACCCTAAAGTCTATATTATTATACACTATTATTAGTTTATAATAATACTATACCTGTAGGTTCTAATATCAATATTAATATGAACATTTAATATTAGTTTATAATACACAAAAGCTATGAATAGCTTGTAAATTATATAGTGAATAAAGTACCCCCTCTTGTAAAATATAAGGATATTATAAGTCACCGAGGAGTTTCATGACCATATAAAAACACAAGGCCGAGTGTAACTTCTAATATCCTCCATATTTTGCAACTGGGGGTACTTTATTTAGTATAATACACACATTTTAGTGAGTCATGTGACCGAAATGACATCAGAACTCACCATTTATAACTGATGACATCAGAACTCACCGTTTATATGGATATAATTTACAAGATATTTATGGCTTATGTGTATTATATCCTTATAAATAAAGTACCCCCAGTTGCAAAATATGAGGATATTAGAAGTCACCTCGGAGTTCCATGACCTGTACGGCCTTGTGTTTTTATCTGGTCATGAAACTCCTCGGTAACTTATAATATCCTTATAATTTACAAGAGGGGGTACTTTATTCACTATATAATAATACTATAACTGTAGGTTCTATCAGGCAGTTTTGGCAAATGAATGATATCCCACTCACCGTATTACTGAAAAGATGATTTTATGCATAAAATCAAAACACAATGATAGAAAATAATAAAACAATAACATTTACATATAAATAGGAAAAAAGGAAACGCCACAATCTATCATTGAAAAGGATGATAACAAATTATATGTAGTATGTAGGCAAACCACTCTAAAAAACAATAATCATAATCCACAATATATTAACAACCTACAATCAGACAAAGGTTACAACAAGCAGTATATTCTATAACACCCCATACACACAGGGCCACCTTCAGAATTTGCATGGCCCCGTACAACAACATTTTCTGGGCCCCCTACAAGTAAAAAAAACCATTGGTAGCCAGGCCCCCCCAAGTTAAAAAAACATCAGCGGCTAGGGCCCCCCCAAGTTAAAAAAAATGAGTCATCTTTCTTACATCCTGAATTGATTAAAATAAATGGATTAAAAAAAGGTGTAAAACCAGGGAAATGCATTTTGTATTGTTGAGCCCACAAGTAAAACTGCTGTAAAATGAGGGAAAGGGGCAGATTTATTTCTTTGTCATCAGGACAATACGGTGATACTTTTGGTGTTACAATAAATGTGAATGAGTGTGTACGGCTCTGTATATTTTGCATTTGCTTTGGGACCAAGCCAGGTCAACTGAAAATCAGCACCACCAGTGCAGTGTGTGAGAAAAGAGGTGTGCGGTGGACCTATTACATTTACTGAACTTACCATGTGATAAATACGGTCACAATAAATTAAAATGGATTGGTAAATACATACATGGGCCAGCAGGTGTCAGCAAATGCCCAGTAATTCACTTGGTTTTACAGCAGCATGTAAATTAAAGGGAAAGAGTCAAATATACGCACATATCCTGGTTTGGACTGACCAAAAGGTGATTGGCAGCAGGGCCGGGAATAAAAAGCAACCCTGGCAAAGAAAAAACCTAAAAAAACAAAACAAAAAATCAAAAAGCAACTCACATATAAATGTGAAACATTGGCAGCCAGCTCCCCTCCAACAAGTTTAAAAAAAAAAACATTGGTGGTCAGCGCCCCTAAATAAAAGTTAAAAGACAATTGGTGGCCAGCCCCAACCCAAGTTAAAAAACCATTGGTAGCCAGGGTCCCCCAATTAAAGTAAAAAATAAAATTGGTGGTCAGGGCTCTCCTTCCCCCATAAAATTAAAAAAAACAACAACTGGTGGCCAGGGATTTAAAGAAAAAAAAGACCATTGCTGTAGTATTCATTCAGTACACATTTCCTGCGGTTATGAATGTATCTATAAATGTAACAGCAATTAACAGGAGTATCTCTGCTTATTGTCTCTCTTGAGCTCTGTTTATATTCTCCGCACTGCTGGTTCTGACTCCTGAAATGATATAGCTGTAGCCAGATGATTCACCAAATTCTGGCCCTAGGCACCAAAGAAGTTGGACAGCACTGCTCTGCATCAAAAGTTAACTCAGAGGTGAACAACCTCTTTAATCTCTGCCTTAAATTAGCAGAGGAGACAATTCAGATAGTTCACTGCACCTCCCTACATTCCTGGTGACTCCTCTGTATCCCCAGATCTACCACCTGCTCACACCGCTCACCCCACTGCTGTACCCCACCTTAACCCATCCCTCTTTATGCTCCTTATCTCTTAAATTCTAGCCCTGAATTCCTCTGTAGTGAATCGGACTGGCCCACCGGGATACCAGGAAAACTCCCGGTGGGCCCAGGTGTCAGTGGCCCCTCATGTTGCTAAACATTTGGCCTATTTCATGGTCATTGCCTATTTCTATGAGAATAAAGAGGCTAAATAGATGGAATAACAGGTTATAGTATGTAAAGAAAAGAGTATAGGAGAATAGAGGTTGAGTGAGGAGAGGAAGAAAATAATTCTTAGAGTGGGCCCCTGGTTTAAAGGTTTTTGGGTGGGCCCCTGGTCTAAGAGTTTTTGGTGGGCCCTTGGTGTCCCAGTCCGACACTGATCTTAACTAAAGTCAAACCCCCTCCTGGCACTTCCAATACAATGTCTCACCCACCCACAGGTTCGTGTCTCATCATTAGTTATCCATTTAGGTTAAGGGCACACGCTAAGATTCGGGGAAATTTAG
Source organism: Xenopus petersii (assembly GCA_038501925.1). Taxonomy (NCBI): domain Eukaryota; kingdom Metazoa; phylum Chordata; class Amphibia; order Anura; family Pipidae; genus Xenopus; species Xenopus petersii. Next base: position 137,758,782 of record CM076684.1, on the reverse strand, counting down.
TCGCCCGGCAACAAATCGCCTCAGATGACTAATCTCCCCGAAAGTCTTCCCACCTGCTAGAATCTAAATTAAAGTTTAAAGTTTTATCAACTAAAAAAGACCATTTCAGGCGATATTGGCAGGAAAACTGGGGGGAGCTGCCTGCTTAGCCCTGCAAACAAACTGCATAGATTGCACTGGGACCGATAACATTTTTTAATCAATTTTCTGACAGATGTCGGGCGAAAAATCGTAAAATGTACGATCGTTCGAATCCCACTAACTTCACAATAATTGGACGGATTGGTCGGATTTCGCTAAAATTGGTAGTTCGCCAAAGAAAAATCTTTTCGTCTATGGGGACCTTAAAGGAATTGTTCAGTGTAAAAATAAAAACTGGCTAAATAGATAGGCTGTGCAAAATAAAAAGTGTTTCTAATATAGTTAGTTAGCCAAAAATGTAATGTATAAAGGCTGGAGTTATTTGATGTATAACAAGTCGGTCAGAACACTACTTCCTGCTTTTCAGCTCTCTTGGTTTACACTGACTGGTTACCCTGGTTACCAGGCAGTAACCAATCAGAGACTTGAGGGGGGGGCCACATGGGTCATATCTGTTGCTTTTGAATCTGAGCTGAATGCTGAGGATCAATTGCAAACTCACTGAACAGAAATGTACCATGTGGCCCCCCTTCAAGTCGCTGACTAACTCAGAGTTATAGAGCTGAAAAGCAGGAAGTTGGATTCTGGCTCTTTTATTAGACATCTGTTCACTTCAGCCTTTATATATTACATATTTGGCTAACTAACTATATTAGAAACATTTTTTATTTTGCACAGCCTTTCTATTTACCCAGGTTTTATTTTCACACTGAACTGTTCCTTTAACAGCTGCCTGTAATGAAACCCAGAGATTCTACTCAGCAGCGACAAAGATAAGAAATGTATCAACTAAATGTATCAATTTAAAGAGTCGCTGACCCCTCCTTCCAGAGCTGAGACACACAGAAACACATAAGGTGAGAACTGTTGCGTTCCACCTGCATTCGGCACTTACAGTCGTTATCATGAGGGCGGGACCATACAGAAGAAATGAGTGCGTCTGGGCCTGTGTTCCCCTGTGGTTGAACGGATTGAAACAGAACGCAGGGGAGTGTAGCCCAAAACTCGTGTGGAAGAGCCCTTGGGGGCAAATTCACGCACTTCACCAGGCGTAGTTTCGCCAGCACTCCGCAAATTCACTAAAATCTGAAGTTGCGCACAGGGGTAGCGTAAGGTTGGCAAGTTGCGCTAGCGATGATTCGATATGTAAAGCGAAGTTACGCTAGCGAATGCTAATTTGCATACGGCGCGAAATTCAAATTTCAATGGAGGAACACGTATCAGCACTACAAATGCCTAGAAAACCTTCAAATCAGCAAATAAATTATTTTGCCCTACACATGTGCCCACTGTCTAGGTAAGTTGCCATGAGTCAGGAAATGTAGGGGGGAAGGAGGGGAGCCCCAAAAACATTTTCGATCTTTTTAAGCCTATCACTCATCATGTAGAAAACACGCCAGCGTTTTTTGGGACTTAGAAAAAAATTTTACTTTTTTTGAAGCAATCCCTATCTACTCTATTGCGCTTCGCCAGGTCTGAGGTGGCGAAGGAAGTCTAGCGTAAAAGGTAGCGTTCAGTACACTGCGCAAGTTAGTGAATTTGCGTAGTTACATCACTAGTGAAAATTCGCCTGGCGTAAGGATGCGAAGTAACACTAGCGAAACTACGCCAGCGTTCGTTAGTGAATTTGCGCAGTAACGAAAAATGCCAAACGCTAGCGAATTAACGCTAGCGTTCGGCGCTTAGTGAATTTGCGCCTTAGTGTGGTTACCAAATAGTGGGTGGGGCCTGGAGCAGTAACAAAGGGCCCAGCCTAAATGCCACTTCAAGTTTTGGGAAGAACTTGATTTTCTAGATACACATAAACTAGAATATGTATTCATTTATGATGAGATTTGGGGTGAAACAAACCTGACAATGATAATAAAATGTAAAGAATATTTGACATTTAAAACATAAAGTCAAAGGGAGATATTTAAAGCGCAGCGTGTGGCTGTTGTGGTGTTATTGTTAGGGGGGGTCACAAAAGCTACTTTAAAAAGCAAAGAAATGTTCCTAAACTAAAATATATTCTCTGCAAATACACAGAACCCTGACAAAGAAACTGAAATGTTCTCAGCAAGCGCAAGGTTTAATGCAAATTAAATGTTGGTCAGTTTAACTCTCTGTATTGTTTTTCTTTTTTTTTGGAAGTGTTCAATTCTAAGATTTTCTGCAGATTTTCTGTCAAAAGAGGAGGTCTGGTTCCCTCTGGGACAGTCCCTGGTTTTAACTCAGTATCTGGAAATTACTAACTGGTATTTCCACAGTAGCATCAGAAAATTTGTTCCACTCGTTGTATAGGTTACTACTGGTACTCTGGTTACTTCCCACACTCCAGATCAGGGCCGCCATTAGAAATCACGGGGCCCCGTACAACAAAATTTTTGGGGCCCCCTGGGCCCCGCCCACACTGACAACCAAGCTCCACCCCATATCCCGCCCACTCCACATCGCAGTTAAAAGACCACACAGACATCAGCGCTAAAAAAGTAACCCCCCCCACACAAGTTGTAAAAAGCTATTGATGGTCAGGGCCCCCTTATAAAAAATTGGGGCCCCAAAAAAAAAATTTAAATTTTTTTTTTAAAAAAAAAACATTGGTGGCAGGGGCCCCCTTATAAGTTAAAAAAAAACTTGGGGCCCCAACAAAAAAAAATGTAAAAAAACTAAAAAAAAAACAAACATTGGTGGCAGGGGCCCCCTTATAAGTTAAAAACAAATTGGGGCCCCAAAAAAAAATTTGAAAAAAAAAAACATTGGCGGCAGGGGCCCCCTTATAAGTTAAAAACAAATTGGGGCCCCAAAAAAAAATTTGAAAAAAAAAAAAACATTGGCGGCAGGGGCCCCCTTATAAGTTAAAAACAAATTGGGATCCCAAAAAAAAATGTAAAAAAACATTTTTTTAAAAAAAAAACTGGTGGCAGGGGCCCCCTTATAAGTTAAAAACAAATTGGGGCCCCCAAAAAAAATAATAATTTTTTTTTGGAAAAAAAATAATTTTTTTTTGAAAAAAAAAAAAACTGGTGGCAGGGTCCCCCTTACAAGTTAAAAAAAATTGGGGCGCCAAAAAAAAAATTTAAAAAAAACAATGGTGGCAAGGGGCCCCTTACGAGTTAAAAGAAAAAATTGGGGCCCCAAAAAAAAATGTTTTAAAAAAAAGATTGGTGGCAGGGGCCTATAGAATATTAAAATAATATATTGGTGGCCAGGGGATTAAAAAAAAACCCACACAAACTGGTGTTCAGTAGAATTGAACTCACGGCTTCAGTACTTCAACTTCGCCTCCTCTCGTGACTTCGGGTCTTTTCACCGCTTCAGGACTTCAATTTCGGCTGTTTTCGTGACTTCGGGTCTTTGCGCTGCTTCAGGACTTCGGCTGTTTTCGTGACTTCGGGTCTTTTCGGTGCTTCGTGACTTCGGCTTTTTCCGTGACTTCGGGTCTTTTCGGCGCATCGGCTTCGGCTTTTCGGCACTTCCACATTCGGCAACGCAATAGGCAAGATGTACGGCTCGGGCGCTCGTAAGGGGGGCCCGGATCTTCAAAAAATGCAGCGCTGCTGGGCCCCCCTTCATGCCCGGGCCCGGTACACTTGTCCCCCCCTGTCCCCCCCTGATGGCGGCCCTGCTCCAGATACATCCACGCAGGTTAATTGGCTCCTAATAAAATTGCCCCTAGTGTGTGTGACTGTGATAGGATTGTAATCTCACTGGGGAAGGGATTGATGCGAATGTGATAGGGACCTTAGATTTAAACTCACTGGGGCAGGGACTGATAGCAATGTGATAGGGACTTTAGATTGTAAGCTCACTGGGGCAGGAACTGATGGGAATGTGATAGGGACCATAGATTGTAAGCTCACTGGGACAGGGACTGATGGGAATGTGATAGGGACCATAGATTTAAACTCACTGGGGCAGGGACTGATAGCAATGTGATAGGGACTTTAGATTGTAAGCTCACTGGGGCAGGAACTGATGGGAATGTGATAGGGACCATAGATTGTAAGCTCACTGGGACAGGGACTGATGGGAATGTGATAGGGACCATAGATTGTAAACTCACTGGGGCAGGGACTGATGGGAATGTGATAGGGACCTAAGATTGTAAGCTCACTGGGGCAGGGACTAATAGGAATGTGATAGGGATGTAAGACTCTAAGCTTCACCGGGGCAGGAACAATGTGATAGGGACCTTAGATTGTAAGCTCACTGGGGTAGGAACTGATGGGAATCTGATAGAGACCTTAGATTGTAAGCTCACTGGGACATGGACTAATAGGAATGTAATTGGGATGTAAGACTCTTAAGTTTCACCGGGGCAGGAACTGATGGCAATGTGATAGGGATCTTAGATTGTAAACTCACTGGGGCAGGGATTGATGATATCACTTTGCTTTCAGATTAAGAAAATTGAGCACAAGAAAAACAAAAACCATAGATAATTCTTAATTAAAATGATAGGCAGAACATATGTACAATGCAAGTTCTATTTATTCAGCTCATGTTGAATAAAGTGGGGGGGATACTGCCTTTACATTTTAGAATTTAATTTTATAAGATAATGCTTAAAGGAGATCTATACCCCCAAAAAGAATATATAATTAACCGATTATATCATATTAAGTGGCCTATTAAAGAATCTTAACAAACTGGAATATATTTATATTAGTAAATGTCCTTTTACATCTTTTACCTTAAAGGGGTTGTTCACCTTTGAGTTAACTGTTAGTATGATGTAGAGAGGGATATTCTGAGACAATTTGCAATTGGTTTTCATTTTTTATTGTTCGTGGTTTCTGAGTTATTTAACTTTTTATTCAGCAGCTCTCCAGTTTGCAATTTCAGCAGTCTGGTTGCTAGGATCCAAATTTCCTAGCAACCATGCACTGATTTGAATAAGAGACTGGAATATGAATAGGAGAGACCTGAATAGAAAGAGGAGTAATAAAAAGTAGCAATAACAATACATTTGTAGCCTTACAGAGCATTTGTTTTAGATGGGGGTCAGTGACCCCCATTTGAAGGCTTGAAAGGGTCAGAAGAAGAAGGGAAATGATTCAAAAACTACAACATACCAAATGTTAACTCTTTAAGTTAACTCTTAGGGCAAATTTACTAAAGGGCGAAGTGGCCGCCAAAACGGCACTTCGCAGGGACATTGCCAATTTACTAAAAGGCGTAGAGGACAATTTGCTTGTGAAAGAGCTCAATGCTAACAAAGTTTCGTGCCCTTTCGCCAGGTGAATTTTCGCTCAGGCGAATGATCGTTCATCAAAGTGCGACTTTTCCCCCTACGTTACCCTTTTCACCAGCGTTTCCTTCGCCAGCTTAGACTTGGGGAACTGATAAGATGAAGCGACATCCTCCTCAATCTCATGTCAGTGACATCATATCCTGTAAGCCGGAAAGTCATACTGACTAATTGTTGCTGGAGAAACTTTGCCAGTGTTTTTCTGCCGAGACGTAAATTCGCATTTTGATGAAAAAGTGTATACGTCTGATGAATTTACGCAAAGTGTGGCGGAGCCTCTCTTTCCAGCTTTCAAATAGGGGTCACTGACCCCATCTAAAAAAAACAAATGCTCCGTAAGGCTACACATTTATTCTTATTGTTACTTTTTATTACTCATCTTTCTATTCAGGCCTCTCCTATTCATATACCAGTCTCTTCCTCTCTTTCCAGCTTTCAAATAGGGGTCACTGACCCCATCTAAAAAAAACAAATGCTCCGTAAGGCTACACATTTATTCTTATTGTTACTTTATATTACTCATCTTTCTATTCAGGCCTCTCCTATTCATATTCCAGTCTCTTCCTCTCTTTCCAGCTTTCAAAAAAAAGGGGTCAGTGACCCCATCTAAAAAAAACAACTGCTCTGTAAGGCTACGGATGTATTGTTATTGCTACTTTTAATTACTCATCATTCTATTCAGGCCTCTCCTGTTCATATTCCAGTCTCTTATTACAATCAAGGCATGGTTGCTAGGGGAATTTGGACTCTAGCAACCAGAATGGCTGAAATTGTAAACTGGAGAGCCGCTGAATAAAAAGCTAAATAAGTCAAAAACCACAAATAATGAAGAATGAAAACCAATATTTCAAATATCTCTCACTACATGGATTCCTTTTATGCTAGTTAGACAGCAATGTTATATTGTATAATATCTTCCTGACTCCAAAATGCAATTGGACCATTTTCTGGATTAACATTGTACTAAGATCTTTAACCCTGTATTTTCTGTATACCCCCCACCCAGAAAGCAGGATGGCACAGTAGTAATTCCGTGTATAAATACGCCCAGATTTCATAGCATAATGGCACAGAGGCAATTTCATGTGTATATACCCCCAGAACTCATAGGGGGGAATTCACAAAAGTGTCGGTAAAAAAAGTGACCCAGAAGTGGTGGTCGACAAATTTGTAAAATGTCGTACGAACGGCAAATTCACAAAGGCAGATGTTACCATCTCTGAATGTCTCGTAAGTCCGACAATTTTCTAAAATGTCGTATATCTTTTCATCGTACAAACGACACTTACCAAGACTTTTTAAAAGACAATTTGACCGACATTTTCATTTTGGAGAGCTTAAAGTGTCTGAAAAATTGTCGGTAAAAAAAAAAATGAGTTTACAAGTAGGGATGGGCGAATTGTTTAGCCGAAAAAATGACGCCCATAGACTTGTATGGCGGTGTGTGTCAAAAAAAAAGATGCGCGTCAAAACAATTTCGCCGCGCGACAAAATTTTTTTGATGCCCATAGACTTTAATGGGCGTCTCCGACATTTCACCTGTGGCGAATTTTTGGCGAAGCAAAACGGGTCATATTCGCCCATCCCTATGTACGAGTAATTCATAAAAATGTTGGGAAAAGTGGCGCCGAAAAAACCACGCCCTCTTTTAACTACACTAATTCAAAAGTGTCGTACATGTCAGAAAATTGGCGGAGAAATGCTCTGTGAATTTGTCGGCTGTTGCTACGACACTTTCTACGACATTTTAAAGACATTTTTTTTGTTCCCGACACTTTTGTGAATTCCCCCCATAGAGTTAACTAAATGATAAATCTCCCTGAACACTGTAACTGGCAGGCAGTACTAAAAGCTGCTTACTACCAGTAGTCTTGATGCTTTGACTTTGGAGGGAGGATGAGGAGGAATCTGCAGAGCAGCTATGCCTACCAGAACCAACTTTTCTGCTTTTTTTGTAAAACAAACAACACACTTGTAGAGTCCTCTAAGGGTTAATGTGCGCTGCAGTTTTAAGGCCCCACCTTTTTCTTTGAGTGATCTGCCAGGAGAGGTGTGACAACTTCCTGCTACACTGCACTATAGTGAGTGTAAGGAGTAGCCTCTTCCTCTTTCTCCTCTGGGTGAGCTAAGGGGGGCTGAGTGCAATATGCCCAGAAGAAGTCATGTGTCCAAGTCGGGGACCAGGAAACCCCATGAATGAGGAATAGAAAGTGGCAGATGTAGCTCCCAGTACTAGTACGCTCTAGGAGTGTAAGATAGTCAGGGTTGAGCTAAAAAGAGCAGTTCTGAGCTCCAACATAGGAGTGATAGATTGGAGGTATCTCTCCCAGGCCATATTGCCTATAGTATAGGGATCCCAGCGGAGAGGGAATCGGGAGAGAGTGATTGCCCTGAGGTTGATCCAGAGACCACTACCGGAATATGTTTGTAGAGGTGAAGTGGGATACCTGCCAAGTCTGTCCTAAGGGAGTGTCAGTCTGTGTAAACTGCATGATGTGTGCCTGCTCTGATTCACTTTGATGTGAGTACGAAACCTGTGGTCACTTGCTTCGTGCATAGTAATAAACCTTGTCCCTGTTTTGTTAAGAACCTCCTGGCGCCCAAGTCTTTTGTTATTGCACAGTAGCCTGTGGGAGTTGTAGTTTCACTACACCACACCTTTAATCTTCCATATAGCGAACGCCCTAGCCTGAAGTGTTTAATTGTCACGTGTAACCCATGCTCTAGTGCACTAGCTTGTGAATTAACCCCGTATGGCCCAAATAGGTGTTACACACTATTTTGCGGTTGGAGAGCAGCTGACTGGGCTGGGGGTTCCAGCCAGGGCCGCCATTAGAAATCACGGGGCCCCGTACAACAAAATTTTTGGGGCCCCCTGGGCCCCGCCCACACTGACGACCAAGCTCCACCCCATTTCCCGCCCACTCCACATCGCAGTTAAAAGACCACACAGACATCAGCGCTAAAAAAGTAACCCCCCCCACACAAGTTGTAAAAAGCTATTGATGGTCAGGGCCCCCTTATATACATTGGGGCCCCAAAAAAAAAAAATTAAAAATTTTTTTTTTTTTTTTTAAAAAATTGGTGGCAGGGGCCCCCTTATAAGTTAAAAACAAATTGGGGCCCCAAAAAAAATTTGAAAAAAAAAAAAACCATTGGCGGCAGGGGCCCCCTTATAAGTTAAAAACAAATTGGGGCCCCAAAAAAAAATTTGAAAAAAAAAAAAATTGTTTTGAAAAAAAAAAAAAAACATTGGCGGCAGGGGCCCCCTTACAAGTTAAAAACAAATTGGGGCCCCAAAAAAAAATTTAAAAAAAAAAAAAAATTTTTTGAAAAAAAAAAAAAAACATTGGCGTCAGGGGCCCCCTTATAAGTTAAAAACAAATTGGGGCCCCAAAAAAAATTAAAAAAAAAAAAAAAATTTTTTGAAAAAAAAAAAAACATTGGCGGCAGGGGCCCCCTTATAAGTTAAAAACAAATTGGGGCCCCAAAAAAAAATTTGAAAAAAAAAAAAATTTTTCGAAAAAAAAAATAAAAACATTGGCGGCAGGGGCCCCCTTATAAGTTAAAAACAAATTGGGGCCCCAAAAAAAAATTTGAAAAAAAAAAAAAAATTTTTTTGAAAAAAAAAAACATTGGCGGCAGGGGCCCCCTTACAAGTTAAAAACAAATTGGGGCCCCAAAAAAAAATTAAAAATAAAAAAAAAATTTTTTGAAAAAAAAAAAAACCATTGGCGTCAGGGGCCCCTTACGAGTTAAAAAAAAAATTGGGGCCCCAAAAAAACATGTTTTAAAAAAAAAGATTGGTTGCAGGGGCCTATAGAATATTAAAATAATACATTGGTGGCCAGGAGATTAAAAAAAAAAAAATACACAAACTGGTGTTCAGTAGAATTGAACTCACGGCTTCAGTACTTCAACTTCACCTCCTTTCGTGACTTCGGGTCTTTTCACTGCTTCAGGACTTCGGCTGTTTTCGTGACTTCGGGTCTTTGCGCTGATTCAGGACTTCGGCTGTTTTCGGCGCTTCGTGACTTCGGCTTTTTCCGTGACTTCGGGTCTTTTCGGCGCATCGGCTCCGGCTTTTCGGCACTTCCGCATTCGGCAGCACAGAGGGAAGACGTACGGCTCGGGCGCTCGTAAGGGGGGCCCGGATCTTCAAAAAATGCAGCGCTGCCGGGCCCCCCTTCATGCCCGGGCCCGGTACGCTTGTCCCCCCTGTCCCCCCCTGATGGCGGCCCTGGTTCCAGCAGATGTAGTGCAAAATCTATAGAAGCACAGTTATAAACCGACATGCTTCTTCCAGTCAGCACACCACAAAGTTCTGCCAAATTTCTGTACCTCGCCTCTCTCCATTTTTCAGGCAGTGCCACTCATTCCTTTGGGGCGGGAGGAAAGAGAAAGTGAAAGTAACTTGTGAGGGGCCAATGGTTCCACCTCCTAGTCACACAGGGTGCTATGAAGTGGGGAAGTGAAGCGTGATGTTGGATGAGAAGTGTGAGAGTCTGTGTGTGGTGGGGTCAAGTGCAACGTGAGGCTTTCCTCACACCATGCAGCATCCCCTCCAGTAGTTCTCCTCTAGACAGGCCCGGATTTGCGGCAAGGCCGCATAGGCCCGGGCCTAGGGCGGCAAAGAAATAGGGACGGCATGCCGCCCAGCCGCCGTTCAACTGCACCAGCTGCGCCGGCGTTTTTTCGCCGGCGCGCTGGGAAGGCGGGCGCTAGGACCGCGGCCTAGGGGCCTAGGGGCGCCCAGAAGTGAAATCCGGCGCTGCCTCTAGAGGCTGCCCACGGCAGATCGCATGTGGTAGTGTTAGCGCAGAAACCAACAGGGGCTTCTCCTGCCTGTGTATCCCGACTGCAATGTCACAAGAAGAAAATTGGGTGCATGCGTGAGGAGCACAGAGTACGTAAGGAGCACTGTGCAAGTCATTAACAGAAGAGACTGGGTAACCATTTAGTTAAGGTACTAAAGTACTAAAAAAATGTTTTAATAAAGTGTGTTAAGTGTACACCTCCGATTCCAAACCAGACGGGAAAAATTCTGGGGGGGCCATGGCCCCTTTGGCCCCCCTGTTTCTGATGCTTATCCCCAGATCCCATAGGTGGAGGCACTGCCATGAAGAGAAATTCCCAGTACACTTTCATTTCGCAAAGTGGATTTAGGACCTGTAAGATATTAATGGTGTATATCCTATGGCACAGAGAAAAGACACCTGCCTGGTTATGCTGGTGTTTGGACAACTATAGGTTACATTCAGGACAGTGTGCTTTTAGAACTAATCTACAGGGAGGGAAGACTTGTTTCAGGTCACATCCTGGGAGGCTCAAGTGGATCTCATTTGGGCAAATGCTATGCATGTCTCCATGTATTTTCTGTTAGGATGCCATTTCCAGATTGCATGCAGATACTTAAGTACTATCCAAAGCAGTTTTGGCTGGGATGATCATAAAACCATTTCATGCTCTTGGGTGCCTCATAGTGCGGGTGATGTATGCTAATGTATGCTCACAGTGGTGGTCGTCTGTCTTTGTGAGTCGGTAGGATTTCAATGCAGGCAGAGGTGGACTGGGGGTAAAAAGCAGCCTGTAAGCACGCAATGGTCTTGCACACATCCACTCATTATAATCCACTCATTTATAATTCATATAAAATACTGTATGTTAAAGATTCTGCATCCTTGTGCCTTTATATGGTCACAGAACAACCCCTCAGTGACTTCTAATATCCTTATCATTTACAGTAGGGGGTACATTATCCCTTATAATACATGAGTGATACTCAGAGTTCCCTGTATAACTCAGCCTGCAGCCTTGTGCCTTTATATGGTCACAGAACAACCCCTCAGTGACTTCTAATATCCTTATCATTTACAGTAGGGGGTACATTATCCCTTATAATACATGAGTGATACTCAGAGTTCCCTGTATAACTCAGCCTGCAGCCTTGTGCCTTTATATGGTCACAGAACAACCCCTCAGGGACTTCTAATATCCTTATCATTTACAGTAGGGGGTACATTATCCCTTATAATACATGAGTGATACTCAGAGTTCCCTGTATAACACAGCCTGCAGCCTTGTGCCTTTATATGGTCACAGAACCCTCTCAGACTTGGAATTAAATGCAATGTCTCAAATGAACCCACCTCACAAAACACAAAAATAAAAATAAGTTCCAATAAATTAAGGGATGCCAATAAATCCATGGATCACGCAAAATAATTAATAAAAACCCAACAAATTCATTACATGAATGGCTCAGAAGAACTAGTAAAATTCTTTGCGGACACCACAATTTTTCTGGTCACTTGTCTCAAAATGTTCTCTTGTTCTATAGTTTTGAATCACACACACACACATTACAGGAGTAGTTCACCTTTAAATTAACTTTTAGTATGATGTAGACCAGGGGTGCCCAGACTTTGTTACCCTGGGATCTACTCTCGATGCCTGACCCCCATCAGGAGATCTACCTTTATAAAAATAGTGGGCCATCTACCATATGGCTGTGGGCAGCAGATACAGTAGCAGCAGAGACAGCAGCAGAGACAGCAGCAGCAGAGAACAGAGAGGAGTGGGAGGGGCGGAGCCACAGTGGGAGATAGGACGGAGGAGCGGTCCTAGAGCCCACTGGATGCATTGAAAGGAAGTTTCTATTTAGTATTATCACTCAGGAGCGGCCCACTTAAACAAAATATAGAACGACCCCTAGGGCATTTGCCCAAACAGACAGATTGCCAGTCCGGGTCTGAGTGCAGAGTACCATCTCTTATTCAGTATGAGTCTGAGAAATCATTGCAGGTATATCCTGCAGCTAGTGGTTTACTCCACATGATTTGATGCATAGTCCTTGGGTTTGTGGTACAAGGACAAGTGCAAGGACCGCATACCTGCCAACATTTTGGAAATAAAAAGGACAAAAAAGTTGGCGTGCGAAGTGCAACAAACATTTTGACCATGCCCATTTCTGCGGCCACACCCTCTAATTACCATGTTCATTTCAGCAAATTTACCAGGTTATGAAAGTTTGAACATATTTCTTTGGTTTTTTTTCAGTTATTACAGTTTTGCTAATGAAGGTGAGTTGCCCTTTAAGCTGAGTCTAACTTTTCCCAAGGGACCTGTGATCTTATATTGTTACAATTACTTATTTGCTTATCTCAAAATTGTTACAAAAGTATCTAATTTTCTGCTGTGGCTGTTCTGGGCTCTCTGCCAAAAGCCAATTAAATTTATATTTCTGGCTGTTCAGTGCAGAAAAAAAGGGGACTAGTTTCCAGTACAAACGAGAGACTGGAGGGTTTTTAGAGGGACTGTCCCTCTAAGAATGGGACAGTTGGGAGGTATGTGGCTGCTGATAAAAAGTAACAGTAGTCAGACAGCTCAGCAAAGTAGTCAGACAGATCAGCAAAGTAGTCAGACAGATCAGCAGGCGAGCAGGGGGCTGGGCTTAGGGAACTGTCAGAAACCATTAAAAATCATGAAAAGTCTATTTTTTAATTGATGTATATTGCAAAGTTGCTTGAAATTAAGTTGTGTTTGTGTAGCGTTCCCGTTAATATTCTTATAAAAATATAGCCCTCATGGGATTTATTAATGTTAACCCTTTCTCATCAGGTGCCCCAAAACCCTGCCCAGCATGTGAACCTTGTGGTTATTCTTCCCCCTGTGAGGAGGACTGGATCTGGGGGAAATGTCACTATTTTGTTCTCCACAACTAATGTTTTATCACTTGTAGGATTTTCTAAGAAGAAATAAGGGTCGCTATGACCACTGAATTGGGCTGTACAGAGACATTGATGGGCAAGTGTGGGTCTGGGCCATTGGATCCTTGTTTAGAATTACGTATTAGGGGCCGTTTCTTCTGATTTGCACCATAAATATTCTCATGTAATCAGGGCTACTTTTGCCATGAGGCAAGTTTGGGTGGCAGTGAGCAGCCAATTACCATGGGTAGTAAACTTAGGGGACTGTTCCTGCTGAATTGTGCTTAGTACAGGGAATACCTATGCTGCCATAGTTTTATAGGATCTCTCTGTACAGACTATGAGCAAATTTAGGGGCTGTTCCTGCTGAATTGTGCTTAGTACAGGGGAATACCTTTGCTGCTATAGTTTTATTGTATCTCTCTGTACAGACTATGAGCAAACTTAGGGGCTGTTCCTGCTGAATTGTGCTTAGTACAGGGGAATACCTATGCTGCCATAGTTTTATGGGATCTCTCTGTACAGACTATGAGCAAACTTAGGGGACTGTTCCTGCTGAATTGTGCTTAGTACAGGGGATGCCTATGCTGCCATAGTTTTATAGGATCTCTCTGTACAGACTATGATCTCTCCTTCCTTCCTTCCTTCCCTCTGTCACCCTCCCTTCCATTAATCACCCTTTCCTCTCCTTCGTCACGATTGAGCCTGGGTTGGCCCCGCTTTGGAGACACAGATCTTTACTGCTAAAGGGCTGTGGTTGCCTTGGGCTGGCAGAGAAGCACAAAACATCATGTGCAACATTTCTACCCACTTGCTTAGTTAGGCTTTAGTTCTCTTTTAAACCGTAGAAGATTCAGTTGCAGCTAAAGAGAAGTAAAGAAACCTGAAATGCAACAAATTGTTAATAAATACTAATTGGCTGTAACCTTGTATGGGTGTAACTCCTTTTTCATTGTTTTGCAGACACCCACATATATAATGGCAGAGGGGCTACTGTACGATGCCATAGACCCTCACTATTTATTGGGCTGTTTGGGTCTCTGTGTACTTAATATATCAGGGCCTATTTGGATTCTCAGCCAAGACCTGCACATATAAGACAGCTGCAATTCTTTAATTGGGGGCCCATGTGACCGTTTGTTCTCCTAACCTTATTCAAATGTTAAAAAAGATGGAGAGCAACATAAGCATGCAAAGAGTTCCCGGGGTGCAAATTATAGACTGGAATTGACTATTGGGTAGCCCCTATGTGGATTGGCAGCCTACAGGAGCCTCCATTTGGTATTTTTGCACCAAAGCAGGCAGAGCTGTGAAGTCCTTACATAAATCCTTTGACTCCGACTCCTCCATTTATGGTATCGCTGACTCTTCTGTTTTTAAAGGAACAGGAACACCAAAAACTGAAAGTATAGCAAAGTAATTCAAATCTAATGCACTGTTGCTCTGAACTGGTTAAACTGCCCCCATGGCTACACAGCAGCTTGTTTATATAAACTATAGTAGTACTTATCTGTTATCTACTGTGTATCCTGTGCTTGAATGGCTGCCCCCATGGCTACACAGCAGCGTGTTTATATAAACTATAGTAGTACTTATCTGTTATCTACTCTGTATCCTGTGCTTGAATGGCTGCCCCAATGGCTACACAGCAGCTTGTTTATATAAACTATAGTAGTACTTATCTGTTATCTACTGTGTATCCTGTGCTTGAATGGCTGCCCTATGGCTACACAGCAGCTTGTTTATAAAAACTATAGTAGTACTTATCTGTTATCTACTGTGTATCCTGTGCTTGAATGGCTGCCCCCATGGCTACACAGCAGCTTGTTTATATAAACTATAGTAGTACTTATCTGTTATATACTGTGTATCCTGTGCTTGAATGGCTGCCCCATGGCTACACAGCAGCTTGTTTATATAAACTATAGTAGTACTTATCTGTTATCTACTGTGTATCCTGTGCTTGAATGGCTGCCCCCATGGCTACAAAGCAGCTTGTTTATAAAAACTATAGTAGTACTTATCTGTTATCTACTGTGTATCCTGTGCTTGAATGACTGCCCCCATGGCTACACAGCAGCTTGTTTATATAAACTATAGTAGTACTTATCTGTTATCTACTGTGTATCCTGTGCTTGAATGGCTGCCCTATGGCTACACAGCAGCTTGTTTATAAAAACTATAGTAGTACTTATCTGTTATCTACTGTGTATCCTGTGCTTGAATGGCTGCCCCCATGGCTACACAGCAGCTTGTTTATATAAACTATAGTAGTACTTATCTGTTATATACTGTGTATCCTGTGCTTGAATGGCTGCCCCATGGCTACACAGCAGCTTGTTTATATAAACTATAGTAGTACTTATCTGTTATCTACTGTGTATCCTGTGCTTGAATGGCTGCCCCCATGGCTACACAGCAGCTTGTTTATAAAAACTATAGTAGTACTTATCTGTTATCTACTGTGTATCCTGTGCTTGAATGACTGCCCCCATGGCTACACAGCAGCTTGTTTATATAAACTATAGTAGTACTTATCTGTTATCTACTGTGTATCCTGTGCTTGAATGGCTGCCCCCATGGCTACACAGCAGCGTGTTTATATAAACTATAGTAGTACTTATCTGTTATCTACTCTGTATCCTGTGCTTGAATGGCTGCCCCCATGGCTACACAGCAGCTTGTTTATATAAACTATAGTAGTACTTATCTGTTATCTACTGTGTATCCTGTGCTTGAATGGCTGCCCTATGGCTACACAGCAGCTTGTTTATAAAAACTATAGTAGTACTTATCTGTTATCTACTGTGTATCCTGTGCTTGAATGGCTGCCCCCATGGCTACACAGCAGCTTGTTTATATAAACTATAGTAGTACTTATCTGTTATATACTGTGTATCCTGTGCTTGAATGGCTGCCCCATGGCTACACAGCAGCTTGTTTATATAAACTATAGTAGTACTTATCTGTTATCTACTGTGTATCCTGTGCTTGAATGGCTGCCCCCATGGCTACACAGCAGCTTGTTTATAAAAACTATAGTAGTACTTATCTGTTATCTACTGTGTATCCTGTGCTTGAATGACTGCCCCCATGGCTACACAGCAGCTTGTTTATATAAACTATAGTAGTACTTATCTGTTATATACTGTGTATCATGTGCTTGAATGGCTGCCCCATGGCTACACAGCAGCTTGTTTATATAAACTATAGTAGTACTTATCTGTTATCTACTGTGTATCCTGTGCTTAAATGGCTGCCCCCATGGCTACACAGCAGCTTGTTTATATAAACTATAGTAGTACTTATCTGTTATCTACTGTGTATCCTGTGCTTAAATGGCTGCCCCCATGGCTACACAGCAGCTTGTTTATATAAACTATAGTAGTACTTATCTGTTATCTACTGTGTATCCTGTGCTTGAATGGCTGCCCCCATGGCTACACAGCAGCTTGTTTATATAAACTATAGTAGTACTTATCTGTTATCTACTGTGTATCCTGTGCTTGAATGGCTGCCCCCATGGCTACACAGCAGCTTGTTTATATAAACTATAGTAGTACTTATCTGTTATCTACTGTGTATCCTGTGCTTAAATGGCTGCCCCAATGGCTACACAGCAGCCAAGGTCCCCGAAGAAAACAAAACAAAAAAAAACATTGATGGTCAGGGCTCTCAAAAAAAAATGATGGTCAACGCCTGGCGAATTTGCACTCTGGCGAATGGACGTAACTACGCAAATTCACCAAGATGAGGATTTTATTGAAGGTTACCTCTTGCGCCAGACTTGCCTTCGCCAACTCAGACTACGCAACATGCAAAAGATTAGATAGGACTTCCTAAAAAAATAGTTGAAAATTTTTCTAAATCCCAAAAAACGCTGGCATCTTTTCCTTTTTCAGGGTGATCGGCTGAAAAAGAGTGTAATTTTTTTTTGGGGCAATTTTTTTCCGCAGTTAGTGGTTGCATTTCTTTCACTCACAGTTTCACTGTTGGTAAGTACCGTGATGACTTATCTTTACACGCCTTGTTGGATTGCTATCCTATGATAGTAAATGGGTGTGTTGGATCAGGTTTATTTCAGCTGTGTGAGTAGATGTTATGGTTTATCCACCCCCCATGGCTGTTTATCTTGGGTGTGGTGACTGCCAGTGCTTGTGTGAGTAACTGATAGAGAACTGGAGCGGGGAAACTGTTTAAGTGATGTCCTTTCCCATAAGCCACAAGTGGTAAGTCCATGAAAAACTTTAAAGGAGAACTAAACCCTTAATGAAAAAAATCCCTACCCCCCTACATAGACCCCCCCTCCCTGCTGCACCATTCTAACTGTTACCCCGGTAAATGCCCCTAACTCTGTACTTACCCTTCGGTGCAGATTCAGGGCATCAGAGTTCACGGGCACCATCTTCCGGCACTTCGGTAATCTTCGGGTTTTCTTCCTTCACTTCGGCAATATCCACCACTTCCGGCACATGCGCGTTTGTCGCTAAATGGAAGATTGCTCCAACTGTGCATGGGCCGATACACTGCTCTCATTCCAAAGATTTCCGAAGAGAAGTAGATGTCGCCCGTGAACTCCGATGCCCTGAATCTGCACCGAGGGGTAAGTACAGAGTTAGGGGCATTTACCCAGGGTAACACCTAGGCTGGGGGGGGAGCAGGCAGAGGGATCTATGTAGGGTAGGGGGGTTGGGTATGATGCAGTTTTTATTTCTAAATGACACTGTTTACACTGCAAATAATTCACTCTACAATATAAAATGTCATTCCTGAACCAGCAAGTGTATTTAGTTGTAATATTGGTGTGTAGGTGCATCTCAGCTCATTTTGCCTGGTCATGTGATTTCAGAAAGAGCCAGCACTTTAGGATGGAACTGCTTTCTGGCAGGCTGTTGTTTCTCCTACTCAATGTAACTGAATGTTTCTCAGTGGGACCTGGATTTTACCATTGAGTGTTGTTCTTAGATCTACCAGGCAGCTGTTATCTTGTGTTAGGGAGCTGCTATCTGGTTACCTTCCCATTGTTCTGTTGTTCTCTGGCTGCTGGGGGGGGGTGATAATACTCCAACTGTAACGTAAGGTATCCCAAACTCAGAACTAGCTCCAAGGACCTGGTCACGGCTTTCTTCTGCATAAAGCAGCATCCCAGCGCCCCACTAGACCACCAGGTACTCTTACAACTGCCTCGCAAAGGTTTTCTGGGACAAAAAGTTTACCCGAGGGCTTATTAGGAGGGGAATCAGCCTAGCCTCAGACAATGAGGAAAATAAATCTGGACTCAGGGCTGCAACAATGACCTGTTCAGGTACAATAAAGTCAGGTTCAAAAAAGGCCCTTTTTAGTCTACTTGATATGAGCCAATAAAAATCACAAAGCACAGCATTTATTTTGTCAGTGTGCAGTGGCCTTATGGATATTGAACTTTGCAATTTCCTCTTTAGGACTGGAGACAAAACTTCTAGAGAGAGCATCTGCTTTAGCATTCTTTTCTCCTGGCCTGTTTGTTATAAGGAAATAAAAGGAACAGTAACACCAAAAAATAAGTGCTTTAAAGTAATGAAAATATCATGTGGTGTTGCCCTGCACTGGTACAACTGATCTGTTTGCTTCAGAAACACTACTATAGTTTTTGTAAACAAGCAGCTCTGTAGCCATGGGGGCAGCCATTCAAGCACAGGATACACAGTAGATAACAGATAAGTACTACTATAGTTTTTGTAAACAAGCAGCTCTGTAGCCATGGGGGCAGCCATTCAAGTACAGGATACACAGTAGATAACAGATAAGTACTACTATAGTTTATATAAACAAGCTGCTGTGTAGCCATGGGGGCAGCCATTCAAACACAGGATAAACAGTAGATAACAGATACGTACTACTATAGTTTATATATACAAGCTGCTGTGTAGCCATGGGGGCAGCCATCCAAACACAGGATAAACAGTAGATATCAGATAAGTACTACTATAGTTTTTGTAAACAAGCAGCTCTGTAGCCAGGGGGGCAGCCATTAAAGCACAGGATACACAGTAGATAACAGATAAGTACTACTATAGTTTATATATACAAGCTGCTGTGTAGCCATGGGGGCAGCCATCCAAACACAGGATAAACAGTAGATATCAGATAAGTACTACTATAGTTTTTGTAAACAAGCAGCTCTGTAGCCATGGGGGCAGCCATTCAAGCACAGGATACACAGTAGATAACGGATAAGTACCACTATAGTTTATATATACAAGCTGCTGTGTAGCCATGGGGCAGCCATTCAAGCACAGGATACACAGTAGATAACAGATAAGTACTACTATAGTTTATATAAACAAGCTGCTGTGTAGCCATGGGGCAGCCATTCAAGCACAGGATACATAGTAGATAACGGATAAGTACCACTATAGTTTATATATACAAGCTGCTGTGTAGCCATGGGGCAGCCATTCAAGCACAGGATACATAGTAGATAACAGATAAGTACTACTATAGTTTATATATACAAGCTGCTGTGTAGCCATGGGGGCAGCCATCCAAACACAGGATAAACAGTAGATATCAGATAAGTACTACTATAGTTTTTGTAAACAAGCAGCTCTGTAGCCATGGGGGCAGCCATTCAAGCACAGGATACACAGTAGATAACAGATAAGTACTACTATAGTTTATATAAACAAGCTGCTGTGTAGCCATGGGGGCAGCCATTCAAGCACAGGATACACAGTAGATAACAGATAAGTACTACTATAGTTTATATAAATAAGATGCTGTGTAGCCATGGGGGCAGCCATTCAAGCACAGGATACACAGTAGATAACAGATAAGTACTACTATAGTTTATATAAATAAGATGCTGTGTAGCCATAGGGAAGACAGATTATGTCACACACATAGGACCAGTCTAAGATGTGCTACATACAAAGTGCTGGTGTCCCTTCAGCCGTTTGTATGAGTGTGAACAATGTGGGCAGTTTCAGAGTGGCCAGAAGAAGTTGTGTGTTCTCGCACACCCTACGAGTGAAGTAG
This sequence comes from Xenopus petersii, assembly GCA_038501925.1. Lineage (NCBI taxonomy): Eukaryota > Metazoa > Chordata > Amphibia > Anura > Pipidae > Xenopus > Xenopus petersii. Next base: position 137,738,682 of record CM076684.1, on the reverse strand, counting down.
ATAAGCCTGGTGCATACAGGTGGAGGCTCGGCCACCTCCCAATAAAATGCAAGAAGAATCCAATGGCACACAGGTCTATATGAACACTTCTAGTGTTTATTTAAAGGGGAGTGCAGTGCAACGTTTCAGGGAAAACCCCTTTGTCAAGCATGTTTCAGTCTGGGTCAATGCAGGTGTTTTTTTCAGATGTAAATAATGCAGGTGCCAGATAATCTCAGTACTGATACCTTTCAAAATTGAAACTGCTTTAGACCAACATAGAAAAGAAAACAGACCCATTCCCCTAAATTCCCATAGTACATTCAAACAGCAGTAACACTCAGACACATGCCTATTCTTGGGGTCTGAGCCTTTTGAGCTCTGGTACATACAAGGTTACCATTTATGGTGCTTTCTTCTAAACCATGGTTATATTTGGAAATGCAGTGCAATCATCTCCTAAATACATTCTTCTGTAACTAATTTGGTAAATTCAGCTCGTCTCTTCTGCTTCATGACAAAACTCCCAGCAGAACATGCACAGAGATGCCTGGAAAATGTAATAACATGGGACAAGGCTACATCAGATCATTCAAAAGAAATGGCAAGCATTTTCCGTAGACCACTCGATTTTAACAGTTTAAAAGCATTAAAAGTCCTGACGCGTTTTGTATACTATGTATGGCACACACAGGGAGCAAAGGGGAGGCAGAGTATGACACACACAGGGAGCACAGGACAGAGTATGGCACACGCAGGGACTAGCATAGGGCAGACAGATTATGGCACACACAGGGAGCATAGGGCAGGCAGATTATGGCATAAACAGGGAGCATAGGACAGGCAGAGTATGGCACACACAGGGAACATAGAGCAGGCAGAGTATGACACACACAGGGAACATAGAGCAGGCAGAGTATGACACACACAGGGAACATAGAGCAGGCAGAGTATGACACACACAGGGAACATAGAGCAGGCAGAGTATGACACACACAGGGAACATAGAGCAGGCAGAGTATGGCACACACAGGAAGCATAGGACCATACTATTTTAACTAGCACTGGGTCCGGAATTACAAATTTAGCAATCTATACTTTTAAGCCCTCCAGGACAGTGAGGTTGGGGAATGCACTGCCGGGTGATGTTGTGATGCTGATTCAGTTAATGACTATAAGAGGGACTTGGATGATTTCTTGGACAGACATAATACAAAGGCTATTGTGATACTAAACTCTATAGTTAGTATAGATATGGGTATATATCATTTATGTGACAGTAGGGAGGGGTGTGTGTATGGGGCTGGGTTTTCATTTGGAGGGGTTGAACTTGATGGACTTTGTCTTTTTTCAACCCTATGTAACTATGTAACCCTAGTGAATCAAGTAAGTGGTGTGAGGAAGAGTTTTTGCTTTTGAATTAAGATTAGACTGGGCCAACAGGAGACATTTTATTGGTCCCTGACCTGCTGCCTGTCCAGCATCTGCATGGTGGAGGCATACATTTATGGCAGTTGCAAGAAGAAGTATCCGGGGGGGGGAAAGGGGAAGGGCTTGTGATGGGGTGCATCCTCCATGAAGGGGGCATTGGGCCCTAAACACCCTAGTCCAACACTGAACCTTGAGTCAGATTGGGCCTGTGGACACCAGAAATAACTGGAGCTTGTAACTGGAATGGGATCCCCAGCCAGCAGCCCTGGTGGGCCCCGGACACCCCATTCTGACGCTGAACTGAATCTGGATAAGAATATTTACTGAAGGATGAACCAAAAAGCAACATTTGCCACAGAATCACAAATTTAGTAATAGGAGAATATGACAAGTTCTGCTAAAAATTTCTCTAGTGAATACTATCTAGTAGGGTTGAGTGATTTTATTTTCACTGCGGAAATGATGCCCATAGAAAGAAAGAAAGAAAATGTAGCGCATCAAAAAAAATGTCGCCCCTAGACTTTAATTTATGTACCTTGAGACGCCCTTGTGGAGACAGAGTACTACATGGATAGATACACCTAGATCTTTGTACCCTGACTTGGATCCCCACATGTTGAATCAGGGAAATCACTAACCTTAAATCCCTGTTACTCTGTGACCCCTACACTACAGACCAGTCTTACTTGAGGGGAGAGCTACCCCCTTACTATCCCCCCTAGTTGGAGCACAGGCTACTGTTGCTCACTAGTTCCATACCTCCCAACTGTCCCGCATTACGCGGGACAGTCCAGATTTTCGATGTCTGTCTCACTGTCCCGGATACTTTGTGTGGATGTCCCGCAGTGCCGGAATTAGTTCCTGTACTTCGGATCTTCCCGGCTTCTTGCTTCTTCCCGGGTTTTGTCTGCACTTTCTGGAGTGGCGGAGCAGTTACAGTCTCTAACTGTGCTTCTTCAGGGGTGTGTGGGTCTTGCTTTGAGTGTTCTCAGCTGAGCTCAGACGCTAGAAGTCACGTGAGCCGATCTTAAGGTTGCCACCTGGCCAGTATTTTACTGGACTGACCAGTAAAAATGAAGGTTGACCCCAATGTTATTAATAGGGAAAAAATCGAAATATACAGGGACGGTATTTTTTTCCAAAAAAGGTGTCAGCCCTAGCCGATCTCTCCAGATGCCAGCAGCTTGATCTTCTCAGGTCCTGAGTGTCAGTGATGGAAGGCAATTATTTCTGGCTGTTCTGCTGGATTCTGTTGTGGTGGGAAGAGCTCAGCACTGAAGAGTGTGGATGGCTCACTGCTGCTCAGTGTCGGACTGGGATATCAGGGGCCCACCCAAAAATCTTAGACCAGGGTCCCACTCTCAGTACTATTATATTTCTCTCCTCACTCAACCTCTATTCTCCTCGTCTCTATTCTTTACATACTATAATCCATTATTCCATCTATTTAGTCTCTTTGTTCTCAAAGAAATAGGCAATGACCATGAAATAGACCAAATGTTTAGCAGCATGAGGGCCCCCTGACACCTGGGCCCACCGGGAGTTTTCCTGGCATCCCTGTCGGCTAGTCCGACACTGCTGCTGCTTTTTTAAAGAACTTGATCAACTTTTGGCTTCCGTGACTAAAACTTTGAGTTTGACTGAGCAAAATGTAAAGGGTTAGTTTGTGTTTGTCAGTTAATGTAATTTTGTAATAAGAAACAAGGGAAATTACGGAACAAAAGTTTGTTGAGTTATTCCCCTTTTCTTATGTTTCAAAATGACATTAACTGTTTGCTCACCTTATTCAGGCCAATGAAGCACAATTAATGCAATAGACTAGTTAAGGATCTGCCCAGCATGCCAGGCACTTAGTTCTCTTACTGACGAGCGGTTGAAGCTGCGCTTCCCTGCGTTCCGTTTTTCATCGTTCAGCCGCAGGGGAGCGCAGGAATAGACGCATTTAGCTTTTTTCAATGGGGCTGTACTCACACAGGCGCGTGTAGGCACCGAACGCAGGAAAAATGCAGCATGTTGCGTCTCAACCTGCGTTCAGCGCCTACACGCGCCTGTGTGAGTACAGCCCCATTGAAAAAAGCTAAATGCGTCTATTCCTGCGCTCCCCTGCGGCTGAACGCAGAAAAACGGAACGCAGGGGATCGCAGCTTCAACCGCTCGTCTGTAAGAGCCCTTAAACTTATTTGAGGCAGCAATTGTTTTGACCACACCCATTTTTGTGACCACACCCCCTAATTACCATGTTCATTTTACAAAATGTGGCAGTTTATGAAAGTTTGAACATATTTCTGTGTTTGTTTTCAGTTATTACAGTTTTGCTAATGAAAGTGAATTGCCCTTTAAGCTGCGAGTCTAACTTCTCCAAAGAGATCTGTTATCTTATATTGTTACAATTACTTATTTGCTTAACTCGAAATTGTTACAAAAGTATCTTATCTGCTGTTGTGGCTGTTCTGGGCTCTCTGCCGTAAAGCCAATTAAGTTAGAAACTTTGTTTCTTTATGTGGCTGTTCAGTGCAGAGGAAAAACAAGACTTTCCAGTACAAACGAGGGACTGCGGGTTGAGCTGTCAAAAGAGGGACTGTCCCTCTAAAAACGAGACAGTTTGGAGGTATGCTATAATGAATGAGCAGGGGGGAGATTCATTGTAAATTCATTATAGTACTGCTCTTGCTGAAGTTACTAGGGGGAGGGAGTGTCGTAACTACCAGGGGTGCAGGAGGTGCGATCGCACCCGGGTCCGCACCCCCTTGGGGCCCACTGGAGCCGCAATAACGGTTATCGCCGGAGGCTGCACAGGGGGAGATTTTACAGCTTGCACGAGTCATAGGGGGAGGGCCCAACAGGGGGGCCCAGGTGCCCATGTTATACCAGGGCCCGCTGGTGAGTAGTTACGCCACTGGGAGTGGAGGAGGGGGCAGTTGCAATTATTAGTTACACCTCACAGCAGTATCAGGGCTGCCTCAAATGAGTTTAAGTGCCTGGCAGTGTTCTTTCCAAGATGGTCATATGATGACTTATAGCTACCTATACTAAAGGACAGCTGGGTGCTTTATGAATAAATGCTAATTAAACATGTTTATATGTATGCTTGAAGCTCAATGTTACAAGGCTAAAATGCCCTGTATTTTTGTAAAATAGGCGTGCCTTTGGGGGTGTGGCCATTGAATGGGCGTGGTGTTTTTGTTCCTCTTTTCAAATGTTGGGAGGTATGTTAAGCTCTATATAGAAAAATTGAGCAGGCACTTCCAAGGACCAATCTTCCAGGCAGACTTTTCAATTAAAAAGTATTTTATTTATTCCAGTGCACTAGGACACCACCTAACGCATTTCGTATCAATAGGATACTTAATCATAGGCTACATCATTCCATTCCCACGACATATTTAAAACAAGAGAGAGACAATTGGCTTTGTGAGTACTAGAGTTACACATTTGGTGCAATAAGAAGCATAATAATTGGCAACCTTTAGTGTGACTGGTTAACCTCCATCTTGAGACTCTCTTAGAAGTCAAATCAAAACAAAGAAAACTTTATACAAAATAACACAGCACAATAGTAATAAACCAATGTACCCAAAATGTATGTATATAGATGGCCTAAAATGAATGGCACTGTTGGCTAAAATTTGAATAGGCATTATACAATTTAAATCTAGGGACAGATTATATATGAAATATTTAATGTTCATAGAAATATGCACAGCAGCAATAGTGAATACAAAATATAATAATATTATTTTTCAGTCAATTACAAAAAGTCACACAATTTCCCTCCCCGCACTAATTTGCATATGCAAATTTGGATTCGGATTCTGTTCGGCCGGGTAGAAGTATTCCTGGAATCCTGCTGAAAAAAGGCCGAATCCCGAACCGAATCCTGGATTCGGTGCATCCCTAGTGGAAATGGCTCAGGCTTGGGAGGTTCAGTATTTACTTAAACTGTAGCAGCACTGGAGTCTGTGTTAGAGTGTGTGACGATTTGGGCCGTCCCCCACTTACATATTCCACTCCTACTTTCGTTTTCATATCCGGACTTACTGGTTTATTGAATGTCAGTCTTTTTTTTGAATTGTAAGCTGTGGGACAGACATGGCAGAAAAGACTCCGCTCGGGGAGACAACGGATGTAGAAAAAGCGAAGGGATCAGATCAGTTCTCATTGCCCAGAACTGTGCTGCCTGGAGCTGCAGGTAAGAGACGTGGGGAGAAGTGCAGACAGGGGTGCTTCGACAATGAGGCGAGTTGAGGCTGTCGCTTCAGGCGGCAGCGCCCCACTAGGTACCAGGGGCAGCAAAAGTGCTGCTTCTGGTACTTTAAGAGCGAATTTCTGGGGGAGGGGGGGCAGCAGCAACTGCAACTGCTGCTGCCTCAGGCGGCGGAGGGGCCAGGATCTCCCCTGAGTGCAGATAACGACCAATAGTCCTACTCTGATTGAATTGGGGCTTATTGTGTCAGTTTAACTATAAAACACACAGTACAATTCCCTCATTTTCTCCTGTCCCCAAACTGCTTTTGCTCTATAATAACGATCACAATCCTTTCGTGAGAACAGACGGCACAAACTGGGGGTGATAATAAACTGCTCCATTGCGCCCTCTGTGAGCTTTTCTGGTACTGAACTCTTAACCCTGTAGTTACTGATAGTCTGTAGCTGTCAGAGACTCTCAGTGTAAAGTTTACAGTTCAGTGTAAAAATAAAAACTGAGTAAATAAATAGGTTGTGCAAAATAAAAAATGTATCTAATATAGTTAGTTAGCCAAAAATGTAATGTATAAAGGCTGGAGTGACTGGATGTGTAACATAATAGCCAGAACTCTACTTACTGCTTTTCAGCTCTCTTGCTTTCCACGGATTGGTTACCAGGCTGTAACCAATCAGAGACTTGAGGGGGGGGCACATGGGACATAACTGTTGCTTTTGAATCTGAGCTGAATGCTGAGGATCAATTGTAAACTCACTGAACAGTTATGTCCCATGTGGCCCCCCTTATAGTCACTGACTAACTCAGAGTTAGAGAGCTGAAAAGCAGGAAGTAGTGTTCTGGCTATTATGTTACACATCCACTCACTCCAGCCTTTATACATTACATTTTTGGCTAACTAACTATATTAGATACATTTTTTATTTTGCACAGCCTCTCTATTTACCCAATTTTTATTTTTATACTTTATAATTCCTTTAAAGCAGGTACCCAAGAGTCGTAACAGCTGCACAGTGTGATGAATTGAATGAGGGGGGGGGGATTTAGTGCTTAAAGGACCAGTAACATCAATTATTTTTTTTTAAAAAAAATTTGTTACTATACATAGAAGAAAAAAAAAACCACCAAGACAAATTCAACTTTAAATTCGCAAAGCCTTTATTAAGAAATAACTTAACAAAACTCCGCTTCTGCTAATCTTTATTTCTCCTCCCTGGCTCTCTCCTATAAAAAAAGGCACAGAGGAGAAATCGAGCGCCACACGATGGATTGCCCAATCGCTTCCTGAAGAGGAGCGGAAGCAGAGTTTCGATAAGTTATTTCTTAATAAACACTTTGCGATTGTAACGTTTAATTTGTCTTGGTGTTTTTTTCCCGATGTATACTAACTATTTTTTTTTGATGTTACTGGTCCTTTAAAAAAAAAAAAAATAGAGTGGGTTTAGTTCCACTTTAACTGGAACCAGAGCTGTATTTAGCTCAACTCGCTAATGGATATTGGTGCAAGTGCAAAACTGAATTTACCGCCAATGCGGTGTCATTTTGTCACATGTTGCATTTCCCTTCCATTCTAATCCTTCTAGATCTCTCCTTGACATCCTACTCTCATCTGGCATTCGGGACACTGCTCTTTCACGGTTTACATCATATCTGTCTGACCGTTCCTTTAAAGTTGCCTTCTCTAACTCTACTTCTACTACTTTCCCACTCTCTATTGGAGTTCCTCAAGGCTCTGTTCTTGGCCCCCTGCTGTTCTCGCTCTATACAACTTCACTAGGAAAACTCATTCAGTCATTTGGACTTCAGTATCACCTTTATGCTGATGACACCCAACTCTACTTGTCTACTCCTGATCTTTCTAATTCTGTCCTTTCCCAAGTCACAGACTGTCTCTCTGCTGTCTCCTCCTGGATGTCACAGCGCCACCTGAAACTGAACCTTTCTAAAACAGAACTCATTATATTTCCTCCAAGATCTTCCCCTGTCCCTCAGATATCACTCACCGTAAACAACACCACCTTTTATTCCACCACACAGGCTGCCTAGGAGTCATCTTAAGGTGGCCATACACGGATAGATCCGCTCGTTTGGCGATGTCGCCAAACGAGCGGATCTCCCTCCGATATGCCCACCTTGAAGGTGGGCAATATTGGGCAGATCCGATCGTGGGCCCTAGGGCCCAACAATCGGATCCAGCTCTCACAAACGGGCGGTCGGATCGCGGGACCGCATCAACGAACAGATGCGGCCGCGATCCGACGGGATTTTTAACCCCATCCGATCGAGATCTCGATCGGGGAAACCCGTCGGGGGCCCCCATACACGGGCCAATAAGCTGCCGACACAGTCTGTCGGCAGCTTTTATCGGCCCGTGTATGGCCACCTTTAGACTCTCATCTGTCTTTTTCACCACACATTCAAACACTTGCAAAATCTTGCCGTATTCAACTGCGCAACATTGCTCGAATACGACCCTATCTCAGTTCTCTGATGTTGTCCTGGATAATGAATTGATATTTTAGTGTTATATGAACTTATGTCCAGACTGCACCTCTGTGATTTATTAACTGATCCATACCTACCAACATTTTGGAAATAAAAAGAGGGACAAAAAAGTTGCCACGCATAGCGAACATTTTTGACCATGCCCATTTTTGTGGCCACACCCCCTTTTATAAAATTTGTCAGGTTATAAAAGTTTGAACATATTTCTGTGGTTTTGCTAATGAAGGTGAATTGTCCTTTAAACTGTGAGTCTAACTTCTCACAAGGGGCCTGTTATCTTATATTGTTACAATTACTTATTTGCTTATCTAGAAATTGTTACAAATGTATCTTATCTCCTGCTGTGGCTGTTCTGGGCTCTCTGCCAAAAGCCAATTAAGTGGGAAACTTTGTTTCTTTTTCTGGCTGTTCAGTGCAGAGAAAAATCGGGACTTCCCAGTACAAAGGAGGGTTAGGGTTGCAGGTTGGGCTGTCAAAAGAGGGACTGTCCCTCTGAAAACAGGACAGTTGGGAGGGATGCTGATGTATTGCTGCTGTACATGAATTGGGCTATATATGTATTATTTATTTTATTGGAAATGGTAATATATGTGTATATAATACACAAAAGCCATGAATATCTTGTAAATGATATCCTTATAAACGGTGAGTTCTGATGTCATTTCTGTCACATGACTCACTAATATTTGTGTATTATAATAAATAAAGTACCCCCAGTTGCAAAACATGAGGATATTAGAAGTTACCTCGGAGTTCCATGACCTGTATAAAAACACTCGGCCTTCGACCTCGTACTTTTATATGGTCATGAAATTCCTCGGTAACTTATAATATCCTTATATTTTACAAGAGGGGACACTTTATTCACTATATATTGTATAAATGTGCCCTTTAATACTTTAATGGGATTATCTGACTACTGGAATTGATCCTCAGGAGGAAGATCCACAGTCTTTATACTAAAAGTGCAGACAAGGATGAGCTTTGCTCCTATTTTCCCTTTTTTGTTTAGTTGTTAAGTTGGGGTGCTCTCTCTTTGTTTGGGATACATTTCTTGAACACTTGAGCAGGGAAATGGCGTGTAAGCTCAATGTGAATTTAGAATGGAATATCGTGAAATATAAGAAATAACAAGAGCACTGGTGGAAGAATCGAAATGAAGGGATGTTGTTGAACTGTAAAGTTCTCACATCTAATGAATTGTATGTTTTTTTTGTCCATTGCTTTAAAGTCTAACAGGCACATCAGAGGATAAAGTCCCTGCTTTATTTGATATCGGTCCAAAAAACAGCTCCAAAACACACAAGTGATTTCAGTGCCAATATCCGCTGTGTGTGTCTGATCCCAACACTTACATGAGTCATTGGCTGCACATTGGCCCCACATTCACCTTTCACAAGTTATACCTCCTTTGGAAATAAAAGTTGCAGCACGTAGTACTTATTTCTGGGGGTTTTTTTCCAGTTATTAGGGATAGTGTCATGGGGAAAAAATGTTTTTCAAAATGAATCAGTTAATAGTGCTGCTCCAGCAGAATTCTGCACTGAAATCCATTTCTCAAAAGAGCAAACAGATTTTTTTATATTTAATTTTGAAATCTGACATGGGGCTAGACATTTTGTCAGTTTCCCAGCTGCCCCCAGTCACGTGACTTGTGCCTGCACTTTAGGAGAGAAATGCTTTTTGGCAGGCTGCTGTTTTTCCTTCTCAATGTAACTGAATGTGTCTCAGTGGGACCTGGATTTTACTGTTGAGTGTTGTTCTTAGATCTACCAGGCAGCTGTTATCTTGTGTTAGGGAGCTGCTATCTGGTTACCTTCCCATTGTTCTTTTGTTTGGCTGCTGGGGGGGAAAGGGAGGGGTAATATCACTCCAACTTGCAGTACAGCAGTAAAGAGTGACTGAAGTATATCAGAGCACAAGTCACATGACTTGGGGCAGCTGGGAAATTGACAAAATGTCCAGCCCCATGTCAGATTTCAAAATTGAATATAAAAAAATCTGTTTGCTCTTTTGAGAAATGGATTTCAGTGCAGAATTCTGCTGGAGCAGCACTATTAACTGATGCATTTTGAAATTTTTTTTTTCCCCATGACACTATCCCTTTAAGTTGTGAGTCTAAAGCTCCCCATAGATGCGACGATTCTTCTTGCCGAACGACCGATTTTAGGGAAGCCCGACCAATTATTGTGCGGTTAGTGGGATTCGAACGATCGTACATCTTACGATTTTTCAGCCGACATCTGTTAGGAAATTGATCGGCCAGGTCAAAAAATCTTTGTCAGTCCCAGTGCAATGTATCTATGTCTGCAGGGACAAGCAGGCAGCTCCCCTTTGTTTTCCTGGCAAATTGGTCTTTTTAGTTGATGGTAAATTCGTACGATCAGGATCTGATCTTTTAAAAATCTCTGGCCAGCTTTACTTCTCCCAAGGGACCTGTTATCTTATATTGTTACAATTACTTATTTGCTTATCTAGATACATTTAAATTGTTACAAAAGTAACTTATCTTCTGTTGTGGCTGTTCTGGGCTCTTTGCCAAAAGCCAATTAAGTTGAAACTTTGTTTCTGGCTGTTCAGTGCAGAGAAAAATGAGGGACTGAGGGTTGAGCTGTCAAAAGAGGGACTGTCCGGAGGTATGCGACAACTTACTGATATTTTTATTTATGTTACAGCTTTATGGAAACACAAAACCTCCCGGCATGTTCCTTTGGTGCCAGTGATCTGTATCGTTACAGTTTTATTCCTTATTGTGATTGTGCCTTTGACTGTCCTTTTATACATCAGAGGTGAGTCTGTACCTTCTGTTTGTGCAAGTGAGGGGGAGGGGCACAACACTGTCGATCATATGTAGAAGCCAAATACTTTGGTGGTGTTTATCATTTCTGTTTGTGGCTGATCATCATAACCTGTGTTACTGCAAGCAGACTGGCAGTTTTACATGCACTACAGCAATTGCTCTCAGACTGGCAGTTTTACATGCACTACAGCAAATGATCTCAGACTGGCAGTTTTACATGCACTACAGCAAATGATCTCAGACTGGCAGTTTTACATGCACTACAGCAAATGCTCTCAGACTGGCAGTTTTACATGCACTACAGCAAATGCTCTCAGACTGGCAGTTTTACATGCACTACAGCAAATGCTCTCAGACTGGCAGCTTTAAGGGTACAACTACACGGGACGATTTCTCTGCGTTTGTGCCGGATCCGACGCGCTGAGTCAAAACGCAGGCGTCAAGTCAGAAGCGACGAAAAACAAGGTATGGTCACATGGTGTTGCAGCGTTCATCTGACGCGATACGACTGTAGGATGCAGACGCTGCATGCTGCGTCTGCAGTCGGGTCGCATCTGATGAACTCTGCAACACCATGTGACCATACCTTGTTTTTCGTCGCTTCTGACTTGACGCCTGCGTTTTGACCCAGCGCATCGGATCCGGCACAAACGCAGAGAAATCGTCCGTGTAGTTGTACCCTAAAAGTAGCTTGTGTCAATGGCAGGGTGGTATTTCTCTTAAAGACAAAGGGGTGGCAAAGGATTGCAAGGAATCCCCATAAGTCAGTAAGTGTCATTTGGGGGAAAATATACCTGATTTTAATTCTGAAGAAGTTCCAGGTAATTCTGTTCCTGCACAGAGAAATGCAATGGGCATTGCACCTTCAGTTGATTGGGCACCTGAGTGATTCCAGGAGTAGTTGCTCTGCAGTAACAGGTGAATTTGAAGGGGTGCTTCACCTTTAAATTAACATTTAGTATGTTATAAAATGGCTAATTTTAAGCAACTTTTCAATTGGTCTTCATTTTCTCTTATACTTTGACTTATTTGCCTTCTTCTGACTCCTTCAAGCTTTCAAAAGGGGTCACTGACCCCTCTAAAAAACAAAAGCTCTGTAAGGCTATAAATCTATTGTCATTGCTACTTTTTATTACTCATCTTTCTATTCAGACCTCTCCTATTCATATTCCAGTCTCTTATTCATATAAATGTATGGTTGCTAGGGGAATTTGGGCCGAAGCAACCAGTCGGCTGAAATTATAAACTAGAAAGCTGCTGAATAAAAAGCTAAATAACACGAAAACCACAAATAATAAAAAATGAAAACCAATTGCAAATTGACTCAGAATATCCCTCTCTGAATCATACTAACAGTTAACTCAAAGGTGAAAAACCCTTTTAGAAGGGGAGCCCCCTTCAGTTGATTGGGCACCTAAGTGATTCCAGGAGTAGTTGCTCTGCAGTAACGTGTGAATTTAATGTGCAAAGTTTAAACGGGGAGCCCCCTTTGGCTGATTTACTGGTTTCTCAACCCCAGTCTCAAGTGCTTGGCACTCACACCTGGTTTTCTCATGCCAACACTTAACCCCAGGCATAAAGAGCTGCATTGGTGAAATCTGGTGAGTGAAATGTTGATAAAAAGCTGTAACTGAAGAGCCACTGGGCTGATGGAAGAGACACAACTATGATGTAAATACCATAGGTCCCGAGTATTTGGGATAATAGATCTCTGTTGATCAAACAAGCCCACATTTATTTAAAAATCTAGTTTTCCTTAAGTTAATATTCTTCCAAAAATAGAGCCCTTATGGGATTGAATTAACTTTAACCCTTTCTGCCACAGAACCCTGCCCAGTGTGTCAAACTTGTCATTATTCTGCCCCCTGTGAGGAGGACTGGATCTGGTACCGGGGGAAATGTTATTATTTCTCTGAGACATATGATGAGTGGAACAACAGCCAGAACTTCTGTGCCTCCCACAATGCATCTCTCTCTCTCATCGACTCCCAGGAGGAACTGGTGAGTAGTCAGTGTTGAGGTTCAGCTCGGCATAATAACGTGTTTGTGTTTTGTATAAAAATGGGAATTCATGCTGACGTGGGTGTGTATGGTTCTGTTTTTCTTTTTTTCTCCACAATTAATGTTTTATCACTTGTAGGATTTTCTAAGAAGACATAAGGGTCTCTATGACCACTGGATCGGGCTGTACAGAGACATTAATGGGCCGGCGTGGGTCTGGGCCAATGGATCCTTGTTTAGAAATACGTAAGTATTAGGGACAGTTTCTGCTGAATTGTGCTTAGTACAGGGAATACCTATGCTGCCATAGTTTTATGGGATCTCTCTATACAAACTATGAGCAAACTTAGGGGACTGTTCCTGCTGAATTGTGCTTAGTACAGGGAATACCTATGCTACCATAGTTTTATGGGATCTCTCTATACAAACTATGAGCAAACTTAGGGGACTGTTCCTGCTGAATTGTGCTTAGTACAGGGAATACCTATGCTGCCATAGTTTTATGGGATCTCTCTATACAAACTATGAGCAAACTTAGGGGGCTGTTCCTGCTGAATTGTGCTTAGTACAGGGGAATACCTATGCTGCCATAGTTTTATGGGATCTCTCTGTACAGACTATGAGCAAACTTAGGGGCTGTTCCTGCTGAGACCTGTGTTTCTATTCTCATAGTCGCTCTGTGCAGGACATTGTGCTGATTCCTGGATCTCATGTTTATTTCTCTCCCCACAGGTTCCGTATAGAAGAAGACTACCCGTGTGTTTACCTTAATAACAACCGTATTGGCAGCACAGAGTGTCATGTAGACAAGAAATGGATCTGTAATAAAATAGATGCAAATAGTCACATGACACATTTTTAATAGGAGACACTATGAGATGTTGCCACATGTGTCTGCAGTTGCCCACGTGCCACAGAGGTTTGTGCCCATTACAGGCTGCCCGGGCCCTTCCCCTCGTGGGCTGCGCTGCACTGATGAGTCCCAAACAGGACGAAACACGTTGTTACTGTTTGCTCATTGGCTCAAATGTGCAGCTGGGGGTGCAGTTCCGTTGCCTTTTCTTGTGTGGAATATGATTCGTAGTGTAACTGACATTCTCCAGTCCTGCACAACTGGGGGGTTGACCCAAAATCACAGGGTCTCTTCCCTCCCCAGCCCCTTCTGCTGCTTAAAATTTGCCAGTTGCTGCAAACAAGTGGGTGGAAATGAGGGGCTGTGGGTGTGATGAGGGTGTGCACATGTCGCTCCCCCCGAAGTGTATTTGTGGGGGAGGGGTGTCTGGTCTGGTAGTAGCTCTGAATGGGCAGATAAACCTCTGTGGCTGCAGGTGCAGATGTACATTGAGTTAGAGTCCGGGTCCATTTTTTGGAACCCGTACCCGCAACCTGCAATCCGCATTCTTACCCTCTTGGACCCGCAAGTACCTTATCTGCAACCCGGACCCGCTGACCATCAAGAATCAGGAAGTGCTGTCATTGTAAACCGGAAGTGACATCATCGGAAGTAGGCGTGATCAGAAAAACGGAGTAAAAATCGCTATTGAGAAGACCCGCGGCCCGACCCGCAAACCCGCAGAACCGCGTCTATACCCGCACCCGGAACTTCCACCCGCAACCCACAGGGTACCACATTCACAGTGAATGACAAATGTGCTGCTGGCGGAATGACTGGAACCAAATGTGTCTGTCTAGTGAATAAAGTACCCCCTTTTGTAAATTATAAGGATATTTATTTTAAGTTACCGAGGAGTTTCATGACTATATAAAAGTACAAGGCCGAGTATTTTTATACAGGTCATGGAACTCTGAGGTGACTTCTAATATCTTTATATTTTGTAAAAGGGGTACACAAGTTTCATTGAGTCATGTGATAAAAATGACATCAGAACTCACCGTTTATAAGGATATAATTTACAAGATATTCATAGATTTTGTGTATTATATATATATATAGATAGATAGATAGATAGATAGATAGATATATCTGTCTTGATCTTCAGATTGAAGATGAAGTAGATGATATTATGTCTTTACTTTCCCTTTATTAAGACTTTCCTGCTCACATCGGGGAGGCCTGGAGTCTGAAGTTTGGATTTGATACTATGACCTGTTAGGGGGTGCCCAAAAGTAGATTGGGATGTACCAGTAGACCTTTAGATATTTATTATGTGAAGGTTACTTAAGAATCAGTTTGTTAAATATAGCAATACAGGGGCGCTCCACCAATGAGGCGAGTTGAGACACTCGCCTCAGGCGGCAGCGCCCCCTGGTTACCAGGGGCGGCAAAAATGCCGCTCCTGGTAACTAAGAGCCGAATTTCCGGTTTTCAACCCGGAAATTCGGCTCTTCTAGTGCAGAGAGCGCAATTGCGCTCTCTGCACTAGCGTTGTGCAGCGCACCGACCCCCTCCTGCGCAGAAAATGTGAGCGCCGTGAGGAGGGGTCGGACGGCAACGGAAGGCCGCCTCAGGCGGCATAAAGGCGCCGATCGGCGCTGTAGCAATATAATTATTTTTTTTTAATATTTAAGTAATATTTTCCATGGAACAGAATGTTGATAATGCTTTAGTAGAGAACCAGATCACTCTCTCCATCAAACTAAAAGTTAACTCAAAGGTGAACAACCCCTTTAATCCAGACATAGACAGAGGGATAATTCCGTGAGCTCAAGAACAGTAATACGTTTTAACTAATGAGCTGAAAGAGAACCAGATACTTTTTAGGGCATTCAGGTCAATTATTGTCATTTTTAGTTGGACACATTAGGATTTGGTTGGGTATTTGCTCAGTTGTTCTGTAAGAAACTCAATGTATCCCAAAGCTGAAATGAATATTTTACTGTATGAGATGAGACTGATGTTGCAGTTGCCCCATACAGTATAATGTTCATTTATGGGACTGTGTGTAGCATCTCATACTGTTTCCTATGTATATCTTTATATTGGAGATTTTTTGTATTTTTTTAACCCTTTTTTATTGTGTAGCCAGTGTATGATCTGACGAAGGCAAACGTGATTTTTATGTGTTTATATTTGTAAATGTATTGATGTAGCACTACTTGGATACAGAGAGCTGTAAAATATTACAGTTTCATATGAATTTTCTAAGATAACATTGTAAGAAATATTCATTCTTTACCCTAGTGTACAGTGTTTGTATGGCTGTATTTATAGTTTTGTATTTCGTTATGAGGAAAGAAAAAAACACACAGAGATCCTGTTGCCATGTTGTCACTATACAAGAGATGCTGCTGAGGGATAAACTGTCAGCCAGACCTTATGTGGCAGAAACAACGGAAGAAGGACAAAGAGTAAATAAATAAAATTGGGGGAAGCCGAATGAGTTCTGGGGCCACAGTGACTAAGGCTGAGTGTCTGGCACATATAATATTATGTATTCACTGCACAACAACATATTTATTAGCTGCTTTTATCCTGCCCTGTGGCATTATACCTGTGATCAGGGGCGGATTAATGCCTAGGCTATAGACTAGGGGCCCATTAGTGGTAGGGGCCCATGGGTTTTTTAACCCTCAGCAAGCCCCCTTGGGAGACAAGACAGTGAAGGCATGTGCGGCAGTGTCACAGGCTCACAGCATCTCTCTGTGTCACAGTGTAGTGCAACCAATCTCTAGACTCACTATCTTCATGTGGAAGGGCAGTTGCTCACCAGTGACGTCACTGCTGTGCGCCGATGAAAACCTGTGGCTACTTAAGAGCATTGATGCAGGGTCAGACACAGGTAGAGGCAGCAGACAAGCAGTCTGTCTGTCTTCTTCATGACTCCATGTCCACTCACCACTCCGCTGAGTCTTGCCATTGCCAATTTCTTTACCAAGCTGCTGCCCAAGTTCAAGTTGCCTATTACTGGCTGCACTTTGCTGCAACTTGTCTCAGTCCCAGGCATGCGGGGGGGGGGTCCCAACGGGTCAGCCAATGTGGTGGTAGCAGTACCCTGGTCCTGCAGGCTGCAGCAGTCAGTGCCAGTGAGCACCGGGCAGAGAGTTTTTTTTAAATGAAAAGCTACCGTGACGCGGTGGTCGGCCAGTAGCAGGGGGGACCCAGCCGGGCCCAGCAACAGCTGTAGAGCTGAACTGCAGCCAGAGAAAAATTGCAGCCTGCAGACAATAATTTTTGTAGCCTGCAGACCGTGAAATAATTTTTGTAGCCTGCAAACCGTGAAATAATTTCTGCAGACAGTGAAATAATTTCTGAAGACAGTAAACTAAATTTTGTAGCCTGCAGACAGTGAAATAATTTCTGCAGACAGTAAAATAATTTTTGTAGCCTGCAGACAGTAAAATTATTTGTTTAGCCTGCAAACCGTGAAATAATTTCTGGAGACAGTGAAATAATTTCTGAAGAGAGTAAACTAAATTTTGTAGCCTGCAGACAGTGAAATAATTTCTGCAGACAGTAAAATAATTTTTGTAGCCTGCAGACAGTGAAATAATTTCTGGAGACAGTGAAATAATTTCTGAAGAGAGTAAACTAAATTTTGTAGCCTGCAGACAGTGAAATAATTTCTGCAGACAGTAAAATAATTTTTGTAGCCTGCAGACAGTAAAATTATTTTTTTAGCCTGCAAACAGTGAAATATTTTTTGCAGACAGTGAAATAATTTCTGCAGACAGTAAAATAATTTTTGTAGCCTGCAGACAGTGAAATAATTTCTGCAGACAGTAAAATAATTTTTGTAGCCTGCAGACAGTGAAATAATTTCTGCACACAGTTAAATAATTTCTGCAAACAGTAAAATAATTTTTCTAGCCTGCAGACAGTGAAATAATTTCTGCAGAGAGTTAATTTACACGTCGGGTGGCGTTTTTCTTTAAAAAAAAGTGGCGCGTACCGCAATGATATAAAGCCTTGCCCTAGAAGGGGGCCCTGTGGAAAGTGTAGTTTAGGGGCCTCACATGTCCTTAATCCGCCACTGCCTGTGATCTTGATCTATCTTGTCCCAGCAAGGGGTACATAGTGCATACCTTCCAACATTTGAGAACAGGAAAGAGGGACAGGAAAAGTTGGTGCGCTTAGCGCGGTGAAAATTTTTGGGCCACGCCCACTTGATGGACACCCCCCAAAGGCACGCCCATTTTACAAAAACACACCCCTTCCCCTTGGTTGGCATGGCAGCATCAGAGACACAGTGTGCACTAACAAAAGTGTTGGCTGCTCACTGGCCATTGTGCCGTGTGACAGTCCGAGGCTACGACCTTCGCCTGAACATTCCCAGTCAGCCAACAGCGCACAGCTCAGCAGCCAATCGGCGATTACTACTCGTCTACCTGGACCAGTCACAGAGCGCGATTAACGCTAGCAAATAAGTGTAGCGAATGTCAAGTTCCGTTTACGATTTACCTTGTTTTGGAAACGGCTACAATTCTTCTCTCACCTGCAAGTCGAAGCTGAGCAGGAGACAACTGCTCCTCCCCTCTGCTGCGCCGGAAATGCTGAACCCGGAAGTCGGCAAGGAGTGCAGGAATCCAAACCGCCGCGGGACATCTCTCCCTGCTATCCGGGACCGCGGGACAGGCGAGTAAAATCGGGACTGTCCCGTGCGGGACAGTTGGGAGGTATGCATTGTGTGACACTTGCAAGTTAAAACTCATTGCACACGTATTGTATTTGGCAAATTACACACACACACATATGGTTGGGCAGCTTGAAGTCATGAAACAGGTTTGGCATATTTTCCATCAGTGTGGCTGCTGATTCTGCTGATTTTTTGGGATGTACTGAACCCAGGATTCGGTTCAGGATTTGGCCAGGGCCTTTTTCAGCGGGATTCGGACTCCGCTGAATCCTTCTGGCAGCCGAAACCAAATCCGAATCTTAATTTGCATATGCAAATTAGGGGCGGGAGGGAAATTGCGTGACTTTTTGTCACAAAACAAGGAAGTAAAAAATCTTTTCCCCTTCCCACCCATAATTTGCATATGCAGATTAGGATTCAGATTTGGATCGGTATTTGTCTGAATTTTTCACGAAGAATTTGGGGATTCGGCCGAATCCAAAGTAGTGGTTTCGGGGGATCCCTAGCCAATTTCTGATCATTCTGCTTAACATCCCCGTTACTATAGAAAGACGTGGGCGTTTCTCAGAAGATGTTCCCAAAGGGTGGGGGGCAAAGTCATCAAACAAATGTAACCTGTTTTTCTGGAGACAGATACTAAGGTAATGCCGGGTTCATAAGAAATAGGTCACAGCATCCATAATGGTGTAACCGGGAGGGGGCTGTTTAAGTAGAGAATATAAATCATGAGAATGAGCTGCACTGTAGATAACCCAATAATAGGTAAATGTCTATTTAAAAAACCTTTTTATTCACCCAACTTCCCACCTGCCCCCACCTTTCTTAATTCCAAAACCTCAAATCACAGTTACTGAATCATGGCCCCAGGAACCTATTAAAGGACATTTTATACTTCGAGTGCCTGAAGGCATGTGGATCAGAATGCTTTACTGAAAGGAAAACTATACCCCCGAACAATGTAGGTCTCTATAAAAAGATATCACATAAAACAGCTCATATGTAAAATCCTGCTTCGTGTAAATAAACCATTTTCATAATAATATACTTTTCTAGTAGTATGTGCCATTGGGTAATCATAAATAGAAAATTACCATTTTAAAAAATAAGGACCATCCCCTGGGATCGAAGGATTCACGGTGCACACAAACAAACCATACATGTTAGGTCACATGAGCCAATTAACAGACAGAGTTGTGTCTTTTGCTTCCACACTTCTCCCTGTTACAGTTAGAGCTGCAGTATTTCTGGTCAGGTGATCTCTTCCTGTTACAGTTAGAGCTGCAGTATTTCTGGTCAGGTGATCTCTTCCTGTTACAGTTAGAGCTGCAGTATTTCTGGTCAGGTGATCTCTTCCTGTTACAGTTAGAGTTGCAGTATTTCTCCGGACGACCCCTCTCTAATTTTTTTTAAGGTACCCTCCTTCCCCCCCTACATTTGATAACATATGGCACCTAAACTATCCTGTGGGCACATGTGCATTAGAAAACATTTATTAAGGTTCCCTGGCCTTGTGTAGTGTAATATGTTTGCTGCTGCAAATACGGCCATTGTACTTTAACTGCACGCTGTAAGCAAATTTGCCATCGCTAGCGTAACTTCGAAACCGCTGGTCGTAACATCGCTAGCGCAAGTTTGCAAATGATCTGTAACTTGTGCGCATCTTCGGATCTTCCTGACTTTGCACAGCCCTGGCTAATCTACGCCTGGCGAAGTATGGCGAAGCCAACACTGGCGCAACTTCGAAGGTAAGTAAATTTGCCCCTATGTATCTAGTTAGTTATTTACATAACCAGTGTTATTGGCCAAGAGGTGTAATGACCACTTCCTGCCACACTTTAATATAGTGCTGGGAAAGGGGCGGATCTTCCTTTTGGCTGGTGGTGTCCTTACCTGCTGGTTGTGCTCATTGAGTCTGGGTTCACCAAGGCCCAGTAAAACCACCGACCCTAAAGGGACCTGAACCTTTAGTGATTGTCGGGGACCAGGGAACCCCATGAACGAGGTTTAACTAGAACAGGATAGTTTTGTTATAGACTCTATAGGAGAGTAAGATAGAGAGCTTTTATAGAAAGAGCAGCTTTGTGCTCCGTTGAGGATCTGTAGTAGGGAGTAACTTCCCAAGACTCCTAGATTGTCTTTAGTGAAGGGACCACAGTGGATTGGGATCAAGCTTAGACTCCTTCTCCCTGACCCCTCCACTGGGTGGGATCCGGACCACTTTGAGGTATATCTGCCTGACGGAATTGATATATTCTTTGACTACAATGCCTTATGGGAGTCACATTCTCTATGCTGTGTCATCTGCCTGTTCTACCGTATGTGATGTATATCTGCTGACACCTCAAACCATATGTAAGTAAACCTGTGGTCTTTGTAAACCCTCCTTTTTGTTTCACTGTAAGAACATCCCAGCGTCCAATCATTCCTATTTTTATGTACAGTAGCCTGAGAGTTGTAGTTCTACTACACCGTTATGGGAAGCTTCCACTTAGCGAAGGCCCTGATGCTGAAGTGTGAGTCGCAACGTAACCCCTGCTCATATCACTAGCTGGACACTTAACCACTTGTGGTCTGGAAAGCCCAGATTAGCGTTACAATAAGATAACAGGTCCCTTGGGAGAATTTAGACTCACAGCTTAAAGGGCAATTCACCTTCATTAGCCAAAGTGTAATAACTGAAAAACACCACAGAAATATGTTCAAACTTTCATAACCTGCCAAATATTGTAAAATTAACATGGTAATTAGGGGGTGTGGCCGCAAAAATGGCCGTGGTCAATAACATTCGCTGCACTGCGCGCGCCAACTTTTTGGTTCCTCTTTTTATTTCCAAAATGTTGGGAGGTTTGAGTTAGACGCACTACCCCATGATAGCGAGTGGCTGTTGCTTGATGTTCTGATTGTGGAAACAACAATGGGTGGAGGGAACTCCAATTAAGAAGCTAAACATGAAGCCCCTAACCATTCCCTAAAAGTGGCCCCAAACAGTGTCGGACTGGCCCGGCGGGACACCGGGAAAAAACCCGCCTTTACTAAGGGGAATTCTCAGAATTCCCTTTGACTATATATCGGGGTGGTTCTGATTGAGGAGTCAGTCTGAGAGCCCGTACCTGTACCCAGGCACAATTATATGGCTGTCCCTTTATTTAATCACAGTCAGATCATGGCTTTGAGCTTTGGGATATTACTGATTCCCCCAAATACTCCCAATATCCCCATTTAGCTTCAGAAGAAACACCCTCAGTGCCACTACCTGTATCTGTGGTAATCACTGGTTGCGGGATGGCAAAGGGTTAAATCAGTTGTGTTTGGTACTTATGCTGTGTCACAATAGTTCGACTGGATTGTATTTGTTATACAGTGATTTGTACCATTGCTCGATGATTTCAGGTTATACGATCTGACCCAATTACAAGGTCATTAAATATTATTATTACTATTGTGAACAACAATACACAACATGTGATGCAAATACTTGTTCCTTTATTGTTTTGTGCGGCTGGCAGGGGCGTAACTATAGAGGAAGCAGACCCTGTGGCTGCTGGGGGGCCCCAGAAGGTATAGGGGCCCCATGAGGCCCTAATTCGTATACAATTTCAATAAATGTTCGTAAAATATGTCAATCTCTAGACATTTTGGGGGCCTGAAAAATAATTTGCTGTGGGGCCCAGTAACATCTAGTTACACCACTGGCGGCTGGGTTATATACCCTTTGTACTCCCTTGTGTACAGGAAGCAGAAATGAGGATGTGACATAGAATTTTTTTTTCCGTTATGCATGCAAGTTTCAGATAATATTGTGCAGTGGGTGTAGCCATGTAGCCTGAAGTTTCACTTAGCTTTGCAATAGCAGTTTCTAGCACTTATCTATGCGACCTAATGATTATTGATTAAGCATATCCCTTCAATTATTATTGTTATTAAAGGGCATGTAAAGGCAAAAAAATAAAATCCCATTTTTACTTTCTTTAATCAAAAATAAATCTATCAATATACTTTAGTTAAAAAATGTGTACCGTTTTTATAAGAAACCTGATTATATTGCAGTGAAATTCTCCCTTCATTTACTGCTGTGGATAGGAATTGTCAGACGGTCCCTAACTCCTCTGCAGGGAAACAATCATACTTATGAACAGCAGGGGGAGCCTCCGCCATACTTCCCAGCCATGCAGAACTAAAGCTTGTCCTGTTTTGATCATTTATGATGATCCCTAAGCAGCCCAGACCACACTGAGCATGTGCACAGTCTTGGTCTTGCAAAGATGTATAACAAAGTTACAAGATGGGGACCCCCTGTGGCCAACTTTGAAAGCATAAATCATTTGTTTGATTAGGCTTGTGGTGCAGTAAGTTCATGTTTATGTTTAGTATACAAAATACAGCATATTCTATTTTAGATTTTCCTTGTCCTTTAATTACGTATTTTTAGAGTGCCAACATATTCCTCAGTGCTGTAAAATAAATGGCTTTATACAAAGAACATAAAGAATTACACAGATAGCAACCAGTAACCAATACAAAAGGTGAAGAAGGCCTTGTGCAAAAGAGCTTACAATCTAAAAGGAGAAGAAGTTGACGTTTGAGAGATTTGGAGACTCCGTAGTCCTAAATTTCACTAGCTGCTTCAAAGAAAGCAATTTGTCTTTTTTTCGGTTGAAAACAGAAAGACCTCATTTATCTGTTATTTTAGACTATTCACACAACTTGTGTTTCCAAGAAGCAATTCGATTTCGGGGCAACAATTAACAAAATAGACCTCTTTTTTCTGGACACTCAGAGCACATTTATAAATAATACGGACCCAAGTGAATAGGAGAAAATCTATAAAAGGAAGGAAACCAGAAGAGAGAGTCTCTGTTTAATAATATATTTAATTAGGCTCTGGCTGTATAAGAAGCAATGGCACTGAATCAATCTTTACTTTTACTCACACTGGTTGTTTTCTGCAAATGTTTGTTTTTTTTAATCTAGAGAATTAAAGATTTTGGGGAAGATTTACTAAAGGTTGAAGTGGTGAAAATTCGGCAGAAATACCATCCACAGGTAGGGTTGCCACCCGGCCGGTATTTTACCGGCCTAGCCGGTAAAATACCTGCCAAGGCCGGGGCCGTTATTACAAATTTACCGGCAATGTAGCTGCCAGTAAATTTGTAATATGATTAAAAGGAGCCCTCGGCCTGCCCCCAATCCCCTGGAACTTACCTTTTCTTGTACTTCTTCTAGCGTCCGTGGGGTGGCCCGCCCCCTTTGACATCACGTCCCGCCCCTTTTGACGTCACGTCCCACCCCTTTTGTCGTCACGGCCCGCCCCTTTGTGTCCCTGCCCCCCAGCAACCGGTAAAAATTTTTTAAAAAGGTGTCAACCCTATCCACAGGGACATTGCTAATTCATTGTTGAAAGAAATCATCGCTAATGACGTTTCGCGCCCTTTGGGCAGGCAAATTTTCGCTCAAGCGAACGATCGTTACTCCTGCAAAGTCAGTGAGAATTTTCCATTATTTTACTCCTTTCACCAGAGTTTCCTTCGCCAGCTGAGACCTGGTGAACTGATAAGATGAAGCCACATCCTCCTCAATCTCATGTCAGTGACATCATATCCTGTATGCCGAAAAATCTGTATTTTACTTCCATGGACATATGCAATAATAAGTGGCCACTTCCAGTAATTTCCTCTAATAAAGACATATATATGACCTATATGTGTTATACTTACGCTTATGAGTTTCGCTTAAGTTTCGCTAGGCTGCTAAGACGCAACTTCACATTTTGATGAATTAGCGAATGTGCTGCGAATTAATGGCTGACAAAGTGGCGCAAAGTGTGCCGATGCCTTCCCAGGTGAAAAATCTCTATTTAGGGCTCTTACACACGGCCGTTCCGACCTGCGCTCCCCTGCGTTCCGTTTTTTGGCGTTCAGCCGCAGGGGAGCGCAGGAATAGACGCAAGTCATTATTTGAAATGGGGCTGTACTCACTCAGGCGCGTGTAGGCGCCGAACGCAGGAAAAATGCAGCATGTTGCGTCTGAACCTGCGTTCGGCGCCTACACGCGCCTGAGTGAGTACAGCCCCATTTCAAATAATGACTTGCGTCTATTCCTGCGCTCCCCTGCGGCTGAACGCCAAAAAACGGAACGCAGGGGAGCGCAGGTCGGAACGGCCGTGTGTAAGATCCCTTAGTGAATTTTTCCCTTTTGTATTTATGTCTTTATTTTTTCTTCTTTTCATTTTTTGCATGTGTCTTTGCTTGTACTCCTTTGGCATTGAATGTTCTATTTAACTTGTATTTGGTTATACATTAACCACGATACCTTATGTCTGTACGTGGTCCTTGGTCCATCTGTAATCCAGGTTTAATTGATGCTTAAAGGAGAACTAACCCCTAAAAATGAATGTGGCTAAAAATGGCATATTTTATATAGTGAACTTATTGCACGAGGCTAAAGTTTGAGCTTGTCAATAGCAGCAATGATCCAGGACTTCAAACTTGTCACAGGGGGTCACCATCTTGGAAAGTGTCTGTGACACTCACATGCTCAGTGGGCTCTGATTGGCTGTTGAGAAGCTAAGCTTAGGGCTCGTCACTAATTATCCAGCAGAAAATGAGCTTCCCTGGCTGTAATATAAGCTGATGCTACAGGTTTGCTGATTATTCAATTCTGATGCTAATTGCACTGGTTTCTGTGCTGCCATGTAGTAATTATGTGTATTAATTACTAATCAGCCTTATATTGTGACATTTCTATTCTATGTGTACTGTATATTGTGAGTGGCTCCCTAAGCTCAGTAAGTGACAGCAGCACAGAGCATGTGCAGTGAATTAGCAGAAAAGAAGATGGGGAGCTACTGGGGCATCTTTGGAGACACAGATCTTTACTGCTAAAGGGCTGTGGTTGCCTTGGGCTGGTACAGAAGCACAAAACATCATGTACAACATTTCTACTACTTTAGTTAGGCTTTAGTTCTCCTTTAAATCACATGTGTACTCTGCCGTGTGAGTGGTGTTTTAGTTTAGAGACTGTGGCTGCACCGAGACTTGTGTGGCTGCACTGAGCAACTGTTACAGGAAACCTCATTTATTGAAGTGAAACTGCAGAGAAGCTCCATGTCCCACACATGTGATGTGAGGGCCTGTAAGTGAGTCAAACAGAATGTCTATAAAATAGATATAACATTTTGAAGGGGAAACTCATTTCCAGCTGCTGTTATGTTAGTGGGCTCTTCACTGTAGGGATCGAATACGTTCCCTTTGTTTTCCCTGGGGGATTGGTCAGCCTGCCCCTGTACAGTTCTTAAAGGAACAGTTCCGTGTAAAAACAAAAACTGGGTAAATAGATAGGCTGTGCAAAATAAAACATGTATCTAATATAGTTAGTTAGCCAAAAATGTAATGTATAAAGGCTGGAGTGAGTGGATGTGTAACATAATAGCCAGAACACTACTTCCTGCTTTTCAGCTCTCTAACTCTGAGTTAGTCAGTGACTATAAGGGGGGCCACATGGGACATAACTGTTCAGTGAGTTTGTAATTGATCCTCAGCATTCAGCTCAGATTCAAACGCAACAGTTATGTCCCATGTGACCCCCCCTCAAGTCACTGATTGGTTACTGCCTGATAACCAATCAGTGGAAAGCAAGAGAGCTGAAAAGCAGGAAGTAGTTTTCTGGCTATTATGTTACACATCCAGTCACTCCAGCCTTTATACATTACATTTTTGGCTAACTATATTATTAGGGATGCACCAAATCCACTATTTTGGATTCGGCCGAACCCCCTGAATCCTTCACGAAAGATTTGGCTGAATACCGAACCAAATCCGAATTGGCATATGCAAATTAGGTGTGGGAAGGGGAAAACATTTTGTACTTACTTAGAACATAAGGCAAGTTCAGTGCGCTAATTAGAGAAAAGCCATATTCCTCAGTTAAGGAGAGGTATGGTTCAAACGTATGATGTGGAGATGTTCTTTTCCGCAATCTGTCCTATTTTTGCCGCGTTTCCTGCAGGGTAAATCGCATATGGTGAAGTACCGTCAGGCTCTTATTCGAAGTGCCCTGTGATCATCTGTACTTACCGGAACGCTGACTGTATATTTCGGTAGTCCCACTGGAGCAGTTCCCAAAGGTGGGTCCTTTCTACAGGGCGGGGGGGCCTCTGCAGTGCTTCCGGTATGGTTTCCGATCACAACTGATCCAATTCTCCACACCAATAAACTCCACATCATCCGATAACCCACCTTTGGGAACCTCTCCAGTGGGACTACCGAAATATACACCTTGCGACTTAACAGTCAGCGTTCCGGTAAGTAGAGACGACCGCAGGGCACTTCACCTGACGGTACTTCACCATATGCGATTTACCCTGCAGGAAACGCGGCAAAAATAGGACAGATTGCGGAAAAGAACATCTCCACATCATACGCTTCAACCATAACTCTCTTCAACTGAGGAATATGGCTTTTCTCTAATTACTGCACTGAATCTGCCTTATATTACAAGTCACACGTGGACTAGTGGGTCCACTTTCTTTTATCGCTGCTTCCCTCCCGCCCCTAATTTGCATATGCAAATTAGGATTCAGGTTCGGTTCGGCCAGGCAGAAGGATTCGACCGAATCCGAATACTGCTGAAAAAGGCCGAACCCTGAATCGAATCCTGGATTCGTGCATCCCTATATTAGATATATTTTTTATTTTGCACATCTATTTACCTAATTTTTATACTTTACAATTCTTTAATACACAGGCACCGCACACTTGGAACTCTGCAGGCAGAGCAACTGTCACTTTGCACGTGGTCCTGTATAAAACATATCTTTTGTGAATAAGAGGAAACACAATCATAGATAGTAAGAATTATAGAGAGTAAGGCACTTAGTACAATTGATCTCCCTGTTAGTTAAACACATCAGGATTTGCTTGAAGGGATCAGTGATAGACACAAACTCAATGTATCCCAAAACTGAAATGAACATGTTACTGTATGAGCTGAACTGGGAAGAGCAGGCCTGGACTGGCAGTTAGTGGATTGTGGCTACCGGCAGCTGCTGTAAGATGCCGTAGACCCGCACTGCCTGTGGAGGCTGTAATTGAAATACCAGGGCCTATTTTGACTTCCAGTCTAGGCCTGGGGAAGAGAGATACTCAGTATTACTGTAGCCAGTAGAGCAAAATGCTGGGGTATGAATTATATCTGGAACAAGAGAATGAAAGGGTCAAGCCTCTCTGACCTGGTGCCTTACAGGCTGTGTGTCTCCTATTGTCTCCTGAGAAACAGTAGCACTTATTACTTATTGAAGTGTTTATTTTTCATTTCAAGTATGTATATAGATACCATACCTCCCAACTGTCCCGTTTTTCACGGGACAGTCCCGATTTTGGCAGCTCTACCCACAGTTACCGAAATGTCCTAACTTCCCCTTTGATCTCCTTCACTGAACAGCCAGAAAAAGATACAACGTTTCTAACTTAATTGGCTTTTGGCAGAGAGCCCAGAATACTTGGCAGGTGCACTTAGATACATTTGTAACAATTTAAGATAAGCAGGTCTCTTGAGGAAACTGAGACTTGCATCTTAAAGGGCAATTCACCTTCATTAGCAAAACTGTAAACACATAAAAACCACAGAAATCTGTTCAAACTTTCATATTCTGGCCAATTTTTTAAAACGGGGATGGTAATTAGGGGGTGTGGTCACAAAAATGGGCGTGGTCAAAAATGTTTCGACGTGCCACGCTCACCAAATCTTTTTGTCCCTCGTTCTATTTTCAAAGGGGAGTGTATGACATACCAGGGATGCACCAAATCCACAATTTGGGATTCAGACAAATCCCAGAATCCTTTAGTGAAAGATTTGCACTTAAAGGGCTCAAAAAGTGACATATATATATATAAAATATAGTTTTATCACCTTGGCAAAGGTCACACAAGACTAAAATGTTGGTACAGGTATGGGATCCCTTATTCAGAATCATTTTATTCAGAAAGCTTCAAATTACAGAAAGGCCGTCTCCCATAGACTCCATTTTATCCAAATAATCCAAAAATAATTTCCTTTTTCTGTGTAATAATAAAACAGTCGCTTGTACTTGATCCCAACTAAGATATAATTAATCGTCATTGGAGGCAAAACCAGCCTATTGGCTTTATTTCATGTTTATATGATTTTCTAGTAGACTTAAGGTATGAAGATCCCTATTATGGAAAGATCCCTTATCTGGAAAACCCCAGGTCCCTGAGCATTTTGTTTAAAAGGTCCCCCAGCTGTACTTTAATAAAACTATATTTTGCTCACTTTTTAAGTCGTGTGTGTGTGTGGTTATTTAACCCTTTTGTGTAAATTTGATGGATTCTGGGTTTTTTCTGAATCCTGCTGAAAAAGGCTGGCCGAATCCCGAACCGAATCCTGGATTTGGTGCATGTAATTTCTTATTTTTTATAACATGTTCAAGTATTAAAGAGGTGGTTCACTTTAAAATAGTAATAATAATTAGTATGTTATAGAATGGCTAATTCTGAGTAACTTTTCAATTAGTCTTCATTATTTTTTTTTTATAGTTATTTAATTATTTACCTTTTTCTTCTGACTCTTTCCAGCTTTCCAATGGTGGGTCACTGACCCCATCTAAAAAACAAAAGCTCTGTAAGGCTACAAATGTATTGTTATTATTACTTTTTATTACCTGTCTTTCTATTTAGGCTTCTCCTATTCATATTCCAGTCTCTTATTCAAATCAGTGCATGGTTGCTAGGGGAATTTGGACCCTAGCAACCAGATTACTGAAACGGCAAACTGGAGAGCTGCTAAATAACTCAAAAAACACAAATAATAAAAATTGCAAAATGTCCCAGAAATATCCCTCTCTACATCACACTAAAAATTATCTAAAAAATTAAAGGACAAGGAAAGTCTAAAATAGAATAAGGCTAGAAATGCTGTATTTTGTATACTAAACATAAACATGAACTTACTGCACCACAAGCCTAATCAAACAAATGATTTATGCTTTCAAAGTTGGCCACAGGGGGTTGCCATCTTGTAACTTTGTAATACATCTCTGCAAGACCAAGACTGTGCACATGCTCAGTGTGGTCTGGGCTGCTTAGGGATCGTCATAAATGATCAAAACAGGACAAGCTTTAGTTCTGCATGGCTGGGAAGTAAGACGGGGGCTCCCCCTGCTGTTCATAAGTATGATTGTTTCCCTGCAGAGCAGTTAGGGACCGTCTGACAATTCCTATCCGCAGCAGTAAATGAAGGGAGAATTTCACTGCATACAGGTTTCTTATAAAAACGGTACATATTTTTTAACTAAAGTATATTGGAGATAGGTTTATTTTTCATTAAAGAAAGTAAAAATGGGATTGAATTTTTTTGCCTTTACATGCCCTTTAACAAAATTACCATCAAAAACCGCTATCCCCTTCCACTGAAGTTCCACTGAGTTATTCGATCAGGTCAGGAATGCAACCATGTATTCTACACTTGACCTTAGGGGTGTATATAACCTCATTTGTATCAGGGAAGGGGATGAGTGGAAAACGGCCTTTAACACCAGGGACGGCCACTACGAATATTTAGTTATGCCATTCGGTCTTTGTAACGACCCCACAAGGTTCCAGGAATTAGTCAATGACATCTTCCGGGACTTGCTGGGGTTATTCGTAGTGGTATATCTTGACTATATTCTCATTTTTTCCTCTAACTTGGGTGACCATCAGAAACATGCACAGGTGAAGGAAGAATAACTTATTTGCGAAACTTGAAAAATGCACCTTTGAGGTTTCTTCTGTCCAATTTTTGGGTTTAATATCTCCAGTAAGGGTCTAGAAAGGGATCCCGGGAAGGGTAAGGTCGCATTGGACTGGGCTCAGCCTCTTTCTTTAAGTGCAACCCAAAGGTTCTTAGGTTTTGCTAATTATTATCGTCAATTCATAAATAAACTTTTCTTTGGTGGTGTCACCAATTATGGATCTAACTAAAAAGGGTTTCTAGGCCTCCAAGTATGTGGCCTCCCGAGGCTGTGCAAGCCTTTGAATTCCTTAAGAGGGAATTTGTGTCTGTCCCCATTATCTGTCACCCCGATACTTCTCTTCTTTTTATTGTAGAGGTTGATGCCTCAGAGGTTGGGGCAGGGGTGGTTCTTTCTCACAGGCATCCGATAACCAACAAGGCTCATCCGTGTGCATTTTTCTCTAGGAAATTTTCACCTGCCGAAGCCAATTACGAATAGAGAACTGTTGGCTAACTGTTGGTAATAGAGAACTGTTGGCTATCAAATGGGCCTTTGAGGAGTGGCGACACTTGTTGGAGGGGGCTAAACATACTATAAAAACCTGTTATACCATAAGAACCTGTTATACATTGAGTCTGCTAAATGGTTGAATCCTAGGCAGGCTAGATGGGCTTTATTTTTTACCCAGTTTAATTTACAGGCCTGGTTCCAAAAACACT
This sequence comes from Xenopus petersii, assembly GCA_038501925.1. Taxonomy (NCBI): domain Eukaryota; kingdom Metazoa; phylum Chordata; class Amphibia; order Anura; family Pipidae; genus Xenopus; species Xenopus petersii. The sequence goes on along the minus strand of CM076684.1, from coordinate 137,707,781 downwards.
AAGGCAGATGCACTCTCTAGGAGTTTTGAATCGAATCTGTCTGAACCTATTGAGTGTTTTCCCATTATTCCGGGTGAGTTGATTGTGGCAGTTGTGGGATCAGACCTTGCCGCACTCCTGTCCTCAGTACAATCCTCCGCATCCTTCCCCAGTGCTGGTAGAGGGTCAGCCTGAATTTGTAGTCCAAGAACTCGCCTTGTGTGAGGTAAGTTACAATATCTAGTAAAATGGAAGGGCTATGGTCCTGAGGAGAATTCTTGGGTTCCTGTTTGTGACATTAGGGCTGATCGTCTCAGGAAACAATTCCACCTTAAGTTTCCTGAGAGACCTGGGGGTCCTGGGGGGTAATGTAACATACCGTGGTGGTGGTCTAGTGGGGGGCCGGCAGGGACGCCTGTCGCCAGCTGAGTCCTCTTCTTCCAGGGTTGGGGATTCTTAGGGCGCGCGGTGCTCCTCTGTGTATTCTATAGGCGCATTCACGCTGTAGTGTGACGTCAGCATGTAAATGGCGCAAAATTCAAAGGTTTAAAAGGCGCAACTGGGCTTTCGATCATTGCCCGTTATAGGATCTTGTTCCTGGTGCTTCTGTGCTATTTGAGCTTCTGTTATTCTGTGATCTGATTACGGTTGGGATCCCCTGCCTGTTTTTGGACGATTCTGACTTCTGTATCCTGACTCTTGCCTGGTAACCGACTTTGCTTACTCCGAATTCCTTCTGATCGATCTCCTGGTTTGACCCTTGCCTGCCTAACTCCGTTTGTACTCTGCCTGCCCCGACCCAGCCTGATCTGACTACGCTTTCTGTCTACGCCTTGTACCGCGACCTTCTGGCCAAAGACTTTGCTTTACAGTCGTGCCCCTTTGCTCGACCAGAACCCTTAGTTTGGCACCTCTCTTATTAAGCCCTGGCGGCATCTGATTAGCCAAGGGCTCCTCCCGAGGTGAAAGGCGGCTGCTAAAGGCTGAAGCAAGAGCCGAGACCAGGGAGCTTCGCATCGGTTCCGTATTAGGGTGCCGACCGTGACACAATGCTCCCTTTTCACACTTCTTTCAGTATCAGCTCACACCTACATGAATTGTGATTCAGATTTAATGTATGTATTAGACAATCATCACATACCAGACAAGCAGGTAGAGCAGGAGGGCCCATACTTTACTAATGTGAGGTCTACTCATAGTGATGTTGTCCCATTATGATCCACATGCATAAAATAATTGTTACCATTCTGTTTCATCGGGGAAATATAATTAAATTGATTTGCGGGAAAATATATATTGTTATATTTAACAAACAACTATTTCTTATTATTTATGCATGAAATAATAGGGTGATATAGACAAGCTGTTTGTTGACAGTGTCCTGAGATCTACTGTTCACCAGATAAAGAAACTTACTTTTGCTTTTTCATGCCAGACACTCCCAGTGTTCTTATCTAGACTTCGCACCAGTATGAATGTCTTTACTTTACAGCGTTGGCTGTGGGACAGACATGGGAGAGGAGGACAGTGAAATAGAAATTCCTCCGCTTGCAGAGAAGACGGATGTAGAAAAAGCAGAGGGATTAGATCTTGTGTTCTCATTGCTCAGAGGTGATCTCTCCAGAGCTGCGGGTAAGAGACATTGTCTGAGTGTGAGGGGAATATGAAGAGGTGGGAAGTGCAGAGACTGTCCAATAGTTCTGCCTTGAATTGGGGCCTAATTGTGTCAGTTTAACTATAAAAGGCGCAGTACAGTATCGGGGGTAAAACCCAGCTGTATAACAGTAATTCCCTCGTTCTCCCCTGTGCCGTCCTGGGACCCCAAACTGCTTTTGCACCATAATAACACTCATAATCCTTCTGTGGGAACTGAACAGCACAGGCTGAGGCCTGAGGATGATAATAAGCTGCGTATTGGTGGCTCCCTCTGGTGATCTTTTCTGGTACTGAACTCTTAACCCTTTAATTACTGATAGTCTGTACCTGCCGGAGACTCTTGACTTCCAGTTGGCACCAATGAGTCAGAAAGAGCTGCACAGTGGGGAGGATTGAATGAAGGGGGGGATCTAATTGGTAACCGAATCATGGAGCACCAGGCAGCATTAGGGTCATATTAAAAAGCCCAATTTTATTGATAATGCATCATAAAACCATATTAGGCAACAGTGTAAATCAGCCCCACGCTCGACGCGTTTCGTGGCCTCACGCCACTTCCTCAGAAGCACTGGGTGGGGGATCTAGTGCTTAAAAAACAACTGAGGGGTTTAGTTCCACTTTAACTGCAACCAGACAATATTCTGGGCTGATGTTGCCCTTTAACCGTTTCTGTGCTGGCTGCAGATGCAACTGGCGCTATTGCAGGTGACAGTTGGGCAGACAGGCCATGCTTGTAGGGACAGGTCATACAGGGAAGGAGTGGGTACAATTCAATTAGGGTATCAACACACGATACCCTACAGGATTACCATTAAGCAATTTTGTGTCTGTGAGCTACAGTTTATCTTATACGTTCACTGTGTTGAGATCTGTGGCTATAGCTACTTGCTGCGTTGATAGGTCCCAGTTGGGGAATGGAGAAAAAGGAATTACTTCGTCTTTTGCATCCAACAACCAAGAAATAGAGCGCATACTCGAAGAAGGGGAAAATATTACCCTAGATCTTGGGATCCTGGCGAAAAAGGAACCTATAGAGGCGTTATTAATACTCGAGAAGCGACTCCTGAACCTAAGACTTCACCGTTCAACATTAACAGAGTATGTACACGCTAATAAAATACCTCGTGGCTTAAGAGTCAATAACAAGCCCAATGTAAGTACCACAATTCCACTGATAAGTACTCGCTGGCAAGAAATAAGCAACAAGTGTTCTATTGACTTTATGATTCTAACGATCGAATGCCTAAATACTGACATTAAAGAACAATCTGAAACAGTTGAAACAGTACGGGCAGAAGTAACCAGGGTATTAGGCGCATTGAGGGCTGAAGCGGCACTCGCAGAACACGAGGACGTCCTCACTAAACTACAGGCTGAAATCATTGAGCGGAAGAAATGTAAGTTCCAGCGCGACTGCAGAGACTACGAAGCCAGGCAGGTCTATATGTGCAGCGCCAGAGACGGAACTAGTTGGGGGCGGGCCCTGGTGCGGGCCGTGCAGCCGGGCTCCGCCCCCCACCCTCCTCCGTGCGGCCCTGCAGCCACTGCAATGGGTGCGTGACTGCCGGGGGGCCCTGCGGGGGTGCGGGCCCTGGCCCAATTGCACCCCCTGCTCCCCTGGTAGTTACGCCACTGTGCAGCGCCGTTTCTGTGTACATTGCCACCTGAGGCGGCTCCAGTAATGCTGCCCCCCCAGCCCGATTCCATTTCTGGGGGAGGCAGCAACGCTAGTGCGGAGAGCGCATTTGCGCTCTCTCGCCATAGTAAATCAGAATTTCCGGTTTAAAAATGGGAAATTCGGCTCTTAAAGGCACCAGGAGCGGCTTTTTGCCGCCCCTGGAAACCTAGCTGGTGACGCCGTTTGAGGCGAGTGCCTCAGCTCGCCTCATTGGCAGATCCCCCCTTTATACGTGGAGGGACGAGCGCAACAGGCAGTGATCCAAGCCAAAGATGGACGGACTGCCTGCTTAACTCAGCACCAGCACGGAATCCGGGAACCACTTAAACCTCAAGATAAGAGAGATTATTAGTACAGAGGAGACCCCCGCGCTGAGCTTATAAACATCCCCACAATCGTTACAACGTGGATTCCTCCCCTTACACCAGCACAGAGGAAGAGGGAGCAGGATCAGATAGAGAAGCACAACCTTCTTTTTTAGGTGTGGGTTCCAGCAACACGTCAGCTATAAGTATAACAAGAAAAAAGAATCCCAGGTTTCCCATCGCCAGAGAAGCTTATCCACAGCGACAAAAGAGCAGTGGCACCAGCAACAAGAGGTAAATGATTTGGCAAATTTATTCGCCAGGCGAATTTGCGCGTTTCGCCGGCGGCAAATAAATTCGCAATTTTTTTTTCGCCGTTGTCAAAAAACTTGACACTGGCAAAATGACACTAGCGTCCCATTTTGACATTGGCAAATTCGCCCATCACTGTTTGGTGGTTAATTTATCCTCGTTTGCTTTAACGAAGACTGAACTGTGTGTGTTAAATAAGGGCTTAGGATTTGGACCAAGCTACTGTACTGAATTTTTTGATTGGGAAGTCGAATTCTTTAAGTTTATTCGAACTGCTAAATTAAAAATGTGTTGTTCTGAATCACAGCCATCTGTAAGACCAATAGGTCTCGAGAAAAAAAAAGACCTATCTCCCTGATATAGTGCTTGAAAAGAATTACTTTAAACATGGAGATGCATTGTACTGGCAGAAACAAGGGACCTCAATGCGTTCTGCGGTAGCTCCTTCATTCGCCAAGAAACTGTTCCGTAGAGAACCATACCTGCAGTATATTAAGCAATACTACAGGTATTTGGACAATATGCTTATCTTTCTGCTGAAAAATTTGAAGAAATTGTGAATGAAGCAAATAAACTACACCAGTGCTGTCCAACTTCTGTGTTATTGAGGGCCAAATTTTTTCTGGCCTACATGGTGGAGGGCTGATAATGGAAGCCAGTATTGACCACTCCCTGTTTTTAAACCACACCCACTTTAAACCACAAACGTTAATTGTGGTGGCACACACAGGCAGAGTATGTCAGACACAGGCAGAGTATGTCAGACACAGGCAGAGTATGTCAGACAAAGGCAGAGTATGTCAGACACAGGCAGAGTATGTCAGACACAGGCAGAGTATGTCAGACACAGGCAGAGTATGTCAGACACAGGCAGAGTATGTCAGACACAGGCAGAGTATGTCAGACACAGGCAGAGTATGTCAGACACAGGCAGAGTATGTCAGACAAAGGCAGAGTATGTCAGACACAGGCAGAGTATGTCAGACACAGGCAGCGTATGTCAGACACAGGCAGAGTATGTCACACAGAGGCAGCGTATGTCAGACACAGGCAGAGTATGTCAGACACAGGCAGAGTATGTCAGACACAGGCAGAGTATGTCAGACACAGGCAGCGTATGTCACACACAGGCAGCGTATGTCAGACACAGGCAGAGTATGTCAGACACAGGCAGAGTATGTCAGACACAGGCAGAGTATGTCAGACACAGGCAGAGTATGTCAGACACAGGCAGAGTATGTCAGACACCGGCAGAGTATGTCAGACACAGGCAGAGTATGTCAGACACAGGCAGAGTATGTCACACAGAGGCAGCGTATGTCAGACACAGGCAGAGTATGTCAGACACAGGCAGAGTATGTCAGACACAGGCAGCGTATGTCACACACAGGCAGCGTATGTCAGACACAGGCAGAGTATGTCAGACACAGGCAGAGTATGTCAGACACAGGCAGAGTATGTCAGACACCGGCAGAGTATGTCAGACACAGGCAGAGTATGTCAGACACACAGGCAGCGTATGTCAGACACAGGCAGAGTATGTCAGACACAGGCAGAGTATGTCAGACACAGGCAGCGTATGTCAGACACAGGCAGAGTATGTCAGACACAGGCAGAGTATGTCAGACACACAGGCAGAGTATGTCAGACACACAGGCAGAGTATGTCAGACACACAGGCAGAGTATGTCAGACACACAGGCAGAGTATGTCAGACACACAGGCAGAGTATGTCAGACACATAGGCAGCGTATGTCACACATAGGCAGAGTATGGCACATACAGGCAGAGTATGGCACACACAGGCAGAGTATTTCAGACACAGGCAGAGTATGGCACACACAGGCAGAGAATCACACACAGGCAGAATATGTCACACACGGAGCATAGGGAAGGCAGAACAGAGCAGGAGACAGGGAAACCCATCAGGATCACTCTAAGATGTGCTACATACAGTGACAAAGTGCTGGTTCCCCATTAGCATTTTGTATAAAGTATGAACAGGTGAACAATGTGGCAGTTTCAGTCTGGGTCTCAGGTAGAACAGTACAGGGCTTTAGTGGTGTGAACAATAGGGGTGTCACAAGTGTGAGCAAGTATGTTTAAAGGTACACCAAAGATAGGCACCTTCCCCTGCATGAGCTGTAATTGGTGCAATTCAATTATGAAAGGAACCAATATAAATCATCCTACAACAGGTAAAGAAATCAAATTGTGTCGTATGCTACTTGTGCAACTAATTTCGTGGTAAATGTGCTAAAATGCCCATGCGGGATGTTTTATGTGAGAAAAACTAGAAGATCAGTAAATACTAGAATTAAAGAGCATAAGAACGCTATTCGTAATTTTCAGGCAAACGCCTATGTGGATAACTCCGTATCTAGACACTTTGCCGATGCCAAACATAACGTCTGCCAACTAAAATGTAAAATGTTGGAAGTCGTACCCAAATCACCTAAAGGGGGCGACAGGAACACTCAATTGCTCCAAAGAGAAGCGCGTTGGGTCAGACAAACAACTTCATCTGTCAAGCTTTTTATAGTTGCTGAAATCTTACTAACTTTATAGAAGAATTCAACCCATAATAAAAAAAAAACCTGCCCCCCTACCCTGGGTAGACCCCCTCCCTCCTCCCCCCCCAGCCTACCTCCCCCCCAGGGCAAATGCCCCTAATTTTTTACTCACCCCTCGTGCAGATTCTGTGCCCCGCAGTTCACGGCTGCCATCTTCTTTTCTTCGTTAAACTTCGGAAGCAACCTTCATTTTTGGTGCATGCGCAGTTGGAGTAATTTTCCGGTCCCGAACAACTGTGGATGCACCGAAAGTCACAAAAATTACCGAAAATCTTAATTTTTCATTACTGAAAATTCAGATTTCACGCATGCAAAGGTTGCTTCCGAAGTTTAACGAAGAAAAGAAGATGGCAGCCGTGAACTGTGGTGAAAATGCGGCAGTGTCCTTTTTTTTTTTTTTTTTTTACGCTGGCTTCGCGAATTTATTCGCCGGCAGTGAATCGCGGGAATTCGCACCTGGCAAATAAATTCGCCCATCACTATATCTGACTACTGGAATTGATCCTCAGCAGGAAGATCCACAGTCTTTATACTAAAAAGGACAGATAAGAATGAGCTTTACTCATATTTTCTCTTTTTGTTTAGTTGTTAAATTGGGGTGCTCTCTCTTATGGGATACATTTCTTGCAGACTTCAGTAGGGAAAGACTGTGCAAGTTCATCTAAAAGCCATGAACATGGAATATTACCGCGGAATATAAGAAATGGCAAGAGCACCAGTGGGAGAATCAAAATGAAGGGATGTTGTTGAACTATAAAATTGTTGCAAGGTTTGCTTGGAGAAATGGTGATTAACACACATACTGTATGTAACATAGTAACATAGTAAGTTAGGTTGAAAAAAGACACACGTCCATCAAGTTCAACCTTTTCACTCTATTAAAACCTGCCAGTTGGGCAATAGACATGGAAGCACAAATGCTCTATATCTGGGGATCATAGAACTTGATGGACTTGACCTGCTTTCTAATTGGTCGAAATCAATTATAATCTTCAGAGTTAAAGTCCCTGTTATATTTTAAATGAGGGGTGGGCGTGTCCTAACGGTCCCACTCCCTGCCAGAAGCACAAAACACCCGCCAAAATGAATGAATTTGATTTCAGTGTCGATATCCGCTGTGTGTGTCTGATCCCAACACTTACGCGAGTCATTGGCTGCACATTGTCCTACACGTCTCACAACTTACTGATATTTCTATTTATGTTACAGCTTTATGGAAAAACATAACCTCCCGGCACGTTCCTTTGGTGCCAGTGATCTGTATCGTTACAGTTTTATTCCTTATTGTGATTGTGCCTTTGACTGTCCTTTTATACATCAGAGGTGAGTCTGTACCTTCTGTTTGTGCAAGTGAGGGGGAGGGGCACAACACTGTCGATCATATGTAGAAGCCAAATACTTTGGTGGGATTTATCATTTCTGTTTGTGGCTGATCATCATAACCTGTGTTACTGCAAGCAGACTGGCAGTTTTACATGCACTACAGCAAATGCTCTGAAACTGGCAGTTTTACATGCACTACAGCAAATGCTCTCAGACTGGCAGTTTTACATGCACTACAGCAAATGCTCTCAGACTGGCAGTTTTACATGCACTACAGCAATTGCTCTCAGACTGGCAGTTTTACATGCACTACAGCAAATGATCTCAGACTGGCAGTTTTACATGCACTAGAGCAAATGCTCTGAAACTGGCAGTTTTACATGCACTACAGCAAATGCTCTCAGACTGGCAGTTTTAGATGCACTACAGCAATTGCTCTCAGACTGGCAGTTTTACATGCACTACAGCAAATGCTCTCAGACTGGCAGTTTTACATGCACTACAGCAAATGCTCTCAGACTGGCAGCGCTTTATTCCTGCAACATAATCATAAACCTGTAAAAGTAGCGATTGTGTCAATGGCAGGGTGGTATTTCCCCTAAGGACAAAAAGGTGGGCAAATGGTTACAAGGAACCCCCATCAGTCAGTTAGTGTCATTTGGGGGAAAATATACCTGATTTTAATTCTGAAGAAGTTCCAGGTAATTCTGCTCCTGCACAGAGAAATGCAATGGGCAGTGCACCTTCAGTTGATTGGGCACCTGAGTGATTCCAGGAGTAGTTGCTCTGCAGTTAGAGTACAAGTATAGAGACGATTCCTGTGCGTTTGTGCCGGTTCCGAAGCTCTGCGCCCAAACGCAGGCAAATGGGACGCGACAGAAAACAAGGTAAGCAACCGGAACGTCGGATGGTGTCGCAGCTGTCGGACACAGATGTTGCATGTTGCGTCTGCATCTGACAGTCGTGTCGCGTCTGATGAACTTTGCGACACAATCCGACATTTGTATTTCTTACCTTGTTTTCCGTTGCTTCTGATTTGACACCTGCATTTAGGCGCAGAACGTCGGATCCGGCACAAACGTACCGTGTAGTGAATTTAATGTGCAAAGTTTAAAAGGGGAGCCCCTTCAGTTAATTTGCTGGTTTCTCAGCCCCAGCTCCTACTATTGAGTGTAACCAATGCCCGACTGCAGAGGAATGTGCTCAAGTGCTGGGAACTCACACGTGGTATTCTCATGCCAACACTTAACCCCAGGCATCAGGTCCGGACTGAGAATTAAAATAGGCCCTGGCATTTCAGGTACACAGAGGCCCAGACAGCCCCCACCAGCCCACTGAATACTGACTTTCTATGGAACTTTATAGCAGCCCCTCTGGCATTTGCCAGAACCCACAGATTGCCAGTCCGGACCTGCCAGGCATAAAGAGCTGCATTGGTGAAATTTGGGAGGTGAGTGAAATGTTGATAAAAAGCTGTAACTGAAGAGCCACTGGGCTGAGGGGAAGAGACACAACTATGATGGAAATACCTCTTATCCAGAAAACCCCAGGTCCCAAGTATTTAGAAAATAGATCTAAGTTAATCAAACAAGCCCACAGTTATATAAGATTCTAGTTTTCCTTACAAGTTAATATTCTTATAAAAATACAGCCCTTATGGGATTTACTAAACTTTAACCCTTTCTTATCAGGTGCCACAGAACCCTGCCCAGCATGTGAACCGTGTCATTGTCCTGCCCCCTGCGAGGAGGACTGGATTTGGTACCGGGGGAAATGTTACTACAGTCATATGAAAAAGTTTAGGAACATCTTTTAATTCTTTGTTTATCATTGGCTGAGCTTTCAAAGTAGCCACTTCCGGCTAATATATAACTTGCCTTATGGAAACAGGAGTATTTCAGCAGTGACATAAAGTTTATTGGATTAACAGAAAATATACAATATGCATCATAACAAAATTAGACCGGTGCATAAATTTGGGCACCCCAACAGAGATATTACATCAATACTTAGTTACAAATGTAACAGCCTCTAGACGCCTCCTATAGCCTTTGATGAGTGTCTGGATTCTGGATGTGGCTATTTTTGACCATTGGTCCATATAAAATCTCTCCAGTTCAGTTCAATTTGATGTCTGCCAAGCATGGACAGTCTGCTTCAAATCATCCCATGCGGGAGGTTCCTGGCTCTTTAAATCTCCCATGCGCCAATGCCTGAGCCCCAACTTGACAAGGTGAGATTTGCTCATCACACCCCTCATCATATGAGGGGAGAGACGGAAAGGGGGTTACAATTGATTCCCGGTTTAGGGGTGCCCTGTGTATAAATCCAGCCCTGACAAAAAAAGCTTATAACATTGGGATTCATTTTCTTTGCCTGAGGCTTCCCCTGCTACATAAATGGGCCAATTCACCAAGCTCAAGTGAAGGATTCGAAGTAAAAAAACATCGAATTTCGAAGTGTTTTTTTGGCTACTTCGACCATCGAATGGGCTACTTCGACCTTCAACTACGACTTCGACTTTGAATCGAAGGATTCGAACTAAAAATCGTTCGACTATTCGACCATTCGATAGTCGAAGTACTGTCTCTTTAAGAAAAAACTTCGACCCCCTAGTTCGCCACCTAAAAGCTACCGAACCCAATGTTAGCCTATGGGGAAGGTCCCCATAGGCTTGGCTAAGTTTTTTTTGGTCGAAGGATAATCCTTCGATCGTTGGATTGAAATCCTTCGAATCGTTCGATTCGAAGGATTTAATCGTTCGATCGAACGATTATTCCTTCGATTGTTTGATCGCAGTTTTTGCGCAAAATCCTTCGACTTCGATATTCAAAGTCGAAGGATTTTCATTCCCCAGTCGAATATCGAGGGTTAATTAACCTCTCGATATTCGACCCTTGATGAATTTGCCCCAAGGTTCCCTCTATTTAACAGCCTCTGTGCTATAGTGACACTGAGTATGCTCCCTTTATACCCCATTAAAAGTG